>CM046033.1:49888997-49981497 GCA_025215565.1 Flaveria ramosissima | reverse complement strand
AAAATCTTGTCTTACGTTTATAGCTCTGTCACATGTCTAGTCAGGAGTCAAATAAGATATTTACTAGAGTTAAGTTCCATTCTACTTTTTGATGTTTGTTAAAAACAACCATTTTCCTCAAAGAAATTAAAAACATCAATTTACCTCTAAAAGTTTCATAATTTGTGTCAATTTCAGTCTAAAGTTTCATTAGTTGTTTCAACTTAATCCAAAATAATGAAACTTTTGGAGTGAAATTGAAACAACATATGAAACTTTTGGAGGTAAATTGATGTTTTTAATCTTTTGAAAAAAATAGTTATTTTTGTCAAAACTTAGGGAGCAAAATTAAAATAAACTCTAATTACTTATTCTTTTCACAAACTTGTTTTTACCTCCAACCCTCATTCTACTTTTATGCATCATCATCACTATGCCATTTTCGTATATTATATAGAAATTAGATCGCTGTGTACAAAATGTGCCCTTAAATTACTTAATTAGCATGTTTTAGTCCAAAGTTGACTGCTTTACAGATTAATAAGTCAATGATCACGACAATCATGCATTGTTTAAATATAAATAACCCGTAAAGGGTTTTATAGAAAACACCAATGTTAATTGAAGAACATATGATATAGATGGTTAAAAAACAATGTTACATTCATTTATTATATGTATTCACTAAACGTTCAAGTTCTACAATTCATACCAACTTGAGAAGACACAATGTCACACCGCATAAAAGTGTGAAGACACGATTGAGAATACAGGTGATCTCTCTCCTCTAATCACTACTACAAGCCTATTAATATAACAATAAAAAATCTTAGCGATCCGAACAAAGGTAAATAACTCATTCTTCATGCATCTCGTACTATAACTAATACCAGTGAGTTGGCCCACACGATGTGGCAGGGGTCACGACTCTTTTTTGGAGAGCGCAATCTAACCCGACCTACCTTAAAAACCGATTATATTTGAGTACTGTTATTATTATTATTATTATTATTATTATTATTATTATTATTATATTATTATTATTATTATTATTATTATTATTATTATTATTAATCATTATTATCATTATATCATCATTATTATCATTATTATTATCATTATTATTATTATTATCATTATTATTATTATCATTATTATCATTATTATTATTATTATTATTATTATTATTATTATCTTATTATTATTATTATTATTTATTTTATTATTATTTTATTATTATTATGTATTATTATTATTATTATTATTATTATTATTATTATTATTATTATTATTATTATTTTTATTATCTATTATTATTATTCTTATTATTATTATTATTTTATTATTCTTACTATAACTATGTAAATATTTACTAATTATATAGTTAAGTATTTAAATAACACAATCCTAAATTATTAAATTAAATAATCTCACGGTAAATAATATATAACTAGAAGAAGTTTATTTAATACGAGCGAATTAACAACAATTTCTTAGTTCACTTAATACCACAACAGAATTTGGCTTAGGCATTTTAAACTTTGAGGTAGATACAATGGTGCCTCATACTATAAAATTGTTTTCATTAGTGGCGACATTATTAGTAGTGAGTCTAGGTATTAGTAGCAAACTATTGGATACGACATTATTAGCAGCGTTAGGTTGCTGCTAATAACCCACGATCCATTTTCTAACACCAAAGACAAATCTAGCAGTTGATCAGTGTTCAGATCTAACTGCGGGCTTATTTCCCTCCTTATCATCCCATTCCCATCGTACCTAACATGACCTCCTCTCTCTCGAACTCGTCGAAACCATCCCCCACCACCACCATCACACCACCCACTACTACCACTTGTTGGTGATCCCGAGTATCATTTAACTTTTATAAAATCCAGGTTTATAATAACAATTATTAATATCTCATATTAATGACAACGGATACGATTTAATGATAATCAAAACCCGAGATTTAAACCCGCCAGTGATCCATATGCAAACCAATTAAACAATTAACACAACCATAGGGGGTTTAGGATTATACCCTGACTAATACTAAGATTCACACTATGGATGAGACAAAGGTTCCGCTAGAAAACCAAGACACGAACGGGATCCAATCCACGGACCAACCCGTGCGGCTGTGGCGGCTTCTCAAGCTACAGCGGCGGCTTCCGGCGGTGGTGTTGCCGTCGTACGGCCGAGAGGAGGAGGGGAGGAGGGCGACGGATTTTTCTCCACAATTAGGTTAGGGTTAGGGTTCTTGGATTATAATGTTATATATATAAGAATAATAATATACTTTTAATCCTTAATCTATTACACTCGTTCACAAGTAATTAACTATTAATTACTAATTGAGCCCTGTCATTATTTAACTCTTTAAATAACTAACAATTATTTCTCAAATAACTAATCATCCTTTCCACAAAACTCATGTCACGTATTTAACTACTTTAAATACTTATTTAATTCTGTCCTCCAAAGTGCAACTCTTTGGATCGTATCTTAACAGTAACATTATTAATTGAGTGTCGGACACCCTAATCCAACAATCTCCCACTTGGACGATTCTCAATTAACATTTCAAACGTAGACAGCAGAGGACGTCTAGCTACATCTTGCTGCCCTTGTCAATATATGTCGATTTACATTCATCAACTATTATAAGCATACAAGCAACCTTTGCTTCAAACTCTTAAATAGCCATAGTAACCTTATCTAATTCCTTTCTGTGTAGCCATTCAATTGAACACAAGACATGGATCAAATTTAATCTTTGTTTGTTATTCAATCATTCTTATCTCATTCCCAATTCAAAGTGATCTGATAAACTTCACCAAGTTTGAGCGTGGCCACGCATTTACATCAGTTTGAATCAATGAGGGTACCAGACTGCTTAACTTCTTATTCATAAGAAGAACAGAATTCCTAGACAACATACAACTTCCACTCAACTTAGGTATTATTCCCAATCACGTACCCTTATTACTGTCCTGTTACGATACAACGTTAGATATGATCAAAGAACAACTCTTTAGTTAATAGCAGTTCCAATATGTCTCTTAGGTCTAAGGACATCTAGATCATACTATTATCAAAACATCTCATGACTATGATCCATGGAGATCGTTTTGAAGCGAGTTACGTCCAATATTTATTCTCTAATATATATCCATGAATATTGGTTCTCAACCCCTTGAGCTTTCATCTCATGAATAACCAACCTTTCATAATAGTCTTAGTTTGGATTGATTAGTCTAATCGACTATGGACCCCTTTTTGAATACTATTATTCAAGGATACTAAAACGTACAAAATTTGAACATAGATACTTTATATAATGACTTTAACCATTAAATCATAAATCAAAACAACGTATCAGAGTTCAAAGCACCAAACATAATAAATATTCAAATCCATTCCCTAGCATATCTCAACCCAATACTCTCAGCATGCTGTTCATGTTTCGCCACTAGCATTGGCTTAGTGAACGAGTCAGCTAGATTCAGATTTGTATGAACTTTGTTTATAATGATGTCACCCGTTCCAAAACCTCTCTAATGTAATGGTACTTTCTGAGTATGTGCCTGGTATTCTGGTACGACCTTGGTTCTTTAGCCTGAGCTGTAGCACCAGTATTGTCATACAATATCTCAATTGGTTTCCGCATACTTGGAACCACATTAAGATCAGAAATGAACTTCTTCATCCAAACAGCTTCTTTTGCAGCCTCTGATGCAACAATATACTCTGATTCAGTGGTGGATTGAGCAACTACACCCTGCTTGGAGCTCTTCCAAGTAATTGCTCCACCATTCAAAACAAATACATACCCAGACTAAGATCGAGAGTCATCTCTGTCAGTTTGGAAGCTAGCATCAGTATAACACTTTACTGATAACCCTTCTTCCACTCCTCCATACAAAAGGAACATTTCTTTTGTTTTTCTCAAGTATTTGAGAATGTTTTTTACTGCTCCTCAATGAATCTTACCAGGATTCTATTGATATCTGCTTGTCATGCTCAAAGGATATGACACATCAGGTCTAGTACACAACATGGTATACATTACCGAACCGGTAGCAGACGCATATGGAACACTTTTCATATCTTTCTTTTCTTTATCTATTTGAGGACACTGATTCTTATTCAGTACTGTCCCGTTAACCATAGACACAGATCCTTTATTAGAGTCATTCATGGTAAAGTGTCTAAGTACCTTATCAATATAAGTATTTTGATTCAAACCAATAAGTCTTCTCAATCTATCTCTATAGATCTTAATTCCTAGTATGTATTCTGCCTCTCCAAGGTCTTTCATCTCATAACACCTTTGAGCTAAGACTTTGTATCCTCCATCAATGAAATGTTATTTCCTATGATCATTATGTCATCCACATATAGGATTAAAAATGTCACAAGCTCCCACTTGCCTTCATATACACACACGGTTCATCTTCATTCTTGATAAAACCGAACTCTTTCATTTTCTGATCAAAACGATGATTCCAGCTTCTTGATGCTTGCTTAAGTCCATTAATGGACTTGATAAGTTTGAAAACTTTATTAGGATTTGATGCATCTTCAAAACCCTCAGGTTGAACAATATTGACATCTTCATTAAGCTGTCCATTAAAAAAGGCGGTTTTGACATCCATTTGTCATATCTCATAGTCATAATATACAGCAATGGCAAATAAGATCCTAATCGACTTCAGCATGGCTACAGGTGAAAAGGTTTCCTCATAATCAACTCCTTGAGTTTGAGTATATCCTTTTGCTACTAGCCTTGCCTTGTAAGTCTGCAAGTTTCCATTCTTGTCAGGCTTTTTAGGACCGTGTACGTACAGAGTACTAACGGATTCTGTGTGAACCAGATCAAATAGTGCGGAATCCTATTTGATTGGCGATCCAATCAGTGAGAACGATAACCCGATCGATATAACAATGAACTAAAAGTTAAGAATGAGTAGGATCGATCAAGATCAAACTATGAAGTTGGATTGGCTGTTTAGGACGCTCTTGACGGCTAGGGTTTATGAATATTCGAAGTCTCTCTCCAAGTGTTCTGTTTTTCCACGAATTAAGTGGTATTTATAGGTTTGTAGTTTTCATTCATACGACTAAACCATTAGCATGGTTCAGTCGTGCGACTGAATCATGCGGTTGATTCATACGCACGACTGAAGGTTCAGTCGTGCGACTGAGTCAATCTTATGTCTCAATCATACGACTGAATCAGTCTCCTAGTTCAGTCGTGCGACTGGTCCATAAGCATGATATATTCATGCGTATGGCCCATAAGTATGGTCCATTAGCATGAATAATCACCTGACTAAGTTGAACACATTACTTAATCATTATTGACTAAGAACTATGTATAACATCCTCAAACCTATATATGATGTTTATATTTATGACATTGATAATATGAAATATTCAAAGACAATTAAACATCAAGACATATAGCATATTTCATTTCATCATTATATTACACATATGTAACATATGAAAGACTTTTATATTTCAGTTATAAACTAGGAACATCATGTATCTACAAACTCCCCCTTGGACCTAGTTTACCCTATTGTCTAACATTCTTCACATGCTCTTGAAATTTCTTGTACTTCTCTTCTCTTGTGACTCCTGCGTGTATCTCGAATGCAAAGCAGAGTCGTATAACATGTTGAAACTGAAGAGCTTGTACAATATCTTGCGTGTCATAGAATAGTGGCCACTTGTATAGAGTGTAGACATCTTCTGCAGACAAGTTGGTAAGCCACATTGGGTTAAATACCCTGATAGTCTCAATCTTTCCATATTTGTTCAACACTATGACCGTTTCTCCCATCCTCCAATCATAATACCACCATTTGAAGTGTGGAGTGAAGTCCTGAGGCATCTCCCTTAGAGGGATCTTAGACATTGTGCGTGGGGGACTCCACTTCAACACTACCTTGGGTCTTCCAGAGCTAGGATCAACTTCAGTCTTATGAATAAAACGTTTATGTTGTTGAGGCTTAAAGTTGACCCATCTGGTGTGGTATTCTTTCTTCAGAGCTGTCTCAAACCATCCCGACATCTTCCTCGGGTTGGCATACAAAAGGTCTAAATTAGCCAATCTATTAAGCTCGAAACCAGGAAGAGTCTTCAGATCATGTGGATATCTGAAGTACTCAATCCCCTTCTCTCTCTTTACATCATAAACATTTAAGTCTTCAAAATAAGCCCACGCAATGATTTTTCCAGACACTTTCTGATGTTTCTTGACTCTGTACAGTTTGGTGTAGGCATTTTGCTTTGGAGGTGTGCGCTGGGCTTTTATTTCAGCAAAACAAGCTGCCCATTCAGCTTTCTTTAAATCAACGTTAGCATCGGAAGCTTGGGCTTGACTTTCATCTTTCTCCTTTTCTTTCTCCATCTCGTCCAGCTTATTAAAGGTATCAATGCCAAAAGTTTCACCCAAGTTGGGGATAACGTTTCCCTTAGGGTCAGTGTACTCAGGATAGTAGTCAGCTGTGACATCTTCAACCTCTATTTCATCCACATCCTGTAGCTCCTCATCACTTAAGACATCAACTTCTGGAGCATCTTTAACAATTTCATCTGGATTTAATCTGAACATATCGGCCAGCTGCTCATCTGTCAGATCATGGATGATCTCTTCTTCTTCAGGGGTATAGCTAACAGACCTTCTTACAATCCCTTGCAAATCAAGAATCATAGTGAGCTGAGTCTTGACTTGCTAAAGGGGTATAACATCATAGTCATCTGGCTGTTGAGCTTCATCTGTTTGATTAAACATTCAACACATCACACATAAATCATTAATCAAGACATTTAAACTTAAATAATCATTAATTACATTAATATAATACACAATTTAAGTACAAAAGTTTCAAATACATAAACATCTAATCATTACTTTTGCTACGGGAAGAGAAACTTTCGCCAAGTTCTCGAAGTGTGAATTTTGGTTGCGGGAAGTGAAGTTTTTGGGCCATGTGGTTAACAAGAACGGGATTCATGTAGATCCCGGCAAGATCGAAGCAGTGAAGAAATGGGATACGCCCCAGACACCATCAGAGATACGGCAATTTTTAGGATTGGCCGGTTACTATCGTCATTTCATCGCGAATTTTTCAAAGATCGCGCAGCCATTAACCCTGCTCACTCAAAAAGACAAGAAGTTTGATTGGGGACATGCACAAGAACAAGCGTTCCAAACGTTGAAAGAGAAGTTGTGTAACGCGCCAATACTGTCCCTCCCAGACGGAACTGATGATTTTGTGGTGTACTGCGATGCTTCACATCAGGGATTGGGATGTGTGTTAATGCAGAAGGATAAGGTGATTGCCTATGCTTCGCGACAACTTAAAGTGCACGAAAAGAACTATACCACTCATGATCTTGAGTTGGGCGCCGTAGTATTTGCACTCAAGATTTGGAGGCATTACCTGTATTGAACCAAATGCATCATCTTCACAGATCACAAGAGCCTCCAACATATTTTGGATCAGAAGGAACTTAATATGCGACAGCGACGTTGGGTAGAGCTACTTAGTGACTACGATTGTGAAATCCGGTATCATCCCGGGAAAGCTAACGTGTTGGCTGATGCTTTAAGCCGTAAAGAACGTGTGAAACCACTACGTGCTCGAGCGTTGGGATTGACTATTCAAACGAATTTGAAAGCCCAGATCCAAATTGCACAAAGTGAGGCATTGAAAGAAGAAAACCTTGCGGGAGAAGAATTCCGAGGGTTAGATAAACAGATGATTTGCAAGGATGATGGTATACAGTACTTCATGGATCGCATATGGGTACCCAGATGGGGAGGTGTACGTACCTTAGTCATGGATGAAGCTCACAAGACGTGATATTCTATTCATCCTGGTGCAGACAAGATGTATCACGATCTCAAAGATCTGTACTGGTGGCCAGGCATGAAGAAAGACATTGCCTTATACGTCAGCAGATGCTTGACGTATTCGAAAGTTAAAGCTGAACATCAGAAACCATCAGGATTGTTACAGCAACCTGAAATTCCCGAGTGGAAATGGGAGAATATAGCCGTGGATTTCATTACCAAACTCCCTAGAACAAGCAGCTGTCATGACTCGATATGGGTCATTGTGGATCGAATGACGAAGTCAGCACATTTCTTGCCTATCCGAGAAGACTACAAAATGGATAAGTTGGCGAGATTGTACATCAAGGAGGTCGTGACACGGCACGGGGTGCCTGTATCAATCATATCCGACCGTGATAGCCGATTTACTTCACGATTTTGGCAGACACTACAGAAAGCGATGGGCACTCGATTAGACATGAGTACCGCCTATCACCCTCAGACAGATTGCCAAAGTGAACGAACTATACTGACGCTAGAAGACATGTTGAGAGCGTGTGTAATCGACTTTGGTGGTAGTTGGGATGCTCATCTACCGCTGATTGATTTCTCTTACAACAACAGCTACCATACAAGCATTGGATGTGCTCCGTTCGAAGCGTTGTATGGAAGGAAATGCAGATCTCCCGTTTGTTGGGCCGAGATTGGTGAGATTCAGCTAACAGGCCCAGAGATCATTCAAGAAACAACTGACAAGATTTTCCAAATCAAAGACCGACTAAAAGCTGCAAGAGACCGCCAAAAGAGCTATGCCCGACAACCGTCGAAAGCCTCTAGAATTCAACATTGGGGATCGAGTTTTGCTTAAAGTCTCCCCTTGGAAAGGAGTCGTTCGATTTGGAAAGAAAGGGAAGTTAGCCCTAAGATACGTTGGACAATTCGAGATTACGGAAAGAATCAGTCCAGTGGCTTACCGATTAAGGTTGCCACAAGAACTCAGCGGTGTGCATGATACTTTCCACGTGTCAAACCTCAAGAAGTGTTTGGCCGATGAATCCCTTCACGTGCCAATTGAGGAAATCAAAATTGACGAAAAGCTTCATTTTGTTGAGGAACCCGTTGAGATCATGGATCAAAAGGTCAAGCAACTGAAGCGCAGTAGAATACCTATTGTTCGCGTAAGGTGGAATTCAAAGCGAGGGCCAAAGTTTACATGGGAACGAGAAGATCAGATAAAACTCAAATATCCACATCTATTCGAGGATGACACTCTTGGACCTAACTCCAGCTGAATTTCGGGACGAAATTCTCTCAACTGGGGGATACTGTGACATCCGTCACCTTAAGGTCCGTCAATTAACGTGGTTTTCTGTTAACTATTCTTTGATCGATCATTCCTCATCTTTGTTAACTCTTTATGTGGATATCATGCTTGCTTTATCATCGTTGTGCTTGTGCTTTCCTTTTTAATCTTATGCTATCCTTAAAAACTTTTAAAACTTTCAACATCGTAACCGCCAAATATAACAATTTTTATATATAATAAACGTCACCAATAAAACCATTTTTAAGCTAAATATATCATTAAATGCATTTTTATAATTAATATAACTAATCCGTTAAAGTCGTTTTTCAACCGAAACAAATTTGGGAAACTCGGGGGTTAAGTGCAGGGACTAAACTTGTTATTTTGCAAACTTGGGCTGGGTATATAAACCCATTTTCCAGCCCTAATTCACTCATCTTCATCTTCTTCATCTTCTTCACCCTCTCTACACCATCTTCTTCATTCTAGCACCAAATCCGACCCGCTTGGTCTCGTTTTCGTCGTCTAGACTCCATCTACAGCCTAGTCTACTCTATTCTAGCAGGTAGACGACTTTGGTTGTCCCTTTTCTTGATTATTCACGGCTGTCCAAACTAAGGATTCGGGTGTTCGGGTTCAACCCGAACACATGAGGTCGTGTGGGTGCGTGTGAGGTCTTTCTACTTGTGTTTCTTGTTTGTGCATGTTTGTAGAGTGTTTCTGGAAGTCCTTGTTGTGTAAAACTCGTGTTTGGAGCAGCCGAAGGCTGCTCAGCCCGACCACAGTCGCGATTCTGCTGTCCAGGCGACTGGGTCTGTCATGCGATTGAGTCGTGCGACTGGGTGAGTCGTGCGACTGAGCCATGCGTCTGAGTCAATCGTGCGACTGAGTTGTGCGACTGGGTATGTCGTGCGACTGTGTGTATGTGTGCGATTGAGTCATGCGAACGAATGAATGTGTGCGATTGAGTCAGGTGACCGACTGAATGTATGCGATTGTGCGTGTATCGCACGACTGGAGTCCAATCGCACGAATGAAGGTTCAATCGTACGAATGTAGCTGATTCGCACGATTGAAGGTTGATTCGTGCGTATGGACGTTGAGTCGTGCGATTGAGTGTTATGTGGTTCGACTGAATGCCAGTCATACGAATGAAGGCTCAATCATACGAATGAAGCTGATTCGCACGATTGAGGGTTGATTCGTGCGTATGGAGGTTGAGTCGTGCGTCTGGTCCTGTCGTGTGACTGTAGTTGTTGTGTGTGATTTCCCCCTTGTGCGTAGTGTGTGTAAGTCGTGTGATGTTGAGGTAATATTAACACAGTTGCCATTGCTCGGCCACAAAGATTAAAGTCAACGCTAAAAAGGCCACAAATACTATTCAAAATCAAATCAATCTAACATTTTACCACTATCAACTGATTTATAATTACTGATATTTAATTAATACTTCTTCAATAACAATGAAACTTTACTCAATATCAACAGCAATGCGGACAATGTCTAATACTTGGATCTACATAAGATCTAGTACGTGTGTCTGTTTGTGTGTGTTACACGCGACCCAGCCGATACAACCCGAACCGACCGATCATTATTATGCACTTATTTCATATCATTAATGCTTAACAATAACTGTCAATAGGTGTTTGACCGTTCATTTGCATTCAACATTTGGATACATTGATCTTACATACTTACCACTTAACAAGTGAGTTTCGTGGCCCCTTTTTACGCTTATACAATATTTCAATCATTTACAACTTGGGGGAAAAGTATGCTCACCCATTTTCAATGTTGTACAACTTACTTACATTTTGCATACAAGAAATCAACGTGATACTATTTTACAAGTACTTATCTGATACATGCTTGGGTCTGCTGTGTGGTTCTATCTTTGCAATTATTTAATTCCAGTGTGGGAACCGACGGTTAGGTATTGGTAGTACTACTGGGTTGACACCCCCACCCTTGTTCGATGGTATACTAGTTGGTACCATCAGTAGCCAGGAACGGGCCCTTGGGTGAATATATGCCGACAATATCTTTGTGTACGTCGCTAGGTTTGGTTGCAAAAGCTCATTGTCATGTGATTTTACTTGTTTATATAACTGTATTCACGGTATTCCACATCATTTACTATATACAGCATCACTTACTCCTTTATTACTTAAACCTGCGAGCTCACCAACAATTTTGTTGACCATTTTGAGCATATCTTTTCAGGTGATCATACAAACTGAGGAATCTAGGTGTGCTGCCTTAGTGGAGACCCTAGGATGCATTTTTGGGACTAAACATGTTTCGACAAACAATTATTTGAACAATGTTGTAGCCTGTGTAAACAATTACAATCTTTTGATACTTGTTCCCGGGTTTTGAGAATTTACATTACAATTTCATCTTTATTTGGTTATGTGAATCATTATCATGTTTATGCTTATGGCTATGTTGTCGTGAATATTGACTAAATACGACACAAGTCCCCTTGTTGTCGGGTGTCGTCATGAAACGCTTGTCATCATTTATTATATTGCATCTCTATCGCTTAGCATGTGTTATGACGATCCCGATCTCGTTACATCCCCGTGTTTCCGCTTTTAGCGGGGGTGTGACAACAGGGTATGATCTTCAAATAAACTATTCAACCCCAACTTCAAACCCAACCACAACCTGAACCAATTCCCTTTCCATTACCCATCAAAACTGAACCAACCACTGAACCATACACCTCTGAACCTACACCATCATCCCTACCAATCTCTTCACCTCAACCACCTAAACTACCCATCCTCCAACCCAAAACACTTGCCAGAACCCAAACACCTCAACCTACCCAACAACCCCTCAAACCATCCCCTCAGCCTTCTAAACATCTCTCCTTAGAGGAGTTCAAGGCAATCAAGACAAAGCTCATAAATTGCACAACCCTGAGCGACATCTCCTTTGAGGAGGATTCAGTCAATTTGACTTTTGTTGATGAATCCTCATGTTCCCTCACTAGAGATCAATTTCTTGATCTGCCTAGAGGAACATTGGACCAAGCTACAAATCTCCTTGGCCTCAATTCAAACACTTTTAAATGAGGAAGAAAAGAAGTTAAGGAGAAGGCTGGTGACTCTACTGGATACCAAGAAAGGTGTCCGGGTGCCAAGACAACCTCTTGCACCTAGGAAGAAGATCATCCAGTGGAGGTTCGAAGACTCTTCTCACAACTTTGTTGTTGAAAGAGAGAATGGAGAGCTCAACAGGCTAAGTGCCTCATCTCTGCTACACCTAAGCAGATTTGATATTGCTGAATTAGCAGAGAAGCCATTCTCCAACCCTTCAAACTCTGCTATAGCTGCTCATATCAGAAATCATCTAGGCAGTCTTCATATGGCCGAGCTAACTGCTAGGACCAAGGTTGAAGAAGAGTTGAAACTGAGAGAGGAGGAGAAAAGGAAGGGATCAACAACCAAAGGCAAAGCCTTTCTACAAAGGTTGAAGGTCCTAAACTTGAATCCATAGTTCGATGGGAGTATGACTATAACTCCCGTTAACTAACTCTTTTCAGGGGGACGCAACAGAGGGTACATGTCATTCAGAGTGATAGACTAGATCTCCTATCCACTAATGACTTGTACAAGCTTCTCAGCACCACTTCAGGGAAGAACAAAGAAACAGACAAATATCTTTTGTCCATGGTGTTGAAAGCTTTGAGAAGCAGAAACAAGTGAGGTTTTGGTAGCATCAGCCTAGGGGGAGTTTGTTGGATCTAGCAAAGCTGGTGCAACCAAAACCAAATCACTTAGAGTATTTTGGTACAACTAATAAAGGACTTCCGAAGCTAAGTGTGGAACTTCTGAAGGAAAAAGGAGCTCTTCCGAAGACAAAGTGTAAAACTAACTTCCGAAGGAAAACTCCAACTTCCGAAGACAAAGAACTTACTTCCGAAGATCAAGACATAGAATGATAGATCAGAAGTCAACTTCCGAAGTATAGAAGTCCTCAAGCCTCGGATGTATAGAAGCCTCTTCCGAAGTATAAGTGGCTTTGGAAGAACTTGTTCTTCCGAAGCCAACTTACCTTCGAAAGACACTACTATTATCCAGTGGACATAAGTATGGTCTCCCTGACACTCCGTTGCAGACCTCTTAGATATTGCATGGCGTTTTCTCAAAAGCCATGTAGTTGACCATACTTTATTCCACTGTTTACCTATATAAGTTAGTACAGCTGCCACCTTTAGTTGGTGACAAAAGGTAAGTCATGGACATGTCATGACTACCATATCTTAGATAAAACTTTATCTAAGATACCTTAACTTTAGCATTGTAGTATATGCTTTAGTCTTAGGTTTCCAGCTGGTATCAAAGTATATCCGGCTGTAGGATCTAGTATATATAGTTTCTCATTGTAACTCATGTTTCATGCTTGTAAGAGTCTTGTAATACTTTGAGTTGAGAAGTAATATATACAAGTGAATTGAAAATTATTTCTGTGTGTTCTTTGCTACTTCTTATATTATTATCAACTCTTATAAGAGACTCTACTTCATCTGATTTGAGTGTTGTTTAAGTGAGTTTGAGAGAAATCCAAGTGTTTAAGTGACAAACCCGATCCTGCACATACATACATACATACGTACCTACGTACGTACGTACCTACGTACGTACGTACCTACGTACGTACGTACCTACGTACGTACGTACCTACGTACGTACGTACCTACGTACGTACGTACCTACGTACGTACGTACCTACGTACGTACGTACGTACATACATACGTACGTACATACATACATACATACATACATACATACATACATACATACATACATACATGTACGTATGTACGCATGCATGCATGTACGTACGTACGCATGTATGTATGTATGTATGTATGTATGTATGTATGTATGTATGTATGTATGTATGTATGTATGTATGTATGTATGTATGTATGTATGTATGTATGTATGTATGTATGTATGTATGTATGTATGCATGTATGCATGCATGCATGTATGCATGCATGTATGTATGTATGTATGCATGTATGTATGTATATGTGTGTGTGCACCATTAACTGAGGGGTACTTTGCCATTTACTAAAGTAACTTTCTTCAACTAGGTCTCATAACTTGGAATTCGTCTACCTCGAGCAAAACCGGTCCAACTCGGACCTACTCGAAGCTAGGCGGCCCAACTCGGCCTATCTGGAGCTAGCTGGCCTAACTCGGCCTAACTCGACCCAATTAGGAAAACTTAAAATTTTTTTGTTTATTATCAATTTTCACTATTTTTCATTGATTTTTATTGAATCTCCGTTGTTTTTCATGGAGAAACCTTGGAAGACGACTATTAAATGGATAATGATGTCTATAATATTATAGAATAAATATTAAAATTTAAATTATTTTAGTATTTGAATATGTAAACTTTTTTATTTATATTGATATTCACATATATTATTATAAATATTAGTAAACTTATGATATTTAATAATAATAATAATTATTATTATTATTATTATTATTATTATTATTTCTTTTCTATTTTTTTTTAATATTTGGACAATGATTTTATAAAAAAGGTGAAAGTCCTACTACCTTTTACAAGTTGATCAATTCAACACCTGTTATCATCATACATGTCAATATCTTTTTGAGCATGTTACAATTTTATCTTTTGGTTACATGAGACATATATTTTGTGATTTAAACCAAATATTACTAAATAAACTTTTTATTTTATAGTATACAAATTTCCTCTATAAATTATATATTATTATCATTCAACAAAGTCAGTCAGATATTGAATCAAACAGTCGAGTTTCAGTCAGATGCAGACTCAGTCAGAACTTCTAACTGCGTCACCTTCTGACCAGCCAAAATTTACTGAATCAGTGTAATCAAACAACCCCTAAATCTCCCTGTTGAGAGGTTTTGTAGTCCGTGCGTATACTAAATAAGAAATCTAATCCTCAAAGATAGGTTGTAGCTAGAGTTGGAGAAAGATTCTCCACACTAGAGGTCTTGTGAAATAATTTTACCATTCCCGAATTAAGAAAAAACCTTAGTAATATTATAAATATTAGTTATTATGGTTATCAACAATTATATAGAAAAACTTTATTAGAGATATGCTTATTATGTTATTCAAATGTTTGTTGGAGTTATGAAAAGATTATATTTTCTACTCCTATAAACATCTCTTGTATCTTATATTCTTATTTATAGACACCAATATTGATATGAACATATATCTCCCTACATCTTTTTCTCATATTGTTATGCTATTAGGCTAGTTTTACAACACGTTATTAGCACGACTTGCGTTTTGGAGTGGGATCCGAGTATCATAAAGTTATATTGGATACCACTCCCTATCGAGTATCATAAAGTAAAAGCTAACCATGAGGAGGCTACAGTTGGTGCTCGCCAAACTTTAACATTGTGTCAAGAGGTCTCAGTCATTTGGAAGTAAAAGCTAACCATTAGGAGGCGATGTTATATCTAATTTTGAGAGACAACATCGCAGAAAAGTTGTATACACCATTTCCTACTATTAACTTGTGGAGTTCTTCTATGCTACCCCAGCTAACATCATTCTAATGTATAATGTTGAAAGATTAGACTTTGTTACCATATTTTGTTATATGCTTTTTATTTTAAAAAATTCCAGAAACATTAGTAGAGGCTACAGTTTTGAGCTAACTCGTATTTGGTTTGAAACCAATTAAACTATTTGACCTCAAATTCAGTCAATTTAAATCTCAATTCTCTTTTCTTGGAGCAAAATCACATTAACAGAAAATAGAATAAAACAGATGGATCAGAAGCTTCAGTTATACAATTGCAAACATGTTTTAGACCCAACAATATACAGTATGCATCTTATAGTTTAACAACTTCCAATGCAAAACAAGAGAAAATTGAGAAAACTTTATTTTGTAAGTTAACTTTCAGACGATCCATAAAATGATATCTAGTTAACTTTGGCAAAATGAAAGCATCTCTTTGTCATTCTCAAACATCTCCATGTATTCTTTCTCCAAAACCACCCGTGCTTCGATACCATCTCCGTCAGGTGTATCCATCAGCAAGCAACCAATCTTGTCCCCAGACCCAAGTATAACGGAAACATCCGTAGCCTTTCCCCACCCGAAATCCACATCGTTATAAGGAAGCCCGCATAAGCTCGTACACCAAAAGGGTTTGTTGCCCACGTCTCCTAAACATTCATTCCCCAATCTTGACAAAAACAACTGAAGGTGTTCAGAAGCCTGTGGTATACTTGCAACACGCTCAATGCTCATCTTCTCTTTCTTTATCTCGGTAACCAAACTACTTAATGAAGTTAATTCACTCGTGACCGTCATAAAAGAGATGAGATTCCCCACGGTTGTTTGAGACAACTTTGGGACATATTTCTTACGTAAATCCACCGGAATAACTAAAAAATATGGCTTCAAAGAACCTTGCAACCCCTTGGCTGCTGACACCACAGTTTTGTAGATTATAGAGGTCACCAATTCGACTCGTGTAGGCTTGTCTATAGATAGTGTTGTTCCACCTTCCTTTACGACCTTATTCTTAAGGTCATTTAGTTTCGAGTTTGGGAATACGAATTTTCTTGTGATATTATCGGCAAACGTTTGATTCGAAACTGAAGTTTCGGGCAAAAGATAATTGGTAGCAGCTGGGGAGTGAATAAACTGTGGGTTCATGGGCAGCACGTCATGGTGATCAGTGGAACCATAACGCGCCACTGAAGCCAAATGAGTTACGTACGATCCAAGGGTGCAACCATCACCAATCTTGTGTGACATAGACACCGCCACCGCGGTTCCACCACACGCAAAGTGATTTAGTTGCACCCCAACAAGACTCGTAGAATGAGGAGAGTTTTCCCATATCATACCATCAGCAAAAAGTTGGCCAACAGTACTAGTAGTGCCATCATCTGCACTTATACTTTGAAACTTGTGGAGTTGGGTATCATGTTTGGCTTCAACAAACACGACTCCCTCGTCGTTACAATCGACGTATGGTGTTGTTGGTGCGTGTAACCTGCCGGCAAAGGGATAGTATTGTGTTAGGTTTTGTGATAGTGATTTCTTCAACTCGCGGGCTTTTTCATCAGCGGTTAAACCATGACATCCATTATTAGGGTAGAAGAGAACGAGTGGCATATAGGCGTGTGGGGCGCGTTGATCGAGCTCGCAAAGGTTATAAGTCCGGAGATGAGAAGGGGTTGGAGAAGATGGTTTGATCATTTCTCGAGAAATAATCGTGTGAAGTTGCCTTCTTCCGTATCTTATGATCTTCCTTATCATCATCTTTTACTGTTACGGAATGAATGTATTGTACGTGTGTGTTTGTTACTGGTTAACTACATAAATACATAAGCACACATATATATATATACAAAGATACATATTTATTAGAGAGAATGAGGGTGGCACGCTTTGAAGTAATTAATGTGTATCATCCGTTAATAGTTAACAATTTGTTCCCTCGTATAATTAAATTAAACAACAACTTGTTAAAGAAAACTAAACATAATCCCAGATACTATGGGGAAGATCGAATAACATGGCTATAAGATATGTATATAATTACCACTAATTCCCATGTGTTATAATGTATTCTTAAATGAACACATGAGTGGGCTTCAAAGCCGCCAAACCCACGTGCTCATGCATGTGTTTAGAGAACTAGTTTTATTTTTCATTTTCCTATATGATGTAATCTCTTTTGGCAATGGAAACAGATCGATTGAGAAAAAAATCTTGTCTTACGTTTATTTACTTTTTGTCAAATTACTTGAAGATTGTTATCTCGAATATAGCTCTGTCACATGTCTAGTCAGGAGTCAAATAAGATATTTACTGAAGTTAAGTTCCATTCTATTCTTTAATGTTTGTTAAAAACAATCATTTTCCTCTAAAAGATTAAAAACATCACATTACCTCCAAAAGTTTTATAATTTGTGTCAATTTCAATCTAAATTTCATTAGTTGTTTCAACTTAATCCAAAATAATGAAACTTTTGGAGTGAAATTGAAACAACATATGAAACTTTTGGAGGTAAATTGATGTTTTTAATCTTTTGAAAAAAATAGTTATTTTTGTCAAAACTTAGGGAGCAAAATTAAAATTAACTCTAATTACTTATTCTTTCCACAAACTTGTTTTTACTCATTCTACTTTTATGCATCATCATCACTATGCCTTTTTCGTATATTATATAGAAATTAGATCGCTGTGTACAAAATGTGCCCTTAAATTACTTAATTAGCATGTTTTAGTCCAAAGTTGACTGCTTTACAGATTAATAAGTCAATGATCACGACAATCATGCATTGTTTAAATATAAATAACCCGTAAAGGGTTTTATAGAAAACACCATTTTTAATGTTAATTGAAGAACATATGATATAGATGGCTAAAAAACAATGTTACATTCATTTATTATATGTATTCACTAGACGTTCAAGTTCTACAATTCATACCAACTTGAGAAGACACAATGTCACACCGCATAAAACTGTGAAGACACGATTGAGTATACAGGTGATCTCTCTCCTCTAATCACTACTACAAGCCTATTAATATAACAATAAAAAATCTTAGCGATCCGAACAAAGGTAAATAAATGATTCTTCATGCACCTCGTACTATAACTAATACCAGTGAGTTGGCCCACACGATGTGGCAGGGGTCACGTCTCTTTTTTGGAGAGCGCAATCTAACCCGACCTACCTTAAAAACCGATTATATTTGAGTACTGTTATTATTATTATTATTATTATTATTATTATTATTATTATTATTATTATTATTATTATTATTATTATCATTATTATTATCATTATCATTATCATTATTATTATTATTATTATTATTATTATTATTATTATTATTATTATTATTATTATTATTATTATAACTATGTAAATATTTAATAATTATATAGTTAAGTATTTAAATAACACAATACCTAAATTATTAAATTAAATAATCTCACGGTAAATAATATATTAATTAGAAGAAGTTTATTTAATACGAGCAAATTAACAACAATTTCTTAGTTCACTTAAATAACACACAACAAAATTTGGCTTAGGCATTTTAAACTTTGAGGTAGATACAATGGTGCCTCATACTACAAGAATTGTTTTCATTAGTGGCGACATTATTAGTAGTGAGTCTAGGTATTAGTAGCAAACTATTGGATATGACATTATTAGCAGCGTTAAGTTGCTGCTAATAACCCACGATCCATTTTCTAACACCAAAGACAAATCTAGCAGTTGATCAGTGTTCAGATCTAACTACGGGCTTATTTCCCTCCTTATCATCCCATTTCCATCGTACCTAACATGACCTCCTCTCTCTCGAACTCGTCGGAACCATCCCCCACCACCACCATCACACCACTGTAACGCCCGGAAATTTTCTTTGAAGCCGACGAAAGAAGAAAAAGAAATAAAGTCCAAAGTCGAGGGACCAAACTCGCCAACGAGAGAAACTTCGATGAATGGGAGTATAAAAGGGGGAAGACACCCCATTCTTCCCATTTTCAGCCAAGAAGAGAGGAGAGGAGAAGAGAAGGAGAAAAAGAGGAGAAAAGCTTGGTTCGAGTGGATTCGAGCGTGGAAATCATCGTGTAGCGGGTCAAATCAAAGCTCTACTCGACGGGATCGTTTGTGTGAGTTCTAGGACCCCTCTTTTACACGTTTTCAAATGATTTTGGGGCTGGAACACATCTGAAAACCCCTTTTTCGAGTTTTTGGGTGTAAACCCGTTTTTGTATGTACATGTATGTGTATGATGCGTTTGGGGCTTGATTTCGTGCTTGGTTATGCTTGAATGAGGTCGTGGTATGTTTCCCTAAGGGTTAGAATGGTTGATTTGAGCTTAAAAGAGGTTTGGAAGAGGTTGGAGGCCGAAAACCGCCGCTGCAGTTCGGGATGAATTGCATTCTGCATCAGCTAGGGCTAGGCGACCGACTGGAATGCGATTGGAGGCCATACGGCCGATTGGCGTGCGACTGAGGTCCATGCCCACGATTGCCATGCGACTGAAGTCCATACGCATGATAGTCATGCGACTGAAGTTCATGTGCCTGTAAGGCATGCGATTGAAGGATTGTGCGACTGAGGTTCATTCGCACGAAGGTTATGCGACTGAGGTCCATGCGCCTGGAGACAATGCGACTGAGGTCCATTCGCACAAAGGGTATGCGACTGAAGCCCATGCGCCTGAAGTCATGCGACTGAAGGCCATACGCATGAAAGCTATGCGACTGAGAGTCCATACGCATAGATGTCCATTCGCCCATAGGTCCATTTGCATAGGGTCCAATCGCCCGATGTCCATTCGCCTAAGTGTTCTGTCGCCTGGAAGGCCATGCGACTGGAGGGTGTCCATACGCCCAAGTAGGGCTCATACGCCCGAAAGAACAACGGTTTATCTTATGACCTTCGAGGGAAAGTGCAGTTATGGGTTTTGACTCGGGAGGTTCCCGTAGGCTTGTGTAAGTTGACTTTCGAGGTCATAGACGTGATGTCGGGCATGTGTGTGATGTTAGTGATGTTAGTGATGTGATGTATGATTGATGCGTGTGTATGATTGATGCGTATATATGATGATGCCCTGTATGGTGATGTGTGTATGTTTATGTTTATATTCATGTTATGTATATGTATCTTCCCGTGGTTGTGCGATGTATGTTAATGAATGTAATTAAAGTATTATGTAACGTAAAGTGGAAGATAATGAAAAGAGGAACGTAATGAATGAATGCAAGCATGAACGAACAAATGAGAGTAAGGATGGCTTGCGAAAGAAGAAAGGAGGTTCACGACTCATTGAGAGTTGTTAGCTCAACTGTGTGTGTATTATAGTGTGTGATCTTGGCTTACTCATAAGGGGACATAGACACAGTAGGGAGTTCAGTTTTGGTAACTGCTCCGATACGTGCGATGTGGTATTTACTGTGTGCTATGTAGCGTGCGATTTTGCCTGCCTCATGTGGTTTATGTAGCGTGCGATCTTTGCTAATCCATGAGATGGCGTGCGATTCTGGCTAAATCCCGAGAGTTCTCACACACACAGGGGGAGTCGGTCTTGGTAACCACTCCGATGGTGCGATTTGTGCGATATGTGCGATGGACAGCATAAGGGTAGCATGAGATTTTGGCTAACTCATGTGGTTTATGTAGCGTGCGATCTTGGCTAACCCATGAGATAGCGTGCGATTCTGGCTTCCTTATGTGTGCGATCCGTGCGATATGTACTTCGGGTACGATGATGCGAAGGTGCGATTTGAGCGAAAGTACGATATGTATGAAATGATCGAACGTAAGAAAAGTTGTTATAACGAATGAAGTGAATGATAATGTACCAAGCTGATGTAACAGATGTAATGATCCTAAACTTTACCTTAGGTACTGTGGCCAAGAGGTGCTGTGCACCGTTAAAGAAGGTCTATGATAGACTTAGGCCTAGTATCATGAGCATGAAGGGTAAAGTTCATGGTGTTGACGAAAGGAAATGATGTAATGATAACGAACGAATGAAAGTAAGAAATGAGGAATGTAACGAACATAATGGAAGATAATAGTTATATTATCTGTATGTATGTATGTTGTGTGATCGCGTATGAAGTTAACGAATGGTTTATAAAGGGTGAAAAGTATGTTTTATTATAAAACTAGAACTCACTCAGCAACGCTGACTTTGATGTGTTTTCAGTTGGCAGGTATGTTGCTGAGGATGGCGCGGGGCGGCTACTCAGGTTATTTTGGATGGCATCCTTATGTTTAATGCTTTTGTAATGTAATGAAACAAATATTTTGTAATTGGGCAACGATTTATCATGTTGCAAAAGTTTTTATGATGAAATGTAATGATGTTTAATGTTTCCGCTGCAACGTTTTATGAAAGTGAAATGTAATTATATGTTTTATGTGCGATGAGGATCCAACTGTAAGCGTCCCGGAAACGGGGCCTTACAAGTTGGTATCAGAGCCAAAGTTTAAGTGAAATGGGTAAATTTTCAAAATAAACCTTAACTTAAACTGAGAACGGGACGGAAAGAGAATGGGATGCCAATCTGAGTAGCTGCGTGCCATCATGTATTTTCGTAATGTTAACTGATATTATGTGCGTATGTTATATGGTTTATGTGTTGCTGGTAGATTTAGATACTGATGTAGTCAGGACAGGTAATGCTTGGGGTATGAAGAGTAAAGTAAGTGGCTAATCACAACTGGCCACTGTAATTAGGGACTTACTATACTTGACATAAACTGAGCTGTTCCCTTGAATGACCGTGTTGGTGTTTGAATCTTTCAGTGTGATAGAGAATGGCCGGTGGTAGATCTTCGAAAGCTCCTCGTGGTGGAGGTGGTGGTGGACGTGGTGCTGAACCACGGGTCACAAGAGAAAGACCCAGAGTTGAAAAAGTGGTTCATGAGGAACCCGAGACCCCTCATCCTGAGGGCGGTGATGAGAATGCTAATCAGAGGGTCTCGATGAGAGAGGCGGTCGTGGAGGAAGTGCATCAGGTCATACAGACGATCCTACCGTCTGTGGTAACCGAAGTGATTAAGGCTGTAAAGGAAGGAGAGAGGAAAGAGAGGAACAGGTCCTCAGGAGGACGGGAGCAACCGGAGCCTGAAATGGTTCTCTCTGATGATGAAGAAGAGGAGGAAGAAGAGCTTGCGCCGGAGGCGGCACGAGGCTGTAATTATGGGGCGTTTCAACGATGCAAGCCCCCTACTTTTGATGGCAATGGCACTACTGCTGCTGCTCACCGATGGGTGAGGGAAATAGAAGCTGTTTTAAATATCAGCGAGTGCCGAGAAGATCAGAAAGTAAAATTTGCTACCCACTCTTTCGTGGACTCAGCTTTGTGCTGGTGGGACAACATAGTCCAAGTTGAGGGTAGTCGGGCTATTGGAAGGATGAGATGGTCAGAGTTGGAAAGGCTGGTGATTGAGGAGTTCTGTCCTCATCGTGAGATGGATAAAGTTGAAAGAGAGTTCCTGCAGCTGGAGGCGGGAACAATGACGCATCAACAATACACTACTAAATTCAACGAAATGGCACGGCTGGTGCCAGATCAGGTGACACCTCTTTCGCGAAAGATCAAGAGGTATATTCAGGGCTTGCCAGCGGACATCCGCAGGCACATGATCGCTGCCCGACCAAGCACGTTTAGGTCGGCAGTTGACTTGGGGGGAAGGTTGTACGATGAAAGGATTGCGATGGCGGAGGTGAGTGAGAAGGATGATGGAGACCGAAACTGGAGTGGGAAGAGGACTGGACGGGGTGGTGTCCCGACGAATAATAAGCATGCACGGGGGGATGACCGTCGTGTGGTCACACCTGGTGCGGAGTCGGATAGATGTGGTAAATGCGGGATGAAGCATTCGGGGGAATGCAAAAGGGGACCAAACACTTGCTTCAAGTGTGGGAAGCCTGGTCATGTGGCTAGAGAATGTGGAACTGTGAGATGTTTCAATTGTGGAGAAATTGGCCACATGAGCAGGGACTGTAAGAAGCCAAGGGCGGAAGGTTCGGGAGTGAAGAAGATCGGAGGAAGCTAGGACGGACTCCGATGTTGTGCCAGGTATGTTTCTAGTAAATAGATCCTTAGCCTTTGTGTTATTAGATGTTGGCGCTAGTAAAAGTTTTGTTCATATTGCTTTCTGTGCTAAATTTCCTATTAGTGGTAAGAATATAGATACGCCATTCGATGTAGTCCTAGGAGTGGATTGTTTGGCGGACTACGGAGCGAACATTGTGTGTCGCAAAAAGATGATACGGTTGACAGCGCCCGACGGGATCACGGTGACGGTTTAAGGTGATTGAGTCACGACGACTCCGAAGGTGATTTCGATGGCGGTGGCAGGAAAGTGCATGAAGCGTGATATGGTGGAGTACGAGATTAAATGCCCTGCTTGTTTACAAGTGAAGGCCGAGTACCAAACGTCGTGTGGAAAGTATTGAGGTGATCGAGGCCACGACCGAGAAGCTCGAAAGGATCAAATCATTGATGAAGGTAGCCAAAAATAGATAAGAAGCCGTGTGTGGATAAACGATGTAGACCGATTGAACTCCAGGTGGGAGGCTGGAAAAGAGATGAGACAGAATTGCTCGCGACAGTTTAAGGAATAACAGGTTTCGAGGACGAAACCTATATAAGGGGGGTGGACTTGTAACGCCCGGAAATTTTCTTTGAAGCCAACGAAAGAAGAAAAAGAAATAAAGTCCAAAGTAGAGGGACCAAACTCACCAACGAGAGAAACTTCGATGAATGGGAGTATAAAAGGGGGAAGACACTGACGTGAGGTCGAAGACTCACTCAAAAATAAACCAAATACACTAAATAGATAGTAGTAAGTGGGTATCGAACACAGGGAGTTATGTGGAAGTGTGTAATCCAATAATATAATTACTAGGCAAAAACTAATGCAATAAAGTAAATTCAAATAGTTGGTTTGATTGATTGAGTGGATTGTTTAATCGAAATGAAAATTAAGAAATGTGTAATCAATATGTAAAAAGAGTGTTTCTCCCTGGATCCTGGATTATAGCAATTGATGTAGGTTTATGTTCAATTGGGAAGAGTTACATAGACATAACTCGTGATTGTGTATGAGTGTGTGATAATCGGGGACTAAGTACTTGAATTTGTGCAAGATTATCACCCAATGATCTAATTAATCCTATTACCCAATTCAATCCCTCCCACTAGATCAAGATTGCCTATGGCGTCAAGATCATATGTTAGAATTAGATTAAGAACGAGATTAATTATTTTACATACAAATCAACAATCACCATGATGCATCAATCCTAAGATTGAATCATCATCCCAACAATAGATGAACATAAACCCTAATCTTTGCCTAATATCCATTCACCATGGAGAAAACACAATGAGACTAGCCACTCATGATCATGAAATCAATAAACAAAGATAAAAGATAATCCATACAATTGAAATCGAAATCAAAGAGTTGCCAATACCAATCTTACAATGATTCTAGCCAAAAGTGCTTAGAAATTCGTCCAAAAGTCGTCCTAACTGCTCCACAATGATTGGTAAAATGAAAAAGACCCTAAAACCTAATTAAAAACTGAAATAAAACCGTCAATCTGCGCATCCACCGTAAGCTACGGTGGTCACCGTAGCTTACGGTGACCCTACGGTGCCTTTACGCTGGAATGCCTCTGACCTACGGTGGATGAATTCTTTAAAAACCCCCACCGTAAGCTACGGTGGTCACCGTAGCTTACGGTGGCCACTGCACCCATTTTGTTCTTCTTCTTTTCTTTTCTTTCACACACGTGCTCCACTCGTAGTTCCCAAACGCTGATCCTTTCTTGATCATCAACTTCTCTCTTTTCCAACACACGTGCACCTGAAATACAAGTCAACCGTAGTTACCAAATTCAAGGTAATACGAGGGTAAATATGGCGTTTATTATGTCTTTTTAGGCTTATTAGGGTCGTCCCAAGGACCACCCGTCACATCCCCACACTTACCCGTTGCTTGTCCCAAGCAATGCACCAAAACAAATACCGCTTCCATTTAACACAAACCTACCAAACACACAAGCATACTCTCACCAGCAACTCCCGTTTTATCCCCAAGCGCACTCTCACCACAACTCACACAATGACCCCTCACAAGATTCACTCCACTCGGCTAAGTTTAACGCTAAGCATCATTAAGCTTAGATACCCTCAAGCACCAGTGAAGATTGACTACCATAGGCTTGCACGACTATCAAACCCTAACTCCATATTAAATATACACCCAAGTCAAGAGGTCTTTTTCGGTTGTAATGGGGCTAGGCTCAAGGTGAGGAATGGAAATTATTTGAGGTGACAAAACGACTCAACCCGATTGACTTATTTGAAAACGCACGCCTACTTATTCACATCTTATTCACATCATTTCACTTCCTTTTTTTTTTCTTTCCTTCTTTCTCTTTTTTCTTTCTTTTTTTTTTTTTTTTTTTTTCATTTTGATACACTTTTTCTTTTTTTTTTTTCTTCTTTTCTTCAAGACATACTCATTCTCTCACTTTTTCACTTCATTTTTTCTAACATTTTCGTGCTCATGCCACTTTGTCAATCGGGTCAAATCACAAGGCTTGCATTTAAAGATGAGGGCTAAGGGTTTCAAACAATAGGTTTAAAGCTCAAAAAGGGCTACTAGTGAACCAAACCCCCGCCCCTCACATACCAGACTCATATTTGTAATGAATGAGGCCCCAACCCCCAAAAATACCACACTCACACACATCGAGACGAGGCCACCCTAGTGCCTCAATCTTCCCCGAACATATATTCATCAAAGTTTCGGGGCGCATAATCGTGCAAGTTCTAGAGTCTCACTACCCAAGTACCACGCTCAAAGTATGTCAAATAAGTATGTGTATGGCTAAACCTCACCATGGGGAAACAAGGGTTGCCGATCAATCATGTGAGTTAACCTAAGCGCACTTGGGGAAAAACACTGCCACCAACCCGTGTTTACTTGTGTGTTTCCTTCACAACAATCTCTTTTTGAAAATTTTTTTAAATTTTTAATATTTTTTTTTTTTTTTTTTTTTTTTTTTTTAAGAACAACACACAAAAGTAAAAATTCCCCTCATCCCCACACTTGGGATACATTGTCCCCAATGTATGGTTTTGAGAAGACACACACACTAAAAACTAAACACTCTAATCATAAAAACTCCACCCGACCACCCAAAAGCCACAATTAACACAACATAGCATAGCGAAATTAAACTTAACTCCACCCTACCACCCAGCCCAAACTTAAAAGGAAAAGACAAATATATACAAAGTTAAAAAAAAAGAAACGATGCACCTGATACTTAGTCCCAAAGGGACCGCCAAAGACCCCTCAAGCTGAAAGCTCCACTTCCATCATCATTGCCCGCATCCTCGGGCTGCTGAAATACCGGTGCGCCAGTGAAAGGATCAACCCACTGTGAATGGTGTAGCGGCGGCTCCGGATAGTACTGGCTCCCATCAAACGGTGGTAAAGACTGATAATCTACCACCGGAGGGTCAGGCACAACAGGTCGCCCGGCCATGTACTCATTTCTCATTCGCCTATTGCGATCATCCAAGTACCTTTGGTTCGTCTCGTCCTCATGCGTGTACCACTGAGCCCTCGCCAGCTCATCCGCCCTATCATTGCTCCTCTTCAAAGCCCTCTCCATACTTGCACCCATGTAAGTCTGATTATCAAAGATGACTTGGTTCGGTTCGGACCATGAAGCAAAAGTAGGAGGACGCCTCTGCTCAACAACTTGTTCCATCGTACCCATATGTGCCCAATTTTGATCAAACGGTTGGTGGGCATAGTCAAACGCACTACCAATGTATCCGGACTGTGCCCCCATTCGGCTGTAGTCCCCAAAACCAAAGTCACCTGCACCAAAGCTACCTTGACCAAAACCACCTTGACCGCCCGCACTACTACTCGGGCCGGTCCCAACAAACCCGGGATCATTATCATCACCTTCATCATCACTCTGGGGCTCACCCCCACTGTCTGGCTCGTCAGCCTCACCTGCCTGCAACGGGCGTGCATCCCGCTTTAGCACTTTCCACAACTGCCTATCACTCCTCAACCTATGGTATCGCTCAGTCTCCTTATAACTCCAACCCGGCCCCATGTTTCTCAAATCAAACGGCTTAAATTTCTTGTAGGACCCTTTATCACCCGGTTGAATTACCCCGTACGTCTTCAACAAAGCTGTGATTAACCGACAGTGCGGAATGATTTTCCGCTCACAACTCACTCGGCTCAACCATATGTTATTCATCATAATATACTTGAAAGGCACCAACGGAGTCCCTGTCATCAACATATAAAGAATTGGGACTTCGGGGAAACGAACTTCCACCTTGTCACCCCTCCGCGGAATGATGTTTTGCAAACAAATGGCCAGCAATAACTTCGCCTCAATCTTCAAGTTCCTACGAAGCAACTTGCCATGCGAAGTACCCGGCATAAAGATTGTGTCTAACATTGTGTTCCACCTCGGGTGATCACTCGGGTTGTAGTAAAGATTGTCCATTGTGGGATACATGTAATCTTTGGCGGGTTGAGTGTCAAATTTTGGCGCAATTGTTATGGTTGTGAATGCCCTTTCTTGTGATGATTTAACTGTGGATTTTATATTAAAATTGCAACGAAGTCATGCCAAATTTTTCTGAAAATTGCTCAAGTTTCACAACCGTAACATTGAACAAGTGTGGGGAGATTTGTTGTCTAAAATGTGAGGTCGAATACTCACTCAAAAATAAACCAAATACACTAAATAGATAGTAGTAAGTGGGTATCGAACACAGGGAGTTATGTGGAAGTGTGTAATCCAATAATATAATTACTAGGCAAAAACTAATGCAATAAAGTAAATTCAAATAGTTGGTTTGATTGATTGAGTGGATTGTTTAATCGAAATGAAAATTAAGAAATGTGTAATCAACATGTAAAAAGAGTGTTTCTCCCTGGATCCTGGATTATAGCAATTGATGTAGGTTTATGTTCAATTGGGAAGAGTTACATAGACATAACTCGTGATTGTGTATGAGTGTGTGATAATCGGGGACTAAGTACTTGAATTTGTGCAAGGTTATCACCCAATGATCTAATTAATCCTATTACCCAATTCAATCCCTCCCACTAGATCAAGATTGCCTATGGCGTCAAGATCATATGTTAGAATTAGATTAAGAACGAGATTAATTATTTTACATACAAATCAACAATCACCATGATGCATCAATCCTAAGATTGAATCATCATCCCAACAATAGATGAACATAAACCCTAATCTTTGCCTAATATCCATTCACCATGGAGAAAACACAATGAGACTAGCACTCATGATCATGAAATCAATAAACAAAGATAAAGATAATCCATACAATTGAAATCGAAATCAAAGAGTTGCCAATACCAATCTTACAATGATTCTAGCCAAAAGTGCTTAGAAATTCGTCCAAAAGTCGTCCTAACTGCTCCACAATGATTGGTAAATGAAAAAAAAACCTAAAACCTAATTAAAAACTGAAATAAAACCGTCAATCTGCGCATCCACCGTAAGCTACGGTGGTCACCGTAGCTTACGGTGACCCTACGGTGCCTTTACGCTGGAATGCCTCTGACCTACGGTGGATGAATTCTTTAAAAACCCCCACCGTAAGCTACGGTGGTCACCGTAGCTTACGGTGGCCACTGCACCCATTTTGTTCTTCTTCTTTTCTTTTCTTTCACACACGTGCTCCACTCGTAGTTCCCAAACGCTGATCCTTTCTTGATCATCAACTTCTCTCTTTCCAACACACGTGCACCTAAAATACAAGTCAACCGTAGTTACCAAATTCAAGGTAATACGAGGGTAAATATGGCGTTTATTATGTCTTTTTAGGCTTATTAGGGTCGTCCCAAGGACCACCCGTCAGACACCCCATTCTTCCCATTTTCAGCCAAGAAGAGAGGAGGGGAGAAGAGAAGGAGGAAAAAAAGAGGAGAAAAGCTTGGTTCGGATGGATTCGAGCGTGAAAATCGTCGTGTAGCGGGTCAAATGGAAGATCTACTCGACGGGATCGTTTGTGTGAGTTCTAGGACCCCTCTTTTACATGTTTTTAAATGATTTTAGGGCTGGAACACATCTGAAAACCCCTTTTTTGAGTTTTTGGGTGTAAACCCGTTTTTGTATGTACGTGTATGTGTATGATGCGTTTGGGGCTTGATTTCGTGCTTGGTTATGCTTGAATGAGGTCGTGGTATGTTTCCCTAAGGGTTAGAATGGTTGATTTGAGCTTAAAAGAGGTTTGGAAGAGGTTGGAGGCCGAAAACCGCCGCTGCAGTTAGGGATGAACTGCATTCTGCATCAGCTAGGGCTAGGCGACCGACTGGAATGCGATTGGAGGCCATACGGCCGATTGGCGTGCGACTGAGGTCCATGCGCACGATTGCCATGCGACTGAAGTCCATACGCATGATAGTCATGCGACTGAAGTTCATGTGCCTGTAAGGCATGCGATTGAAGGATTGTGCGACTGAGTTTCATTCGCACGAAGGTTATGCGACTGAGGTCCATGCGACTGAGGTCCATTCGCATGAAGGGTATGCGACTAAAGCCCATGCACCTGAAGTCATGCGACTGAAGGCCATACGCATGTAAGCTATGCGACTGAGAGTCCATACGCATAGATGTCCATTCGCCTATAGGTCCATTCGCATAGGGTCCATTCGCCTGATGTCCATTCGCCTAAGTGTACAGTCGCCTGGAAGGCCATGCGACTGGAGGGTGTCCATACGCCCAAGTAGGGCTCATACGCCCGAAAGAACAACGGTTTATCTTATGACCTTCGAGGAAAAGTGCAGTTATGGGTTTTGACTCGGGAGGTTCCAATAGGCTTGTGTAAGTTGATTTTCGAGGTCATAGACGTGATGTCGGCATGTGTGTGATGTTAGTGATGTGATGTATGATTGATGCGTGTGTATGATTGATGCGTATATATGATGGTGCCCTGTATGGTGATGTGTGTATGTTTATGTTTATATTCATGTTATGTATATGTATCTTCCCGTGGTTGTGCGATGTATGTTAATGAATGTAATTAAAGTATTATGTAACGTAAAGTGGAAGATAATGAAAAGAGGAATGTAATAAATGAATGCAAGCATGAACGAGCAAATGAGAGTAAGGATGGCTTGCGAAAGAAGAAAGGAGGTTCACGACTCATTGAGAGTGTTAGCTCAACTGTGTGTGTATTATAGTGTGCGATCTTGGCTTACTCATAAGGGGACATAGACACAGTAGGGAGTTCAATTTTGGTAACTGCTCCGATACGTGCGATGTGATTTTTACTGTGTGCTATGTAGTGTGCGATTTTGGCTGCCTCATGTGGTTTATGTAGCGTGCGATCTTTGCTAATCCATGAGATGGCGTGCGATTCTGGCTAAACCCCGAGAGTTCTCACACACACAGGGGGAGTCGGTCTTGGTGACCACTCCGATGGTGCGATTTATGCGATATGTGCGATGGACAGCATAAGGGTAGCGTGATTTTGGCTAACTCATGTGGTTTATGTAGCGTGCGATCTTGGCTAACCCATGAGATAGCGTGCGATTCTGGCTTCCTTATGTGTGCGATCCGTGCGATATGTACTTCGGGTACGATGATGCGAAGGTGCGATTTGAGCGAAAGTGTGATATGTATGAAATGATCGAACGTAAGAAAAGATGTTATAACAAATGAAGTGAATGATAATGTACCGTGCTGATGTAACAAATGTAATGATCCTAAACTTTACCTTAGGTACTGTGGCCAAGAGGTGCTGTGCACGGTTAAAGAAGGTCTATGATAGGCTTAGGCCCAGTATCATGAGCATGAAGGGTAAAGTTCATGGTGTTGACGAAAGGAAATGATGTAATGATAACGAACGAATGATAGTATGAAATGAAGAATGTAACGAACATAATGGAAGATAATAATTATATTATCTGTATGTATGTTCTGTGATCGCGTACGAAGTTAACGAATGGTTTATAAAGGGTGAAAAGTATGTTTTATTATAAAACTAAAACTCACTCAGCAACGCTGACTTTGATGTGTTTCCAGTGGCAGGTTGTTGCTGAGGATGGCGCGGGGCGGCTACTCAGGTTATTTTGGATGGCATCCTTATGTTTAATGCTTTTGTAATGTAATGAAACAAATATTTTGTAATTGGGCAACGATTTGTCATGTTGCAAAAGTTTTTATGATGAAATGTAATGATGTTTAATGTTTCCGCTACAACGTTTTATGAAAGTGAAATGTAATTATATGTTTTATGTACGATGAGGATCCAACTGTAAGAGTTCCGGAAACGGGGCCTTACAACCACCCACTACTACCACCTGTTGGTGATCCCGGGTATCATTTAACTTTTATAAAATCCAGGTTTATAAAAACAATTATTAATATCTCATTTTAGTGACAACGGATGCGATTTAATGATAATCAAAACCCGAGATTCAAACCCGCCAGTGATCCATATGCAAACCAATTAAACAATTAACACAACCATAGGGGGTTTAGGATTATACCCTGACAAATACTAAGATTCACACTATGGATGAGACAGAGGTTCTGCTAGACAACCAAGACACGAACGGGATCCAATCCACGAACCAACCCCTGCGGCTGTGGCGGCTTCTCAAGCTACGGCGGTGGCGGCGGCTTCCGGCCGTGGTGTTGCCGTCGTACGGCCTAGAGGAGGAGGGGAGGAGGGCGACAGATTTTTCTCCACAATTAGGTTAGGGTTAGGGTTCTTGGATTATAGTGTTATATATATAAGAATAAATAATACACTTTTAATCCTTAATCTATTACACCCGTTCACAAGTAATTAACTATTAATTACTAATTGAACCCTGTCATTATTTAACTCTTTAAATAACTAACAATTATTTCTCAAATAATTAATCATCCTTTCCACAAAACTCATGTCACATATTTAACTACTTTAAATACTTATTTAATTCTGTCCTCCAAAGTGCAACTCTTTGGATCGTATCTTAACAGTAACGTTATTAATTGAGTGTCAGACACCCTAATCCAACAATCTCTCACTTGGACGATTCTCAATTAACATTTCAAACGTAGACAGCAGAGGACGTCTAGCTACATCTTGCTGCCCCTGTCAATATATGATGATTTACATTCATCAACTATTATAAGCATACAAGCAACCTTTGCTTCAAACTCTTAAATAGCCATAGTAACCTTATCTAATTCCTTTCTGTGTAAGCCATTCAATTGAACACGAGACATGGATCAAATTTAATCTTTGTATGTTATTCAATCATTCTTATCTCATTCCCAATTCAAAGTGATCTGAAAAACTTCACCAAGCTTGAGCGTGGCCACGCATTTACATCAACTTGAATCAATGAGGGTACCAGACTGCTTAACTTCTTATTCATAAGAAGAACATAATTCCTAGACAACATACAACTTCCATTCAACTTAGGTATTATTCCCAATCAAGTACCCTTATTAATGTCCTGTTACGATATAGCGTTAGATATGATCAAAGAACAACCCTTTAGTTAATAGCAGTTCCAATATGTCTCTTAGGTCTAAGGACATCTAGATCATACAATTATCAAAACATCTCATGACTATGATCCATGGAGATCGTTTTGAAGCGAGTTACGTCCAATATTTATTCTCTAATATATATCCATGAATATTGGTTCTCAACCCCTTGAGCTTTCATCTCATGAATAACCAATCCTTCATAATAGTCTTAGTTTGGATTGATTCCCATGAGTCCAATCGACTATGGACCTCTTTTTGAATACTATTATTTAAGGATACTAAAACGTACAAAATTTGAACATAATATAATGACTTTAGCCATTAAATCATAAATCAAAACAATGTATCATAGTTCAAAGCACCAAACATAATAAATATTCAAATCCATTCCCTAGCATATCTCAACCCAATACTCTCAGCATGATGTTCATGTTTCGCCACTAGCATTGGCTTAGTGAACGGGTCAGCTAGATTCAGATTTGTATGAACTTTGTTTATAACGATGTCACCCGTTCCAAAACCTCTCTAATGTAATGGTACATTCTGAGTATGTGCCTGGTATTCTGGTACGACCTTGGTTCTTTAGCCTGAGCTGTAGCACCAGTATTGTCATACAATATCTCAATTGCTTTCTGCATACTTGGAACCATATTAAGATCAGAAATGAACTTCTTCATCCAAACAGCTTCTTTTGCAGCCTCTGATGCAACAATATACTCTGATTCAGTGGTGGATTGAGCAACTACACCCTGCTTGGAGCTCTTCTAAGTAATTGCTCCACCATTCAAAACAAATACATACCCAGACTAAGATCGAGAGTCATCTCTGTCAGTTTGGAAGCTAGCATCAGTATAACACTTTACTGATAACTCTTCTTCCACTCCTCCATACAAAAGGAACATTTCTTTTGTTTTTCTCAAGTATTTGAGAATGTTTTTCACTGCTCCCCAATGACTCTTACCAGGATTCTGTTGATATTTGCTTGTCATGCTCAAAGCATATGACACATCAGGTCTAGTACACAACATTGTATACATTACCGAACCGATAGCAGACGCATATGGAACACTTTCCATATCTTCCTTTACTTTATCTGTTTTAGGACACTGATTCTTATTCAGTACTGTCCCGTTGACCATAGACACAGATCCTTTATTAGAGTCATTCATGGTAAAGCGTCTAAGTACCTTATCAATATAAGTACTTTGATTCAAACCAATAAGTCGTCTCGATCTATCTCTATAGATCTTAATTCCCAGTATGTATTCTGCCTCTCCAATGTCTTTCATCTCAAAACACCTTTTGAGCTAAGACTTTGTATCCTCCATTATTAGAATGTTATTTCCTATGATCAGTATGTCATCCACATATAGGATTAAAAATGTCACAAGTTCCCACTTGCCTTCATATACACACACACGGTTCATCTTCATTCTTGATAAAACCAAACTGTTTGATTTTCTGATCAAAACGATGATTCCAGCTTCTTGATGCTTGCTTAATTCCATAAATGGACTTGTTAAGTTTGCAAACTTTATTAGGATTCGATGCATCTTCAAAACCCTCAGGTTGAACAATATAGACATCTTCATTAAGCTGTCCATTCAAAAAGGCGGTTTTGACATCCATTTGCCATATCTCATAGTCATAATATGCAGCAATGGCAAATAAGATCCTAATTGACTTCAGCATGGCTACAGGTGAAAAGGTTTTCTCATAATCAACTCCTTGAGTTTGAGTATACCCTTTTACTACTAGCCTTGCCTTGTAAGTCTGCAAGTTTCCATTCTTGTCAGGCTTCTTCTTAAAGAACCATTTACTTCCTACAGTCCGACTTTCGGGAGGAAGATCAACCAAGTCCTATACTTGGTTGTCATACATGGATTGCATCTCAGTATTCATTGCTTAAAGCCATTTCTCAGATTCTGAATATGAAATTGCAGCTTGATAAGTTTTGGGTTCTGCCTGATCAATTATAAGGATATTATGTAATCCTAAATGTCTCTTAGGCATCTGACGAACCCTCGAACTTTTGCGAATGTTTTGTGTGTCAGCCGTTTCTTGAAATCTCTCAGATTCCTCAACAATTACTCTTGATTGTTCAGTTGTTTCATCACGTGGGTTGGTCACTGTGTTTGCTTGGATTTCCTCTAAATCCATAACACTATCTCTAATCTCACGAGCTATGAATTCTTCCTCTAAGAATTCTCCTCTTCGTTTAAGGAAAACTTGATTTTCCTTAGGATTGTAGAAATAGTAACCAATTTTCTTAGGATATCCAACGAAGATAACTTTATCTCCTCGGGGATCAAGTTTTTCTGATGACTCACTTGTAACGTAAGCGTTACAGCCCCATACCCTAAGAAAAGATACTTTGGTTTTAACCCCATGCCATATCTCATATGGTGTTTTGTTGACTTTCTTGGTTGGAACCATATTAAGAATTTTGACGGCAGATTCAAGTGCAAAGGTCCAGAAAGAACGAGGGAGGTTCGTACGACATATCATTGATCGAACCATATCCAATAGAGTTCGATTTCTCCTTTCTGACACTCCATTTAACTGGGGCGTCCCTAGAGTTGTTAGTTGAGAAATGATCCCACATTTCTTTAGGTGGTCGGTAAAACTCCTGACTAATATATTCCCTACCTCGATCCAATCGAAGTATCTTACGTTCTATCAAGCTGATTTTGTACTTCGTTCTGGAACTCTTGAAACTTTTCAAAAGTCTCATGTTTATGCTTCATAAGATAAACATATCCATATCTATTGTAATCATCAGTAAAAGTAACAAAGTACCTTTCTCCATACCTACCCATTGTTCTAAATGGACCACAAACATCAGTATGTATGAGTCCTAATAGATCCTTAGCCCTTTCACCGACATTCGAGAATGGTGCTTTGGTTAAATTTCCACTTAAACAACACTCACACTTATCGAAGTCATTCTTGTCGATGGAATCCAATATTCCTTCAGTTTGAAGTTTCTTTAAGCGATTTTTGTTTATGTGACCAAGTATACAATGCCAGAGGTACGTATAATTCATAGTGAATTTCTTACGTTTATTGGAGATTTGGTATAACACGTTAGAATTATGAATATCTATCTCATAGATGCCATTATGAGGCCTTGCCTAAAAATAAAACAAACCATTCAATTATGCACAGATATTGTCACCACAAAAAGCATATTTAAAACCTTGTTGTTTTAAAGTAGAAACTGAAATGATATTCCTAGTAACACTAGGAATAAAACAAACATTGTTCAAAACAAGTTCTAAACCATTAGGAAGTAAAATGATTAAATCACCAACTGCCTTCACAGCAACCTTTTGTCCATTTCCAACAAATAGATCAAAGTCGCCTTGTTTCAGTTTTCTAATTTTCTTTAGTCCCTGCAAATCATTGCATATGTGTGAGCCACACCTGGTGTCGAACACCCAAGATTTTCTAACAAAAGAAAATGGTTCAATAATTGAATACCTGAAGAGCTGGCCTCAAAGGCCTTCTTCCGTTTCAACTCAGCAAGATACTTTGGACAATTCCTCTTCCAATGCCCGGTTTCATCACAATGAAAGCATTTTGCATCTTTAGGAGGTTTCTTAGAAACAGCCTTTCCTTTGCCCATGTCTTTCTTTGCTTTCATTTCTTTCTTCTTGAAATCAGCTTTCTTGACTTTCCCATCTCTGATCATCAACACATCCCCAGACTTCTTGGGTATGTTCATCTCAGCTGTCTTTAACATCATATGTAGCTCAGCTATTTGCTTATCCCACCCATTCATATTATTGTTCAGAACAAACTGATCATATGACTTAGGCAATGTATACAAGATCACATCTCCAGCTAATTCATTACTTAGTGGGTTATCGAGACGAGCTAGATGATCAATGTAACCCTTCATTTTTAGTACGTGAGCACTGACTGATGAACCTTCTTGCATGCGACACCCTAGGAGTGATCTTATCACTTCAAATCGTTCATGCCCTGCTTGTTGCTGGAACATAGCCTCTAACTCCTCTTTTATATCATAAGCAGGTAGATTTTCTAAGGTCTGTTGGAGCTCAGGATACATGCAAGCTAGCATGAGAAAAGTAACTTTTAGAGAATCATCAACATGTTTCTCCCAGTTCCTCCTAACAGTTCCAGACTGTTGTTCAGGTTCATCAGGAATTGGTTTCTCCAAAATATACATTTTGGACTCCGCTTTGAGAGCAATTTTCAGATTTATGTACCAATTCACGAAGTTGGTATTGTCAAGCTTATCCTTCTCAAGGATCGACTTAAGTGAAAAAGGAGAGTTGGTCGTATTGTTTGTTGACATCTACAAAGTTCATAACAAAATATTTAGAATTTCATGCTTGATTTCCTAAATAATTTATGACCCAATTAAAACATGATTATATTTAGGAATAGAGATCCTATTTCGATGATACAATATGAATGGCTAGGCACTGTTCATACATATCATCTACGTAGGTGGGTAACGATTACCGATTATGTCTCTACATGACTCTCTGGTTTGAGGTTGTGAGACCGAAATTGTCAAGCATTGTACGTTTGACCTTAACTATGCCCACTTAACTCTTTAAGTGATATTGATCCTTAAATGAAAATGTGTCAGCCCGGCCCATGTCACATAGGAACCGCGAGTTAACCTCAAACTGAAACCGTAGGCCGGATGCAGGGTAAGCACTAACATCAGGGGTTCGGATAGATCAGTAATGAGTATTTTCACTTTAGGATTGGCACAACAATATCGATTTGAATCGGGATTTACGACTTCAATATTTTATATTACCGAATAGGGTCAAAAATATTATGGACGAATTGTAGCATGAAGCAAATCGTGCATTTTTATTAAAATCCAATTTTAATAACAAGTGACAACTTGTTAAATCTCACATCACTCGATACGATCCAGTTTCAAATACCTTATTTAAACTAGTTGGTCGTTCGTATCATATTTTAATTTAACAAACTCTTTTATTAAATTAACTTTTATAAATTAACTTTTTAATTTTTAAACTAGGTTTTACTTTTAATACAACGTCTTTTATTAAATAGTTTCCATTTAAATAACCATTTATTTAAATCCATTGATTGTGAAAATCAGTTTTGTTGGCAGTGAATATTTACAATAAATTAAACAATCCACACAAAACAATAAATCAAGCCACTAGAAAAATTGGTTCGGTTCGTTCGAGCCATCAAACGAAACCGAGCCGGTCACAAGGGGACAAAACAACCATTATTTAAACCGCTCCCACTTGATTCAAGATCTCTATCTTCAACCCTGTTCGCCATTTTCTTGGTCTTCAATTTCTTGTCTCGTTTATTACAATCTAACAATAATACAACTTTACAGAAAATTAAAATAAACCTATCTATTACATAGGATTCCAATTAACCCCAAATAAAATACAGAATTAAAATAACCAAAAACAACCATGACAAACACAAGGGGTCTAGGGCTCGATTCACAATCACAACCAAATAAAGGAATGATCCTTTTATCAAAACAAAATATTTTGACAAATAAAACCTGGATCTAAAAATTAACATTTAATTGTTTGCATAAGTGGTTCTGATACCACTGTTGGTGTTCCCGGGTATTATTTAACTTTTATAATTTATAATAACGATTATTAATATCTCATATTAATGATAACGGAAGCGATTTAATGATAATTAAAACCCGAAATTTAAACCCGCCAGCGATCCATATGCAAACCAATTAAACAATTAACACAACCATAGGGGGTTTAGAAGTATACCCTGACTAATACCAAGATTCACACTATGGATGAGACAGAGGTTCCGCTAGAAACCAAGACACGAATGAGATCCGATCCACGAACCAACCCTTGCGGCTGCAGCGGCTTCTCAAGCTACGGCGGCGGCGGCGGTGGCTTCCGGCGGTGGTGTTGCCGTCGTCGGGCGAGAGGAGGAGGGGAGGAGGGTGACGGCTTTTTCTCCACAATTAGGTTAGGGTTAGGGTTCTTAAATTATAGTGTTATATTTATAAGAATAAATAATATACTTTTAACCCTTAATCTATTACACCCTTTCACAAGTAATTAACTATTAATTACTAATCGAACCCTTTCATTATTTAAATCTATAAATAACTAACAATTATTTCTCAAATAATTAATCCTCCTTTCCATAAAACTCGTGTCACGTATTTAACTACTTTAAATACTTATTTAATTATGTACTCCAAAGTGCAACTCTTTGGATCGTATCTTAACGGTAACGTTATTAATTAAGTGTCGGACACCCTAATCCAACACCACTACCACCCACTATTACCACCACCTTCACCGTCAGCGGTTGTCGTCTCTATCTCAAAAAGAAATGTTACAAGTGGAAGTAAAACACAAGTGATATAATTAATCACATTGAGATGGAATTATCACGTAAATGTGAAGTTATCATGTATGAAGGTATTTTTGCATGATAATTACATTTGTGCGTGATAATATCACACAAATATAATCCTTCTTGCGTGATTATTACTTATTCTTATGTGATAATTCAACCCTAAACTTCATACAATTCACACAAAAACACTTTATATACTAACTTTCCTCTATGTATATGTATGTATCTACACTTATCTTGAGAACTTTAAATATTGCGGGAACTGAGAGAGCTTCTGATAACCCATTAAAATCATCATTTTTGTAAACATCTATCATTATTATTATTACAATACATTCACATGGGTTTATGTGTTAATGTACATGTATTAATATATTAATCAAATTTACACATGTTTAAGTTTACAATTTACACATGAGTAAAATTTTAAAATATATAAAGACAACACATACAATTTATGTAACGATTTTGTGTTTTAATAATAATGCTAGTACTGGTGTTAAATTTAAGATTTTGATTGTGTTTAAAGAGTTGTCGGACTTCTTGTTCTTGGCTTTTATATTCTTACATAGATTTGATTGTGCCACATGTTTCATTATCTTAGAACTAGTATAGGGTATACATTTTGAGACATTAATTGCATTAGGATTTAGTGTTTTTATTATGATAAAGGGCTTAGCATTTTGCGTTTTTATTTGTTTTCCTAATTCAAACATAATCACCTAGATAGCCAATATTGAGTTTTATCACTTTCATTTGTTTAACCCATAGTTTTGCCATATATCCTTTCTATTTTAAACCCATGTGTTAAAAAATCAAGTTTAACTGATGTCTAGAATGTGATCGATAGTTATTTATGTATATTTAGTACTAGTTAGTTTTTCATTAAAGTTAGTGTTGAAAGAAAAGTTAAAAGAAAGAACCTTAAAAACATTAAAAAAATAGAAAAGAAAAAAATAAAGAGAAAAAAGTGAAAAAGAATAAAAGAGTGAGAAAGAAAAATAATAGTTACATATCGAATAAAGAATCGAAAGTTTGATCCTATGTGTTAGTACTTCGCTCAATTTATTATTTTGTGTTATTTTAGTTCATTTAATGTTGAGATCATTTTAGCCTAATTAAGTGAGGTTTTTAGCCGCATATAGCCACTGTATAACCCTTATTCCTACCCTACACTATAGCCTTGTTACAACCCGATTAAAAAGTCCCCTTGATTTATGTTAAATTTTCATGTTAGTTGGGGGAGAGGGGAGGGAAGGACAAGGGGAGGAAAAGGAGGGGGCAGGAGGCAGCGGGGAGGGAGGAGAGAGATAGAGAGAGACAGAGAGAGAGAGACAGAGAGAGATAGAGAGAGAGAGAGAGACAGAGAGAGAGAAGAGAGAGAGACAGAGAGAGAGAGACAGAGAGAGAGAGACAGAGAGAGAAGACAGAGAGAGAGAGAGAGAGAGACAGAGAGACAGAGAGAGAGACAGAGAGAGAGAGACATAGAGAGACAGAGATAGAGACAGAGAGAGAGACAGATATAGAGAGATATAGATAGAGAGATAGAGACAGATAGATATATACATAGATAGAGAGAGATATAGATAGAGATATATAGATATATAGATATATATATATATATATATATATACATATATATATATATATATATATATATATATATATATATATATATATATATATATATACACATACATATATGTATGTAGTGAAAAGATCAAATGAAAACCACCTCTATAATTGAAAATCATAAAAACCAAGATCAACCAATCATAGATTTTAATATTATTTATTTTTTATTTAATTCAAAAGGTGTTTTGGTAATTGTACAAGTAATTTAATTTTAGTATTATCTATAATATTGACTAAATCCCTAATTTTTTTCTCATTAGTATTATCTATATATATATATATATATACACACATACATATATGTATATCTACATATATGTATGTAGTGAAAAGATCAAATGAAAACCACCTCTATAATTGGAAATCATAAAAACCAAGATTAACCAATCATAGATTTTTAATATTATTTCTTTTTTATTTAATTCAAAAGGTGTTTTGGTAATTGTACAAGTAATTTAATTTTAGTATTATCTATAATATTGACTAAATCCCTATTTTTTTCTCATTACAATCTGAATTGGTTTTAATCTTATATCTCAACAACATTCACGTAAATTTCAATTCATTCTTCATTCTGATTTCTTGATTTTAGTTTAGAATTTTGAAGAACCATTCAAGTTCATCAAAATCTATAACTAATTCAAAGATTTAAAGAAACACAGTACCATAACTGATTTTGATCGGCAATTTTGAATCGAAGGTATGTTCATATGAAAAATCAACGATGATGAATTTATGATGCTAGTTTTCTTTTGCTATGATGATTATTTGCTTCTTTGATCAAGTTTGTGTCTAATTTGTTGTTCGAAGCTTTTATTCGAATGGCTATTTGATATATGATTTTCTTCTCTAATCAAGTTTATTGTTGATTTCATTTGTTTGATTTCATAGGTTAGAATGTTCCAATTAGAAGGGTATCAAAAACTATATCGTCGATCTGTTTCTTCCCGTCTTCTAGCTGCTGCTACTCCCTTTTTGTTAATTTGAAGAAAATGATGATGATTCGAATACGTATATGTAACTTGAATTTGAGTTATGTATACTAATTCAAGTTATGTAACACCCGGATTTTTTTAAAAAATAAAAGAAGAATAAAAGAAAGAATAAAGGTGCACAAAAGAAGAAAATGAAATAGAACTCAAGTTGAGGGGTTAATATTGTACAAGGGCCAAAGATCTATATTATATTGTTCAAAAAGGTGGCATGGCCGCCCACTTTGCATCACCAACTTTCTGTCGACCTTTTTAGAGAGAGAAAGAGTAAAGAGTTTTGGATTTTTATAGAGAAGATCGGGAAGAAGATCGAATTCAAGGTAAGTTTTCGATGTTTTGAAGTGTTTTTGGTTGGTTCTAGCCTCGGGTATGTGCTTATATGCGTTTTATGTGTTCGGTTGTGTGTTTTGGTGGGTTTTTAGGTGTTTTAACTCATAGTGCATTCGGGTTTAAAGAAGTCTATCCGAAAGATTGCCAAAGGTGAGTTTTGGATCCCCACTTTTACTTGTTTTAACTGATTTTAGGGCTGAAAATGCATGTTTAAACATTTTTATGATGTTGGGTGTGTATACCTTGTATGTGGGTGGGTGTAAGTTTAGGATGATTTATGATCATGTTTATGTTATGAGCATTTTTATGTTGCTTAGAGTGCTAGAACTAAGCTTAGAACATGTTAGAATTGGATTTGGGACTGAATTATGATGTTAGTTAAAAGTTAGTTTGGCCATGCGCCTAAGTCCCCATGCGCCCAAATAGTGTCCATGCGCCTAGATTTATGCCCATGCGACTAAGTATTCCCATGTGCCCAACCTATCCATGCGCCTAAGTCAGGCTCTTGTGCCTGCATAGTGCCCATGCGCCTAGAAAGTTGCCCAAAATGCCTAAGTGTTGGTCATGCGCCCGTATAGTGCTCATGCGCCTAGAATTTCCCCATGAGCCTAAGTGTTCCATGCGCCTAAGCAACCATGCGCCCGCATAGTAGCCATGCGCCTCCATAGTGCCCATTCGCCTAAAGACTTAGAAAATATTTCTGAAATTTGGGGAAAAAAGGAAGTTTTAGGCTTTGATTTGGGATGTTCCCAGGGGTGATGTATGACGATTATATGATGTTGTATGATGTGGTATGTGATGCTTTTGATGTTGTATGCATGTTTTCTTTATGTTCCCTATTATGTATATTTCCATGGCTTTACGTGGTATGATTATGAAATAAACGTAAAGTTTTATGTAACGTAAAGCGAAAGTTAATGATAATGAAAAGAGGAACGTAAAGAATGAATGAATGCATGCATGAATGAATGAATGAATGTAAAGTCTTGCAAGCAAATGAAAGGAGGTGCACAACTCTAAAATGTTTTTAGCTCAACTGTGTGTGGTTTAGCTAACCCTTAAGGATACACACAGGGGTCCACTCTTTGTGACTAACCAAACGTATGGGACCCTTGTCGCTTACCCCGGTACTGTGGTCAGGCCACCGGGCACAATGTATGGGAGTCTATTTATAGACTTCGGCCCAGTACCCGCTTTATGCATGATGTTAGGGTGAAGCACATTGGTTCAGATGAAAGTGAAAGATAATGATGAATGGTAATGAATGACGTACGATGACGAATGATGATGAAAGATAATAATATGATTATCTATTTGTACGTATGATGCATGATCGCGAACGAAAGTAAAGGAACGGTTTAAAATGGAAGTAAAGTATTATATATTTTATAAAACTAGAACTCACTCAGCAACGCTGACTTTTATGTATTTTCTAGTTGGCAGGTAAGAGTTGCGGAGGATGGCACGGAGGCAGCTACTTGGCTTGTTTTGGATGGCATCCATTTTGTATAACAATAATGTTTTTGTGATGTAATGCAACTAATGATATTTTGTAACTTAACAATGATGTATTATTTTGCAAAAGCGATTATTAATATATGAAATGGAGTTTTGGTTAAATTATTCCGCTGCAGTGATTTTAATGACTTGTAATGTGATTCTTAAATATTATGTGCGATGATGGTCCGACTGTGAGTGTTCCGGGAATGGGGCCTTACAAGTTGGTATCAGAGCCAAAGTTTAAGAGAAATGGGTAAATATTTTCTAAACCTAACTTAAACTGAGAATGTGACAAAAAGGAAGTATGCCAGTCCGAGTAGCTATGTGCCATCAGGTATTTTCCGTAATGTTAACCGGTATTATGTGCGCATGTTATATGATTTATGTGCTCTTAGTAGATTTAGATACTGATGTAGTCAGGATAGAAAATGCGTGGGGTACGAAAAGTAAAGTGATTGGGTATGAGAATGATATTCTCAGTTGATATGAATCAACTAGGATCGAATATGATGATTGAGTCAATGATTATATGGCGGAATCATACAATCATGGAACATTGAATGCAAGAAGTACTCATAAATGCTCTTTGTATTAATTGAGGTGAATGGTTACAATGAATGCTAGGGTTTGAGTATTAAACACTAACAATACACCTTCTGAACATCACACTAAACAAAATATTCTGATTGTCTAATGTTAGTTAACAGTCACCTCACATACGAGGATTTCTATTCTATTTATAGGTTGACAAGAAGCCTTTACAAAAGACTAAAATACCCATGTACTATAAACTATTATAAGTACAAAAGTCTTCATCAGCATTTGTTGTTGTCCATCGGCATTAACTAATGTGGATGTGTTGATCTTCATCAGCATTTGTTTTCTTTTATCGCATTAGTGTTTGGTCATCAGCATTGACAAATACGAATGAACAAACACTTGGCGCATTTGTTGCTGATCATTCGCATTAGTAAATGTGGATGTACAAAATCCTTGTCAGCATTTGTTAGGTTGTCCGCATTTGTTAATACGGAAGAACAAACACTTGTCAGCATTTGTTCTGTGGTCATCCGCATATACAAATGCGGATAGCCGACACTTGTCTTCTTTTGTTGTTGCATATTCTTCATCCGCATATCTTCTTGGACTTGTGTGATTTCAGCAGAACAACCATCAATCCATAACTTGAATTGGCATGTATGATCCTTTCAGAGTCCAACAATACTCCCCCTAAGGATCATACAGCCTATGTACTTCAAGGGTTTGATGGTGGATGAGGTTGTGAGAATTCTGGTGGGTCTTGTGCAGCAGGAGAGGATACTTGTGGTTCTGCAAGTGATGGATCCAAAATGGCTTTTATCATATTGACAAAGTCATTGGCTTCAAACATCTTTTCTCTATTCAGCACATGAATCTTCATTTGGCTCATAGTGTAGATTGCTTCAATGGGCAACCTTTTCAATGAGATGGGTTCCCATATTGACATAATTGATAACCCATCCCTATGAATCAGTAGAGATCCTTCCACATCCACCTCTAGTTTCACAGTATTCCCAAGTTGCAAAGGAGTCTTCTTCTTCCTCCTCTGCTCTTTCTTGGCTATGATTCTATCATAAGCCATCTTTAGAAGCTTTATGCACTTGAGAAAGAAGTGCATGTCTTCTTCTCCCAGTTTGTTGTTTATTTCTCTGAAGTGCCTGGTGTATATGTAGTGGATATAGGATTCATCTAGCAATCTCACCTCATATGCACTAAACAGCCTTATCTCGGCACCTTCTTTGCCTCCCAACCTTCTTTCAATCACCATCTCACATGTCTTCTCATCATAATAGACATTTGAGATTGGTTTGGAGGAGTGAGTTCCTGCAACCATCTTTCTCTTCAAAGATTCAGTTGGCTTCACCTTGAGCTCAGGGAATATCACTTCTTCAGCTAGTTTAGTATTTTTTTTCTTTTCAAGGGGATTTACAAAGGACCTATCCTTCCTCATGCAGATAGCCTTAAGAGATTTGAAGTTGTCAGTTCTCTTGAACATCTTCAGTATGTCTTAAAACTCATAACCCCTGAACATAGCCTTATGATTGATGAGCTCCAAATTGGCTAGTTTTTTCAGATCATGAATCTGCAGGGAGTTCACTAGAGCAATATACTTAGTGAAGAATTGAACCAACCCTGAGATCCTTTTGATCATGAACATGTTCCAGTCACTATCATACTTCCAGGCAATTATCTTCTGATTAGTCTTGCCCTGGGGAGTAGATACACCCTTTATCATCTCTGTAGTGGTGAGCCCTTCTTGAAGCTTTAAGTGTGAAGGCTCAGTAAACCACTCAGGATTTCTATGTAGAACTGGTGCCAAAGAGTCATGATCTCTATGGGTGAGATGGATGTCTTGTGCAGATACTCTAGTTCTTGGTTTCTTGCTGATAATCTCTGCTTTAAGCTTTTTCAGCCTTTCTTTCTTCTCATTTATCAGCCTAAGCATAGCAGCTCTTACGGAATTCGTCTTCATATTCCCAAGCTTTCTTTTGGTGAAACCTTGTTTAGACAGATAGTCCTTCATTTTTCTGTCAGTCATTCTGTAGGGATCAGGATACAAGGATTGAGGAGCTTCAGTCTGCTTGGGTTTTGATGAGAATTTGACCACTGGAGATTTGGATGCTAGAGTCTTTTCATACTCAGTCTCATATGATGGGTCCAGCAGCTTGTTTTGCTTTTCTTCTTCTGCTATCATACCCTCATAGGTCATCCTAAATACCTCATCAGGATCATAGCCATGATTGATGAGAAACATAGCCTTCACCATCTAGTCATCTGTTTGAGCTTTCTCCACCATCTCATGCACTGAAGACTCAACCTTCACAAGGCTTTCTCTTGCTATTGGACCATCAACCACATAGCCTTCCTCTATCTCTCCTTCTTCAAGGTCAATGAATTCAGCTCTTTATTTCAGTTGTGCCTCAGCCTGTTCATGTTCATCCAAAAATTCAGCTATAGCTGCAAGGCTGCGAGGATCATCTTTTTGCTTTTTCTTCACAGGCTCTTCTTCTTCTATTGGCCTTTTTCCCTTGGCTTTTTCAGAAAGATATTTCCTCTTTCTAGTATAGGTTTGCATACTTGGACCAGAGGATGTTTCTGCCATTTCAGTTTCTTTAGGCAATTTTTAGCTTCTTTATTTTCAGATTCAGCCTGTTCTTTCTCTTTGAGCTTAGCATCAGATTCTTCCTTTTGCTGTTGTTCTTCACACAACTTTCTGATCATTTCTTTTTGCTCATTAGATAATGACACAACAGGTACAATTTGAAGACTCAATTCCTTCTCAATTGGGAAAGAAGATTGAGGAATGATCACAATGGGTTCAGCTGCTTGTTTTTTATCACTAATAAACTCCCAGAACTCATCATCTATTATAAATTCTTCAGCAGTAAAGCTATCAAGAGCTTTGATCATATCACTGAACTCAGACTCTTCAGTGTGTGTTTCCTTATGATCTCTGCTGGTATATACTACCATAGCCAAACTTTGCTCTTGTGGCTTGGTTCCACTTGATTCAGCTTCTTTAGCAGGCTCTGAGGATCTCATCTTCTTAGCAGGAGGAGAGTCATCATCAGTCTTCCCTGAGGAACTTCCTGCACTATCTTGTTCCTCCTCATCATCTTTCTTCTTCTTCTCAATCTCATCTTTATCACTTTCATCCTCCTTTTCTTTTTCAACTTCTTGTTTTATCATAATCAACAACTCCAACTCAACAATCCTCTTATTCAGGGATACTATATGTTTTTGCTGTTCAGTGATTATGTCAGATTGTTCCTCAATCAATCCTTCCTGCTCTTCCATGGCAATTGTCTGGATGGCTAAAGTGTCCACATGACCACTTATTTCATCCCTGGAGTGTTTGAGAGCAGCCTTAAGTTCTTCTATTTGCTTATCCTTTTCTGCCTTTTTAGCCTCATATCTTTCTTTCAACTCTTTCAACTCCTTCTCCTTCTCATCCAACTCTAGAAGTCTATCCTTTATGATTCCAGACCTTCTATCTAGTAGCTTTTCCATTTTTGCCACCTTCTTCAAAAGCTCAGATATCATCTCATCCTTTTCATCTGGTCTACTCACCTCTGATTCAGCAAAACTCTCAAAGGGAACTGCTTCTGAAGTAACTTGCCTCACAGGCATCTGCATTTGATGATCCGCCTCATCAGATGATGATTTGGATTCCTCTGAAGAGCTGGTAGAATCACCAAACTTAACAGGCTCAATAGTAGAGGGTGATGATGGAATGGGAGAAGTATGGTGAGGGTGAATGGGTGAAACATGAGGTGAATGGATGGGTGATATATGAGGTGAGATGATGGGTAATGTTTGTGGTGATGGGATTGGTGATCTTTGTGGTGATGGAATTGGTGTTGGCATAAAGGATGAGACTATCTCAGCTTCATGTATAGAAGGCCCAGTGTGAAGATCACCACTTACATCAACCTGTGGTGACACTGACCTCAGACCTTCAGCAGCATGCTCATCAACATGTTTTTGGTGATGGTGATGATGATGGATGAAGAATAGTGATAATACCCTTGTCGCACTTTGAAGTCTCTCAAATTTAAAGTCTCGTACCACTTCCTTGGGGCTTGATGAAGACCATAAAAGGCTTTGTCAAGCTTGTACACCCTGTGTGGAAAATCAGGATCTTCAAAGCCTGGTGGTTGACTGACATAGACTTCTTAAGCAATCTTTCCATATAGAAAAGCACACTTCATATCCATTTGATAAATAGTGAACTTCATGAATGCTGAGTATGCAAGAAAGATTCTGATAGCTTCTAATCTGGCAACATGAGCAAACACTTCATCATAATCAATTACTTCTTCTTTTGTATACCCCTAAGCCACTAATCTTGCTTTGTTTATGATGACAATCCCTCTATCATCAGTTTTGTTTCTGTATAGCCACCTGGTACCGATAGGGTATTGTCCTTTGGGAAGATCAACCAGTTGCCATACTTCTTGCTTCTTGAATTGCAGCAACTCTTCATGCATTGCCTCAATCCAACTATTGTCTTGAAGAGCCTCTTTGATGTTTTTAGGTACTGTTTGACACAGAAAGCAAGAGAACAAACAGATGTTTGCAATGCTTGACTTGCTTCTTGTCACCCGTTCATTAAGTTCACCAATGATGCTTTCCACTGGATGATTCTTGTGTATTATGGTGGTTGGAATTGAGTCATCAGCAATCGTTACATCAAGATTGGAGACATTCAGATCATCTTGGTGAGAGGCACCTTCATCTTGTACTGTGGGTGAGTTATGGAAATTATCAGAATTTGTTCCAGTGATTGCTTCAGCATCAGCAACACTTTGATTACTTCCATCATTTGAAGTTCTTTCAGTTTCAACAAGAGGTATAGCTTGATCTTGATTTCTGACTTCAGTTGAGAGTTCTTCTGAAGGAGATGGGAGTATGCTAGGACCAGCCTCAGTTGAAACACTTTGATTTTGAGATTGTTGTCTGACAGGATCAGCTTGCAGTGGGACATCTTTGTTAAGTTACTCAGTAGAGGTTGGAGGAACCATTAGAAAGTCATTCCTTCTTTCTACTACTGAAGAAGATTCAACTGATTGTAGGTTTCCTACATCAGACAAGTGAAATTGATCAAAATATTTTGTAAATGAATCAATATCAAAAAACTAGTCAGGACCATCTGTTGATTTAGGAAATGAATGCTCCTTGAATTGAACATTTTGTTGATTCATCAATAATGTTTAATCTAGGATTAAACACTATATAAGCCTTTGAGACAGAAGAATATCCTACAAAGAATCCTTCATCAGACTTTATGAAAACTTTCCCAAATGGTCTCCGGTGTTTAATATTGAAACATGACTACCAAATGACTTGAAAAATCCAATAAATGGTTTTCTGTGAAAGAGAAGTTCATAAGGAGTCTTGTTGCTTTCTTTTACAATCAAAGTTCTATTTTGTACAAAGCACGATATGTTAACTGCTTCTGCCCAAAAGGTAATTTGCAGTTTAGCATCGGCTAGCATTGTTCTTGCTGCTTCAATCAGTGTTCTATTTCTCCTTTCAGCTACCCCATTTGGTTGAGGAGTTCTAGCTGCACTAAATTGATGAGCAATGCCTTTGGTTGGACAAAATGAACTCATATCTTTATTTTTAAATTTTGTCCCATTATAACTTCTAATTGTTTTGACTTTATGATCAAGTTGATTTTCAATTTTAGTGATAAAATCTTTTATTAGTTGGGATGCTTCGTTTTTATGAAGTAAGAAGAAGACCCATGTGAATCTTGAAAAGTCATCTATGATCATTAAACAATATTGTTTCTTTCCAATACTCATAACATGAGTTGATCCAAACATATCCATATGAAGTAACTTCAATGGAGAATTGTTTGTGTTCACAAGTTTTGGCTTGTGGGAAGACTTATGTTGTTTCCCTTTGAGACACGCGGAACAGTGATCAATAAAATGAAATTCTTTTTGGGGTAAACCAATCACATGATTTCCCTTGACCAATCTGTTCATGTTTTTGAAATGTGTGTCCCAAACGTCTGTGCCAAAGCTGTGACTCATCAAAAGATACTTTTGACAGAAGACACGTTTCTTCTTTTGGTATTGCAGAATTGAGGTTTAAGACATAGGTGTTATTCTTCCTCGGGGTCTTCAAGGCAACCCATTCTTCAAGAATTTCAAATCCTGGTTTCAGAATGTAGCAATGAGTGTTAGTGAAGTGAGTTGAATATTTCTTGTCACAGATCTGAGACACGCTGAGCAGATTGAAATTCAGTTGTTCATAGTAGTTCACTCTCTATCAAAGCTCAACAACGCGTTTGTCACAGATCCTTCACCAGTGATTCTGCCACCTTGTGAATCTCCACCAAATGCCACAGTAGTTCCTTGAATATGCTTGAAATCATGAAGGAGGGAACGATCTCCAGTCATGTGTCGGGAGCACCCACTGTCCACATACCATAAGCTATTGGACCTGTATGGACGACCCTGCAAGCATAAAGTAACTAATTAGAATGTGGAACCCAAGCCATGATGGTCTTGGGTTTCCTGTTCCTATCCATGACAGTAACTTCTTGGTATTTTCCTCTAAATTACGGCTTAGAGGATGAAGCCTTGCTAGATTTTTGTTGATATCTTGCGGATTTCATCTCATCAATGTCAACTGAGGAGTCAAAAGAATATTCAAACCTTTGGTCCCTGTTTCTTTTAAGAAATTGGACACGCTTTTGATTGTTAAACTTCAAGTTTGATTTGTGAAAATCATGAGTTTGTTTGAAGTTGTGATTTATGTTTCTTTGAACTTTCTTCAACTCTTTCAGATTACCCAAATCATCATCAGAATTTGAAGTCTTGGATTGTTTATTATAAAAATGACTTCTGATCTTGGGTTTCACAGATGATATTGGTGAGATGGGCTTGTTTTGAGGAATTCTCAAGCCTTTTTGTTTGAAGAAACACTCAGATGTGTTGTGATTAGTCATATCACAGACAGAACAATATTTGTTAAAATAATAATTTTTGGTGGAATGATTGTTCATATCACAGATTGAGCAGTATTGATTGAAATAGCAGATCATCTGTTTTGTGATTAGACATTTCATAAATGTCACAATACATATGTTTGTTTCTTGAAGCTGATCTATTGTTGATGACTCAGTAGATTTACCAGTTCTTAACTGAGTCACAATCTTTGATTTTGGGGAAGAAGAAAGATTAGCCTTTTTAGTAGATTGTTTCACAACACTACTATTTTTGACTATTTTAGGCTGATTTTGTTTCCTCAACCTCTTTTTGACTTCCTGTTCAAACTGATTTACATGATCTTTATTGCAAATGTCAAAACCTACCATTTGTTTTGATTTTGATGATTGAGGATCAGATTTGACTTTTGTTTTTGAAATCAGAGAAGTTTTGCTTTTGTTTTTCTGTGAGATGTTGTTTGATTTGTGCAAATTCTTTGGTGATTTGATCTCACAGTCTGATCTGCTTTCATCGGATGTTTTCTCAGAAAAGTTGATTTTATTCTTTTCTTTGGAAATTGCAGAAATGAATTTCACAAATGGTACAATGGCTTTGATTGGGCTTTTTGGTTTGATGACATTCATTGTCTTGTCTGAGCACTCCTTGATTTTAATTGGATGACCTAATTTAAATTTCTCTTTATTTGTTTCAATATAAACATCTGGTTTATTTTGAGGATTGTGACTTGTTTTACTACTGATTTGGGTTCAATAGTTTTAGGTTTATTTTGCTCAGTGAGTGTGACAGACTCAGGCATGACAGTGTAATTGTCATTGTATGGTGGGGGACATGAATTATACCCAATCCCAGTCATATTCTTGGGATCCTTTTGTGAATCTAGCATCTCTTGCAGCTTGACTGAAGACATTTGAAACTTTTCAAGTTTTTCTGAAGTAAGTGATTGCTCAGCTTTTGATTGAGCTAACTTTTCAGTTAGCTGCTCATTCTCAGCTGCAAGAGTATACTTTTCCCCATGCAGTTTTTCAATGTCAGAGATGAGTGATTTGATTTTAAATTTCAAAACCTTTAGTTTCTCTTTTAAGCATCTCTGACTTTACCTTTTCCTCTTTAATTTTAGCAGCAAATTTATGATTGTGCTCACGATAACCTTGCAGTTCAGCAATGCAGTTATCACTACAAAGATTGGATTTTACCTCAGATGCCATAGGTGTTGGGCCATCATTGATGTGAGCCATGAGTGCATGATTCTGGAATTGAGGCTTCACTTTCTCTGCATACAGACTCCAATCACAAAACCCATCTTGTCTGATGACAAGAGCATTTGAAGTGGGTTGGCTGCTTCCATGAGCTTGATTAGTCAGCTGTGGCTGACTCTGATATGGTTGTTGATGTTGTTGTTGGTGATGATATTGCTGCTGATGATTGTTGGATTGGAAGCTTGTGCTTGGTTGTGAGGATGATTGACCCTGAGAATTCCTTTGGAAACTGTTGGTGTTTCTTCTTAGAGCATTGCATTCTCTAGAGAAGTGGCCAGTCATACCACAGTTGAAGCATTTGACGTTGGATTTGTCATATCCAAGTTTGGTGTTTTCATTGAGACTCAGCTTCCTTCCTTTTCTGAAAAACTTCTTGGCTCTCATTGCTATCATAGCCATTTGCCACTGCAGATCCATTTCTTCTACATCATCTGGATCCATTTCTTCCAAGTCTTCTTAGATCAGATGAGCAGAAGTGAGTCTTCCTCCCAAGTAAGCTTCAAAGCTTGCAACAAAGGCATTGTAAGTAGCCTTTTGCTCTTCTGATCTCTGGTCTTCAGATGTACTTGAGGGAGTGGCAGTAAACCTAGTAGATTGTGATAATGTTGATGGCTTGTTGGTTGATTGAGAAGCAATGAATCCAGTTGATTTCACTTGATCTCTAGATGAGAGAAAATCATTTCTTCTGTGATGAATGCATTTTCCACAAAATGAGTTTCTGAAGGAAATTTGTAGGCTTCAATGACTTGAGGTCCACTAAGATTTCTGCTCCTTTCATCAAGTTTAAGAGCTTCAATCTTTGCAATCATAATATCCAAAGTTGTACTTTCTAGATCAAGTGTGTTTTTCAGCATGGTCATATTTTGTTTCCAGCTTTCAGGGAGACTGTGCAGCATCTTCTTGTTCAGCTCCTTTACTTTCTATGTAACCCCATAATCTCAAGATCATTAACAAGCTGCACAAACCTATGCAGTTGTTTTGAGATTGACTCCCCCTTGGAGTGATGGAAGGTTTCATATTGATTGATCATTTTATCCTTGTTGATTTCTGCTACTTCACTGCTACCTTCACACATGATGAGCAGTGCATCCCAAACAGCTTTTGTTGTTCCATATTTCTCCAGTCTCTTTGATAGGATCGGATCAATTAGATTTGAATTTTGCAGCGGAATATAGCACAATAAGATTGAATTCAAGCAAGAAAGTAAGTAATGAATATGCAAACACTCAATCACAATTATAGAGAGAATATTTCTGTTAAAAGAATGTTTTCATTCACGCGTAATGCTTCGGTTAGAATACAGCTAGGTCAACATCCCTTATATAGAGGAATGTGACGTCTGCTGATGTCACTTGATAGTGACATCTAACAGAATTTTACAAACAACTGAAATAATGCAAACTACTGAAATGTTCTCAACAACTGATCACATCGCAGTGAATGCTAAGTACAAATACATAAAACTACTAACTTAAAACTACTGAAACAATAAACTACTGAAATGTAAAATTACAAGTACTGAAAAGTAAAACCATCACAACTACTGAAGTTAACAACTTCAGCTGTTGTGACAACTACTGAAGTTAACAACTTCAGCTGTTGTGACAACTACTGATCACTCTGGTCTTCAGTCTTTGTCTTCAGTACTTCACTTTCAGACTATGTCTTCAGTTCTTTACTTTCAGACTTTGTCTTCAGACCTTTGTAATCAGCTGATGTCTTCAGCTATTGTGATCTTCTTCAGCAGTTGTAATGTCTGTGAGACTTAAAGGTTTTTCTGATCAGGCTCATTGGTTCTTTTGGTCCAACAAACTCCCCCTGAACCAATGCAGCCAAAACCTCTAACTTTATTGATGATCCCACTTATTCTATGGTAGAAATACTATCTTGATCAGCTTCAGAGGTAGACAGATAAGCATAGGCCGGGAAAAGGTTTCTAATCTTTTGATTGGCTAAGTATGGAAGGGAACTCTGTCTTGGGGAAACTGGACACAGAGTCTTGTCCCAACCATGAAACCTATTTCCCATTGATGAGTCTGTAAGACTCCCTTGCATAGGCCTCAAGGAGAACAACTTGTTCCTCCTTAGTGAGTTCTTCTGCTTCTCCCTCAAAGAAGAATTCAGGCCCATAGTATTCAGACAGATACCTCACTGTCTTCCCATTCTTCAACTCAACAGTTGTGATCTCTCTATATGCAAATTCATCTGGATGAGAGCCTTCAAGCAGCAACTGGAGTTCACTCTTTTGAAGATCTTCAAGTCTTTTGTATAACAACCCCTTCTTGATCATTTTGTTCTCAAGAATAGACATAGGGGTTGATTTGGAGGTGTGTGCTCTCTTGAATTCTTCAATAATTTCCCAGGGTGAGACTACCATGGCCAACATAATTGCAGCATTCAAAGTCTTTCTTACTTGGCCATGATATCTACTTGGTAAGTTTTTCTTGTGTATTCTGGAACTTACCCTGGGGTCTGGCCAAATCCTCACTCTTTCTCTTTGATGTTGAAAGGTATGTCTAAGAGTGTACAGCCTCTGAGCTTGTTTCTTCATTGCTTGAATGGATGAGGACTGAGGGAAGTCCTTGTCAACCATTTTAAGAAATTGCTCATCATGCTGCTTTTGCTGTTCTTCTTCTTCAATTTTGACCTTAACCATTTTCCTTTGAGTTTCAGGAGTTATTGTTTATGATTGACTCTTAGGCTTAAGTTTCTTCCTTTCAAGAATAGCAGATATTAGCAGATTATCCTCTTCATCTTCTTCTTCTTCTTCTTCTTCTTCCATCCTCAGTAGCCTTCTTTTTCTTTTAGGTGCATCACTGGTGGAATCTTGAATGGGTTTCTTAGGTAAAGGGGTTGGTTTAGAGGGTTGTGAGGTTGATTGTTTTGGAGGTTGAGAGGTTGGTTGTTTTGAAGGTTTTGAGATTGGTTGTTTTGGTTGTGAGGTTGGCTTTGAAGATTGTTTTGGTAAAGGAGATTTTAAGGGCTGCTCTATCATTTTGTTGGTGAGGGTGGCTTTGGATAGCTTAGCCATGTCAGATCTCTTCCCAGCACCAGCTTCATCCAGAGCTTCAATGATTAAGCCTTTGTTGAAGCTTTCAGATGAGCATATTTTGGTGGTTATCTCCAAAATGCTATCTCTGGACCATGACTTGATCTCAATGATAGGTCTTCCCAAATGTTTGGATAAGAATCTGATCATAGCCTCTAATCTCTCCCTTTCTTCTTCATTGCAGCTTGCCCATCGATTCTCAATCTCCTGAATCTCAAGTCTTCTAATCTCTGAATCAAGTTTGGCAGTATCAAATCCTTGCCTGAAGAGCTGATCAATGATTCTGTCCATGGATCTGCTATGTTGCTCATCAGCTTCTTTGATCATATCATCCAACCTCTTCTCATCCTTAGTTTGTTCACCAACACTCTTCTTTCTTTTGTAGGTAATGATCTCTTTGCCCTTATTTTCCTCCTTAGCTTCTTCCTCTTCAACTCTTTTCCTTTTATCATCTTTCACTGACTTAGACTCCCCCTTTTTGGTTTCATTGGGTTCAGGGGTTTGAATGTCAGAAAGTTTGTGTGACACAGCATCATCCACAAGGGCTTTTAGATCTGAGGAAATCCTCTCATCAATGGTTTGATGGACAATAGATGTGATGATGGGGGTGATGAGAGGTAAGGAAGATTTGAAAACAGCAGCCATTTGCTCAGAGGGGTTCTCTCCCTGAGAAATGGTGCCTAAAACAGAGGTTGGTGGCTTAGTTGATTTGAGTGGCTCAGTGTTTGGTAAAGCTTCAACAAAAGCTGCCATCTGTGGGTTAATTGGGGCAGATGGACTTGATTCCTGAGACATGTTGGTAAGCAGTTCTTTTAATCTACAAACCTCAGTCTCAAGAATGGTGTTTTGGGCTAAGACTTCAAAGAAAAAGCCCAGGTCATCATATGTATAAGCTGAATCAGCTGACCTCCTGAGTGAATCAGGATGAACATGTGCTGAGTGTAAATCAGTAATCACATGTGCCCCTTTGTCTTGGAACTGGGGACTTCCTGCCTCAGGAGCAAGTCCTTCATTGGCAGTTGCCTCTGGTAAGGTCTTAGAGATGAGACCTGCTTCATACTGTTCATGTGTTGAAATAGGGGAAGAGGTAGCCTCACCAGATGTTCTAGTCTCCACATCTACACTAGGAGGTAGAACTTTAGAATCCCTATGCTGTGGGTTGTCAACTACATTTTGGTCCTCTCCCTCAGCTGTTGAGGTTTTCCCAGTGGTAACAGGTTTCTGGGGAGGGGTAGAGGAATGTAGTTGAGTCAGCACTTGTGCAATAACTGTAGTTGGGCTTGTAGGGGTGGTATCAGTGGGAGATGGAGGTGAAAAGGTTTGCACCTGGGGAGAGTGGTTCTCTTCAATGGCAATCTTCTCAAGTGAGATAGATTCCAGTAATGTGGTTTCCCCAATGGTGGTTGCATCAGGATCCTGTTGAGAGGATACCTGAGCGGTTTCAGCTGGTGGAGTCATTGAAACTACAAGGGGATTAAGGCTTGTAGTTTCATCCTGCATTTGTGCTTCAGGGGCATCATCAGGGGACTCAACTCCCTGAGTAGCCTTTTTGGTTTTCTTTTGTTTTGGTTTGGAGGGGACTTTAGATTTGGAGGTGGAGGTTGTGGGTTCCCTTTGCTTGGGTTTGAGCAGTTTGGCAGCCTCTTTGAGTTGTGGGTTTGAGTTGTGCCTGGAGTATACTTCTGGCAAAACCACCAGAGCAGGGACTCCAAGGCCAACAAGGCCATCAGATTTTAATTGATTTAAAATTATAGCCATAAGAAACCTTGGATATATTATATCCATCTATTTGCCACAGGTTTCATTGCCAAATCCTTCAATTCCAAAAAGATAATATCAGAAAAATTTAGATTTTGATGTTCAAGGATAAAGTATAATACCTGTTGCCATCTGGAGGACATTTGATCCCAAGAGGACGTTTTGGGAGCAAGACAGACATTGATCATGTGGAACCAATCATACATCTGTAAAGAATTTCATCAACTGCTTTACCTTTTTGAGCAACATCCAGTTGTGTGTTGCTGCACATGGGAGTAGAACAGGGTTTACAGTTTTGTAAATCAAACTTGGTTAACAAATCTTTTGTGTATTTTGACTGATGAATGAAAGTTCCATCAGTCAGTTGTTTGATTTGCAAACCCAGAAAGAATTGTAATTCTCCCATTGCACTCATTTCAAACTTTTGTTGCATCAATTTTGTAAATGCATCACACAACTGTGGATCAGATGATGCAAAAATAATGTCATCAACATAAATTTGAACAAGGAGCTTATGCATGCCTGCTTTCTTTATAAACAGAGTTTTATCTATGGAGCCTCTAGTGAAATTATTTTGAAGAAGAAAATTAGATAATGTTTCATACCAGGCTCTGGGTGCTTGTTTCAACCCATAAAGAGCCTTATCAAGCTTATACACCCAATCAGGGTGTTTATGAACTTCAAAACCTGGTGGTTGACACACATAAACTTCTTCTTTTATTTTACCATATAAAAATGCACTTTTGACATTCATTTGAAAAACTTTAAGATTATGAAAGGCAGCATAAGCTAAAAACAATCTAATTGCCTCCAGTCTGGCTACAGGAGCAAAGGTTTCATCATAATCAATACCTTCTTCTTGTGAAAACCCCTGTACAACCAGTCTGGCCTTGTTCTTGACAATTTGGCCTTTTTCATCAGTTTTATTCCTAAACACCCATTTAGTGCCTATTGCACACTTACCTTGGGGTAGAGGAACCAGTTCCCACACTTGTTGTTTTTGAAATTGAAGAAGCTCAAGCTGCATGGCTTCAACCCATCCATTGTCCCTTAAGGCCACATGATAATTCTTTGGCTCTTGCTGACTGATGAAGAGAGCATAGAGACAGAAATTGGACAATTGACTTCTTGTTGAAACACCAGCATGAATATCACCAATGATCTGGGACATGGGATGATTCTTTAATTCTTGATATGCAATAATATCTGTGCAAGTGTTTGTAGGAGATTCAGCAGCAACAGATGTTGATTCAGACTCTTGAAACCTAGACTGAGATGGCAGTTCAAATGAAGTAGAGGATTCAGAGATTTCATCAGCATTTGTTGTGGATGGAGCTGCTGAGGCTACAGGAACATCAAGTGTAGTAGAAACAGGCAGATGATCACTACAACTTGCATTTGAATCATCAGATGGAGAGGATGGAACTTCAGAAACAACAACAGGTGGAGGCTGATATGGAACATATTGCAGTATGTCCAAGTCAAACATCTCAACAGGGTTTTGAGGAATCTTGTCTTTTGGAGATTCATTAAAATTGACATGCAAAGTTTCTTCAACAATCTTTGTTCTGCAATTGAAAACTCTGTATGCCTTGCAAGTAGATGAATACCCAACAAAATACCCTGCATCCACCTTAGATTCAAACTTCTGACGTATATTCTTTGTGTTAAGAATATAACATGGACACCCAAATGCTCTAAAGAATGAAATCAAAGGAGCCAAATGATGTAAGAGCTCATAAGGAGTCTTCATCAACCTCTGATTCACTAATACTCTATTCTGAACATAGCAAGCTCTGTTGACAGCTTCAACCCAAAAGGTTAGTGGCAAACCTGAGTCAGCCAACATTGTCCTTGCGGCTTCAACAAGGGTCCTGTTCTTTCTCTCCACCACTCCATTTTGTTAAGGAGTTCTTTGAATACTATATTGTCTTTTGATTCCCTTAGACAAATAGAACTCATCAAGAGTGTGATTCCTAAACTCTGTCCCATTATCACTTCTCACACATTTGACTAGAAGTGAATGTTGCTTTTCCACATGTAACACAAAATAGATGATACTTTGATCAGCCTCATCCTTGGAATGCAAGAAGAAAGTCCATACATATCTGGAATAATCATCCACAATTACCAGACAGTACTTTTTCTTTGCCATGCTCATTACTCTCACAGGACCAAAGAGATCCATATGCAGTAATTGCAAGCAGGCAGTGGACTTAGGTTCTTCTATAGGAGGAAATGAAGCTTTGTGTTGCTTTCCCTTTAAGCAAGCTGGACAGTTATCATCACACTTAAACTCCTTCAATGGCAAACCTCTCACTAAACCATGATGAATGAGCTGATTCATGTTCTTAAGATTCACATGGCCAAGCCTTCTATGCCATAGTTCAGATTCTTGAGGAGAGGCTTTGGAGAATAGACATGGATGGCCTTTTAGATCAATTTTCTTTGATAGATCTAAAGCATATACTCTTCCAATCCTGTTGGCCTTCAAGAGAGTATACTCATCCAATATCTTGTCAATTTTGTGCAAAACTTTGGAAGACAGAATCCTACAGTTTTGACTTGTGAAAAGTGCAACATGCCCTTTATCACACATTTGACTGACACTCAAAAGATTGTATTTGAGGTTCTCCACATGGTTAACATCATCAAATCTTATCTCTCCATTTGAGACAAAACCTTTCCCAATGATGTAACCCTTGGCATCATTTCCAAAAGAAACAAATCCCTTCTTCCTTTGGGAATAGTCATGAAGAAGAGAGCTGCTCCCTGTCATATGCATGGATCCTCCACTGTCCACATACCAGATGCTTCTTTGGCATGTTGAAGAACCCTGCATTTATCACCAACATTAGTTAGCCTTTGAGACCCAAACCTTTTTGGTTTTGGGTCTGTTTTCATCAACAGATGTTAAACTAACAGATTGTGCATGATTAACAACTTTTGAAGATGTAGATGGTGCTGAAAAGGATTCCTTGGATTTTGGCTTAGGTGTCCTTTTCAGTGGTTTAATCACAGAAACATCTAATTGGTTAACTCTCCCCAATAGATGTTGAACCATCATCACAAGTTATGTCTGATTGGTTGTCAGAGTTTTCAACTCAGTTGATACATCAGTACTTGTAGATGATTTGTTCTTGTGATTCACTACATCATTCTTTTGAAAAGATACAGACTTAGTCTGAGTTTTTAATATTCCCTGAGGAATAATTTCAGCTGTTGTTTGACAAACCCCTTCCTTCTTTGTGACTTTTTGAGAAAGCTTAGGTTTATCAGAATGAGATGATTGTGGTACAAACTTGGTTTGAAATTCATTTTTCATTTTATGCATTTCCTTCTTAATGATTTTCTCTTTATTGAATTTTAAACCCTTGTTATACCAGCATTCATCAGTAAGATGATTGAACAAACCACATATTTCACATGGCTTTCTTTTCATCTTTTCTTGATCAACTACTGAAGTTGATGAAACTACTGAAGCTTTGTTCTTCAGTACTTTCTTCCTTTCAGTACTTTTGGGAAGAACTGAAGGATTTTCAACAACTGAAGATTTCTTCTTCAGAGGTTTTCTATCAGTACTTTTTAGAATCCTGATAGATTCTTCAGCAGTTGTCAAGGAATGCTTGTTTTCCTCTGATTTGAAATGCTCTTCAGGTGTTGTGTCTTGCCCTTCAGTACTTTGAGTACCTTGTGGAACAACACCTGAATTTCTCAGCCTCTTCTTATCAAGTGTTTCGAAGCAGTGGGACCATCAGTAATTTGATTAACTGAGGTACTCACACTATCTTCATCCTCAGATTTTGAATTATCATTTGAGGATGAAACACCTGATGATGTGGTTTGGGACTGACAGTCAACCTCAGATTTTACTTCTAACTTGGGAGTAAAATCTGTGGGAGGTATGGTATGATTATACCCAATCCCAAACTTCACATTTGAAGCTGTTTGCTTACTGAGAAGCATTTCAAATCCCTTGCATGATGTTACCCAGCGTTCACAATCAACTTGGGTAGCTGCAAGAGTTTCTTTGAGATTCTTGTGATTTTCTAGAATGACCTCTACCTTTGCTTTTTCATCAGTAATTTGACACTTAAGTTTATAAATCTCCTCATCCTTCTCTTTTAAAACAGACTCAAACTCAGCTTTTCTTTTGGAAATTGCTATTTCTAGGTCAAGGTTTTGATTAATTAAAGCTACATTTGCTTCCTTAATAGAAACAAAAGCAGCTATGCATGATTCAGAACATAACTTGGCCTTAGCCTCAAAAGATACCTGTGGTACCTGTGATGATGAAGGATTTTCATCAGTAGATTCCAGGGCCATTAAAGCAAGATTTCCAAAAGGATTTTCACCACCATGTTGACCAGCACCAGCAAATTGTTAAGAATAACCAGAGACATCATCTGGTAAGCTGCTCCAATCAACAACCTCAGGGGTGAAAAAGCTCTGATGAGATTGAGATTGAGATTGCTGATTTGTTTGAGATGGCTGAGGATCAGGTAGGGCATGTGGTTGTTGAGCCATGGGTACAGAAACTTGACCAGACTGAGGCATGTAAAAACATGGATAAGGATATGGCATTGGGCTTTGAGGGACAAAGTATGCAGGAGATGATTGATGTTGTGAATGATGATCAGAACTGGTAGAATGTTGCCCTTTGGATTGTGAACTATTGCTTGGAAAAGTCACAAAGGGTGCAGATGAGTTAGATCCAGATGATCTACACTCTCTAGCAAAATGTCCAAGTCTATGGCACTTGTGACATCTCAACTTACTCTTGTCAAAACCAACCTTGGTTTTGCCAGAGAGACCCGGGAATTTTCTACCTGTTCTTTTATAAAACTTTTGAGATCTGGTATTAATCAATGCTATTTGGCTCAGAATATCCATCTCTTCCAGATCATCATCAGCAATTCCTTTCAAATCATCCATCATAAAACACAAATTATCAACATTAAAACCTGAGTTTCCCTCAACTCCAACAAAAGCATGATTTCCACTGTTTGAAGAGAAATCAATATGCTCATCATATGAACTTTCAGATGAAGCATATTCAGACTCATGACCAACAAGAGCAGTGTTACCTGGTACAAAGTCATCAGTGAGCTTTCTAGATGAAGATAGTTTCCTTTTCTGTTCTATCTCTCTCTCAAATGTTAAGAGTTTCCCATGAAGTTGGGTGAGAGATAGAGTATCCAGATTTGCACTAGAGCGTAGGACAATGGTGTAAGTGTCCCATCTCTCAGGCAGGGATCTGAGGAATCTGTTATTCATCTGGCTGTTTGTGTATTCATGTTGAACCATTTTAAGCTCAGAGATCAAACATGAAAACCGCTCAAACTGCTGAGTCAATGTCTCATCCTTCCTATGAGAGAATGTCTCATATTGCTGGGCAAGGATTTCTCTGTTGTTTGCTAAGACCTCATCAGTTCCTCCAAATTGTTCCTTCAGAGCAACCCATAGATCATAGGCAGTTTCATGATGCATAAGCCCAGAATAGATTTCATTAGGCAGTGCCATGGCCAGAATTCCATGGGCTTTAGCATCAATCTCAAACAGTTTTAAATCCTCATCAGAATATTGTTCCTTCTTTTTAGGAACCATCTCATTGGTTTCAGGATTACTCACCATAGGCTTGTATGGTCCATGAACCACAGACTTCCAACAACATGAACTGTTAACAGACAGGTGATGGAGCATTCGGCGTTGCCATATGTTATACTCACTCCTAACAAGCATTGGAGGCTTAGTTGAGGAGCCAGTATTGTGAGGATCATTCATTGAAGTAGTCATTTTCACTAATTCAATCGAATTCAATGAGATTAAAATCAGTCTAGTTTGAAAACTCAACAAAACAATTTGAAAACACAATTAGAATCTCAATTAATTAACCGGAAGCAACAGAAAATCATCTCTATAATCAATTCTTGCAAAAATGCTAATTCGATCAACCTTCGCTATCAAAAGAGCAGTTTCAATGATCAATTGTTAGATCGATCAATGATTAACCAGCTCTGATACCATTTGATAGGATCGGATCAATTAGATTTGAATTTTGCAGCGGAATATAGCACAATAAGATCGAATTCAAGCAAGAAAGTAAGTAATGAATATGCAAACACTCAATCACAATTATAGAGAGAATATTTCTGTTAAAGGAATGTTTTCATTCACGCGTAATGCTTCGGTTAGAATACAGCTAGGTCAACATTTCTTATATAGAGGAATGTGACGTCTGCTGATATCACTTGATAGTGACATCTAACAGAATTTTACAAACAACTGAAATAATACAAACTACTGAAATGTTCTCAGCAACTGATCACATCTCAGTGAATGCTAAGTACAAATACATAAAATTACAGACTTAAAACTACTGAAATAATAAACTACTGAAATGTAAAATTACAAGTACTGAAAAGTAAAACCATCATAACTACTGAAGTTAACAACTTCAGCTGTTGTGACAACTACTGATCACTCTGGTCTTCAGTCTTTGTCTTCAGTACTTCACTTTCAGACTATGTCTTCAGTTGTTTACTTTCAGACTTTGTCTTCAGACCTTTGTAATCAGCTGATGTCTTCAGCTGTTGTGATCTTCTTTAGCAGTTGTAATGTCTGTGGGACTTAGAGGTTTTTCTGATCAGGCTCATTGGTTCTTTTGGTCCAACACTCTTAAGCACATCCATTTTCAAAGCTTGAGTGAGAAAGGAGTATGCTTTGAGGTCAATCTTTATCTTCTTATAATCATCATCATCAAGACTTAGATCTTCTATAGATATTCTTGATGTCTTGTACAAAGCAGCTTGGTCAGCTGAGAGTGTCACAGGGATGTGAGGTCCTTTGCATATGGATATCCAGTATTCCGGATCTACACCTGTAATATAATTCATAAACCTGATTTTCCATTGCTTAAACTCAGATTTGAGTTTTAGCATAGGAGGTTTAGGAGTATGACCAAGTTTAGAAAAATTATGAGAGTTCATTTTAATAAGCTTGTTTTTAACTTGTTGGAATAATGCTTAGATTAATTGTTAAGTCCAAATAATCCAAATAGTACAAAAACAGTCTTATGTAAACCGATCTGCTGAGTATAAACTGAGATTTGTTAGAACTTCTCCTATAACTTTTCTGGTGTTTTTAATGTGTGAATATTAAGATGTTAATGATGTTCTTGTTCTGATTTTTATGGTTGAGCAAGTTATTCACAGATTTGTTCTTGTGAATGGTTGCGGGTGAACAGGGTCTGTCGATGTTTTTTCAGCAGAGTTTTAGCATGTATACCGATTAGAGGTAGTCGAACACTCTATCAGCAACTCAATCACCAGATCAATCGAGTTTCAGTTCAGATCTGAGCAGATCTGAAGATGAACCGAGAGCCAAAGCTCTAATACCAATTATCTGGGTATGAGAATGATATTCTTAGTTGATATGAATCAACTAGGATCGAATATGATGATTGAGTCAATGATTATATGGCGGAATCATACAATCATAGAACATTGAATGCAAGAAGTACTCATAAATGCTCTTTGTATTAATTGAGGTGAACGGTTACAATGAATGCTAGGGTTTGAGCATTAAACAGTAACAATACACCTTCTGAACATATGACTAAACAAAATATTCTGATTGTCTAATGTTAGTCAATAGTCACCTCACATACGAGGATTTCTATTCTATTTATAGGCTAACAAGAAGCCTTTACAAAAGACTAAAATACCCCTGTACTATAAACTATTCTAAGTACAAAACTCTTCATCAGCATTTGTTGTTGTCCATCCGCATTAACTAATACGGATGTGTTGATCTTCATCAGCATTTGTTTCTTCTATCGCATTAGTGTTTGGTCATCAGCATTGACAAATGCGGATGAACAAACACTTGGTGCATTTGTTGCTGAGCATCCACATTAGTAAATGCGGATGTACAACAACAAATGCTGATGAAGGCCGTGTTGGTGTTTGGATCTTATAGCGTGTTTAGAGGATGGCTGGAGGTAGATCGTCGAAGGCTTCTCGAGGTGGAGGCCATGGTGGACGTGGTGCTGGACCACGGGTCACGAGGGGCAAGGCTAGGGCCGAAGAGACGGCCCATGTGGAGCCCAAGACCCCTCATCCGGAGGGTGGTGATGAGAGTGCTAACTTACGGGCCTCGGTGAAGGAGGCTGTGGTGGAGGAGGTTCACCAGGTCATGCAGACGATCCTGCCGTCTGTGGTGACCAAAATGATCAAAGCTATAAGGGAAGGCTAGAGGAAGGTAAGGAGGAGGCCCGCGGGGGAAGGGGAACAACTAGAGACTGAGACGGTTGTATCCAGTGATGAGGAGGAGGAGGAAGAGCCTGTGCAGGAGACTGCACGAGGCTGTAACTATGGGGCATTCCAAAGATGCAAGCCCCTACCTTTGATGGCAATGGCACTGCTGCTGCTGCTCACCGGTGGGTGAGGGAAATGGAAGCCGTGCTTGATATCAGCGAGTGTCGGGAGGACCAGAAGGTGAAGTTCGTCACTCACTCGGTTTTATACTCGGCCTTATGCTGGTGGGACAACATTGTCCAGGCCGAGGGTAGCAGGGCGATTCGGAGGATAAGGTGGAACGAGCTAAAGAAGTTGGTGATCGAGGAGTTCTGTCCTAACAGGGAACTTGATAAGGTGGAAAGGGAGTTCCTGCTGCTGGAGGCGTAAACCATGACACACCAACAATAAACCACCAAGTTTAACGAGATGGCACGGCTGGTGCCGGATTAGGTGACGCCTCTGTCGCGAAAGATTAAGCGATACATCCAGGGCTTGCTGGCGGATATTCGCAGACACATGATCGCCACCCGGCCGAGTACGTTCAGGTCGGTGGTTGATCTGGCTTGGAGGTTATACGATGAGAGAGAGGTGCTGGTGGCTGAGGTGGTCAAGAAAGGTGGTGGTGATCGAAACTGGAATGGGAAGCGGTTTGGACGTGGCGGGGCCGCTCTAAACAATAAAGTTGCGAGGGTGGATGACCGGCGTGTGGTTACACCCGGTGCAGGGTCAAAGAGGTGTGGCAAGTGTGGGAAGGAGCACGCAGGTGAGTGTAGATGGGGATCAAATGTCTGCTTCAAGTGTGGGCGGACAGGTCATGTGGCCAGGAACTGTGGGGTGGCGAGGTGCTTTAACTATGGTGAGAAGGGCCACATTAGTCGGAAATGCAAGAAGCCAAGGGCTGAGAGTTCCGGAGCAAAGAAGACGGCTGGAACTGAAGGGTAGAAGGCGAGCGCTAAAGCCTTCACGATGACTCGGGAGGAGGCTAGGACGGACCCCGATGTAGTGTGAGGTACGTTTCTAGTAAGCCAAACTCTTGCTTTCGTGTTATTTGATTCAGGTGCTAGTAGGAGTTTTATTTCTGCTACTTTCTCTGCTAATTTGCCTCTTAGTAGTAGAAGTATTGATGAGCCCTTCGATGTAGAAACTGCCATAGGTAAGTCTACCAGGATTTCTGATCTGATAGAAGGTTGTGATATAGAACTAGAAGGTCATAAGTTTCCTGCTAGACTGTTTGTGATGACCTTAGGCGGGTTTGATGTAGTCCTAGGAATGGACTGGTTAGTGACCTAGAGGCGAATATTGTTTGTCGCAAGAACATGATACGACTGACAGCACCTGACGGGAGTTCGGTTACGATCTATGGTGATCGTGTTACGACTATTTCGAAGGTGATTTCGATGGCGGTGGCGGGAAAGTGCATGAGGCGTGGATGTAGTGCCTACCTGGCCTACGTAAAGGATGTGGATACGCCAACACCACAACTGTCTGATGTACCGGTTGTGTGTGACTTCCCGGACGTGTTCCTAGAAGATTTACCAGGTGTGCCACCGGACCGTGAAATCGAATTTCAAATTAACCTAATGCCTGGTGCCCAACCTATTGCTAAGGCGCCATATCGGTTAGCCCCCTCTGAGATGAAGGAATTGATGGAGCAACTGCAAGAGTTGCTTGATAAGGGGTTCATTAGACCGAGTATCTCTCCCTGGGGTGCTTTGGTCTTATTTTTGAAGAAGAAGGACAGTAGTATGAGGATGTGCATCGGCTACCGTGAGTTGAACAAGTCGACGGTGAAGAATCGGTATCCATTACCGAGGATTGATTACTTGTTTGATTAGCTCCAAGGTGCTAGTTGGTTCTCGAGGATAGACCTTCGATCTCGTTACCATCAATTAAAGGTAAAGGAGCAAGACATTCCAAAAACATCTTTTGTACGCGTTATCGACATTACGAGTTTCTCGTCATGTCTTTTGGTCTAACTAACGCGCCAGCTGCTTTTATGGACTTGATGAATCCAGTGTGTTGGCCGATGTTGGATAAATCAGTGATTGTGTTTATTGATGATATCATGATTTATTTGAAGAACGAGGAGGAGCATGCCGGTCACATTCGGGAGGTGCTGGAGACGCTAAGAAGGGAGAAGTTGTACGCTAAATTCTCTAAGTGCGCATTCTGGTTGCGTGAAGTTCAATTCTTGGGTCACGTGGTGAATCTCGAGGGAATCATGGTGGATGCCGCAAAAGTGGTAGCTGTAATGCAATGGAAGCCTCCAAAAACGCCATCCAAGATCCGTAGTTTCTTGGGGTTGGCGGGTTATTATAGGCGATTTATTCAAGACTTCTCTAAGATAGCTTCCCCATTGACTAAGTTGACCCGTAAGGATGTGAAGTTTGATGGGGTCAAGAGCAAGAGAAGGCTTTTGAGGATCTAAAGGCGAGGTTGACGCAAGTTCCTGTGTTGTCGCTACCCGAAGGAAGCGAGGTTTTGGTGGTCTATTCAGATGCTTCTTACTTGGGGTTGGGTTGCGTGTTGATGCAGCGAGGAAAAGTTATAGTCTAAGCATCCTGACAGTTGAAGGTTCATGAGGTAAATTATCCTACTTATGACTTGGAGTTAGCGGCTGTGGTCTTTGCATTAAAGATTTGGAGGCACTACCTATACAGGACAAAGTGCACTATCTTCAGCGATCACAAGAGCCTAAAATACTTCTTTCAGCAGAAGGACCTGAATATGAGGCAAAGGAGATGGTTGGAGCTCATAAAGAATTATGATTGCGAGATCCATTACCATCTGGGCAAGGCAAACGTAGTGGCGAATGCCCTTATTTGAAAGGAGAGGCCTGAGCCGATTCGGGTGAGGGATTATCAGTTGATTATGACCTTGGATGTGATGACACAGGTCAAGGAGTTTCAAGATGAGGTGTTGAAAGAAGATCGTCTTAACTCCGAAAGGATGAGAGGTATAGTTGCGGAGTTGATTGAGAACACTCTCGGTGTTAGAACCCGATTCAAACGGATATTGATCCCTTGATATGGTGATCTACTAGGGCGAATCATGGACGAAGCTCATAAGACTCGATACTCCATTCATCCTGGTGCTACGAAGATGTATCAAGATATGAAGAAAGATTATTGGTGGCCGGGCATGAAGTGCAATGTAGCGGAGTATTTGAGTTACTGCCTTACTTGCTTGCAAGTGAAAGCGGAGCACCAGAAGCCATATGGGAAAGTCCAACCCTTTGATATACCCAAGTGGAAGTGGGAGCACATCACTATGGATTTTATTACGAAGCTACCGCGTACCACGAGGGGATATGATGCCATATGGGTGATAGTGGATCGTCTAAGGAAGAGTGCTCACTTCTTACCGATCCTGGAAACGTATTCTGCCGAGAGACTAGCAGATCTGTTCATCAAAGAGATTGTAACTCGTCAGGTGTACCGGTGTCTATCGTGTCTGATCGTGACACCCAGATTACATCCAAGTTTTGGAAAAAAATCCACGATGCAATGGGGGCGAGGTTACACATTAGCACGGCTTATCATCCACAGACGAATGATCAGTCGAAGAGAACCATCCATACGCTAGACGATATGCTCCGAGCATGCGTTATTGATTTTGGAGGAAGTTGGGATGACCATTTGCCGTTAGCCGAGTTTGTCATACAATAACACTTATCATGCCAGCATTGGTATGCCCCCTTATGAGATGCTATACGGTAGGAGATGTAGAACGCCTGTATGTTGGGGTGATATTGGTCAAAAGGAGTTAGGGAGCATCGAGGTGATCGAGGCTACGACTGAGAAATTGAAAAAGATCAAGGCCTTTATGAAGGTAGCCAAAGATAGGCAAAAGTCGTATGCCGATAAGCGGCATAGACCGATTGAGTTCAAGGTGGGGGATAGAGTCATGCTGAAAGTCTCACCTTGGAAAGGTATCATTCACTTTCGGAAGAGGGGCAAGTTGAGCCCGAGGTACATAGGGCCTTTCCGAATCATTGCTCGAGTAGGGGAGGTGGCCTATAGGTTGGAGTTGCCTGGTGAGTTAAGTGGAATTCACCCGACATTCCATGTATCTCATCTGCGAAAGTGTTTGGCTGATGAAGATATGGTCATACCACTAGAGGACATTGAAGTAGATGAGCGGCTCAATTATGTGGAGCAACCAGTGGCGATCATTGATCGCAAAGAGAAGAGGCTAAGGAATAAAGTGGTTCCCTTGGTGCGAGTACAGTGGAAGCATAGAAAGGGATCCGAGTCCATGTGGGAGACTGAAGAAGAAATGAGACAACATTACCCACGGCTGTTTGTGGAATAACAGGTTTCGGGGACGAAACTTATTTAAGAGGGTGGACTTGTAACACCCAATTTTTTTTTAAAAAAGAAAAGAAGAATAAAAGAAAGAATAAAGGTGCACAAAAGAAGAAAATGCAATAGAACCCAAGTTGAGGGGTTAATATTGTACAACGGCCAAAGATTTATATTATGTTGTTCAAAAAGGTGGCATGGCCGCCCACTTTGCATCACCAACTTTCTATCGACCTTTTTAGAGAGAGAAAAAGCAGAGAGTTTTGGGTTTTTAGAGAGAAGATCAGGAAGAAGATCGAATTCAAGGTAAGTTTTTGATGTTTTGAAGTGTTTTTGGTTGGTTCTAGCCTTGGGTATGTGCTTATATGCGTTTTATGTGTTCGGTTGTGTGTTTTGGTGGGTTTTAGGTGTTTTAACTCATAGTGCATTCGGGTTTAAAGAAGTCTATTCGAAAGATTGCCAAAGGTGAGTTCTGGATCCCCACTTTTACTTGTTTTAACTGATTTCGGGGCTGAAAATGCATGTTTAAACGTTTTTATGATGTTGGGTGTGTATACCCGTATGTATTTGTGTATGTGTATGTGGATGGGTGTAAGTTTGGGATGATTTATGATCATGTTTATGTTATGAACATGTTTATGTTGCTTAGAGTGCTAGAACTAAGCTTAGAACATGTTAGAATTGGATTTGGGACTGAATTATGATGTTAGTTAAGAGTTAGTTTGGCCATGCGCCTAAGTCCCCATGCGCCCAAATAGTGTCCATGCGTCTAGATTTATGCCCAGGCGACTAAGTATTCCCATGCGCCCAACCTATCCATGCGCCTAAGCGCCCATGCGCCTAAGTCCGGCTCATGCGCCTGCATAGTGTCCATGCGCCTAGAAAGTTTCCCAAAATGCCCAAGTGTTGGTCATGCGCCCGTATAGTGCTCATGAGCCTAAAATTTCCCCATGCACCTAAGTGTTCCATGCGCCTAAGCAGCCATGCGCCCGCATAGTAGCCATGCGCCTGCATAGTGCCTATGCGCCTAAAGACTTAGAAAATATTTCTGCAATTTGGGGAAAAAGGAAGTTTTAGACTTTGACTTGGGATGTTCCCGGGGGTGATGTATGATGATTATATGATGTTGTATGATAAGGTATGTGATGCTTTTGATGTTGTATGCATGTTTATGTATGTTTTCTTTATGTTACCTATTATGTATATTTCCATGGCTTTACGTGGTATGATTATGGAATGAACGTAAAGTTTTATGTAACGTAAAGCGGAAGTTAATGATAATGAAAAGAGGAACGTAAAGAATGAATGAATGCATGCATGAATGAATGAATGAATGAATGTAAAGTCTTTCAAGCAAATGAAAGGAGGTGCACAACTCTAAAATGTTGTTACTCAACTGTATGTGGTTTAGCTAACCCTTAAGGATACACACAGGGGTCTAGTCTTTGTGACTTACCAAACTTATGGGACCCTTGTCGCTTACCCCGGTACTGTGGTCAGGCCACTGGACACAATGTATAGGAGTCTATTTATAGACTTCGGCCCAGTACCGCTTTTTGCATGATGTTGGGGTGAAGCACATGACATTGGTCCAGAAGAAAGTGAAAGATAATGATGAACGGTAATGAATGACGTACAATGACGAATGATGATGAAAGATAATAATATGATTATCTATTTGTACGTATGATGCATGATCGCAAACGAAAGTAAAGGAACGGTTTTAAATGGAAGTAAAGTATTATATATTTTATAAAAGTAGAACTCACTCAGCAATGCTGACTTTTATGTATTTTTCAGTTGGCAGGTAAGAGTTGCCGAGGATGGCACGGGGGCAGCTATGGCTTGTTTTGGATGGCATCCATTTTGTATAACGATAATGTTTTTGTGATGTTATGCAACTAATGATATTTTGTAACTTAACAATAATGTATTATTTTGCAAAAGCGATTATTAATATATGAAATGGATTTTTGGTTAAATTATTCCGCTGCAGTGATTTTAATGACTTGTAATGTGATTTTTAAATATTATGTGCGATGATGGTCCGACTCTGAGTGTCCCGGGAACGGGGCCTTACAAGTTATATACACTTAACTAGGTTTATCTAGTTTGCTTGATTTTGGGTTTGTAACTGGCGTTACGTATACGTAAGTGGGTCACCAAATGAAATAACAACAACGACATGCAAAATGACGAGGTACGTATACGTACCTCCTATTATGTACTAATGATTAAGATGATTGATTGTATATACGTATATGTACGCTTCTCTTATGATAAATCGAAACGTATATAGAGTAGTTCCTTATGTATATGTTTAGTGTTGTTATATATAGATTATAATTTTTTACTTCTGTTACAAATATATACTAAGTAATCATAAATAAGACTTTTTGTGGTTGTTGTTGTTATATGTATGAATAGACTCCTTGTTAGTAATACATTTGTATGTACATTATTAATACCTGGATTTTTGCTAATGAAATTGATAACGCTCATATTCTTATTGGCATACATATACATAAGCATGTGGGTTACATTTAAGTAAAAATCTGTAACAAGTGGTGGTTATGTATACATAATCGGTTATTTAACCACGGGTGGTGATTATTGGGTCATAACACATGTCAATTTGTTTTATAAGAAATATAGAATATTGACTGTGTGTTTATCTTTTTCTATTGATTTGAAAGTGAAAATGATGAACTCGAAAGGAGGTTGATGATGAACTTGAAAAAGATGATGATGAAGACGATGATGATGATGATGATAATGATGAAGATGATGATGATAATGATGAGGATGATGATGATTATGATGAATTCGTAGCACAACTGTTACTATACGAAACACTACTGTTACATATACATCACATTGTTTGTTTATTTAGTCTTGCCTTATGTTTGGTGACATATTAATGTTACTACATATACGAAACAATGTTTTTTAAATGTCTCTTAATTTTTTGGTGATATTTTACTTTGTAGTTCAATAAAATCTTTCTACTTGTTATATGTGTTATACTTACATATACGTAACTGGAAACGACTATATATATGTAACAAGATTTTTCAGTGCGATTTAACTAGTAAGAGGATTTGAAATTCGTTTTGGGGCTGAAATTGAAATTTGATTGGGTTACATATACGTAACACAGTTTTCATATACTTAACACACTGATAAATATATGTAACATGATATTACATGTTGAAACGTTCCGTTCTTCTGTCTATTATGAAAAAGTTTGTGTTTAATGGATAATATACATGAAAGAGAAAAGAGTAATTTTAGGAAAATTTGTTTGATAGTGGGTTATTCCAAATTTAAAGCAACATTATTTTCCTATTTTACCCTTAATGACTAATATTACCTCCTTAATTTTTTATTTAGTTACAATCATGCCACTAATCAATCTAAATCATTCATCAATTAAATCAAAGGCTATAAACTTGTAACACCCGATTATTTACTATTTTGAAGCCGACGAAGGAAGAAAAAGAAATAAAGTCCAAAGTCGAGGGACCAAACTCGCCAACGAAAGAAAGTCGGGTGAGTGGGAGTATATAAGGGAGAGGGCAGCCCTTACCCTCTCCCCCACTGATAGGATCAAATGTACCAATCTGTGATGATTTATGTACAGAATTTAATAAAATACAAACAAAGTAATCAAATCAAGCAAGATATCAACACAATTCAGAGTTTCATTAATATTAAGCAAAGACAATTACAAAGTATGTAAGCAGGTTCGAATACAACTCATTCAACTCGTTACCTACTACCTGTAAGTCTAAGGTATTTATAATGAAACAAAAAGTAAAGGAACTAACTAATTACAAAACTAGTCCCTATACTATTACAAAGTATTAAAAGACACCTAAAGACAACATGTTAATCTTTCTTAAAGCACTAACAATACTCCCCTTAAGATTGACATGGTCTCTGGTCTTCAAAATCTTCAATCTTGTCTTCTTTTTCTTTTCTTCCATCTTTGATTCTTTGATTTAGAAGAACTTGGTTTACTTTCAGATTGAACATCGTCAAAAGAAGATTCCTTTTCTGATTGAACTTGTTTCAGATTAATGGTGTTTGAATCTTTTGATGTAACAACCCTAAGTATAGGATTTTATACACTAGTACATTTTAAATATTTAGCTACACCTAGGTTAACTTATATATGTTTATATACATGTATGTGTGTTATACGGATGCATGTTTTCATTTTACTTATGCATGTGCTATCTTTATTAAAATACACATGTATATTATATGTCCATGTGAATATATGTATTGTACGTATGCATGCTTGCATGCATGCACAACCTTTTACGTATGCATGTATCCATATTCATAACCTTATGATACCAAATATTATATGATCAAGATACATCAACTATACAACATCAAACAAAACCAAAACACAACCCAACCAAACATCATAAACACAAGTTGACATCAAGAAAAATTGACATCAACACAAACCTAAATAAATCTCTTACACTTAAACCTCAAACCAAAGCACCAATTAAGATCACAAACCGGTTCATTAAGCACCCGATTAGTGAACTAAACCATGCAATCATGACTTGATGAGTCATGAACCCTCTTGAGATGCCACCTTGCACAACTTGGACACCAACCTCTTCCTTGCACCGCCACCGCCTCGGCTCTTCTAGACACACCACAAAAACCGCCACCTAGCAATGACTAACCTAAGCTATAATAACCACCTCATCACCTAAGACTAGGAATAATCATGAAGACTCCCCTATATCTACACCATCGGCCGAAGGCTCCCCATGTCCACCATCTTTTAAACAAACACAACCATCACAACTCTTTCGGTCACCATCACCTTAATCGAACACCACAACCACTTTCACCCACACTTCCCACTTCCCGAACACTAAACATCACCTCCATTCGGTCATCCACTCTCGGACATCACCACAACACCATAACAAACCGTTGTTATCATCATCTCCTACCTATCTCTCAGTTACAAAGCAGAACATCCAAGCCTTGTGTAAGCACCATCTCCCGAAGATTACAAGAACACCAAAACCAAGCGGATTCTTAGGCCATCTTCATCATCTCCTCATACTCTCCCTCTGTCAAAATCAAGGTTCTAACCCCTAAAACCCTACTTGATTAAGGTTATGAAAATCAAACATGTGTTAAATAAACACATGTGATTAACCCTTTTGATTAAACATTCAAGGTTTTTATAAAAACATATAAAAATCAAACTTATTTTTCAGACAATAAGAAAGATTTAAGAATCTGAAATAAGCAAAACAAACCTTAAAAATCAAATTTATAACAAGAAATTATCTACAAAAGGGTTAAAAACCTAGTTATAGCTTGTTAAAATTGGTTCTGCATATTAACAACTATGATTGTGGGAACAAACATTGAAAATATATTAGAATATTAAGAAATAAAGTTTGTAAATTTTGATGCCATTCCTATAAATAAATTAATTTATATAAAATATCTAAGAATTTAAAAGGAAAAATCATACTGGAAGAACCGACCCTGGAAAATGTATGGAAAAATTATATATTGACTATTACAAATTATAGAATTTACTGAAAAAGTTTCGTGACCTAACTCAAAAATATGCCCAAGATATGAATTTTTAATTATTCTGTCAACTGAAAATCGGGAAAAATACTTAAATTATGAAATAAATTATGAGAAATTTATAGAAAATATAAAAATTAAGATAGAACAGTCTGTGTAAAAATGAGAATTTTTGAGCATGTTCTGATATTTTTAATAAATATTGGTAAAATGAGAAAAATTATAAAAATTGACTCTGCTATGATTTAGGACATAAGAAAATTTTGAGAAACTGTAAAAATTATAGAACAATATTCAGACTAAATTTGACTAATTTTAGAGGCCCGAAGGTATTTCTAAGGAATTATTTAAATAATGTAAAAATATAGAAAATAGGCTGAAAATAATAATAAAATGAAATTTTAGTATATTATGTCTAATATTAGAATACATCTACTGTAAAAATTTATGATATATACATAAGCATAACTTCTAAAATAAATTTTATAGCCTGTGGTGCTAAAAATATAAAGAAAATACAATTTTCTAAACTATAAGTATTTTCTTGTTTATAGGTTATCATTTGGAGTAAAAGGTGAGATTCATAGCCCCATTTTTATTTTATAAAGTTTTGGGGGAAAAAGCATACTATTTGTGAATTGATGCATTATTAAGATTTCTGAGATTATGTTACAACCATTAATTCGGATGTGGAACCGTTAAATAATATTGGTAGTGCTACTTAGGAAATGTTTCCTGCATTAACAGAATGAGTGTTGTGATGCTATATTATCTGATTTATGAATTATGATATGACAGATATGAATGATCTGATTGCTAAGTAAGGTTTGGTTGTATCTAATGCATCAATGCTAAATGTTAAATACCTATGAAACTCACCAACTTTATGTTGACTGTTTTGAGTATGCTTTTTCAGGAGTTCACCATGACTAACAGCTTAATGTTCTCCTTTGATGTTGACTGTTAGATCTTTAATGATGTATTAGGATTATGTTGTTCAAATTGACTATCATGAACTAATGTAATCCTAACCTCTATGTTATGTATGAAATATGTTATGCTTATGTGATAAAATCTGTTATGCTTTGTTATGAAATATGTTATGTTTATGTGATACTTGGTAAAATTGTGAATCAATGAGTTCTGAGCAAACAAGTCACACCCTAAGCATTTCACGCTTCCGCCGGGATGTGACAGGTTGGTATCAGAGCCATTGGTTATAGAGAATTAGGTATCATAAAATGCCTAGACTATAACCATAAGCTCATATCAGTATGATTATGTGTATATATGAATTTATGTGATGTGATTTCATGAATATTCTAACATTTTCTTTTAATGAATTTAAGAGTAAAGGGTTTATAATATATGGAAATAGGTAACTAATTGTTTGGGTTCAAATTATGAAAGGATTTGTTTTGCAGCTATGAGTACTGATAACTATCTCTGTGAGACTGACTCATCCGAATATTCGGACTATAACGATCATAAAGAACTTACACCTGAACCTAAACCTCAACAAATTTTAGAACCTCCTCAAACCAAAGTTGAAAATAATCATAAGCCCAAATTTTATGTCCGTCGTGCACCGGTAACAGTAGGAGGATATACCATTAAAACTCCCAGGAAAAAGGTACGACCCGGAAACAAGTTCAAAGCTAAGCAAGACGAAGACGAGGAAATACAAAAGATTGCCCAAGAACAAAGAAAGAGAGGCTAAAAGACAAAAGTGGATGAAGACCGAAACGCAGCCGCTCAACAAACTCTTAAACAGCTTAAGAAAATTCAACGAGGAATCAAGAATATTCAGAAGGATGTTAAAGAACTGAAAGCACCCAAAAGAAACATCTTTCAAGAATATGGAAATGGATGCAGGGAAATTAGAAATTATCTTTTAACCCTAAAATATGAAAATCTCTAATAAGAACTTGAATGAAATATATCTTTTGTGTTTGAACTATTATTTGTTATGTGTTAGCTAGAATATTATTAAGAATCTAAAAATTCTTTTAATATTGACTACAATTAACTATAGAAAGACATGCCGCCAAGAAGGAATACACAACCCGTAAGAAGGACGGCGCGAGTAGGACGACCTAGAACCAGACTTGGGGAAGAAACACCTATAAACCCGACCACCAATGAAGATGAAAGGATCTCACGGATAGTGTCACAACAATTAGAGGCTGCCATACCCATACTAGTAACTCAACTTCAACAAAACCTAAACCTCGGGACAACAACACCCGGCAACGAGATACCCATGGATGATACCATGAGAGAACAACCAGAAGAGGAGACTGTAACTGAGAAAGGATGTTCTTACAAAACTTTTATGTCATGTAGACCCCGGGAATTTGATGGTAAAGGCGGAGCTGTACAAGCCCTACGCTGGTTAGATGAGATGGAATCAACTCTGGAAATCAGCAAATGTGCCAATAACAACAAAACCTTGTTTGCTTCGCATTCATTAAAAGGGGAGGCGCAATCCTGGTGGAAAATGGAGATGCTCACTAAAGGTAGGCATGTTATGAATGAATTAAGTTGGGAAGAATTCAGGGGGTTAGTTATAGAAAAATATTGTCCCTATAATGAAATAGAAAAATTAGAAACCGAATTCTTAGCATTAGAAATGAAAGGAGCAGCACATCGGGAGTACACCGACAGGTATAATGAACTCTCAAGGTTGGTACCACATCTAGTGGCCCCAGAATCAAAAAGGATAGGAAGATATATTTGGGGACTAGTGCCACAAATAAGGGGACTAGTAAAATCTGCTATGCCCAAGACCTTTCAAGATGCCGTAAGTCTATCAGGGAGCTTAACAGATGAAATGATAAGAAATGGATCATTAAGTAACCCTAGATCAGGAGAAAAGAGAAAGTGGAGTGATGATAATCCAGGAGGAAGATTTAAAGGAAATCCTCAGAAAAGAATAGTTCGACAGCCCACCCGGAACTTCTTAGGAATGACACGGGAAAAGAAACCACAAGCAGAAAACCAGCCATGGTGCAGTACTTGCCAGAGATATCATCAAGGCAATTGTGCAATGGTAATCTGTTACAACTGCAAGAAAAAGGGACATATATCCTGAGACTGTAAAAACCCCGCAAATCCAAAACCAGTCTGCTATCAATGTGGAAATGAAAACCATCGTCGGAACGAATGTCCACAACTAAAGGGAAAGGCTCTGGTTAACCAGAACAACCCTCGGGGAAGAGCATTCGTGATGCAAGCGGAAGAAGCTCGACACGAACCAGAGGTTGTCACAGGTACGTTTCCTATAAACAATCAGTACGCTACTGTACTATTCGATACTGGAGCAACCCGTAGTTTTGTTTCAAATATGTTTAGACCACTGCTTAACCTAACTTCAGAAAAGTTAAATCAAAAGTATATGATAGAACTAGCTGATGGTAAGATAATCGAAGCTTATGAAATCATTCCTAATTGCACAATGAATCTAGATGAAAACTATTTCAATATAGATCTGATTCCTATTGATTTAGGAGGATTTGACATTGTTGTAGGGATGGATTGGTTAAGTAAAAATCAAGCTGAAATAGTATGTGGTAAGAAAATGATCAAAATTCCTCTGATTAATGAAAATAGAACACTGTGTATATATGGTGAAAAACCTAGAGGTATCATAAAGATAATTTCTTGCAAGAACGCACAAAAATGTTTAAGGAAAAGATGTTTAGCTTTCCTAGCCCATATTGTTGACACCAAGATAGACAAAGTAAACCTAAAAGATGTTCCAATTGTCAATGAATATTCTGATATATTTCCTGATGAATTACCTGGTTTACCACCCCCTCGTCAAGTAGAGTTCAAAATTGAATTGATACCAGGAACAACCCCTATTGCTAAGGCACCCTACCGTTTAGCACCTACCGAAATGAAGGAATTAATGAGCCAACTTCAGGAATTACTGGATAAGGGATTTATACGCCCTAGTGTATCACCCTGGGGAGCACCGGTTTTATTTGTTAAGAAGAAGGATGGAACGTTTAGAATGTGTATAGACTATAGGGAGCTCAATAAGGTAACTGTGAAGAATAGATATCCCTTACCTAGAATAGACGACCTATTTGATCAATTACAAGGATCTAGTTACTTTTCAAAAATAGACTTAAGATCGGGATATCATCAGTTAAGAATACAGGATGAGGATATACCAAAGACAGCATTCAGAACAAGGTATGGACATTATGAATTTCTGGTAATGCCATTTGGATTAACCAATGCTCCAGCCATATTTATGGATCTGATGAATAGGATATGTAAACCCTATTTAGATAAGTTTGTCATAGTTTTTATAGATGACATTTTAATCTATTCTAAGAATAAGGAGGATCATGAACAACACTTAAGATTGACATTGGAATTGTTGAGAAAAGAAAAATTATATGCAAAATTCTCAAAATGTGAATTCTGGAAAAGAGAAGTGCAATTCCTTGGACACATAGTCAATCAAGAAGGAATACAGGTAGATCCAGCAAAAATAGAAGCTGTTAAGAAGTGGGAGGACCCCAAGACACCAACAGAAGTACGCCAATTCTTAGGACTGGCAGGATATTATAGGAGATTCATAGAAAATTTTTCTAGGATAGCTCAACCTTTGACTGAATTAACTCAAAAGGACAAGCCATATGTCTGGGGAGAAAAACAAAAGGGTGCATTTGAACTCTTAAAAAGTAAATTATGTAGTGCACCTATCTTGTCATTACCAGAAGGGACTGATGATTTTGTGATATATTGTGACGCGTCCCGTCAAGGATATGGATGTGTGTTAATGCAACGAAAAGAGTCATTGCCTATGCCTCCAGACAACTTAGGGGAAGTGAAAAGAATTACACTACTCATGACTTGGAATTAGGAGCAGTAGTATTTGCACTTAAGATCTGGAGACATTACCTGTATGGAACAAAATGTACAATATATACAGATCATAAGAGTTTACAGCATATATTTGATCAGAAAATGCTAAACATGAGACAAAGGAGATGGATAGAATTATTGAGTGATTATGATTGTGAAATCAAATACCATCCAGGTAAAGCAAACGTAGTAGCAGATGCTTTAAGTAGAAAGGATAGGGTTAAACCATTACGAGTACGGGCCATGAGAATGGAACTGCAATCAGACCTGTTAAGACAAATATGGGAAGCCCAACAAAAAGGACAAATTAGAGATAAAAGGACAAGTGAAAGATTTGCAGGAGGATACAAATGGAATTTTAAAGTTTAAAGGAAGGACCTGGATGCCCGATGATGCCATACTTAGAGAAATCATACTACAAGAAGCACATAAGTCAAAATATTCAGTACATCCAGGAAATAACAAAATGTATAAGGATTTGAAAAGCCATTACTGGTGGCCTGGCATGAAGAGATCAGTTGGAGAATTTGTAGAAAGATGCAATACATGTTCAAGAGTTAAAGCAGAACATCAAAAACCTTCAGGGTATCTACAACAACCCGAGATTCCAGAATGGAAATGGGACCAGATCACCATGGATTTTGTAACCAAGTTACCAAGAACCTCAAGTGGATATGACACAATTTGGGTTATAATAGATAGGTTAACCAAATCAGCACATTTCTTGCCAATCAGAGAAGATTATAAAATAGAGAAATTAGCAAGAATTTACATACGAGAAATAGTGTCCAGGCATGGGATACCCATCTCGATTATATCCGACAGAGACAGTAGATTCATATCAAGGTTTTGGCAAACCCTACAAAAAGCTCTAGGAACCCAAATAAACCTTAGTACAGCCTTCCATCCACAAACAGATGGACAAAGTGAAAGGACAATTCAAACATTAGAAGATATGTTACGTGCTTGTGCATTGGACTTTGGTGGCAACTGGGATATACATCTACCTTTGATAGAGTTTTCTTATAATAATAGCTATCATTCCAGTATTAGAACCGCTCCATTTGAAGCTTTGTATGGGAGAAAATGCAGATCACCACTATGTTGGAATGAAGTAGGAGATAAACAACTTATAGGCCCTGACCTAATTCAAGAAACATCTGACAAAATCAAGGAAATCAAAAATAGACTAAAGACAGCACGGGATCGACAGAAAAGTTATGCTGATAAAAGAAGAAAGCCACTAGAATTTCAAATTGGAGATAAGGTCTATCTAAAAATATCACCCACCAAAGGAATCTTTCGATTTGGAAAGAGAAATAAGTTAAACCCAAGATATGTTGGACCATTTGAAGTTATTGACAAAATTGGTCCAGTTGCATATAAGCTAGATTTACCCCAAGAATTAAGTGAAGTACACAACACGTTCCATGTGTCCAATCTGAAGAAATGTTTAACAGATGAAACATTAAAAGTTCCAGTTCAAGAAATAAAGATAGACAAGAAGCTTCATTTTACAGAAGAACCAATAGCCATATTAGACAAAGACATAAAAAGCTAAGAAGAAGCAAATTCCCATAGTGAAAGTTAAGTGGAACGCTAGGAGAGGACCAGAATATACGTGGGAAAGAAAAGATGAAATCAGAAGAAGATACCCCCATCTATTTTAAGTCAATGGTCAGATAAGTTCATCTCAAACTTAAAATATTACTATCCAAATAAATTTCGGGACGAAATTATTTTTACGGGGGGAGAATGTAACAACCCTAAGTATAGGATTTTATACACTAGTACATTTTAATTATTTAGCTACACCTAGGTTAACTTATATATGTTTATATACATGTATGTGTGTTATACGTATGCATGTTTTCATTTTACTTATACATGTGCTATCTTTATTAAAATACACATGTATATTATATGTCCATGTGAATATATATATGTTGTACGTATGCATGCTTGCATGCATGCACAACCTTTTACGTATGCATGTATCCATATTCATAACCTTATGATACCAAATATTATATGATCAAGATACATCAACTATACAACATCAAACAAAACCAAAACACAACCCAACCAAACATCATAAACACAAGTTGACATCAAGAGAAACTTGACATCAACACAAACCTAAACAAATCTCTTACACTTAAACCTCAAACCAAAGCACCAATTAAGATCACAAACCGGTTCATTAAGCACCCGATTAGTGAACTAAACCATGCAATCATGACTTGATGAGTCATGAACCCTCTTGAGATGCCACCTTGCACAACTTGGACACCAACCTCTTCCTTGCACCGCCACCTCCTCGGCTCTTCTAGACACACCCACAAAACCGCCACCTAGCAATGACTAACCTAAGCTATAATAACCACCTCATCACCTAAGACTAGGAATAATCATGAAGACTCCCTATATCTACACCATCGGCCGAAGGCTCCCCATGTCCATTATCTTTTAAACAAACACAACCATCACAACTCTTTCGGTCACCATCACCTCAATCGAACACCACAACCACTTTTCACCCACACTTCCCACTTCCCGAACACTAAACATCACCTCCATTCGGTCATCCACTCTCGGACATCACCACAACACCATAACAAACCATTGTTATCCTCATCTCCTACCTATCTCTCGGTTACAAAGCAGCAACATCCAAGCCTCGTGTAAGCACCATCTCCCGAAGATTATCAAGAACACCAAAACCAAGCGGATTCTTAGGCCATCTTCATCATCTCCTCATACTCTCCCTCTGTCAAAATCAAGGTTCTAACCCCTAAAACCCTACTTGATTAAGGTTATGAAAATCAAACATGTGTTAAATAAACACATGTGATTAACCCTTTTGATTAAACATTCAAGGTTTTTATAAAAACATATAAAAATCAAACTTATTTTTCAGACAATAAGAAAGATTTTAAGAATCTGAAATAAGCAAAACAAACCTTAAAAATCAAATTTTATAAAAAGAAATTATCAACAAAAGGGTTAAAAACCTAGTTATAGCTTGTTAAAATCGGTTCTGCATATTAACAACTATGATTGTGGGAACAAACATTGAAAATATATTTAGAATATTAAGAAATAAAGTTTTGTAAATTTTGATGCCATTCCTATAAATAAATTAATTTATATAAAATATCTAAGAATTTAAAAGGAAAAATCATACTGGAAGAACCGACCCTGGAAAATATATGGAAAAATTATATATTGACTATTACAAATTATAGAATTTACTGAAAAAGTTTCGTGACCTAACTCAAAAATATGCCCAAGATATGAATTTTTAATTATTCTGTCAACTGAAAATCGGGAAAAATACTTAAATTATGAAATAAATTATGAAAAATTTATAGAAAATATAAAAATCAAGATAGAACAGTCTGTGTAAAAATGAGAATTTTTGAGCATGTTCTGATATTTTTAATAAATATTGGTAAAATGATAAAAATTATAAAAATTGACTCTGCTATGATTTAGGACATAAGAAAATTTTGAGAAACTGTAAAATTATAGAAAAATATTCTGATTAAATTTGACTAATTTTAGAGATCCGAAGGTATTTCTAAGAATTATTTAATAATGTAAAATTATACAAATTAGGCTGAAAGTAATAATAAAATGAAATTTTAGTATATTATGTATAATAATAGAATACATCTACTGTAAAAATTTCATGATATATACATAAGCATAACTATAAAATGAATTTTATAGCCTGAGGTGCTAAAAATGTTAAAGAAAATACATTTTTCTAAACTATAAGTATTTTCTTGTTTATAGGTTATCATTGGGAGTAAAAGGTGAGATTCATAGCCCCATTTTTATTTTATAAAGTTTTGGGGGAAAAAGCATACTATTTGTGAATTGATGCATTATTAAGATTTCTGAGATTTATGTTACAACCATTAATTCGGATGTGGAACCGTTAGATAATATTGGTAGCGCTACTTAGGAAATGTTTCCTGCATTAACAGAATGAGTGTTGTGATGTTATATTATCTAATTTATGAATTATGATATGACAGATATGAATGATCTGATTGCTAAGTAAGGTTTGGTTGTATCTAATGCATCAATGCTAAATGTTTAAATAAACCTATGAAACTCACCAACTTTATGTTGACTGTTTTGAGTATGCTTTTTCAGGAGTTCACCATGACTAACAGCTTAATGTTCTCCTTTGATGTGTATAATGGCTGGGGAGAGGTTGTGGGGAAAGTTTGTGTAAATCTGACAGTGAACTTGTATGACCTCAGTGTATCGGTGGATGCTCACTTCCATCGTCTCTGAAGATGTTGCTGTTAGATCTTTAATGATGTAATAGGATTATGTTGTTTCAAATTTTGACTATCATGAACTAATGTAATCCTAACCTCTATGTTATGTATGAAATATGTTATGCTTATGTGATAAAATCTGTTATGCTTTGTTATGAAATATGTTATGTTTATGTGATACTTGGTAAAATTGTGAATCAATGAGTTCTGAGCAAACAAGTCACACCCTAAGCATTTCACGCTTCCGCCGGGATGTGACATCTGATGTTCCTACCTGTTGTTTATCTTTTATTTGAACTTTCACTTCTTCTTATAAACATGAATTTGATCAGAAGTGGTTTGTTTTGGTTGTTTTGGTTCATAAGATTTTATCTTGATTGGATGACCATTTTTAATATTTTCTTGATCTTTTCAACAAACACTTGTACATTTTCCTTCTTCTTCTGAATTCTTGTTTTTGATTGAAAAGCTTTGTAAGCTTAAGTTTAGCTTTATTCTCAGGAGAATGATCATGAGTATTGAAGTTCTCTGGTAGTGTGTTTGTAATAGATTCAGGCATAGGTTCATGAGTGAAACCTAACCCTGCTTTTTGTTTATCTTTTCTTTCACTTACCAGTTTTTCAACAATCATTTTTGAACTTTTTACTTTAGCCAGATCCATTTGAGTAGCAGCATGTGCTATTTTCTCCTGTTCAAGATTCTTGGTCATCTCTTCCAATTGTTTAGAAACAATTTCTAAATCTTTTATAGTTTTGTTCCATGAAGTTTGAAGAGAGATAATCTTTTGATCTGCTGTTTTATGATCAGATTTTAGTTTGCTATGCATAGATTCTTCTTGTTTTAGCTTCTCACAGATTTTGAATGAGTAGTTTCTATAGTATTCAACATGTTCATAGCATGATTTAGTGTAGAGTTTTTCTCTTACTTCAGATGGGATTTCAGGAAATTTTGGAGCTGTGGTTTCAGATTTTGAAGTTGAAGAATCAACCTTTGGTTGATCAGACTGTGCCATTAGAGCTACTTCATCTGTATCCTCCTTAGGATCAGACTTGTCACTCCAATCATAGTCATCTTCTTCTTCATTTTCACTTTCCACCTTTGGATCATTGTTTTCTGACCAATTTCTACTTGAATTTCTGCAATAAGAGATAAACTTGATGTTAAATCATTAGTAAACTGATTTGCATATGCACTCCAATCATAACCATCTTTGATGCTGACTACTAGAGCTTTCTTGGTTTCATCAGATGATTTGTTTCATCATTAAGCTCAGGCATAGGAAGACTTGATAAGGCTTTTGAAAAGTCTTCTGAGCTGGTTGAAACCTTTGATTGCTAGAACTTGATTGAGCATTTCCTCCATTATTCCTTGGAGCTTTGCATTGTCAAATTTCTTGTTGACATATGAATGTTTTCATGTCCTGTAGGCAATCATCACCATTTGCCAGTTTAAATCCATCTCTTCAACATCTTCAGGATCCATCTCAAACAAATCCTGCAAAACAAAATCTAATTGAGTTAAATGGCTACCTTGATATGCTTGAAAAACTAGCCATAAATGCAGTGAATGCAGTTTTAGACTCTTCATCCTCTAATAGGATGTTTATCACATCTTTAACTTTGCAAGATTTAACAGAGTTAGATGAAGAAGTCTCTATTTGAACATTTGATGTTTGGGATTGAGATTTAGGAGGAGATTGAGAATGAGACTGAGTTGTATAAGCAAGAGCACTGGTAAATGATAAGTCAGTGAAAAATCCTGCTCCAACAAACAGATCTCCCTCTTCTTCTGTACTTTTCTCACTCTTTGCCATAAATGCATTCTCAATAGTGGTTGTAGGAGAAGCAATAAACTGATACTGAGACATTGATGCTGCTCTATCATTGTTCCTTGAGCTTTCATCAATCTCTACTGACTCTATCTTGGCAATAAGTAGATCTAGATCCATAGGGAACTTCTCAGTATGCTTTAGTAGGGTTACAGTTTGTTTCCATGATGAAGGTAAAGCATTGAGTAGTCTAAGATTTAGATCTTCAAGATCAGGCTTAATACCAGCTGTTGACATCTCAGTTGTAAGTTGAACAAATCTGTTCATCATCTGATTTATTGTTTCACCAGACAAATGTTGAAACAATTCTAATTGTCTTTTCAACTTTTGTTTCTTGAGATTTTGAATCTCCTTGCCTCCTTCACAAATGATCTTTAAGGCTTTATATAGAGTGTATCCAGTTTGATATGCATCAAGCCTTGCAAGAACTTCCAAAGGTAGTCCTTTACACATCAATGAATATGCTTTGATATCATTCTTTACTCTTTTCAAATCATCTCCTTGAAGACCATCTTTAGGATAGGGTTTTGGAGAATCTTAGTATACACAAACCCTCTGTCAGGCCCATCAGTGATTATAGGAATGTATGGTTCTTTTTCTATAGATTTCCAAAGATCAGTGTCAATGGAATTAAAATGTTGTTTTAGCCTAAGAGACCAATTTTTGAAATCAGCTCTATTTTTAAGTTTTGGAACTCTATTTTCAGAATCTTCTGATTTCACCATTCTTATATTTTTGTTGTTTTAGATTTTGAATTAAAAAATAAATGCAAAATTTTTTGAAAAAATTTTCTTTTTTTTTATTAGAAAAAAAATTCTAAGTGTCAAAGGTGATACGCCTGAACAGTGATTATACTCCCAAACAGTTGATGCGCCTAAGTTGAGAGACGTCTAAGGGAATGCCTTAGAAAATTTTCCAAAACGCCCAAGGTTGATGCGTCCAAACAATTATAAAACGCCTGAACAGTTGAGATGCGCCTAAACAGTTGTCATGCGCCTCAACAGTTTTCAAACGCCTAAACAGTTCTAATCCGTCTCAACAAATATGATGCGTATGGCCTTTTTCTCTTCAACTTTAGTCAAAACGTCTGAACTAAAAAACATCCACATAGTGTTAATGCGCCTACACAGTGTTAATGCGCCTAACACTTAGTCAAATTTTCAGCCAATCTCAGCTCATGCGCGGCATTCATCATGTTCATATGAATGTAACTAACTCAAATCTTCTGAATTCTTAAAATGTTGATGAATTCGATTGAAACTTTCCAGTAAAGTGTGTTTTATGCCGATAATCATTCTTCTAACATCAATTTCTTTCAATTTTAACAACAAATCACTCAATTATGAGATTTTTAGTCCGAAAAATGTAAACCTTTTTCGAACACAAATTCAACAAATTGACTTGAATTTGATGAATTTAACTGCTAATTGTGATTCAAATCATGTTTCTGATGATGAAACAGATATGAAATTCATAAATTTTCAATAGAATTGTAAATCAATCACAGATTCAGTGAAATTTTTGAGTTCGACAACTTCAAAAACTACTCACTAACAGCTTACCAACAGCTCTGATACCATTTGATAGGATCAAATGTACCAATCTGTGATGATTTATAAACTCAATTCAATGAAATACAAACAAAGTAATCAAATCAAGCAAGATATCAACAAAATTCAGAGTTTCATTAATATTAAGCAAAGACAATTACAAAGTATGTAAGCAGGTTCGAATACAACTCATTCAACTCGTTACCTACTACCTGTAAGTCTAAGCTATTTATAATGAAACAAAAAGTAAAGGAACTAACTAATTACAAAATTAGTCCCTATACTATTACAAAGTATTAAAAAGACAACTAAAGACAACATGTTAATCTTTCTTAGAGCACTAACACCCACACTCACAAATCAGCCAAGAAGAGAGAAAGAAGAAGAAAAGAGGAAAAGTGTCGGTTCGGGTTGGTTCGAGTGGCCAAAATCGTTGAGTAGCGAGCAAATCGAAGCTCTTGTCGTGGTGCTCGTTTGTGTGAGTTCTAGGACCCCTCCTTTAAACGTTTTTGAATGATTTGGGGCTGGAAAACATCTGAAAATCGGGTTTTTGAGTGTGTACATGTTTGACCCGTTTGTGTATGTGTATGTGTGTGTATGATGTGTTTGAGTCTTGATTGTGAGCTTAGGTGTGCTTGAATGTTGTATGCATACCTAAGGTCTAGGATGGTCGATTTGGGCTTAAAATAGGTGTAGATGAGTTTGGAGGCCGAAAACCCTCGGCTGCAGTCGGGATGGACTACATTCTGCATCAGCTAGGGCTAGGCGACCGACTGAAGGCCGAATGGAGGCCATACGATCGAATGAGGTGCGATTGATGCCCATCCGCACGATTGAGGTCCATTCTGTGACACCCCATTTTTTTCAGGTCATCAACGTTAACCTAATTTCCTATTAACTTATAGTTCCTCGTTATTAGATTTATCTTTAGTCATATATGTTTATCTAAAGTTCAGCGAGCGTAACAATAAATAAACAATTATAATTACTATAAAAGTTAAATGGAGATTCATTTGACAATTTCAAATATGATTAGAAATCATATTGTAATATTAATCCTTGAAACAAATAAAAACAAAAAAAATATTTGAAATTGATAACCGACCCCCCCCTTCTCGGATCATCCACTAACCGACACCCATGCATTCCATAATACCTCCTCTTTCATTGAATACCCTAAAAAAAACCCTTTGCAAACTCCTCTGCCGTCAACATTTCCACCGAGCGCAACTTCGGCAGCCTCCCTCATAATCTTCAAATCCCGAACACTCTTAATCGCAACCCTTTCGCGAGTCTTTAGCCTTCGGCGGCCATTCGTTCACGCGGCGATCCCCTTGCAGCTTCCTACCATGGCCTCTCGACATCGATTCCGTGCGGTACGTATCCTTAATGCTCAGTTAGCTTCGGTACGTATGATTTCATGAACCCAGGCTACGGTTTCGGTGTGTTTTGGTGCAAGCGGGTTGAGAGGGTGGGCTCGATGCCAGTATTCATAGGCTTGTTGTGTGTGTGTATCATGATGTACCTGTATTACGTGATGTGTATGGTATGCTTTCTGCCATGTGCGTGCCTGAGGGATGTGTTCATGCAGGCATGTGTTCTTTCATGTATGTAAGTATGCGTTGTTGTATACATGTATGTGTGCGTCTTTGATAATGTGGATGTATATTCATGTCCCTGCGATTCTATTGATTCGTGGAAGTGTTGATTTTGGGAGTCGGTTGCGTACGGTATGTATTCATGTATGGTGTAGCGATGTACGTATATATGTTTCGTTCTTGTTTGTTCGGGTGGTGGGTTAGGTACTCGATTTTGACCTGTAATAGTGTGTGTGTGTGTGTGTGTCTGTGTCTCTGCAAGTGTGTGTATGTGTGTTAATGTGTACGTGTGTGTGTGTTAAATACATATGTGAGTGTTATGTAATTCATGTTTAATGTGCATGTGTGTGTGGTGTACGACCTGTGTGTGTAGGATTTCAGTTGTAGTGGTGGTGAACATGCATGTATGCATGAATGTGTATGGAGAGTCCTATATATATATATATATATATATATATATATATATATATATATATATATATATATACATATATATATATATATATATATATAAATAAATATATATATATATATATATATATATATAGATATATATATATATATAATATCTATATATATATATATATATAATATATATATATATATATATATATATATACACGTGGGGTGGGTGGTGCATGGTGGCTTGGGGTATGTTGATGACTTTTTGGGATAAACTCATTATGAGTGTCGTACATGTAGGTTGTGATTATAAATATGTATGCGTTCATATATGATTTGTGTGAGTTATGCATGTATTAAGACACATTATAACGTGTAGTCTGGGTGCAAGTCATGGGTGATAACTCCATCATAAATATAATTTAAATGCTTGAATTACACCTTTACACCTTATATTTATGCATGAAAGGTGTTTTGGTCTATGCTTGTGCTTGTTTGGGTATGGGTAAATAACGATGACCAACACCGTAACCGAGCCATGGAACGCGAAACCGTACGATCGTTATATTTATAATTAATAATGAAAATTAATATTATATATTAATTGAAATCCAGGTTAAGCGGAGATCCTAAACGTTTGTGCTTTCGCTTATTAATTGCTGTGCATTTAAGGTGAGTTCTCAGCCCCACTTTACTTACTTTCTTTGGGGTGAAAGAAACGTGTGTTCTAAACGTATTTTCACCTGATCAGTATTACTTTAATATCACTTGTTTACTAGTGTGACATATACTTAAGTCCTCACTTTCGAACCGTTAATATATGTACTCTAGCGAGGTAATTCTGAGTAGATCTACTGGGTTTGACAAACCCCACCCGGGCTAGTCGCGCTAGCACAACGTTCGTCAAACGGGTGTTAATTGACCTAATACTGTTGCTGTGACCGGTGTTCATAGCCGAGGCATTCTTTACGTTGTCAGCGTCGGTTGCGAACTTCATACACTTAGTAACTTGTTGAGTAGACTAGCTATCTACTGATATTATCTTGATTACTGCATCAGTTTACTGTTATGTTCAATTTATCAAAACCTGTGGACTCACCAACCTTGTGTTGACACTTTAGCATGTTTCTTTCAGGTTCACAAGATGCGCACGCATAGGAGCATTTCATTCATGCATTATTATCCACGTGATTTATTTAACGTTTTTCAGTGAATTTTATTTATTCGGTTTGCGCGTGTTGCGCCATTTAAACAACTAATATTTACTATGCTTCCGCGACTTCTATTATGTCCACGTTTAAAACTAGTCTTTGATGAATTCAAGTTTTATAAGTAAATTATGTTTTATAATTAACGTGTCGTTTGGTGTAACTAGTGGCTGAGATCCTGGAAGTCACACGCCTAACGGTAATACCCCGTTTGTGGAATTTGAGGGTGTGACAGATTGGTATCAGAGCTGCTGGTTATAGCGAACTAAATTAAAAAGTTGCATCACATTTGCATTGCATTAGACTATAGCCTGATGCCTTAGTTACACACATATAGACACGATTAGTTTGCTCGTAGACTTTGCTTGTTTGTTCGTTGACTTTGTTTGTTGCTTTATTCGCGGGATTCATTGGCGTTGCTTATTCTTGTGAACAATTTCTTGCAGAATGGCATCATCTTCTTCAGTACCATCATCATCTTCTCGAGGCAAGAGGCCTATCTATTACGATCACATTCCTTCTCTGAGAACTCCTGCGTCTGGCCTTACGTTATAATAATAACGAGAGACTCGATTACGATCAACCTTTTGCTTTACCCGAGTACCCACCGGTCATAGGTGGGAGTGCTATCCACAGTACATTACTGATCTCATCCTAGAGAAGAATGTACCTCCACCTCTCGAAAACCGCCCACGCACTAGATCGACTGCTGGTAGGGACCCTAATGCCCTACATTACCACCACTTCCTTGCCCTCCAGAGCAGGCTATAGCTGCTTTGGCAGCCACAGTGCATTTGCAGCGTAAGCGTGTGGCCGCACTCGTGAAGGAAAATGCAGAACTAAAGAAAACAC
>CM046033.1:49577625-49819346 GCA_025215565.1 Flaveria ramosissima | reverse complement strand
ATCTAATAATTCTGTGTTCATTGTTTTACTCGTGTATGTTGATGACATTATTGTTACTGGTAATGATGAGTCTGAAATCCAGCACCTTAAACAATACTTACAATCTGAATTTCTGATTAAAGATTTGGGACCCTTAAAATACTTTTTGGGAATTGAGGTTGTTCCTCATAAAAATGGTCTTTGTTTATCTCAACGCAAATACTGTTTGGAGCTGCTCGCTGAGTTTGGTATGACAGGTTGCAAACCTGTCAACACTCCGCTTGAGCAGCACCACATCATTGCTCAGCTTTCTGATTCGGATCTACCTCCGCTTCAAAATATTTCTGAGTATCAGAAACTAATTGGAAAACTCATTTATTTGTCTCACACTAGACCTGATATTTCATACTCTGTTCAGTTTCTCAAACAGTATATGCATCGTCCTACTGAGTCTCATTTAAAACTAGCCTTAAGGCTGTTACGATATCTAAAAAAGGCTCCGGGTCATGGACTTTTGTTTTCCAAATTGATACTCTGTCTTTAACTGCATTTGCGGATTCTGACTGGGGAAAATGTTTAGGATCCAGAAAGTCTGTCACTGGTTTTTGTGTTTTTTTAGGACACTCTCTTGTTTCTTGGAAACGTAAAAAACAAAATACTATATCTCGGTCTTCTGCTGAAGCCGAATACCGGTCTATGTGTGCGGTTACATGTGAAGTTCTCTGGCTGATCAATATGTTAACCGAGTTGTCTGTTCCCATTTCTCTCCCTGTTCCTTTATACTGTCATAACAATGCGGCGTTATCTATTGCTGCAAATCCTGTCTTCATGACCGGACTAAACACTTTGAACTTGACCTTTATTTTTTACGAGAAAGATTTCTACTGGTGTTATTACTACTGTTCCTATTGTCTCTGAACAGTAGCCTGCTGACATCTTCACTAAGGGTTTACTTCCAAAGCAACATGATTTCTTGGTTTCTAAGCTTAGTATGTTTAATGTGTTTGGATATTGAATTCTGGGGGGGGGGTGTTAAAAATATAATTCAATATCTTTTATTTTTTGTTCTTGTTTACTGTTGGGCTTTGTGTATATGCAGGTTATGGGCTGATTGGACTATTGCTGATGGGCTGCTGCTTTATGATGATGGGCTGCTGCTTATGTTGCTGTTGGGCTTGTTCTAGGGCTCGCGTATAAATTGAAGGCTTTGTACCTGCCGACGATTCATTGCCGATACACGCTCTCTCAAACTCTCTCGTTCGCTCTCTCGGATGATCTTGTTCTCTGTCATCGTGTTGACGATAGCTTTCATATTTCTTTACATCTTTGTTATTAGGTCATCACATTGATGATCTGAAGTTTGTCTTGCAACTGTTGGATATTTCTTGAGATTAGGGTTTGTTGTCTTCAAGAAGTTTTCATAAGTGATTCTGTATTTCTGACATGGTATCAGAGCTTAAGGCTCTGGTCGATTGTTGATCTGATTCCTGGTGTTATCGCGATCTTCCGCTGTTACTCTCGATTGATTGACTCTCTTGATAATGAGTAAGGGTTTTCTTCTCAAACCCTAATCTGTTTTGTGGACGCCTTTGGCTCGTGTGATTTGCATCATCAAGCGTACGAACACCAATGTGTATCGTCTCTTCGTAAAAAGGGCAAACGTGAAGAATCTTCTTCAAGTTATCTGTGGATCTTACGGCGCGAATAAGAAGCTGGTTGAGGCTGTTTTTCTCTTCATCTAAGACTGTAACCCTAAGTGAAGGTTACAAGTCTTAGTCGCTCGGTTGGTCTTCTCCCTGATACAGGGAGCCGCTGTGAGGATTTCTTGTTCCCTTTTCTCTATTTCCTTATTTCTTGTTTATCATTGTTGTGTTTAGGCATTCTTGTCCGGGTTAGGAGTACCGGAATTGATCTGGACTATTTCTGCATGGATAATACGTGTGCATCACTTGTGTGCTTGATTTCTGTGTGTATTTTTTCTGCATCACAGCCCTGATTAATCCTTGATCTACCAACGTGATTGGTGTGAAAACCTGGCTCTGATCTTGGCTGTCTTATCTGCGCTTGCTTGAGTGATCTGCATATCTTTGTTGGTCTCTTAAAACAACTAAATGGCTGATGAAACTGATAACCCTATTGTTCCTAGTAACACTTTGGTTGGAAAACTTGATCCCAGTAACCCACTATACCTTCATCCGAGTGATTCATGGTGTGTTGACCATTGTTAACATAAAACTTAAGGGAACGAAAATTATACTGTCTGGGCTAATGCCATGAAACTCGCTTTACAAGTTAAAAACAAAATCGGTTTCATAAATGGCAAATGTGAAAAACCTAAAACTGATGAAGTGCTAGTGGGACAATGGGAAAGATGTAATTCCATCGTTCTCACTTGGATTTTAAACTCTGTGTCTGAGGAGTTATATGTGGGGCAAGTGTTTTCAAAACTTGCCTCCGAAGTCTGGAATGAACTAAAAGAAACCTATGATAGAATAGATGGATCCGTAATCTTTGGCTTACATCAAAAATGAACTCTTTACAACAAAATGGCTCCTCAGTCTCTGAATACTATCATAAACTGAACACCATGTGGAAACAAATGGATAATATGCTTCAATTACCATCCTGTACATGTAAAGCTGCAAAAGAATTTAATGATTTTAATAAACTAATAAAACTAATGCAGTTTCTTATGGGTTTGGATGACGTTTACCAACCTGTAAGAACCAATCTTCTGACCAAGGATCCTTTACCTACCATAAAAACTGCCTTCTCTATCATCTCAAGAGATGAGTCACATAGAAATTCAAACTCCTCCAAACAAACTGGTGTAAATGTTGGCTTTGTTTCAAAAACAAATCAATCTTTTGATAATAAAAGAAAACACAAGAGGTCCAAATCAAAATCTAAAATGTACTCACTGTAATAAATTGGTCATACTATAGAAAGGTGTTTTGAGATTGTTGGTTACCCACAAGGAAACCGACAGAAGGGAGGTTCTGGATCCAGTCAAGGTCCTAAACAAAACCAAAACATTGCTACTAACAGAACCAACTCCGCCTCATCCCCTGCCTTGACAGCCTTTACTGCTGATCAAATCAGCCAATTACTAGGTTGTTAACAACAAGCAGGGAGAATCGCCTGGTACCTCCAATGTTGGAGGTACTTCCTCAAACTTCTCCTCATATGGAAACACTTTCAGTTTCTCCTCGATTTTAAACTCTAACTTGTTAACACAATGGATCATTGATTCTGGGGCAAATCAACATATGGTTATGAGTGATAAAAATCTTTTAAACCCGATTGATGTCACTGAATTTAAATTAAAGTTCATCACCCTAATGGAACAAGTGCTACCGTTACAAAGATTGGTAACATTAAAATCAACGAAAAGGTTATTCTAACAGATGTCTTTGTTGTCCCAGAATATAATGTTAACCTTATTTCTGTTTATAAACTCGTTCGTGACAACAAAATGTGTGTCATATTTGATGAACGCTGTTGTCATATCCAGGATTTACTCACAAAGAAAACCCTGGTGACTGGTAGTCAGGTGGATGGGCTGTACATTTTTGGTGACACAACACAAACCGCAAAGGTGTGTTTTCTAAGTGTTGAGCCCTCGGATTTATGGCATACAAGACTTGGTCATCCATCTGATCAAGTCCTGAATGTCTTAAAACAGAATTTGAATCTTAAATCTTCTAATTCCTCCAAGCCGTGTGATGTGTGTCACAAGGCCAAACAACATCGTGAACCTTTTCCTTTAAGTAATCATAAATCCAATCATGTAGGTGACCTCGTTCACTTAGATGTTTGGGGTCCATATAAACTTCAAAGTAAAGAAGGATTTCGATACTTCTTAACTGTTGTCGATGATTTTTCTAGGGCTGTATGGGTGTTCTTGATGAAGCACAAAGATGAAGTCTTTGTAAATATTGAAACTTTTACACACTTACTGCAAAATCAATTTAATTCTAAAGTCAAAATGTTTAGAAGTGACAATGGTTTAGAATTTGTAAATGCAAGATTTGCTGAATTTAATCGGTTAAAATGGAATAATTCATCAAACCTCCTGTTCTTACACTCCCCAACAAAATGGGATTGCCGAGAGAAAACATCGACATCTTCTTAATGTGGCTCGGTCCCTTCTTTTTCAAAGTAATGTCCCATTATCCTTCTGGTCTGAATGTGTGCTGACTGCCGCTTACTTAATTAACAGGACCCCCTCTTCTGTGTTGAATGGTAGGTCTCCCTATGAGCTGTTATTTGGTTTTACTCCCTCTCTGGTCCACTTGAAATCATTCGGGTGTTTATGTTTTTGTACTGTGCTAAATACACAAACAAATTTGAAAGTCATGCCCAAAAATGTGTTTTCGTTGGTTACTCAAACAATAAAAAAGGATATAAACTTTGGAGTCTGGATAAAAAAATGTTTCTGTTTTCCCGGGATGTAAAATTTTATGAAAATATTTTTCCTTTTAAAGATCACCATGATCCAAATGAATCAAATTCACATCCCACACTAACTCACTTAAATTTTTTTGACGACCCCTGTTCAAACACACCCGAAAGCTTTCCTTCAGAAGGTGATCCCGATGATGAAAGAGGGATTAATAGTGATGCTCCTGATGATGCATCTCAGCCACATAGCAACCCTGGTTCTGAAGGTATGGCTGACTTTCAGCAGCCCTCTGCTGGCAGTCCGGTTACAAGGGCGTGGCTGGTTTTCAGCAACCTTTCGGGACCAGTGGAGGTAATGCCGAGCTGTATCATCATCGGAGATGATGATCACAATCATACCTCTGAGGGAAATGATCGTTCTTCTGATACAGCAGCTCTTAGGAGATCAGTTCGACATAGCTCTATTCCAAAAAAACTTGATGACTTTATCATCGAAGGCAAAGTCAAATATGGAATTGAAAAAACTGTAAACTACTCAAATCTTTCTGTCGAAGGCAAGTCCTTTGCTTCGAGTCTAAATAAAAGTATTGAACCTCGAACTTATAAAGAGGCATGCCTTGACACAAACTGGATTAATGCAATGAATGATGAAATGAATGCATTAAATAGAAATAAAACATGGGATATCGTTGACCTCCCCTCAAACAGAAAGGCTATCGGTTGCAAATGGGTTTATAAAATAAATATAAGTCAACCGGTGAAATAGATCGTTATAAAGCGAGACTCGTTGCTAAGGGTTATAGCCAACGGGAAGGCATAGATTTTGATGAACCTTTTTCCCCCGTTGTTAAAATGGTTACTATTCGGTGTGTTTATACTCTTGCTGTTCAACGTGACTGGCCCCTTTACCAACTTGACATAAATAATGCCTTTCTTTATGGTTCCTTGAATGAAGATGTCTACATGACACTTCCCGAGGGTTATTTTTCAAAAAGTGATACACGTGTGTGTAAATTAAATAAGTCTCTGTATGGTTAAAACAGGCCCCCAGAATGTGGAATGAAAAACTGGTTGGGGTCCTTTTGTCTACGGGGTTTATTCAAAGCAAAACTGATTATTCCATGTTCATCAAATCTAATAATTCTGTGTTCATTGTTTTACTCGTGTATGTTGATGACATTATTGTTACTGGTAATGATGAGTCTGAAATCCAGCGCCTTAAACAATACTTACAATCTGAATTTCTGATTAAAGATTTGGGACCCTTAAAATACTTTTTGGGAATTGAGGTTGTTCCTCATAAAAATGGTTTTTGTTTATCTCAACGCAAATACTGTTTGGAGCTGCTCGCTGAGTTTGGTATGACAGGTTGCAAACCTGTCAACACTCCGCTTGAGCAGCACCACATCATTGCTCAGCTTTCTGATTCGGATCTACCTCCGCTTCAAAATATTTCTGAGTATCAGAAACTAATTGGAAAACTCATTTATTTGTCTCACACTAGACCTGATATTTCATACTCTGTTCAGTTTCTCAGTCAGTATATGCATCGTCCTACTGAGTCTCATTTAAAACTAGCCTTAAGGCTGTTACGATACCTAAAAAAGGCTCCGGGTCATGGACTTTTGTTTTCCAATCTGATACTCTGTCTTTAACTGCATTTGCGGATTCTGACTGGGGGAAATGTTTAGGATCCAGAAAGTCTGTCACTGGTTTTTGTGTTTTTTTAGGACACTCTCTTGTTTCTTGGAAAAGTAAAAAACAAAATACTATATCTCGGTCTTCTGCTGAAGCCGAATACCGGTCTATGTGTGCGGTTACATGTGAAGTTCTCTGGCTAATCAATATGTTAACCGAGTTGTCTGTTCCCATTTCTCTTCCTGTTCCTTTATACTGTGATAACAATGCGACGTTATCTATTGCTGCAAATCCTGTCTTTCATGACCGGACTAAACACTTTGAACTTGATCTTTATTTTTTACGAGAAAAGATTTCTACTGGTGTTATTACTACTGTTCCTATTGTCTCTGAACAGCAGCCTGCTGACATCTTTACTAAGGGTTTACTTCCAAAGCAACATGATTTCTTGGTTTCTAAGCTTAGTATGTTTAATGTGTTTGGATATTGAATTCTGGGGGGTGTTAAAAATATAATTCAATATCTTTTATTTTTTCTTTTATTTTTTGTTCTTGTTTACTGTTGGGCTTTGTGTATATGCAGGTTCTGGGCTGATTGGACTATTGCTGATGGGCTGCTGTGGGCTGCTGCTTATGTTGCTGTTGGGCTTGTTCTAGGGCTCGCGTATAAATTGAAGGCTTTGTACCTGCCGACGATTCATTGCCTATACACGCTCTCTCAAACTCTCTCGTTCGCTCTCTCGAATGATCTTGTTCTCTGTCATCGTGTTGATGATAGCTTTCATATTTCTTTACATCTTTGTTATTAGGTCATCACATTGATGATCTGAAGTTGTTTTGCAACTGTTGGATATTTCTTAAGATTAGGGTTTGTTGTTCTTCAAGAAGTTTTTCATAAGTGATTCTGTATTTCTGACAGGAAATATTCATATATTCAATTGAGTGTTCCCGTATTTTATTCAATAATTGACATTATTTTTCTTGACAAATAATGGTTTTGGGTTTTGGTTTTGGTAAAGAAGCCTTTCAGCTAAAGAAGTCCTTTTGATGGAACAATATAAACAAGTTATTTCCTTTACTAAAATACTTTAGAGTCAGATGAACAACGAAAGTTGGCATTGTATGCTTATATTTATTAATGAAATTGAAATGATAGGATTAATTAAATATTTTCTAGGGTTTTGTTGTTTGTTAGTTATCTTCTTCTCCTCTATGCAACTGTATTTTGTAGCGGTTATTAATGAACGGTTAAATACTTGATTAGCGGTGCAGAATGTTGTCTTTCTCGATAAGGAAATCGAATCAAGAATTCAAGGCTTGGCATGTATTTAAACAGATGAGTATTACAAACCAGATTAGTTAACAACTTTAGTATCATTATGTGTGATGTACATTATAAATAATGATTTAGGTTGAGACTTGAAGAACAATAGATTATTATATGCAATACAAGAGATGCAATGAATTAAACAAAGTATTGTATCATTTGCAATAGACAATCATGCACATCAAATGTTTTCTTAAATGGTTATGTGGGTTCTTGATGATAGTAACTTACTCCAAAGCATGTTTCCATTTTCTGGACCATGTATTGAACTCATTGAATTATGTTTGCTTTCAGATACCATGTATTTAACTTAGTGGAATCTTTTGCAATCGTTGCATTGATTGCTATCAGTAATGACAAATTTAGCATATGATTTGTAAGTCTTAGGATTCATAGCTGTTTCAAACCAATGGGTTGCCTAAGGTTATCTAGTTTTTCAATTTATGTGTAGTTTGATTTTGTGAAATATAAAGTGGGTTTTTTAGTTTTTAGAGTAAATTACTATTTTGTCCCCTGTGATTTAAGCCGTTTTACCCTTTTAGTCCGAAGAATTTTTTTTAACATATCAGACCCTGAGGTTGCATTTAATAACAGTTTTGGCTCTAAGACTAACTCTGTTAATTTATTTTGTTATGTATAAAGGTATTTTGAACCATTTACACCTCAGGGGCTATTTATGCGAATTACAAAATTTTTTAATAATTAGTAGACAATTATGTAATTACTCAAATTACCAAAAACAAATCGCTAATTTTCCTTCTTATTTATACTTAATTTTTAAACTGTTATTTATTTTGGTTTTTTTCTTTACTTTTATAATTATTATTTAATAAAAAATGTTTTAAATAAAAAATACGTCTTTTTTAAAGATTTTTTTTATAAACAAGTTTTTTAATTTGTTTTCCAATTTTTTCTAACTCGTTTGTTTTTAAAAATCTTTCATTTCTTTACATCGTTTGTTCGTTAAACCCGTTCATTTGTTCAAAATTTATTCATCTTATAAATCTTTTTGTCTATTAAAATAGTTTTTAGAATCGTTCATTTCTTAACCTCTTTTTATAAACCTTTGTTTTTTATGAATGTTTTTTAAAATTATTCGTTTTGAACATCATTCATTTGCTTAGAATTGTTCGGCTCTTTAATTCCTTGGATTTTTAAAATGGTGTATTTTTTGAATTGATAATATTTAACTATATGTCTATTTGTAACGACTATGTTTCACTCGTTTAAATTGCTGACATTTTATTAACCTAAAAATTTCTAAAAATTCTAACTTATATTGTATAATTAAATGAAAGATTTTTAAAGAATGACTTCAAAAACGTATATAAAAATAAAATCTTCAAAAAAGAAGTATGTATTTTCACATATTTAAATCATGTATAATTAAATAATAATAATAATAATAATAATAATAATAATAATAATAATAATAATAATAATAATAATAATAATAATAAATAAATAAATAAATAAATAATAAATATAATAATAATTATAATAGTAATAATAATAATAATAATAATAATAATAATAATAAAATAATAATAATAATAATAATAATAATAATAATAATAATAATAATAAAAGAAAACCAAAATAACAATAAACATTTCTAATTTGTATTGTATGATGAACAAAAGATATTTAAACGGTTGAAAGATTTATATTTTTTTTAAAACGAATAATTTTGGAAAAAAAACGTTTATAAGAAAACGATTTAAAAAAGTTGTATTTATTTATAAAAACCACGTTTGAAATTGTATATTTTTGTTAATATATAATTCAAAACCAAAATAACATAAGCAAAAAAACTTAAAAATAAAAGCATTTTTTTCTGATATACAAATAAAAAACTCATTTAGAAGAGAAGGAAAATTAGGTGGTTGTTTTTGGTAATTTGAGTAATTACATAATATCCCACTAAATTTTAGAAGAACTTTGTAATTCACATAAATAGTCTCGGAGATGTAAATGATCCAAAATACTCTTATACTTAACAGAATAAATTAACAGAGTTAGTGTTAGGTGTCAAAACCATTATAAAATGCAACCTTAGTGTAACACCTGCGAAATTTTAATATTATTTTAGTCACTTAAATAACCATGGTTATGTTTCAAGCGTGACTTCATGAATAAGTTTTAGATAAACTTAATGTCTAAGCCTTCAGATACGATTTAATAGTTAAGCTATAGATAAAATTTAACAATTAAGTATTTGATAAAACTTAATGCCTAAGTTTTAGATAAAATCAGGATAAAACTTAAACGCTAAGTTTTGAATAAAACTTAATAGCTAAGTGTTGGATAAAATATAAATCTTAATGGTTAAGTTTTGAATAAAATATAAAACTTAATTGCTAAGTTTCGGACTTAATAATTAAGTTTGGATAAAACTTAATAAGTAAGAAATACTTAACGAGTAACAAATATCCATATATACATAGATGCATTATGCTTCATTTCATTTCTTGATCTTTTGGATCGTCCTTCCTACTTTCACACACATGAAACCCTCTACCACCTCTTAAACACCACAAACATAACCCGAGATTAGGAAACCAGTGTAGATGCTCTAAACAAGAAGTACATAAATTCTGACCTAATATTATCAAGGTGTTAGAGGCTCGTAACTCAATCCTTAAGTTACTTCGAGGTTCAGAAAACAAAAGCTTATCAGGTTTAGAGATTCTGTTTAACTTACTAAGTGAATACGTTTAGTACTTTCAAAACATTCAAATGATTGTATTTTGCGAAAATGGCTTTATGTACGTTAACCATGTGAGTGCATAGAGGTATTCTACTAAAACATTTAGACCAGAAGTATATGTATGTTTGATCAAATTATATCTCGGAGATGGTTGAAAATCCCATACAAGGAGTCCCATAGTAAGATTGACTGAGCACCAATACTTGGAGGGGGACTTCCAGTTAAAATAGACTACTAAATGTGTGTTTCACCGTCAATTTGTTATTAATTTTTTATCGTTGTTCATGCCGAAATATTTTTGTGTCATATTACATGTATTCACCAGCTTTTCGCTGATTTATTATTTTCAAACTTTTTCATGTAAATATGATTAAATATGTTTAGTCATATGTTATTGGCTATGAATCCTAGGCATCGAAACCCTGTGATGAACATAATAGTGCGGGAAGGACTAAGGGGCGATTTGGCAATAGGGGTGTAAACGAGCCAAGCCGAGCCCAAGCTCGCTTAGGCTCGAGCTCGGCTCGTTTTAGTTTTAGAAAGCTCGAGCTCGAGCTCGGCTCGTCAAAAAATTATCAGGCTCGAGCTCGGCTCGGGCTCGGCTCGTTTATTGTTAAATTATTATAAAATTTTTTTATAATTACTTTTATATTTTTTATAAGGAAACTTTTTTATATTTAACATAATATATATGATTTAATAAGTTTCATCATAAAAATTTATATAATAAATATGATTTATGTACATATATATTCATATATATTTTATATGTAAATAAAAAATTATAAAACAAAAAGCTCGTTTAGGCTCGCGAGCCGATGTCTGAAGCTTGGGCTCGAGCTCGTTTAGTAAACGAGTCATGATGTGGACTCGAGCTCCGGCTCGAGCTCCTTTAAGCTCGGCTCGATTCGAGCTTTTTTCGAGCCGATCCCGAGTAGCTTGCGAGCCGGCTTGGCTCGTTTACACCCCTATTTGGCAACTTCTGAATGATTAAGTGATGAACCAATAAGAGGTCTGAACCATTAAGTGCTGAACCGTTAAGAGGTCTGAACCATTGAGAGCTAGTATATCGTTTAACTATTTAAATACAAATGTCTAACCAATTCAGATAAGAGTCTTAACCATTCAGCATTAGACCTCATAACCATTCAACACTAGTATAATGCTTATCCATTCAGAGGCAAATGTATGAATCATTCAGACATTTAACAAACAGTCTGAACCATTAAGCGCTGAACCATTCAGACATCTCAACCATTAAGAGGCTGATTAAGAGGCTGCCAAACAGCCTCTAAATTTCCTAGGCATAAACCTTGTGACAAGTATTTAATATCTGTCAGTAGACAAAAAATTTTGTAAACATTGATTTAAACAATATTATGTATAATTTGGGTATTTAATCCCCAATGAATATATGAGATTTTTTTTATAAATCATCAGAGTTATTTTATTTTATAGAATATTATGTATAATTTTGGATGAACTCATCTCTCTTCCCTTAGAGGAACTTAATGAACTTGTAGACACAGAGCTGTTAAAGGAGAGGAAGGAGGTAAAGGATGCAAAATTGCTTCTTAAGATCAAAGAAGAAAGGAGGCAGAAAAGCCTCTATAACCATGATCCTACCCTCTCCCCAGTTCAGGAAAGCCCTAAGACAGAGCCTGTGGCAACTGAACAACCTCAGGTACACAAGGAAGCTGATAGACAAAACATGATTAGCTACCTGAGTGCCACAGGCCTCTATCAGGCATCTACATTTCTTCCCTTATCATATGAGCATGTTGAATTAGAGTATCTTAAGTATCTGGAGTAACAAGTTATCAAGAACAAAAGGTTTCTAAGAAAAAGATGAGGGAAGAAGTGGCAAAGTCAAGAGCCATCATCCAAAGAGCCAAAAGAAATCTACTGATAGACAGAGGATGATGAGCTTTTTGAAGCTGTATGGATTCTCTGGAATGAGGCTTGGTCTAATGTCTCTATCCACTATGGATGAGCACATTAGAGTGATTAAGCAGAAGATTGATGGGAGAGCTTATTGACTTGCATTCTCCACCAAGTCAACCTCCTCCTAAAGTTGAGGTAAAGTTGAACCCACTAAGACAACACAACCTGGACCTAGAGCTGCATCTCAGCCAACTTCATCTTCTAATCCACAGCAGGGTCCTGCTTCCTCTCCTTCTGAACTTGTGAGAGAAGAGGACCCAACTGAGAGAGACAAAACAGAACAAACTGGTGCTAAAGACCAGGTTCTCAGTTAAATACTTTCAAGAGGATGAAAAGGATGGCCATGAAAAGTGTTTCCAAGAAGAAGAAGAAGATAATGGCATCCATCTCCACACCTGAGGATGAGTTAGAGCATCCTGAGCAAGTGCAAAAAGAGGCTTCTCAACCAACCTTAACTCAAGCACAACCTTTTGCAGCTGGAAGACCCATCTTTTCTTGGACCTTTGCTACAAATTCAGACATATGGTATGTTATCAAAGATCAAGGAGGACAAGATGTCTATTTCTTACAAGACATGTGCAGGACCGGTGAAGGGTGGTCACTTACAACACAACACACAAAGAGGAGATTACCAAGCTTAATCAAACAATAAACTGGATTAACCACAAGTATGATACTAAGAACACAAGTAATGAGTAAGAGACAGACAAGAGAACACAAGAGATTGGGTTTCAAGGATGCAGTATATTGCTTTCTCAAGTTCTATTACAAGTGTTACAAAGCATAAAGAAAGATACTAGAACATGAAATACTTATACTACAACCTACAGCCGGCTATACTTTGAAAGCCAGCTGGATACAATTGACTAGACACAAACAAACTAAATTGTAGAGTCAAAAAGCATATCTGCTTTTTGACTTGTGACTATGACATGCCATAGCTCACATCCTAATATATTACACAAAAAGGATAAAAGTACATAAAGTAGAAAGCATGGACTCAAGACTCAATGTACAGTTACCAAAAGCATAGACCTTTCACCAACTCATGTAAGTGGTGGACTTTACAGAGTTGCAGCGGAAAGGAGGTCCAACTTTATGGTAAAGTACATCAGATAAAGGCATATCTCTAAAAGTCTTGGGAAGAAATCTGTCTTCACTATTTGGCTTCGGAAGACTTTGTCTCAGAAGCTTCGGAAGACTTCACTTTTGGCTTCGGAAGATATTGGTCTTGGCTTCGGAAGATTTTACACTTAGAATATTTCTAGTGCATGGTGTAAAACTTCCGAAGCATTTCTACTTCAGTTCTTTAGTGCATGATTGCAGAGAGACTTTGGATGTGTTTTGGATGCATCAGACTTATAGGAATCCTTACAAACTCCCCCTAGGCTGATGCTACCAAAACATTAGAAGATCTTCAGATGTTTGTAGTCTTCAGCATAATGATGACCATACCATTCTTCATTAGATGGTCAGGATCATTCAGACTCTCATAGTATCTTCTTATTTCAAAGAGATCATGCAGAGGTAAGTTGATTATGTCTTGCCATGTATAGACATTCTCAACACATTGATCTATGATCACATCATCTTCTGGATTAGTAGAAAAGGTCCAGGATAAGATGGGGTGTCTCAGCTGCAAGAGGAGCCACTTGAATTGGAGTTGTTGGGCTGCCTCTTCATGCACTTCCTCAGGTTGATCTTACTCAGCCTGAGGGTAAAGGTAAATGATTTAGGCTTCTTCTTCTTAGACTTTGGTTTAGAAGCCATCCTCTTCTTCCTTTAGAAGACTTTAACTGAGAAGACTGGTCTGTAGCACCTTGTTGATCATCCTTGTCTTTCTCAGTTGGGTGTTCCTCCCACACAGGTTCAGAAGAAGAGGGAGTTTGACCCTGCTGTGGATCAGAAGATGAAGCTTGCTGAGGCTTAACAGGAGGTCCGGGTGTGTTTGTCTCAGGTTGTTCAGCCTTAACCTCCACTTCAGGGGGGATTTGACTTGGAGGATAGTATAAGTCAATCAGCTCTCGACTCTTGATCTTCTGCTGATTACCCATATGCTCATCCATTGTGGATAGAGACATAGGGCCAAGTCTCCTTCCGGAGAATCCATACAGCTTCAAGAAGCTCATCATCCCTTGTCTGTCAACAGACTTCTCATACTCTTTGGATGATGGCTCTTGACTTTGCAGCCCTTCCCTCATCTTTCTCTTTGTATCTTTTGTTCTTTGAGCACTTGAAGTTCAAGCTGTTTGAGATACTCAAACTCAATGTACTCGAAGGACAAGGGAAGAAGTGCAGATGCCTGGTAGAGACGTGTGGCACTCAGGTAGTTGATCATGTTTTGTCTGTCTGTTCTTTGTCTACCTGAGGTTCTTGTGTAGATGCCGTAGTCTCTTGCACGGGGCTTTCTTGAACTGGGGAGAGAGTAGCAGCATGCTTGTATAGTCTTTTCTGTCTCTTCTCCTCTTTGAATTGGAGAAGTAACCATGCATCCTCTTTTTCTTTCATCTCTCTTGACACTTCCATGTCAGCCAGTTCATTTAGTTGCTCTAAGGAGATAGATATAATCTCATCTATGTCATAGTTTCTGGTCTGCAGGTAAGTAATCCCAACTGCCCTCAACTCTCATCTTGAGTGTTTGGTCTGGGGGCAGCCCTGATTACAGCTTGCATAAAACCTGAAGACCCAGAGGAAATTTCTCCCCTAAGCTTCCTCTCCTTCTCTCTCTCCTCCTCCTCAATTTCCTCAGGAGTCAAAATCCTTTTCCCTTTTCACCCACAGACCTTTGTGACTCAGGGTGGATAGAGGTTTGGTCTTCATTGCTTGGTGTAGCATCCATGCTCTGGCCAGAGAGAGGTTGTGAGACACCTTCCCCAGCAGGTGTTTCACCGAGGGAATGAATTTCTGAAGCAGTTGTTGGTGTGACAAGACTCTCAGGCTCTATCACTGGGCCTTCAGCCAAGGTTTTCCCTTTGAAGCTAATCTCAGGGTCTACCTCAGCATCCAGTTGACCAATGACATTACCTGATTGCCTTTGTCTCCTTCTTAGGCTGAACTCTTTAGTAATTCTATTTTGAATTCTGAGTGCTAACCTGTCAGCTTGTCTTGATTTGCTTGGATTGACAAGTGGCAAGTTGACCAGATCAAGACCTTATAGTAGTTCAAGGTTTGAAAATCAAATACTTCTTGTTGTGCCCTTGAACTCTGTGAAAAAAAAGGGCCCTTCTATCAGCATCATACCTCCACCCATAATGTAGTTTGAAGTTCCTTGAGGTGGGGATGACATAGCCCCTTGGAATACCTTCCTCAAACAGACTCCTGATGATAGAGTCTATAGAGTCCACATTAATGTGAACTGAGGAAGTTGCTGAGTATGCACAACTGCAAGTAAGGATGGTGAGTCCTCAATGTCATCATATTCTTTAAAGAACTCCCATGTTCTGTGTCTGTAATGACTTTCTCCTCCTTTTTGGTAGCATCACCCTCTTGCATAGGTGAGCTAGAGGTTAGGTCAACCACATTCACAGGTTCTTGTGTTCCTGGTTGAACTCTTCTTAAAGGTCTCCCAGTAGTTTTTCCCTGAGATAAGATATCTCAAGTTGCTGATCATTGACCCTGTGTGAAGGGTAGTCAACTGAGATTCAAGGTGACTAACCTTAGAGACTAAATAGGAGCATGTTTTTGACAGTTTTTGCACCTTTAGTCTCAGATTCCCCTCCTCTTCATCAGAAAAATCATTGGGGGATGAGATGATTGGACCAAAGTCCTCTCTCTCACCACCAGCTTCAGGTTCTTGGCTTCTGGATTTCCTCTGCTTATTGACATTCTTAGTGAGATGTCATGACTGAGTGAGTTGCCATGGTTGAGGTCTTAATAATGTAATCACTTGCAAAAGTGAGAGCCCTCTTCCATATGGATATCTTGAACAGGTTCAGAAGTATCCACCTCAGTTATAGGTGACTGATGTGGGCTAGACTGGGGAGACTTAGGAGTACTCATCTCTCTTTGAGTAGGGGAAGAGAAGAGAGACTCATAGTACTCACTGAAACCTAAGTCTTCATCAGTATAGAATGAAAGGTTGGAATGGTTGATTGAGATCTAAAGGCTGGGGATGGTAACTGTTCTCTGAAGGTTGTTCACTTGAGTGTTGAGACTCAGAGTAACGGCTTAAGGCAGTTAGGCTTGTGAGCTCATCAGGGTGAGCATGAGGAACCTCAGCCCTGATAGTTGAAGAGATGGGAGTGGTTTGCTCTCAGGGGAAGTGGGAGCTCTAGTGTCCACTTCCTCCTGTACTGGTGAGTATATGGGGACCTGCACAGACTCAATAGCTTGAGCAGGGGTTCGTTTGGATTTTTTTTGGTAGGTGAGGGTTACTTGTGGCCTTTTTGGTGATAAAGTGGTAGTAGAATAGTGTGGGTTCAACATAGCTTGTGTTGCTAGGTTGTCACCTTGAGCAATGAGCTCTAACATTTTGGGGACAAGGGCTGTTTCTACCCCTAAGAAGCCTACAGTTGGCTTCTTCATGATTTTAAAGATGTCGGCTTCATTTGTCCCAATTTAAGAATATTATCTGTTTTCCTTAACTGTGAGCCTAGTTCACAGTTGAGAATGTGTTGAACATATCTAGGAAACATATAATACTTTAAGGAGTCCAAGTTAGCAAGCAAATTTGTATAGACAAATTGAGAGTACCTGAACTTGACCCCTTGAACCATTCCATGCACTATGAAGGAAGATCCTCAGGAATCTGGTCCCACCCTCCATGCTTGTTTGATAAGCTGTGAATAACCACATGGAGTAAGTATTTCCACTAGGATGAGACCTTCCCTTTCCTGAAGATCTTTACAGAGAAATCTCCCTCATAGCCCACTGCTCTCAAAGGAATGACTGACAGTTTCCTTTGGGAAGGACAACTCACCTTCTTCATCATCCAGCGCAAGTGAATGTTGATGATGGCCGGAGTGATGAAGACTGTCCTCCCTTGCACTGTGGCAGACAGTGCCTTCTCCCCATCCACGATGACCTCTTGGCAGGTCTTCCAAAATTCAAGCAGATGATCCTCATAGAGAATAGGATCAAGTTAGGGAGGTGAAGTAATTAGATAAAGCTAAGAAACGGTAAATCTCTGAGAAAACTATCATCTTTCTTAGAGCTTAACAGAGCAAACTGATTGTGTTGCCTGTGAAGTTGCATGGAGAAAAGGTTGGCCATTTAGAAGCTTAAGGATGAAGAAAGAGTGAAAAGCAAAGGCGGTTTGGGGATTAGGTTTGAGGAATAGTATAATTGAAGAAGATAATGAGGGAGAGGGGGGAACCGTTGGGTATTTATGTGAAAAGGATTGAACCAAAGTTAATGAAAGAGGATAAAATTTAAAATCCGAATGTCGGTCCCACCTCTGAAAAAGTATTTACTTTTGCTCAAAAAGTAGTTTCTTGGAATTCGAAAAAGCTTCCGAAGGTAATTATCTTCGGAAGTTTTATGAAAAAGCTTTCCAAGCTAAAATGACTTCCGAAGAATTTCCTGAGAATTTTGAAAATTTTGCTTAGGAAGAGAAATAAAAACTTGAATGCTTGGTATATAAAACAACAAAGCTTCCGAGAGTTAATTTTGCTTCGGAAGGAAAAAGTCCTAAAAAAACATAAGTGTTGAGACAAGTATTTAAGCTTCGGAAGATAGATTGAAACCTCTTCCGAAGGTAAAATTTCTTAGACAGTTATTTATTTGGAAGACATGATTTGCTTCCGAAGGTAAAAATACATCTTCCGAAGGATCAGAAAATTTTCAAGAATCTAAGGAATGTCTTCAAAAAGGATTTTTATCCAAAGAAAACATGAGCTTATGAAAGTGATGAACTAGACAACTTAGGACACACATATTTTAAGAATTAATTAGAATTAGTTTTAAGAAAAGATCTACTCAAAGTTAATCATCCCAATAGTTGATATTAGATATTTATATCTCTGTTCATCAAAGCTTTTGTAAATAGATCAGCATATTGTTCATCTGTATGAACTTTGACTAGTTTAATTAATCCCTTTTCATAGTTATCTTATTAAATGATACCTGATATTGATGTGTTTGGTCCTGAGTGCTGCACAGGGTTCTCGGTGATAGAGATAGCACTATTGTTGTCTATGTGAATAGGAGTCTCCTTGAAGTTAAATCCATAGTCCAGCATCTGATTTGAATCCAAAGCACTTGAGCACAGCAACTTGCAGCAGTAATGTATTCAGCCTCAGCAGTTGATGCAGACACACATGATTGTTTCTTGCATTGCTATGAGACAACCCTTCCACCAAGGAATTGACATCCCCTAGATGTAGACTTTGCAGTCATGTTGCAACCACCATAATCACTATATGTATAAGCATACAGATTGAAGTCAGGATTCTTTGGATACCATAAAACAAGTGTTGAAGCACCTTTGAGGTATCTTAGAATCCCTCTTGACAGTGATGAGGTGCGACTCTAAGGTTGGCTTGATATCTTGCATAAATACATGTAGCAAACATGATATCAGGCCTGCTAGCTGTAAGATACATAAGAGAACCAATCATAGCCCTGTATAAATGTTCATCTACACACTCCCCCTCAAGATCAGGTCCAAGGGAGTGGTTTCTGGCTATAGGTGTCTTAGCAATCTTACAATCAGTCATGTTGAACCTCTTGAGTATATCCTGAACATACTTTGACTGACTTATGAACATACCATCTTCAACTTGCTTCACTTGAATTCCCAGAAAGAAATTGAGTTCTCCCATTGCACTCATTTCAATCTGTCTTTCATCAGCTTCTCAAAGTCTTTGCAGAGCTTTGGATTAGTTGAATCAAAGATGATGTCATCCACATACACTTGAACTAGCAATATGTCATTTCCCTGTCCTTTGATGAAGAGAGTTCCATCTATAGTACCTCTCCTGTATCCATGTTTGCAAAGATACTCAGAAAATGTCTCATACCATTTCCTGGGTGCCTGATGCAGCCCATAAAGAGCTTTGTCAAGCTTGCAGACATAATCAGGATGATCAGGGTCTAAAAAACCAGGTGGCTGTTGACATACACCTCTTCATCAATCACTCCATACAGAAAAGCACACTTCACATCAAGTTGAAAGACCTTGAAGTTCTTGGATGCAGCAACTGCCAGGAATATTCTAATAGCTTCTAGTCTTGCTACAGGAGCAAAAAAATCAGTGTAGTCAATCCCTTCTTCTTGTGTGTATCCTTGAACAACTAGTCTAGCCTTGTTCTTGATGATAATGCCTCTATCATAATTCTTATTCGTAAACACCCATTTGGTTCCAATGGTAGTCTTCCCATGAGGAAGAGGACAAAGGTTCCAAACTTTTTGCCTTTTGAATTGAAACAACTCTGTTGCATAGCTTCAACCCAACTTCCTCCCTTTAGAGCCTCATCAACTTTCTTTGGCTCTATCTGGGATAAGAAACAAGAGTGAAGAAAAACTATTACTTCGGGTTTGTCCTCTTGTTCTTACCCTGTGACAACATCTCTAATGATGTTTTGGTGGGGTGAGACTTGTGGATCCTAAGCTGAGGGATCACAGCAAGTTGCTGAGAAAGATCTAAATTTGAGAAATTTAGATCTGGCATAGATGATTCACCCTCCACATCACCACACTTATCAAGGTTTACTTGATCCAATGAGTGTGTGACATCATAGATGTTGTCATCTATGGTGTGGTTATTAGCATCAATGAATTCTTGATCACTTGTCACCACCACATTGTTGTCTTTCACAATTGAGGTATCTTTATCTGGTTGTGGAGCCTCTGAGCTGGAATGGAATTGAAGGCACCCCAGATGTATCAGCTGAATTTGTCATTGTAGTGCTGATAGAGACCTCATTGCTGAAGTATATAACTGGAGCTGAAGATGTATGAGTTGAAGGTCTTCTTAGCTTAAATCTTGGATCAGGATCACCTGTATTTTAATTTTCTGCAGATCCTGAAACATTCTCACAAGACTTTTTAAAACAGTTGGTAACTAATCAAGATCAAATAGCCAATCAGGACCAGAACCAGCAACACAGGGTGTGTGTTCATTGAAAGTCACATTGGCTGACTCCTCAACAATTCTAGTTCTGAGATTGTATACTCTATAAGCCTTAGCCTGGGAAGAGTATCCAATGAAGTGTCCATCATCTGATTTCTCAGCAAATTTGGCAATTGATCTTTGGTATTCAAGATGGTGCAAGGACATCCAAATGACCTGAGAAAAATGAAAGGTTTCTCTTATGCCAAAGTTCATAAGGAGTCTTACCATGTGTCTTAACTACTAAAACTCTATTTTGCACATAGCAAGCAGTGTTTACTGCCTATGCCCAGAGGTGATGGGCAGTTTAGAGTCAGACAATATAGTTCTTGCAGCAGCTTCAATTAGTGTCCTGTTTCTCCTCTCAGCAACACCATTTTGCTGAGGAGTCCTGGGAGCACTATATTGTCTTGTAATACCATTTCATCACAAAATGTATTAAGGATTTGATTCTTGAATTTAGTCCCTTGATCACATCTTATGGTTTTGACCTTGTGATCACTTGATTCTTAATTTTTAAGATGAAATTCTTCAGAATCTCAAGGGTCTCATCCATAGTTCTAAGAAAGAAAACCCAAGTGAATCTTGTAAAGTCATCTGTGATCACCAAACAATAAGAGGTCCTTCCTAGACTCATTACACTGTGGGGCCAAAGAGATCCATATGTAATAAGTGAGGGGAGTAGTGATGGAGTTCCTTTCCTTAGGCTTGTGAGATACCTTATGTTGCTTCCCTTTCAGGCATGCAACACAATGATCATCACTTGTAAACTCTTTCTTTGGCATTCCAGTTACCAGATCATGTTTAATAGGTTATTCATATTCTTAAAGTTTACATGGCACATTCTTTTATGCCATAGAAAAGACTCATCACTATTGGCTTTAGACAGAAAACATGAAACTTCTCCAGAGGGAGATGTTTCTTGCAAGTCCATCTTGTACATGTTCCTTTCTTGGGGGCTCTAAGCAGGATGTGCTCATAAGGAATGACCACTCCAGGCTTGAGAACATGCACTCATGCTCAGTGAAGAGCATGTTATGACTCTGATCACAAAATTGGGATACACTCAGAAGATTGTACTCAAGCTCCTTGACAAAGTTTACCTTTTCAATGCTTAGCTTACCATTTGTGACCCTGCCCCTTCCAGAACTCTAACCACCTTCATCTCCTCCAAAAGCAACTGGTCCTCCATCAATCCTTTTGAAGTTATGGAGTAGTGACCTATTGCCTGTCATGTGCCTGGAACAGCCACTATCAATGATCAAGACATTCTTGTTTGTCTTGAGGTGTGTCCTGCACAAAGAAAATGATTAGTACATTTGGAAACCAAGCCTTATTTGTCTGGGCTCACTAAGTATAATAGAAGGTAATGCAATAGTAATAGATCCTATGGTTGTGCTAGGAGGATCTAGAGCTGTTGTTGATGGAGAAATTTCAGTCACTGGTCTTTCTTAGACTTCCACACCACCTTGGAGTCTTGGACTTGACCTTCAAAACTTCGGAAGCTTTTGGGACTTCGGAAGTTTTGATGACTGAACCCTCGGAAAGATTCTGCAGTCACTGCAGCAGACTTCAGTGCTTCGGAAGAATTCCTTTCTTCCGAGACCAACTTCTCTTCCGAAGGTAATTTCCATTTGTCTTCTTCTTAGATTTGGAGCTTCCGAAGGAAACAAACTTTCCTTCCGAAGCTTGAATCTTCTTGGAACTCTTTGAAGTCTTTGTCTTGGTCATAGGGAGAGTACTTTAGGATTGTATGGACAATCCTTAGTAATGTGAGAGGTACTTTCACACATGACACACACACATTCTTCTTCACAAGAGTCTTCTTATGAGAACAAGACTGTCTTTCATCACATCCCTTCTCCACCTTCATCTTTGCAGATGTAAGACAGTTCTTATGGGCTGGGAACTGTTCTTGAGTTTGATGGTCCAGGCTGTGCAGCAGTGGTACACAACAGATCAGTCTTTTTAGTACTGAGATGATTTGAACAAGAACCAGAACTCTTAGCTGAAGAGTTTTGGTTGATGTCTTCAGTCTTTACTACTTCAAACCCTGCAGAGATAAAAACTTGTTTCTACTTAGAGTCAAAAGTAGCAATGATCTCTAGAGCGTTCCTTGCTTTTCTTTTGCTCTTCCTGATCAAGTTCTTTCTCATTGACTTGGTCATCACAGTAATCTTCTTCTCCTCAGAAGGATAGTGGCCCTTCTTAGAATCCTCCTCTTCACTCTTCTCAGAGGAATTCTTCACTATCTCTTCTTCATCCTCTTCACTTATAGGATCTATGAGAGGAAGCTATCTTCACAAGTTCCACACCTAGGAGATCTTACAGACAAGATTGTGTGTGGAGAAGCTATCTCATTGGATCCCAGTCCCTGTCATTTTGATAACACACCTTGTTATGCAGGGATGAGGATATCATGTTCTTGAAGGTCTCTTCTTCAAGAACACTCTTTTCTGCCCTGGCTTTGCTGATCACAAGCTCAGCCTGGCACTAAGTCAGCTTGGTTATGAGATCTTTGATTTGAGTCCTAAAATCTGTATGCTCATGTTTTAGAACTAAAATGGTTTTCTCTAAGTCCTCTATCTTTAGTTTATAATCATTTTTAGACTCTTCTAAAATCAGAGTTTAAACTGTTTAGGAACTTCAAGATCAGATCTCATCTCCAAGTTATAGGACCTGTATCTATTAACTTTAGCAATGCATCAGGAGTACAGAGATGTTCCAATACCTTGGCTTCATCATGATCTACCATTAGTGTTTGGTTTGGAGAAGCATCTTCCACCAGAAAGCTCCAGTCAAAGCCTCCTTCTTCAACAGCAACAACAGCTTGTTTCTTTGGCTTCTCATTCTGATGGGCTTTCTCAGTGTAGTTTGATCTGGTTTGTGCTTCGCCATCATTTGTTTTTGGTTCCTTACACTCTCTAGCAAAGTGTCCCATCAGGTTACAATTGTAACACTTGACTTTGCTTTTATCCAAGCCAAACTTTCCACTGGTTGCATTGCTTGGAAACCTCCTTCCAGTTTTCTTGTAGAACTTCTTGGCTCTATGAGTGAGAAGAGCCTTCTGCTGGACTATTTCCATATATTTCAGATCATCTGGATGGATACAATCCAGGTCTTCAAGAGTGAAAAGAGAGTTGCCACAACTTTCATCAGAAGATACAAAAGCTGAGAAGAGCTTGTCTCTTGGAATGGGTTTCCTTGAGTGTAGTTCTCCCTGGGTGTCTGGGAAGGTGATGAAAGGACCCTTTGGTGAATTGTCAGGGTAGCATATGAGATGATGTTGGGGTTCTATGCTATCCCTTTCAACCACATGCAGGGCTGAACCCAATTGATTGTTGGAGTAGCCAGATGAACCTTGCATGTTCATCTCCATCTGGTAACCACTGAGAATCCCATATAACTCTGTCAGAGTAAGAGTTTTGAGATTTTCAGTCCTCTTGATCACCACACAATAGTGTGTCCATTGCCTAGGAAGTAAGGACAAACTTCCTTACAATGTCTCTATTTTCAAGAGGAACTCCTCCATCCACAAGGGTATCCACTATCTCAACATACCTGAAGTATTGCTGAGTCATGGTTTCATCTGTTTTAAAGGTGAAGTTTTCAAACTGCTGCTTCAGGAGATCCTTCTTGTTCTCCTTAGCTTCAGAGGAGCCTTCATACATCAGTTTTAGTGCATCTCACAGCTATTTAGCTGTTTTGCACTTCTTGAAACCTCTATACACAGGGTTTGGAAGGGCAGTTTGAAGGGCTGTCATGGCTTTTCTGTCAATCTCTACTCTCTTCCTATCTTCATTAGAGTAGTTAGCCACATCTATGGGAATCATACCAGCACCAGTAGCAGAAGGAGTGTGGGTATGAAAGGTCCATTTTCAACAGACTCTCACATTCTTGAGTCTAGAGACCTGATGAAACTTTCCATTCTCATACATCAGGTATCAAAGTCATCAAGAGTGATCAGTGGGGACTTGTTCATGGTTCCAATTTCCATATAAGTCTTGGAAATGGCTTCCATTTGAAAAGTTTAGTATTGTGTGTGAGGGATCTTAAGATGGTGAGTTCTTATATCAAGATCCTGAAAAGCTCTTATACCAATTGCAGGACCGGTGAAGGGTGGTCACTTACAACACAACAACACAAAGAGGAGATTAACCAAACTTTAATCAAACAGTAAACTAGATTAACCACAAGTATGATACTAAGAACACAAGTAATGAGTAAGAGACAGAACAAGAGAACACAAGAGATTGGGTTTCAAGGATGCTATATATTGCTTTCTCAAGTTCTATTACAAGTGTTACAAATCATAAAGAAAGATACTAGAACATGGAATACTTATACTACAACCTACAGCCGGCTATACTTTGAAAGCCAGCTGGATACAATTGACTAGACACAAAGAAAATCAATTATAGAGTCAAAAGGCATATCTGCCTTTTGACTTGTGACTATGACATGTCATAGCTCACATCCTAATATATTACAAAAAACGGATAAAAGTACACAAAGTAGAAAGCATGGACTCAAGACCTCAATGTACAGTTACCAAAAGCATGGACCTTTCACCAACTCATGAAAGTTGGTGACTTTACAGAGTTGCAGCGGAAAGAAGGTCCAGCTTTTTTGTAAAGTACATCAGATAAAGGCATATCTCTAAAAGTCTTTGGAAGAAATTTGTCTTCACTATTTGACTTCGGAAGACTTTGTCTCTGAAGCTTCGGAAGACTTCACTTTTGGCTTCGGAAGATATTGGTCTTGGCTTCTGAAAAATTTTACACTTAGAATATTTCTAGTGCATGGTGTAAAACTTCCGAAGCATTTCTACTTCAGTTCTTTAGTGCATGATTGCACAGAGACTTTGGATGTTTTTTGCTGCATCAGACTTATAGGAATCCTTACAACATGATTGATTTTCCTCTACATGATCTCTATGACATAAGAAGGACTTATGAGAGTCTGAGGGATCTTGACCAATTGATGAAGAAAGGAATGGTCTTGATCCTAATGAGGACTATCAATATCTGGCTAATCTTCTCTGTTTTGGTAGCATTAGCCTTTGGAGAGTTTGTAAGGTTATATTGGAAAGGCTGATGCAACCAAAGCAACCAAAGAGCTTCCAGCATGCATGCACTTATGTACAAGGTAGAAGTTACTTTGGAAATTTTACACTCTTCATAGAAAAATATTCTAAGTGTAAAATCTTCGGAAGCTAAAGACCAAATCCTCCGAAGCCAAAGATGAAGTCTTCCGAAGCTTCAAAGACAAAGTCTTCCGAAGCCAATGAAATGAAGACTGATTTCTTCCGAAGACAGAGAAGACATGCTTTCTCTGATCAACTTTTGCATAAAGCTGACCCACTTTCCGCTGCAACTCTGATGACTCACCGACTTGTATAAGTTGATGAAAAGGTCCATGCTTTTACAACTGTAGATTAAGGTATAGAGTCTTTAACTTTCCACTTTATACCTATTATCCTTTTTGTAATATATTAGGATGTGAGCTATGGCATGTCATCGTCATTAGTCAAAAGACAATCTGCCTTTTGACTTTACATTGATCTTGTTGGCTAGATTAGTGTTTCCAGCTGGCCTTCAAAGTATGGCCGGCTGTAAGATGTAGTATAAAGTATCTGAGGTTCTTGCATTTCTTTTCATGCTTTGTAACACTTGTAAAAGAACTTGAGAGCAATATACATCATTCTTGAAAACCATATTCATCTGTTCTTGTTCTTAGTTTTGTCTCCTTGTTTACTTGTGTTCTTAATATATTCTACATAAATCTAGTTCCCTATTTGATCTGTTTAGTGTTCTAACACTCTCCTCGTTATGAGACTGGTTGTATTGACCATCCCATAACCGATCCTGCAGTAGATAAACTAAAAGGAAGCCAAAGTTACAATGGTAAATCAAAGACTATAAGAACACCAATTTGAACAATCTAACTAACACCAAATGTGTATAATTTTGGTTTAATACCAAGAAATCATTATGTTTTACCTCCATTCAAAAATCACCAAAGCAGCCCTTAAGTAACACTTAAGCTTCTGTATACAGTCTGTTTACTTCAACTGAAAAATCATAACATAAAATCAAGATGGTGTGGCTTTTATGTACCGAATGAACGACCACTCGCCCTGACTCTGAACCCCTCAATCGTCATATATTCCTACAAAACCGAAACACTAATAAGAGGTTTGTAATCGCGCCTGTGGAGAACAAATCAGCAACGACTGGAAATATGAAAACGACCCTTCTGCGACGAAGACGATGAAGAGGCGAACACCGATGAATGACACTGGCAGGATGCGTCCGACTGTGATCAAGAAGATGAAAAAGCGAAAGACCGATGAATTTCCCTCTCTATCTCACACTATTTATTTATCGCTCTCTCTCTCCTAAAGTAGAGAAAGCAAAAGTGGGAAAAGAGCAAAGGTTATACAACATACATTGAGAGTTGTACATGCATCAATAGCTTGTACAAACTACTTCAATAAATGCACTTCACTGTAGACGTCAGTTTGAAATGTAAGAGTATATAAGTGTTGTATGATAAGTACATGCACAACTCAAACACAAGATCTTAAAAATTAAAAAGAAGTAAAAAGTTCATTGCTTACTTGAGCTATTGAATTTTAAAGTCTTCTTGGCTTTTGATAAACCATAATTATTGTCAAGGATTTTCAAATCTACACCTTTTTTATATTTACATTGTCTACGTCACGAGATCTATTTAGAAACAAATTCGCTAATCATGAACTTATCTAAAATATCAACACAGATTTGTAAAGCACATGACCTGATGTTTCACAAGTTCACTAATGGCATAGCCCAAAGTAAGCAAGCTCATAATTTCTCTTGAATGAAAAACGATTACGTATACGTAACATATATATGACACAAATGTAAAACCATGCTACGTTTTTCAATTCATCCATACCCTTATTTATATATACGCATATGTAGCACCCGAATATTTTCTTTGAAGCCGACGAAAGAAGAAAAAGAAATAAAGTCCAAAGTCAAGGGACCAAACTTGCCAAAATGGGAGAAGGTTTGGAAGAGTGGGGAATTAAGAGGGGAGGGCAGCCCACACCCTCCCCCACACTCACAAAATTCAGCCAAGAGAGAAGAGAGGGAGAAAAAGGGGTTTCAAGCTTCGGTTTTCGAGGATTTGAGCGTGAAAGTTGAGGTGTAGCGGGTTGGATCGAAGCTCTACTCGACGGGCTTGTTTGTGTGAGTTCTAGGACCCCTCTTTTACACGTTTTCTACTGATTTGGGACTGGAACACATCTGAAAACCCGTTTTTGAAATGTGTGTGTTGAACCCATGTGTATGTGTTTGTGTGTGATTCGAGTGGGGTTTGATTTCGGGCTTGTGTGTGCTTGAATGATGTTGTGGTAGGTGTTTCTAAGGTTTAGGATGGTTGATTTGAGCTTAGAACAGGTTTGGGTGAGCTTGGAGGCCGAAAATGGCAGTTTGCATTCGGGATGAACTGCATTCTGCATCAGCTAGGGCAATGGCATGCGACTGGAGGCCATACGGCCGAAAGGCATGCGCCTGAGGTCCATGCGCACGAATGCCATGGGACTGAGGTCCATACGCATGGAAGTCATGCGACTGAAGTTCATGTGCCTGTGAGGCATGCGATTGAAGGTTATACGACTGAGGTCCATGCGCCTGGAGGCCATGCGACTGAGGTTCATACGCACGAAGGGTATGCGACTGAAGCCCATGCGCCTGAAGTCATGCGACTGAAGGCCATACACATAGAAGCTATGCGATTGAGAGTCCATACGCATAGGTGTCCATTCGCCCATAGTATTCATCCGCATAGGTCCATTCGCATAGGGTCCATTCGCCTGATGTCCATTCGCCTAAGCGTTCAGTCGCCTGGGAGGCCATGCGACTGAAGGGTGTTCATACGGCCAAATAGGGCCAATACGCCCAAAAGAGCATAGTTTATTTTCTGACTTTCAAGGGAAAGTGCAGATGTGGGTTTTGACTAGGGAGATTCTCGGAGGTTCGTGTAAGTTGACTTTTAAAGTCATAAATGATATGATGGGCATGTATGATGATGATGTATGGGTGATGCTTATGCATGATGGTATGTATGTGGTATGTTATGTATGTATGATGGTGTCTTGTATGGCGATGTTTTGTGTGATTGTGTTTATGTTTATGTTCCTGTTATGTATGTGTATCTTTCCCGTGGCTTTTCGTGTATAGTTGTGAAAGAAATGATGAAAGTATTATGTAATGTAAAGTGAAAGATAATGAAAGAGGAACATAATGATAGAATGCATGCATTAATAAAAGAGAAAGTATAGAAAGGCTTGCAAGCAAAATGTACGGAGGTGCACGGCTCTAAAATGCCGTAAGCTCAACTGCGTATGGTTTAGCTAACCCTTAAGGATACACGCAGGGGTTCCAGTCTTTGTGACTGACCAACAGTGTGGTACATGATTTGTAGTGATTACTCACCTTGGGTGCTGGTGCCAGGCTATGTGTAGTGTGGAAGTCGTTTATGATCTTCGGCCCAGTCATCGAGTTATGCATAATGTTGGGGGTGTAGTATACGTGATTTGTAGTAATTACTCACCTCGGTGCTGGTGCCAGGCTATGTGCAGTGTTGTAAGGATTCCTATAAGTCTGATGCAGCCAAAACATCCAAAGTCTCTCTGCAAGCATGCACTACAGAATTGAAGTAGAAATGCTTCGAAAGTTTTACACCATGCACTATAAATATTCTAAGTGTAAAATCTTCCAAAGCCAAGACCAATATCTTCCGAAGCCAAAAGTGTAGTCTTCCGAAGCTTCAAAGACAAAGTCTTCCGAAGCCAAAGAATGAAGACAAATTTCTTCCGAAGACTTTAGAGATATGCCTTTTATCTGATGTACTTTACCTAAAGCTGGACCACCTTTCCGCTGCAACTCTGTAAAGTCACCAACTTATATGAGTTGGTGAAAGGTCCATGCTTTTGGTAACTGTACATTGAGGTCTTGAGTCCATGCTTTCTACTTTATGTACTTTTATCCTTTTTGTAACATATTAGGATGTGAGCTATGGCATGTCATAGTCACAAGTCAAAAGGCAGATATGCCTTTCGATTCTACAATTGATTTTGTTTGTGTCTAGTCAATTGTATCCAACTGGCTTTCAAAGTATAGCCGGCTGTAGGTTGTAGTATAAGTATTCCATGTTCTTGTATCTTTCTATATGCTTTGTAACACTTATAATAGAACTTGAGAAAGCTCCTGTGTTCTCTTGTACTGTCTCTTACTTATTACTTGTGTTCTTAGATCTTGTTGTTAATCCAGTTTACTGTTTGATTAAGTTTTGGTTAATCTCCTCTTTGTGTTGTTGTGTTTTAAGTGACCACCCTTCAACAGTCCTGCAACTGGTATCAGAGCTTTTCAGGCTCTTGATATAAGATCTCACCATCTAAGATCCCTCACACACACAAATACTAAACTTTTCAAATGGCAGCCATTTCCAAGACTGATATGGAAACTGGAACCATGAAAAAGTCCCCACTGATCACTCTTGATGACTTTGATACTCGGTGCATGAGAATGGAAGGTTTCATCAAGTCTCTAGACTCAAGAATGTGGGAGTCTGTTGAAAATGGACCCTTCATACCCAGCACTCCTTCTGCTACTAGTGCTGGTATGATCCCCAAAGATGGGGCTAACTACTCTAATGAAGATAGGAAGAGAGTAGAGATTGACAGAAAAGCCATGACAGCCCTTCAAACTGCCCTTCCAAACTCTGTGTACATAGGTTTCAAGAAGTGCAAAACAGCTAAACAGCTGTGGGATGCACTAAAACTGATGTATGAAGGCTCCTCTGAAGCCAAGGAGAACAAGAAGGATCTCCTGAAGCAGCAGTTTAAAAACTTCACCTTCAAAACAGGTGAAACCATGACTCAGCAATACTTCAGGTATGTTGAGATAGTGGATACCCTTGTGGATGGAGGAGTTCCTCTTGAGAATAGAGACATTGTAAGGAAGTTCATGTCCTCACTTCCTAGGCAATGGACACACTATTGTGTGGTGATCAAGAGGACTGAAAATCTCAAAACTCTTACTCTGACAGAGTTATATGGGATTCTCAGTGGCTACAAGATGGAGATGAACATGCAAGGTTCATCTGGCAACCCAACAATCAATTGGGTTCAGCCCTGCATGTGGTTGAAAGGGATAGCATAGAAACCCAACATCATCTCATATGCTACCCTGACAATTCATCAAAGGGTCCTTTCCTCACCTTCCCGGAGACACCCAGGGAGAACTATACTCAAGGAAGCCCATTCCAAGAGACAAGCTCTTCTCAAGCTTTTGTGTCTTTTGATGAAAGCTGTGGCAACTCTCTTTTCACTATTGAAGACCTCGATTGTATCCCATCTAGATGATTTGGAATACATGGAAATAGTCCAGCAGATGGCTCTTCTCACTCACAGAGCCAAGAAGTTCTACAACAGAACTGGAAGGAGGTTACCAAGCAATGCAACCAGTGGAAAGTTTGGCCTGGACAAAAGCAAAGTCAAGTGATACCACTGTAACCTGATGTGCCATTTTGCTAGAGTGTGTAAGGCACCTAAAACAAATGGTGGCCAAACACAGCCCAGACCCAACTACACTGACAAAGCTCCCCAGAATGAGAAGCCAAAGCAACAAGCTGCTGTTGCTGTTGAAGAAAGAGGCTTTGACTGGAGCTTTCAGGTGGAAGATGCTTCTCTAAACCAAGCACTAATGGCAGATCATGATGAAGCCAAGGTATTGGAACATGTCTGTACTCCTGAATGCAGTGCTAAAGTAAATAGATACAGGTCCTATAACTTGGAGATGAGATCTGATCTTGTGTCCTTAAACATTTTAAAATCTGATTCTAGAAACTTTGAAAATGATTATAAATTAAAGATAGAGGACTTAGAGAAAACCATTTCAGTTCTAAAACATGAGCATACAGATTTTAGGACTCAAATCAATGATCTCATAACAAACTGACTGAGTGCCAGGCTAAGCTTATGATCAGCAAAGCCAGGGCAGAAAAGAGTGTTCTTGAAGAAGAGAACTTCAAGAACATGATATCCTCATACCTGCACAACAAGGTGTGTTATCAAAATAGGCAGGGACTGGGATCCAATGAGATAGCTCCTCCACACACAATCTTGTCTGTAAGATCTCCTAGGTGTGGAACTTGTGAAGATGAGCTTCCTCTCATAGATCCTATAAGTGAAGAGGATGAAGAAGAGATAGTGAAGAATTCCTCTGAGAAGAGTGAAGAGGAGGATTCTAAGAAGGGCCACTATCCTTCTGAGGAGAAGAAGATTACTGTGATGACCAAGTCAATGAGAAAGAACTTGATCAGGAAGAGCAAAAGAAAAGCAAAGAAAGGCTCAAGAGATCAAGGCTACTTTTGACTCTAAGTAGAAACAAGTTTTTATCTCTGTAGGGTTTGGTATTAAGAGTAGTAAAGACTGAGACATCAACCAAACTCTTCAGCTAAGAGTTCTGGTTCTTGTTCAAATCATCTCAGTACCAAGAAGAAGACTGATCTGCTGTGTACCACTGCTGCACAGCTTGGACCATCAAACTCCAAGAACAGTTCCCAGCCCATAAGAACTGTCTCAGCATCTGCAAATATGAAGGTGGAGAAGGGACGTGACCAAAGACAGTCTTGTTCTCATAAGAAGACTCTTGTGAAGAAGAAAATGTTGTGTGTCATGTGTGAAAGTACCTCTCACATTGCTAAGGATTGTCCATACAATCCTAAAAGTACTGTCCATATGACCAAGACAAAGACTTCAAAGAGTTCCAAGAAGATTCAAGCTTCGGAAGGAAATCTTTTTCCTCGGAAGCTCCAAATCTAAGAAGAAGGCAAATGGAAAATTACCTTCGAAAGAGAAATTGGTCTCGGAAGAAAGGAATTCTTCGAAGCACCGAAGTCTGCTGCAGTGACTGCAGAATCTTCCGAAGGTTCAGTCATCAAAACTTCCAAAGTCCCAAAAGCTTCCAAAGTTTTGAAGGTCAAGTCCAAGACTCCAAAGGTGGTGTGGAAGTCTAAGAAAGACCAAGTGACTGAAAATTCTCCATCAACAACAGCTCCAGATCCTCCTAGCACAACCATAGGATCTATTACTGTTGCATTACCTTCTATTATACTTAGTGAGCCCAAGACAAATAAGGCTTGGGTTTCCAAAATAACTAATCATTTTCTTTGTGCAGGAAAGCTCAAGACAAACAAGAATGTCTGGATCATTGATAGTGGCTGTTCCAGGCACATGACAGGCAATAGGTCACTACTCCATAACTTTGAGAGGATTGATGGGGACCAGTTGCTTTTGGAGGAGATGAAGGTGGTTACATTTCTGAAAGGGGCAAGGTCATAAATGGTAAGCTCAGCATTGAAAAGGTAAACTTTGTCAAGGAGCTTGGGTACATCTTTGAGTGTATCAATTTGTGTTGTCAGCATCATAAAGTGAACACTGATGATAGTGTGCTCATGAGATGCATTGTCAATCAGAAGCCTGGCGTGGTCATTCCTCATGAGCACATCCTGCTTAGACCCCAGAAAAAGGAACATGTACAAGATGGACTTGCAAGAAACATCTTCCTCTGGAGAAGTTTCATGCTTTCTGTTAAAGCCAATAGTGATGAGTCTTTCCTATGGCATAAAAGAATGTGCCATGTAAACTTTAAGAACATGAATAAACTAATTAAACATGATTTGGTAACTGGAATGCCAAAAAAGAGTTTACAAGTGATGATCATTGTGTTGCATGCCTGAAAGGGAAGCAACATAAGGTATCTCACAAGCCTAAGGAAAGGAACTCTATCACTACTCCCCTACACTTATTACATATGGATCTCTTTGGCCCACCAGTGTAATGAGTCTAGGAAGGACCTCTTATTGTTTGGTGATCACAGATGATTTTACAAGATTCACTTGGGTTTCTTTCTTAGAACTAAGGATGAGACCCTGAGATTCTGAAGAATTTCATCTTAAAATTGAGAATCAAAGTGATCACAAGGTCAAAACCATAAGATGTGATCAAGGGACTGAATTCAAGAATCAAACCCTTGATACATTTTGTGATGAAAAAGGTATTACAAGACAATATAGTGCTCCCAGGACTCCTCAGCAAAATGGTGTTGCTGAAAGGAGAAACAGGACACTAATTGAAGCTGCAAGAACTATGTTGTCTGACTCTAAACTGCCCATCACCTTCTGGGCAGAGGCAGTAAACACTGCTTGCTATGTGCAAAAAGAGTTTTAGTAGTTAAGACACATGGTAAGACTCCTTATGAACTTTGGCACAAGAGAAAACCTTTCATTGGTTTTCTCAGGTCATTTGGATGTCCTTGCACCATCTTGAATACCAAAGATCAAATTGCCAAATTTGCTGAGAAATCAGATGATGGACACTTCATTGGATACTCTTCCCAGCTAAGGCTTATAGAGTATACAATCTCAGAACTAGAATTGTTGAGGAGTCAGCCAATGTGACTTTCAATGAACACACACCCTGTGCGGCTGGTTCTGGTCCTGATTGGCTATTTGATCTTGATTTAGTTACCAACTGTTTTAACAAATCTTGTGAATGTTTCAGGATCTGCAAAAAATTTAAATACAGGTGATCCTGATCCAAGATTTGAGCTAAGAAGACCTTCAACTCATACATCTTCAGCTCCAGTTGAACTACTTCAGCAAATGAGGTTTCTATCAGCACTACAATGACAAACTCAGCTGATACATCTGGGGTGCCTTCAAATTCCAGCTCAGAGGCTCCACAACCAGATAAGGATACCTCAATTGTGGAAGACAACAATGGTGGTGGTGAAAGTGATCAGAATTCCTTGATGCTAATAACCACACCATAGATGACAACATCAATGATGTCACACACTCATTGGATCAAGTAAATCTTGATAAGTGTGGTGATGTGGAGGGTGAAACATCTATGCCAGATCTAAATTTCTCAAATTTAGATCTTTCTCAGCAACTTGCTGTGATCCCTCAGCTTAGGATCCACAAGTCTCACCCCACCACAAACATCATTGGATGTTGTCACAGGGGTAAGAACAAGAGGACAAACCCATGAAGCAAATGTTTGTCTTCACTCTTGTTTCTTATCCCAGATAGAGCCAAGAAAGTTGATGAGGCTCTAAAGGATGGAAGTTGGGTTGAAGCTATGCAACAAGAGTTGCTTCAATTCAAAAGGCAAAAAGTTTGGAACCTTTGTCCTCTTCCTCATGGGAAGACTACCATTGGAACCAAATGGGTGTTTAGGAATAAGAAGGATGATAGAGGCATTATCATCAAGAACAAGGCTAGACTAGTTGTTCAAGGATACACACAAGAAGAAGGGATTGACTACACTGATGTCTTTGCTCCAGTAGCAAGATTAGAAGCTGTTAGGATATTCCTGGCATTTGCTGCATCCAAGAACTTCAAGGTCTTTCAACTTGATGTGAAGTGTGCTTTTTGTATGGAGTGATTGATGAAGAGGTTGTATGTCAAACAGCCACCTGGTTTTGTAGACCCTGATCATCCTGATTATGTCTGCAAGCTTGACAAAGCTCTTTATGGGCTGCATCAGGCACCCAGGAAGTGGTATGAGACATTTTCTGAGTATCTTTGCAAACATGGATACAGGAGAGGTACTATAGATTGAACTCTCTTCATCAAAGGACAGGGAAAAACATATTGCTAGTTCAAGTGTATGTGGATGACATCATCTTTGGTTCAACTAATCCAAAGCTCTGCAAAGACTTTGAGAAGCTGATGAAAGACAGATTTGAAATGAGTGTAATGGGAGAACTCAATTTCTTTCTGGGATTCAAGTGAAGCAAGTTGAAGATGGTATCTTCATAAGTCAGTCAAAGTATGTTCAGGACATACTCAAGAGGTTCAACATGACTGATTGTAAGATTGCTAAGACACCCATAGCCAGAAACCACACCCTTGGACCTGATCTTGAGGGGAGTGTGTAGATGAACACTTATACAGGGCTATGATTGGGTCTCTTATGTATCTTACTGCTAGCAGGCCTGATATCATGTTTGCACTGTTTGCTACATGCATTTGTGTAAGATATCAAGCCAACCCTAAGATGTCTTACCTCATCTCTGTCAAGAGGATTCTAAGATACCTCAAAGGGCTTCAGCACTTGGTTTATGGTATCCAAAGAATTCTGACTTCAATCTGTATGCTTATACAGATAGTGATTATGGTGGTTGCAATATGACTGTAAAGTCTACATCTGGGGGATGTCAATTTCTTGGTTGAAGGGTTGTTCATGGCAATGCAAGAAACAATCCTGGGTGTCAGCATCAACTACTGAGGCTGAATACATTCTTAAAATTTGAGATAACTATGAAAAGAGATTAATTAAACTAGTCAAAGTTCATACAGATGAACAATATGCTGATCTGTTTACAAAAGCTTTTGATGAACAGAGATTTAATATCTAATATCAGCTATTGGGATGATTAACTTTGAGTAGATCTTTTCTTAAAACTAATTCTAATTATTTCTTAAAATATGTGTGTCTAAGTTGTCTAGTTCATCACTTTCATAAGCTCATGTTTTTTTTAGATAAAAAATCCTTTTTGAAGATTTCCTTAGATTCTTGAAAATTTTCTGTTCTTTCGGAAGATATATTTTATCTTCGGAAGCAAATCATGTCTTCAAAATAAATAACTGTCTAAGAAATTTTACCTTCGGAAGAGGTTTCAATCTATCTTCCGAAGCTTAATACTTGTCTCAGACACTTATTTGTTTTCAAGGACTATTTTCCCGAAACAAAATTAACTCTCGGAAGCTTTGTTGTTTTATATACAAAGCATTCAAGTGTTTAATTCTCTTCCGAAGCAAAATTTTCAAAACTCTGTGGAAATTCTTCCGAAGTCATTTTAGCTTCGGAAGCTTTTTCATTAAAACTTCCGAAGATAATTACCTTCGAAGCTTTTCGAATTCCAAGAAAACTACTTTTGAGCAAAAGTAAACTACTTTTTAAGAGGTGGGACCGACATTCGGATTTCAAAGTTTATCCTCTTTCATTAACTTTGGTTCAAATCTTTTTCACATAAATACCCAACGGTTCCCCCTCTCCCTCACTATCTTCTTCAATTATACTATTCCTCAAACCTAATTCCCAAACCGCCTTTGCTTTTATCTTTCTTCATCCTTAACCTTCTAAAATGGCCAACCTTAACCGCAGAAACAACCCAGATTTCTCCATGCAACTTCACAGGCAACACAATCAGGTTGCTCTGTTAAGCTCTGAGAAAGATGATAGTTTCTCAGAGATTGCCGTTTCTTAGCTTTATCAAATTACTTCACCCCCTAACCATTGATCCTACTCTCTATGAGGATCATCTGCTTGAATTTGAAAGGCCTACCAAGAGGTCATCATGGATGGGGAGAAGGCACTGTCTGCCACAGTGCAAGGGAGGAAAATCTTCATCACTCCGGCTATTTTCAACACTCACTTGCAGCTGGATGATGAAGAAGGTAAGTTGTCCTTCCCAAAGAAAGCTGTCAATCATTCCTTTGAGCAGATGGGCTATGAGGGAGATTTCTCTGTAAAGACCTTCAGGAAAGGGAAGGTCTCATCCTAGTGGAAATACCTACTCCATGTGGTTATCCACAGCTTGTCAAACAAGCATGGAGGGTGGGACCAGATTCCTGAGGATCTCTCCTTCATAGTGCATGGAATGGTTCAAGGGGTCAAGTTCAGGTACTCTCAATTTGTCTATACAAATTTGCTTGCTAACTTGGACTCCTTAGAGTATTATGTTTCCTAGATATGTTCAACACATTCTCAACTGTGAACTGGGCTCACAGTTGAGAGAGAACAGATAATATTCTTAAATTGGGACAGATGAAACCCGACATCTTTCATGAAGAAGCCAACTGTAGGCTTCTCAGGGGTAGAAACAGCCCTTGTCCCCAAAATGTTAGAGCTCATTGCTCAAGGTGACAACCTAGCAACAACAAGCTAGTGTTGAACCCACAATAATCTCTCTACCACTGAAAAAGGCCACAAGTAACCCTCACCTACCAAAGAAAATCCAAACGAACCCCTGCTCAAGCTATTGAGTCTGTGCCGGTCCTCATATACTCACCAATACAGGAGGAAGTGGACACTAGAGCTCCCACTTCCCCTGAGGAGCAAACAACTCCCATCTCTTCAACAATCAGGGCTGAGGTTCCTCATGCTCACCCTTATAAGCTCACAAGCCCAACTGCCTTAAGCCTTCACTCTGAGTCTCAACACTCAAGTGAACAACCTTCAGGGGACAGTTACCATCCCCAGCCTTTAGATTTAAATCAACCCATTCCCAACCTCTCATTCTATACTGATGAAGACTTAGGTTTCAGTGAGTATCATGAGTCTCTCTTCTCTTCCCCTACTCAAAGAGAGATGAGTACTCCTGAATCTCCTCAGTCTAGCCCACATCAGTCACCCACAACTGAGGTGGATACTTCTGACCCTGTTCAGGATATCCATATGGAAGAGGTCTTACTTTTGCAAGTGATTACATTATTAAGACCTCAACCATGGCAACTCAGCCCATTGACATCTCATCTGAGAATGTCAATGAGCAGAGGAAATCCAGCAGCCAAGAACCTGAAGCTGGTGGTAAGAGAGAGGACTTTGGTCCAATCATCTTATCCCCCAATGATTCTTCTGATGAAGAAGAGGGGAATCTGAGACTAAAGGTGCAAAAACTGTCAAAAACATGCTCCTATCTAGTCTCTAAGGTTAGTCACCTTGAATCTCAGGTGACTACTCTTCACAATAGGGTCAATGATCAGCAACTTGAGATATCTTATCTCAGGGAAAAACTAGCTGGGAGACCTTTAAAAAGAGCTCAACTAGGAACACAAGAACCTGTGAATGTGGTTGACCTAACCTCTAGCTCACCTATGCAAGAGGGTGATGCTACCAAAAAGGGGGAGAAAGGCATTACAGACACAGAACCTGGGAGTTCTTCAGAGAGTATGGACATTGAGGACTCACCATCCTCACTTGCAATTGTGCATACTCAGCAACTTCCTCAAGTTCACATTAATGTGGACTCTATAGACTCTATCATCAGGAGTCTCTTTGAGGAAGGTATTCCAAGGGCTATGTCATTCCCACCTCAAGGAACTTCAAACTACATTATTGGGTGGAGGTATGATGTTGATAGAAGAGCCCTTATTCTTCATAGAGTTCAAGGGCAACAAGAAGTATTTGATTTTCAGACCTTGAACTACTATGAAGGTCTTGATCTGGTCAACATGCCACTTGTCAATCCAAGCAAATCAAGACAAGCTGACAGGTTAGCACTCAGAATTCAAGACAAAATTACTGAAGAGTTCAGCCTAAGAAGAAGACAAAGGCAATCAGGTAATGTCATTGGTCAACTGGATGCTGAGGCAGACCCTGAGATTAGCTTCAAAGGGAAAACCTTGGCTGAAGGCCTAGTGATAGAGCCTGAGAGCCCTGTTACATCAACAACTGCTTCAGAAATTCATTCCCTTGGTGAAACACCTGCTGGTGAAGGTGTCTCACAACCTCTCTCTGGCCAGATCTTGGATGCTACACCAAGCAATGAAGGCCAAACCTCAATCCACCCTGAGTCACAAAGGTCTGTGGGTGACAAAGGGAAAAGGATTTTGACTCTTGAGGAGATTGAGGAGGAGGAGAGAGAGAGGAAGAGGAAGCTAAGGGGAGAAAGTTCCTCTAGGTCTTCAGGTTTTATGCAAGCTGCAATCAGGGTTGCCCCCAGACCAAACACTCAAGATGATGAGTTGAGGGCAGTCAGGATTACTTACCTGTAGATCAGAAACTATGACATAGATGAGATTATATCTCTCCTCTTAGAGCAATTAAATGAACTGGCTGACATGGAAGTGTCAAGAGAGATGAAAGAAAAAAGAGGATGCAAGGTTACATCTCCAATTCAAAGAGGATAAGAGACAGAAAAGACTATACAAGCATGCTCCTACTCTCTCCCCAGTTCAAGAAAGCCCTGTGCAAGAGACTATGGCATCTACACAAGAACCTCAGGTAGACAAAGAAACAGACAGGCAAAACATGATCAACTACCTGAGTGCCACATGTCTCTACCAGGCATCTGCACTTCTTCCCTTGTCCTTTGAGTACATTGAGTTTGAGTATCTCAAACAGCTTGAACTTCAAGTGCTCAAAGAACAAAAAGCCATAAAGAGAAAGATGAGGGAAGAGGCTGCAAAGTCAAGAGCTATCATTCAAAAGAGTATGAAAAAGTTTGCTGACAGACAAAGGATGATGAGCTTCTTGAAGCTGTATGGATTCTCCAAAAGGAGACTTGGCCCTATGTCTCTATCCACAATGGATGAGCATATCAGGGTAATCAAGCAGAAGATCAAGAGTGGAGAGCTGATTGACTTATACTCTCCTCCAAGTCAAATCCCACCTGAAGTGGAGGTTAAGGTTGAACAACCTGAGACAACACAACCCGGACCTCCTGCTGAGCCTCAGCAAGCTTCATCTTCTGATCCACAGCAGGGTCAAACTCCCTCTCCTTCTGAACCTATGAGGGAGGAACACCCAACTGAGAAAGACAAGGATAATCAACAAGGTGCTGCAGACCAGTCTTCTTAGTTAAAGTCCTCTAAGAGGAAGAAGAGGATGGCTTCTAAACCAAATTCTAAGAAGAAGAAGCCTGAATCATCTACCTCTACACCTCAAGCTGAGTCAGATCAACCTGAGGAAGCACATGAAGAGGCAGCCCAATCAACTCCAATTCAAGTAGCTCCTCTTGCAGCTGAGACACCCATCTTATCCTGGACCTTCACTCCTCAGAGATCAAGGTGTTGAGAATGACTACACATGGCAAGACATAATCAACTTACCTTTACATGATCTCTTTGAGATGAGAAGACATTATGAGAGTCTGAATGATCATGACCATCTAATGAAGAAGGGTATGGTCATCATTATGCTGAAGACTACAAACATCTGAAGATCTTTTAAATGTTTTGGTAGCATCAGCCTAGGGGGAGTTTGTAAGGATTCCTATAAGTCTGATGTAGCCAAAACATCCAAAGTCTCTCTACAAGCATGCACTAAAGAACTGAAGTAGAAATGCTTCGGAAGTTTTACACCATGCACTAGAAATATTCTAAGTGTAAAATCTTCCGAAGCCAAGACCAATATCTTCCGAAGCCAAAAGTGAAGTCTTCCGAAGCTTCAAAGACAAAGTCTTTCGAAGCCAAAGAGTGAAGACAGATTTCTTCCGAAGACTTTTAGAGATATGCCTTTATCTGATGTACTTTACCATAAAGCTGGACCACCTTTCCGCTGCAACTCTGTAAAGTCACCAACTTATATGAGTTGGTGAAAGGTCCATGCTTTTGGTAACTGTACATTGAGGTCTTGAGTCCATGCTTTCTACTTTATGTACTTTTATCCTTTTTGTAATATATTAGGATGTGAGCTATGGCATGTCATAGTCACAAGTCAAAAGGCAGATATGCCTTTTGATTCTACAATTGATTTTGTTTGTGTCTAGTCAATTGTATCCAACTGGCTTTCAAAGTATAGCCGGCTGTAGGTTGTAGTATAAGTATTCCATGTTCTTGTATCTTTCTTTATGCTTTGTAACACTTATAATAGAACTTGAGAAAGCAATATACTGCATCCTTGAAACCTAATCTCCTGTGTTCTCTTGTACTGTCTCTTACTTATTACTTGTGTTCTTAGTATCATTCTTGTGGTTAATCCAGTTTACTGTTTGATTAAGTTTTGGTTAATCTCCTCTTTGTGTTGTTGTGTTGTAAATGACCACCATTCACCAGTCCTACAAGTGTGGAAGTCATTTATGATCTTCGGCCCAGTACTCGAGTTATGCATAATGTTGGGGGTGTAGTATACGTGATTTGTAGAGATTACTCACCTCGGTGCTGGTGCCAGGCTATGTGCAGTGTGGAAGTCATTTATGATCTTCGGCCCAGTACTCGAGTTATGCATAATGTTGGGGGTGTAGTATACGTGATTTATAGTGATTACTCACCTCGATGGTGGTGCCAGGCTATGTGCATTGTGGAAGTCATTTATGATCTTCGGCCCAGTACTCGAGTTATGCATAATGTTGGGGGTGTAGTATACGGTTGGGATCTTTGTCGCTTACCCCGGTGCTAGTGCCAGGCTATGTGCAGTATGGAAGTCAATTATGAACTTTGGCCCAGTACCCCATTAGTTTGGGGCATAGCTGATGACACTGGTCCAGATAGTGATAAAAGAAAAGATAATGTGATAAAGAAGGAAAGTGCTAACGAAAGTATGTGATGAACAGTAAAGGAAGATAATAATGATATTATCTATGTGTATGTATAATGCGTGATCACGTACGAAAGTAAAGAACGGTTTTAATAAAAGTCAAATATACATTATTATAAAACTAAAACTCACTCAGCAATGCTGAGTTTTATGTGTTTCCAGTTGACAGGTAAAGTTGCTGAGGATGGCACGGGGCGGCTACTTGGCTCTTTTGGATGGCATCCATTTTTATAATGCTTTTGTGATGTAATGCAACATGTATTTTGTAATTTAAAAACGATGTATTAATTTGCAAAAGCTTTTATAATGAATGAAATGTTTGTTTTAAATGTTCCGCTGCAATGTGTTTTATTAAAGCTAAAGTAATTATATGTTATACGTGCGATGATTGGCCAGCTGTAAGCGTCCCGGGAACGGACCTTACAAGTTGGTATCAGAGCCAAAGTTTAAGTGAAACGGGTAAATTTTCAAAATAAACCTTAACTTAAACTGAAAATGGGACGGAAAGGGAATGGGATGCCAATCTGAGTAGCTGCGTGCCATCAGGTATTTTCTTAATGTTAACCGGTATTACGTGCGCATGTTATGTGGTTTATGTGCTGTATGTAGATTTAGATACTGATGTAGTCAGGATAGGTAATGCTCGGGGTATGAAGAGTAAAGTAAGTGGCTAATCACAACTGGCCACTGTAATTAGGAACTTACTATACTTGACATAAACTAAGTTATTCCCTTGAATGACCGTGTTAGTGTTTGAATCTTATAGTGTGTTTAGAGGATGGCCGGTGGTAGATCTTCGAAGGTTTCGTCAGGTGAAGGTTGTGGTGGACGTGGTGCTGGATCGCTTGTCACGAGAAGTATGACTAGGGCTGCTGATATGGCACTCGAAGAGCCTGAGATCCATCACCCGGAAGGCGGTGATGATAGTGCTAACCTGAGGACCGCATTGAAAGAGGCTGTTGTTGAGGGAGTTTAACAGGTCATACAGACAATTCTGCCGTCTTTGGTGACTGAGGTAATTAGGGCCTTGAAGGAGACGACCGTGATTGAAGTGAACAAGAAGGGTAGCGGCGACCAGAATTGGAACGAAAAGCAGGTTGAATGTGAGAGTTTCACTCCAAACAGCAGGGTGGCTAGGACGGATGCCAGGCGTGAGGTTACGACCGGTGCGGAGACGATGAGGTGTGGTAAGTGTGGCAAGGGGCATACTGGAGAATGTAGATGGGGGTCAAATGTATGCTTCAAGTGTGGGAAGCCAGGGCATATGGCAAAAGAGTGTGGGGTTATAAGGTGCTATAACTGCGGTGGAAGGGGCCACATGAGTAGGGACTTTAAGAAGCCAATGGCTGAGAGTTCCGGAGCAAAGAAGATAACCAGAACCAAAGGGCAGAAAGCAAGCGCTAGAGCTTTCACGATGACCCGGTAAGAGGCTAGGACGGACCCCGATGTTGTGTCAGGTACGTTCCTAGTAAACCAAACTCTAGCTTCTGTATTATTTGATTCAGGTGCTAGTAAGAGTTTTATTTCTGCTGCTTTCTGTGCTAAATTGCCTGTTAGTAGTAGGAGTGTAGATAAGCCCTTCGAGGTAGAAACTGCCATAGGTAAGTCTACCTGGATTTCTGAGATGATGGAAGGCTGTGACATAGAATTAGAAGGTTATAAGTTCCTGTTAAACCATTCGTGATGACCTTAGGCGGTTTCGATGTAGTCCTAGGAATGGATTGGTTGGCGGACTACGAGGCGAACATTGTGCGTCGCAAGAAGATGATCCGATTGACAGCGCCTTACGGGAGTTCGGTGACAGTTTATGGTGATCGGGTCACTACGATTCCGAAGGTGATTTCAATAGCGGTGGCGGGAAAATGTAAGAGGCGTGGCTGTAGTGCCTACTTGGCCTACGTGGAGGATATGGTTATGCCAACACCACAACCGTCCGATGTACTGGTTGTGTGTGACTTTCCATATGTATTTCCCGAAGACATACCATGAGTGCCACCTGACTGCGAGATCGAGTTTCAGATTGACTTGATACCAGGTGCTCAGCCTGTAGCTAAGGCACCGTATCAGTTGACTCCGACTGAGATGAAGGAATTGATGGAACAACTGCAGGAGTTGCTCGATAAGAGGGACGGTAGTGTAAGGGTGTGAAATTTGTATGGGGCCAAGCTCAAGAGTAGGTGTTCGAGGAGTTAAAGGCGAGGTTGACTCAAGCTCCTATTTTGTCATTGCCCGATGGAAGTGAAGATTTGATGGTTTATTCAGATGCTTCCTACTCGGGGCTGGGATGTGTGTCGATGCTAGGAGGAAAGGTTATAGCCTATGCATCCCGACAGTTGAAGGTTCATGAGGTTGAAAGCCTAAAGATAGGCAGAAGTCGTATGCCGATAAGAGACATCGACCGATTAAGTTCCAGGTGGGTGATAGAGTTATGTTGAAAGTCTCACCTTGGAAAGGTATCACTCGGTTCAGAAGGCGGGGCAAGTTGAGCCCGAGGTACATAGGGCCTTTCTGAATCATCGCTCGAATAGGGGAGGTGGCCTATAGACTAGAATTACCAGAGGAGTTAAGTGGAATTCACCCGACGTTCCATGTATCTCATCTGAGGAAATGTTTAACAGACGAAGATATGGTTGTCCCACTGGAAGATATCGAGGTAGACGAACGGCTCAATTATGTGGAGCAACCAGTGGCAATCATTGACCGTAAAGAGAAGAAGTTGAGGAATAAAGTGGTTCCACTTGTGCGCGTACAGTGGAAGCACAGAAAGGAATTGGAGTCTACGTGGGAAACTAAAGAAGAGATGAGACAGCATTACCCACGTTTGTTCGAGGAATAACAGGTTTTGGGGACGAAACCTATATAAGGGGGGTGGACTTGTAACACCCGGATATTTTCTTTGAAGCCGACGAAAGAAGAAAAAGAAATAAAGTTCAAAGTCGAGGGACCAAACTTGCTAAAACGGGAGAAGGTTTGGAAGAGTGGGGGATTAAGAGGGGAGGGCAGCCCACACCTTCCCCCACACTCACAAAATTTAGCCAAGAGAGAAGAGAGGGAGAAAAAGGGGTTTCAAGCTTCGGTTTTCGTGGATTCGAGCGTGAAAGTTGAGGTGTAGCGGGTTGGATCGAAACTCTACTCGACGGGGTTGTTTGTGTGAGTTCTAGGACCCCTCTTTTACACGTTTTCTACTAATTTGGGGCTGGAACACATCTGAAAACATGTTTTTGAAATGTGTGTGTTGAACCCGTGTGTATGTGTTTGTGTGTGATTCGAGTGGGGTTTGATTTCGGGCTTGTGTGTGCTTGAATGATGTTGTGGTAGGTGTTTCTAAGGTTTAGGATGGTTGATTTGAGCTTAGAACAGGTTTGGGTGAGCTTGGAGGCTAAAAATGGCAGTTTGCGTTCGGGATGAACTGCATTCTGCATCAGCTAGGGAAATGGCATGCGATTGGAGGCCATACGGCCGAAAGGCATGCGACTGAGGTCCATGCACACGAATGCCATACGACTGAGGTCCATAGACATGGAAGTCATGCGACTGAAGTTCATGTGCCTGTAAGGCATGCGATTGAAGGTTATACGACTGAGGTCCATGCGCTTGGAGGCCATGCGACTGAGGTTCATACGCACGAAGGGTATGCGACTGAAGCCCATGCGCCTGAAGTCATGCGATTGAGAGTCCATACGCACAGGTGTCCATTCGCCCATAGTAGTCATCCGCATAGGTCCATTCGCATAGGGTCCATTCGCCTGAAAGCGTTCAGTCGCCTGGGAGGTCATGCGACTGAAGGGTGTTCATACGCCTAAATAGGGCCCATACGCCCGAAAGAGCATAGTTTATTTTCTGACTTTCGAGGGAAAGTGCAGATGTGGGTTTTGACTAGGGAGGTTTCCGGAGGTTCGTGTAACTTGACTTTTGAAGTCATAGATGATATGATGGGCATATATGATGACGATGTATGGGTGATGCTTATGCATGATGGTATGTATGTGGTATGTTATGTATGTATGATGGTGTCTTGTATGGCGATGTTTTGTGTGATTGTGTTTATGTTTATGTTCCTGTTATGTATGTGTATCTTTCCCGTGGCTTTTCGTGTATAGTTGTGAAAGAAATGATGAAAGTATTATGTAATGTAAAGTGAAAGATAATGAAAGAGGAACATAATGATAGAATGCATGCATTAATAAAAGAGAAAGTATAGAAAGGCTTGCAAGCAAAATGTACGGAGGTGCACGGCTCTAAAATGTCGTAAGCTCAACTGCGTATGGTTTAGCTAACCCTTAAGGATACACGCAGGGGTTCCAGTCTTTGTGACTGACCAATGGTGTGGTACATGATTTGTAGTGATTACTCACCTCGGTGCTGGTGCCAGGCTATGTGCAGTGTAGAAGTCATTTATGATCTTCGACCCAGTACTCGAGTTATGCATAATGTTGGGGGTGTAGTATACGTGATTTGTAGTGATTACTCACCTCGGTGCTGGTGCCAGGCTATGTGCAGTGTGGAAGTCATTTATGATCTTCGGCCCAGTACTCGAGTTATGCTTAATGTTGGGAGTGTAGTATACGTGATTTGTAGTGATTACTCACCTCGGTGCTGGTGCCAGGCTATGTGCAGTGTGGAAGTCATTTATGATCTTCGGCCCAGTACTCGAGTTATGCATAATGTTGGGGCTGTAGTATACGTGATTTATAGTGATTACTCACCTCGGTGCTGGTGCCAGGCTATGTGCAGTGTGGAAGTCATTTATGATCTTCGGCCCAGTACTCGAGTTATGCATAATGTTGGGGGTGTAGTATACGGTTGGGATCTTTGTCGCTTACCCCGGTGCTGGTGCCAGGCTATGTGTAGTGTGGAAGTCAATTATGAACTTTGGCCCAGTACCCTATTGGTTTGGAGCATAGCTGATGACACTGGTCTAGATAGTGATAAAAGAAAAGATAATGTGATAAAGAAGGAAAGTGCTAACGAAAGTATGTGATGAACAGTAAAGGAAGATAATAATGATATTATCTATGTGTATGTATAATGCGTGATCACGTACGAAAGTATAGAACGGTTTTAATAAAAGTCAAATATACTTTATTATAAAACTAGAACTCACTCAGTAACGCTGACTTTTATGTCTTTTCAGTTGGCAGGTAAAGTTGCTAAGGATGGCACGGGGCGGCTACTTGGCTTTTTTGGATGGCCTCCATTTTTATAATGCTTTTGTGATGTAATGCAACATGTATTTTGTAATTTGAAAACGATGTATTAATTTGCAAAAGCTTTTATAATGAATGAAATGTTTGTTTTAAATGTTCCGCTGCAATGTGTTTTATTAAAGCTAAAGTAATTATATGTTATACGTGCGATGATTGGCCAGCTGTAAGTGTCCCGGGAACGGGCCTTACAGCATACAAAAATATAAAGGGTAGTGATAAAACATTTGTAAATTATGCGGCCGGTTTTATTAGTTGTATGTATATGTGTGTGTGTATATATATATATATATGTTGTATGTATTTGAAATGTGAAATAGATAGGACAGAAATAAGTTCTCGTGCTTATTTTTTCTATGTTTATCTCTGTTATATTTCTTTTGTTTTTAGCGCACTTGTTTTTGTAGTTTTTAGTTTACTATATTTTTTTCTAATTTCAAGTTTTAAATATTTTATATTTTAATCTACTCTTATACTCTAGGTTTATAAAACACACAGTGATTGTTTGTTTTTAAATTAGTGATGTTGTTCGTCAACGATTAATTTCACAACAACATTGCTTTAAATTCCAAACATTCCCTTACAACGCGTTTATCTTTTATGTAAAATCGACCCATCACGAAGCTCGAGTAATTACCCGCTAATATTATCTTAACTTATGCATATAAATGAATACATATTATGATTTAATAGATAGTAAACCATCTTACTTATCTACAACCTTAGTGAATAAAACCTTGCAGCCCTCACGTACGATGGTTTATTTCCTTCCTAAGTTACACTAACTTAACCTCACTTAAGTTCTAACTTTCTAAGAACATAAAAGTTCAATCTACAAAAATCGACTTTCTAGTTATTTTATTTTTAAACTCTTTAAATAGCAAAACTAATACACTTTTTTCTACTTTTATAAACATTTCTTTCATATTATTTTTATACAATATTTAATCTAAGTAATATCATATTTAGTGTTAAATTCTCATTGTTCATATCAGTAACTCGAAAAATTTATTGTATTTTCATATTTCTTCTTCCCATTTCCATCACCAGTTGCTTGTTTTAATGTTTTTAACTCCCTGTGAATCTTATTGATTCTACTTTATTGATCAAAGTAGCATTATTGGTGTTATAGAAAAAGATGAGAGATCATTGTCTTGACCTACATTGATAATCGATTACTGAATGGTTCATTTTTATTCCCAAGAGTCATGTGACCCTTACATAACTGGAAGGTTATCACAAATAGCATAAATCAATGGATGCAAACACTAACAGATGTTTGGTTCATTGGAAAACTTTGATGAAAATCTATCGATACCAAGATAAATCATAAATCATTTCTAGAAAAACTTATTTTTGGATTTTTTTTCATTGATCAGAAACTTACAAGTGCCATAAAGAGGTGCAAAAAATCATTAAAGGTTTCTTAAAAATGCAAAAAAAATATATATATAAAATTGTTAAGTAGGTTTTTGAAGGGATCTGTTGGTACTTTTCCCGACGGTTACATCCATAAAAATTTGTCTCCTTAATGATACCCATGTTTTCAAATAGTTATATAAAGAGACGTAAATTTTCTTGAAATTAAAAAACACAATAAGACCAATAAGCTATCCGTATTTTCATTTTATGTACAACCGGAGAGGTTACACCCTTGTTGCATCTCCCAAATACTCTTAAAACTAGGAAGTCTCAACTTATTACATCGAAACTCTTGCTCCGGATCAAAGACTTTCACAAACAATCATTAGCGTAAGCCCAAACTCTTCTTTGAAGCACAATAAGACTCATTACTTGCATATTCTACCTTTTACACTCGTCAAAGCAACATGGTGTGTCGCGCAAGGTCTATGACCAAAATACTCGAAACCAAAGACAAGTACAAATGCTCATTTCCTTCACCAAATTAGGTTTATGGTATCTTTACTATTCTTACTTACTCTTACTTTCATTGGCACTCAAACAAATACTTGGAGCTTGGGTGTATAAAAAAACTAGGTTAGAGCTCATATATTACATAGGTGGAATAAATAAAACATATTAAAATCATTAGTTTTATGAATATTTCATTTTCTAGATATTATTATCCATTGGTGAAATAAAAATTAAAAATATAATAAATATTTAAAAGTTATAACACATAATGAATTAGAAATTACTACTCTATATTTAATATGTATTAATAAATTATTAAAATAACTACATTTATATTTAGATGTTTAATAGTTGAGTTTACTTATTTACAATAATTATCATTTAATATGAGAGAGACAAGAAATGCAAATATAAATATATTTGGTTTAACATATTTTAGTTAAAAAGAAAAATTAAATTAATTTTTTTATAATTTTCGTATTTATTATGAGAGAGAGGGGAGAAAATGATTTTTTTGATATGCTAGAATGATGACACGTATCATTTGATATGATAGAATGATGTCACGTGTCTTAAGAAAACCTTCTTTTATTATAGGTTATAGATCATTCTTGCTATAGTGACGAATACTCTCAACACTCGCCAAAAGATTATTAATTCCACAACAATAAATAAATCAAAGTATTAGAACAATTAAATAAGCTAAAGTATTTATTAATTATCTTTCGAGATTGCCAAATTATAAAATTAGATATTTAGGAGGTTAGATTATTGGGGTATGTTATATATACACTTTATTTATTTTTATCATCTCTATTCTCTCTATACATACATATAGATATATGAAGAGATATAGAAACAATAGGGTGTTTAAATAACAAAAAATGTGTTTGTATTACACCACTCTAGATTATTATTATTATGATTATTGTTACTTTTATTATTAATGAAATCAAGCCATGATTCTAAAGCATGATAGACCCCCGCCTTGTAATTGTTTGCAATGATTAAAGGCACACAACACCGAAGGGCCTATCGTGTACGGTCCAAATCAAATAAACATGGTCGGTTAAATGAAAAAAAAAGTACAATTTTTTTTCTGGATTTGTGATTAAAGATGTGCAAATGGGTCACAACTTAGGGGGTGTTTGATTTCAGCCGGTCAGTCTGTTTGATGTGTCTAAAACCGGAGCTGACCGGGTCAAAACATGACTCGGACCTGAAATTTCATAATGCTGACTCACACAACACCACTGCACTCGAGCTGACTGGCCTCTCCTCCACCCCTGCACTTGAGGTTACGGCCGGTGATTTTGGCGGCGGTGACGTGAGAGGGCGGCGGTGGAGGTGGGTGGGTGGGAGGGGTTTTGGTGGTGGTGGTGGAGTGGTGGTTTTGCGGTGGTGATTGGCGGAGTCCGGTGAGGGTGATGGAGGCCATGGTGGTGGTGAAGTGAGGGGTGACGAAGATCGAACAACGGTTGGTGATGGTGAGGGTGATGATGGTGCCGTAGGTGGATTTGAGGGTTTTGAGGTTGGGTTCGAGATGAGGGAGGGAGGTGATGAGGAGGAGGAGGAGGGTGGAGGAGAGGAGGGAGGGGCTTGGTGGCAGCGGCGGCGTGTTGCGGTGGCGATGGCGGAGGAGGTGGTGGAGGACGGCGGCGATGCAGACGGAGACGACGGTGATGAACCAGAGCTCCATTGATGGTGGTGATGATGAAGATGATGATAGTGGTGAGTGTGGGGGAGATATTACTGAATCGATTTGGTTTTAGTCAGATACTAAATCAAACAGGTAAGTTTCAGTCAGATGTAAACTCAATCAAAATTTCTAACTGGGTTAACTTCTGACTCAATCAGATTTTACTGAGTCAGTGTAATCAAACGACCTTTAAAAAAAGATATCCAATGGGTACAATCATCTCTCGAGTAAACAACGATAACTTCATTCTTTCTTTCTTTGTAAAGCATGGCAAAAAAAAAAATATTTTCATGATTATTTTTACACCTACCACGGACTGAATTAACTGATTACAAATAAAGTGAGCTTATATATGTGTGTGTGGAAGTACTAAAATGATTTAAATAATGTATTACCAATTACAAAACATTGTTTGCCAATCTTAATTTGAAAAAAAAATATAAAAATAAATTTTGTTTATATAATTTTCATTCATAGCATTTATTAAAATATTATACTCAAAATGTTTTTTCTAGTTTTATCTTTTGATAAAGTGAGTAGTCTATTCAAAATGTAACGTCACACGTACAATCATATAACTACCATATTTAATAAAAATATTATTTTTTTAATTTCTGTAATGTTATTTGAAAATCTATTCAATATACATATAAAAGAATTTCTTACATAAATATTTTTTAAATATACTTATACTTCTTTTTTAATATGATTTCATAATAATGTTTTAGAGAAAATATCTACATTGTTTTTACCAATAATTTTTTTTATTTTATTTGACAATTTTAAAACATTTATCATAGTTATTACACGTTCTAAAAGTCAACAGTTGAAAATAAATAATTAAATTACTGTTTTGTTTAAAATCATGCAATTCTTTCTTCCTTAAGACTTCTATAACTAGATCAACTGGATCAAAATTACCGTTCATACATACTACGTTATTGAAATTAAAACTTATCAATTTGCAACAACACATTATATTTTACATATCATTTATCATGAACATAAAAATAAATATAACACTTTTGGTAAGCCAATCAAATCCTACGTTATATGGAACCCTTAATTGACACTTACTCTCGAACAACACAAAGAACTATTGGCGGATATATGTGGCATTGACTAGCGTAACTGGTACAACTTATATGTTATATGGAACCCTTAATTGACGTTAGTTCACTTGATTTATTTTAAAATGACATGTGTAAACGTTCTTTAGGTCCGTCTTTAAAAAATTAGAATCAAAGCCCGTACTTACTCACATGATTGCGCATAAAATGTTAATTTAACTTCAACAATAGTCTCCTCTCTACTATTGATCTTTTGGGCGCGTAAGACGAGCCACGAGTGCGGGTTTACTGGTTATTGACGTGATCAAGAGTTCTTCAACAACTAAATCTTTGATTGCATCATAAAATCATGCAAAATATTTCTTTTACTTCTGATTTTTCACACAAGTTCATATGAAATCGTTATCTTCTCCCTCATCTCTTATCTATCTTTAATATTAAATCATATGTCACACCCTCATATAAGTAACTAGATCTATAGACTAGGCAAATAATTAATGACACAATACTACCTAATAAGCAGTAATAAAGTTTTCATGTTCAAACTACAAGTCAAGTTTTGAAGTTAATATTGCTAGGGAATTCTTTTTATTCAAATGATCAAGTGTTTAAATATGTAAATTTACAAGTATAAATGGTTAATATGAATAGATTATATGATGGTTGTTAAGAAAATTGATTTTTAAGTTCAAATTTAAGATATCAAGTTAACTCAAGTATTATTTTTATAACGGCTAATTGGATCACTGACGGGCCACTAGCCCATTCGATCATCTTCATAAACAATTTTTTAGTGAAGATGGCTATACCTTGGTAAACTTTATTTTTATAAATTTAATCTAGACTTACAAGATAGAGAGAATATTAATTAGACCCACCCTGGACAAGGTTAAATTTTATAAATTTATGATATTACTCCACATGAAGACTGCATAAATAGACTTTTGGTTTTAAAAATAAAAGTGAACGCTAAACATACGCATCTCTTCATTTTTACTTATTACATCAATTTTAACTTGCATATTAGTAATATTTCATCATTTTGACACCAACAGATAAAAGGAGAGTATAATACGATCTAAAAAGATAAGTTTAGCTTCTGTTTTTTTAAATGGCAAGCACCAAAAGCAAGTAAATAGCTAGACTATACAATCACCAAAAACAAATCAAACAAAATAAAAATAAAAAGTAGCAAGATCTCTGGTCTATAAACTGGTCAAATGGTATAATTTATACTTCATTTTGTAATTCGTTTTGGGTGTATGATAGAGGTCTAGGTTCTTGCAGGCCTTTTCATTTTTTTATTAGTAGAATCTATCCAATAATGAAGGTCTTGTTGTAGCTATATGACCCAAACTCAAATGGTCTTTAAATTCTCAAACGATCATTAAAGGTAGAGAGTCATGAGATTTGATATAAATGCAAACAATCATTTTATATGTTTTCAAACACTCATTTTAGTCTTGTGAAAATAGATTTAAAGTGGTTGTGAGTATATAATTTTTTCTTCTAAAAAAAATAGTAGAAACCTATTCTCTGGGTAATAAATCTTCACATGTGATTGGGAATCTCATAAATGTATTGATCCAATATGGGGTTTGGTGAATTGAAACCTAAATAATTGTCTATTCTCCACATCTTTAAAAAGCCAAACGATTACGAATGGACAAGTAGGGGCCATTTGATAAATAATGGCAAAGTGACAAATGAACAACAGTCATCACATGGCTAAATAATTCAAATATTTCTAGATTCAGATTGGTGTATTTTATATTTCATATATAAATTCAAAATTTGTCACAAATCTTAAAAGTCTCCGCTAAATTGTAAAATAGAAAAATCACAAAGAATTTTTTAGTGAATTAAAACGGGTGTGATGGGTCCTTAACCACTTTTTTAATTCTTTTATTTTAGTTATAAGCAACATTTTAAAAAGATGATTAGGGAAAGTATCACTAAGATCACCATTCAAATTTTTATGAGCAAGTTAAGTTAACAGGTTATAATACATAGAATTAGAAAAGTAAAAGGAGGGAAAATCTAGGGTGGATGGGGCACTCCCGTCCTGCCCTCACTACGCGTTATATGGCGTCGCCGCCGCCTATGCGTGCGGCGTGCCCCGCCACAACAGCGACCGGACGTTGTGTGAATTAAAGTTGGTGTGTATATATGTGTTCATGGTGTGGTATGATGTAACATGACAAGATTTGAGTGATGTGAGTGTGTGGCATGAGTGCAATAAGCATGATTTTGTACTATTAATTAACATAAATTGATGACTAAGATTAAGAGGATGACCATGCGTAAAAATTAGATGTCAAGTATGACATGAGAGGGGCGAAAATGTAATAGCCCCATTATTGTTTTTTATCTAGTTGTATCATTTTAGAAACGTAAATTTATGTACTTAGTATTGTTGTATTTAGAAAAAAACATTTTTTTGAAAATCTTGATAACCGATGTGTATAGCAGCGTATCCGGGTCCTTTTATACATGACGTATCAACACCATACAACGCACATCATCCTCCGTTACATTACGTTGTTTTTATATATGTTTGGTTGGACATGCTTACCTCTAACCTCTTGGTACTCATAAGCCTCGAGATTGCTTTTAACACCTCTCAAGGATTTCACCCTTGATTATATTTTGTAAGGTTTTTTAAAGTTGTTTACATTATTAAGTCAATTACTTTATAAAAATATAAATATAATTCAAGCTCCCTTTCAAAAGTGTACGCGTGTCCGGTGTCCCATACCTGAATAGTCTATTTTACATTATTAATTCAATTACTTTCAAAACTGGTCCATGTTCTATTTTCTTTATTTTTCTTAGGTTTTAGTACCAACATAGCAACAATCAATTTTTGGGCCGGTTTGGTGTTTTCTTTTGAGTTAATAAACTTTTTGTAAATTCTTTTCTTGTAAATATATTTATATGATCATAATTTATAAAAATGATGTTGAAGTTATAAGAGAACTTATTATTACTACAAATAACAAAATAGCCTTGAAGTTATGTATATTCTAAAATAGATACTGTAATTTATAAAAGTTTAAATCATCAATCAAAACCGTTAACTTTTGATTCTTCAATATTTTAATATATATTAAATTCTTTTAATTCATATAATCGTTAAGCTAGAATATTATGCTCTTTTCATTAGTTGTAACTTGTATGCAAGCCTTGGTTAAGGATGTTCAGTTGTTCATTTTCCTCTTCCTTTGGAGTTTAGACACGATATAATAATACGATCGACATTTCATTCATAAGTGTGTTAGTAGCTATTATGGCATTTACAAAGCATATAGATTTGATGATGATACTATGTTTTATACTTGTAAATAGTCATTTATGGTGATCACATATTGCTCATTATACACATTCAATGTAAAGATCAATGTTGTAAAATTGACCATGAATATGTCAGTCTAGTGTTTTGTTAGTGTTTGTAAAACCTCCCAATGTATACAATAAGAGGACACGCTGTGGCCAAGAACCGGGGAGGGTGGGGAAAATCTGGTCCCGGGTCGGAGCACCCTTGACCCCGTGAAAAATCATTGGGAACCACCATACCCACTATCTCGATTTTTGACTCTCACATTTAATTCCCCCTACCTTTAAACCAAAGCAATACTAATATATAGACACTTTTAAACATCAAGATTCATCAAACCCATCAAATTCTTTGATACCGAGATCATGTGTATAAAAATGGCATTTTTATGGAAGAGACCAAGAGATAGCCATGTATTACTTTTTTAATTGATGAAAGTTTATTTTAGTTTTTTACTTTATTTTATATAATAATAATATATGAAATGTAAATACAATCTTAAAAAATTAGTTTGAAAAAAAGGACGAAGAAAAACAAGGACGACACTATGCAAAACTAGAAAAAAACTAGGGAAAATGAGAAAGTCTGATGTGGTAATGATGTGTCACCCGAGTAAAAACAAGGAAGGATGACTATGAGTTGCCTAAGTGTAGTGTCAGATGTTTGTAAAATGTGGTCATAGGTTCTCGACTCAGATGATTTACATCAAAGCCAATTTAGATATTTTATATTTAGTTAGCTAAGACTATGTGTAACCATTTAGTGAATGTGATTGTGTCAGCATAAAATGTTGTCATATAAGCGTCACAAATGCAAGAGTAGTTCCACCTCTTACACTCACTAAAGGACTGCAATGGTTTAGCGAGTGTGATCTATTTTTCTCAATTATTAGTTACGTGAGGTGTCTTCATTTGATTTGCCCTACAAAAAAATAGAAATGTGAGCCCTCAAACCACATGGTGAGCCTCTTCACTAGATGGGCTCTCATACCCTAGAAAGGTGGTGTTTTGATTCACTGCGAGTTAAGATGACACACACGCCACCCCTATTACACATGGCCTAACATGATTTATGTCACACACTTAAAATCCATGTGCAGAGTTTTACCACGAGGCGTGTGAACAAACAAGGATCCAAGTCATTAGTTATTCTGAACGACCTTTAAATGAATTTTCAAAATAAACCTCAGAGTTTATAAATCTAAATCGTTGCGGAAGCATAAGTAAAATAATTCAAAACCATAAGGTATTAAAGTAAATGCGCAAAACCCGCACCCAAAAAACATGGTGTAAAAATGTAATCCATATATAATGTCATAAAACTATTTGCATGATGAATGACTCGTGTTGTGCTCATGAATGCATCTGCAAGCTAGCGACATAAGAAAGCCATACTAAAGTGTCAACACGGGGTTGGTGAGTTTAATAGTTTGAAAGTAAATAAAAGCAGTTGAGTTATAACAACATAAGTAATGTGTAATGTATTAGATAGCTAATCTATACATAAGCAAGACAATAATGTTTTTTTGCAATCGAAGTTGATTGTGTTCGTTTGTTTGCCTTGCATCACGATTTACCGAGTCGTGACAATGTGTTAGTCGTATAGGATAATGTTGCACCCGATTGACATTCGGTCGTACGGGTGGGGTTTGTCAGACCCAGTAGTACTACCCAATATGTCCCGCTAGTTTCATTAATTAACAATTCAAAAGAGTGAGGACTTTCAATGGTAACTACACTATGTACATGCCATACACAACTTACAAAAATAAATGTTTGAAAGTATGCTTTCTCCCCCGGAAGGATTGTGTAAAAAATAGGCAGTGAACTCACCTTAAGCGTGTGTGAGAGGTAATGAAATCAAATGCTAGAATGAAAGGACAACCATCATAGGTTACCTAGAATTCATGAGTACTGTTAGATCAAATAAGGCTGGTGCAACCATAACAAACACTTAGAAACAATTTTGGTACAACTGTGAAAGAGCTTCCAAAGGCAAAAGTTGCGCTTCTGAAGATAAAGGCTAAAAGAACTTCCGAAGAGGAATCGTGACTTCCGAAGAACAAAGTCATCTTTCTTCCAAAGTTCAACACTTAGAATATTTCAATATAATGACTTTCGAAGCATGAAGTATTGAAGATCAGCATAAGTCTCGAAAGAAGTAGGCTCTTTCAAAGTATAAGTGGCTTCGAAAGAACTTGTTCTTACGAAGCCAGTTAACCTTCGGAAGAACCTACTATGAACCAGTGGACATAAGTATGGTACCTCTGACAAACCATTGCAACCTCTGAGATACTGCATGGTGCTTTCCCACGCCCATGTAGTTGACCATACTTTATTCCACTATTCATTTCTAATCAGTTAGTACAATTACCAACTTTAGTTGGTGACAAAAGGTAAGTCATGGACATGTCATGACTACCTAATTTAGGATACTATTTTATCTTAAATACCTTACTTCAGGCAATGTAGTATTTACTTAGTCGTAATTTCAGCTGGTAATCTTTTGTATAACCGGCTGTAGATAGTAGTATATATAGTTCTCATAATACACTTAGTAAACATGCTTATAAGAGTCCTGTAAAAACTTTGAGTTGAGAAGTAATATCTACAAGTATCTTGAAAACCTATCTCTTGTGTTTGTTTACATATTATATTATTAAGGGATTCTGCATCATCAAACCGAGTTTGATTTAGTAAGTTTGAGAGATAACAATTTTGTTGAGTAACCAAACTCGATCCTGCAAGTACATAAGTATGTGCAAGACAGGGCAGTTTAACAAACCCTAAGCGTTCAATCAATCTCATTGATTTATGTGATTTAGAAAATATTAACCAAATTGACCCAGTCTTTTTGACCCGTTGGTGTCATATTATGTGAAAACATATTCATTTATACAAATCAATTCAAGTATTGATGTGTTTAACTCATATAATCCACACATAGTACATAATGAATTCTAACTCTAACAAGATTATTATACCAGCATAGCTTATCATATATCACAATATCACATACGAATCCAAACAAGTAACTAACATGTACATTTCATTCAGAAATCACCCACTTAGTATAGATATCTCAAGTGATAACCACTTATGTTACTCTCATGCAACCTAGTCACACATAGGGTTTTAACCACTCAATACATACTATGTGAAGTAACTTGCTACTTTATATCCTAAATCCTATCAATCCTACTAAGTAAGGGCCTTAGATCCGCATGTGTGTATGATATTCACCATTAAATTCCAAACATGACTTATACTAGCAAAACAACCTAATCCTACCATATTGATTAAGTATCATCATTATAACATGTAACCCTAATTTCTAGCATTAATCCAACATCATACATCATCACATCAACAATCAACTACACGTACACTTAAACATCTAACTTTACACAAAACAACATCAACATGATCTAACTATTGCATTTTAGCCCATTCAAGGTTCCCAACAATAAATCTAACATGATCCTATAAATCTAACATGTACCTTAAAAATCCTTGCATGCTCAAAACATTAAAATTCAATCATCACAATTACCAAGTTTCCTCATTAGGATCACGACATCTAATAACCCAAATTTTATCAACTAATCAATAAATCATCTATCATATGATTAAACTACTCTATATTCATCATTAAAACATAACAAACATCACTAGATATCAAGTTCCAAAGTTTTTGAAAACTAAAGTTTCCACTTCGGGTAAGCTATGAACCAAATGTTACAACAAAAATTTCTTGCACAATCCATGTAAAACACCAATAATAATCTCAAACTTACACAACTACATCATACAATTTCATCAAGTTCAAGTTTATTGAAGGATAAAACTAGGGTTTGTTCATACACTAGATTGATGAAAAAGACGATAAATTAGTTAATAATTCTTACCTTCTACGCGTTATTGATTAACAATTGAACTTGCTAACACGTTGTACTATTCGATTGGAGCAAGAATTCAAGTGTGTGCTTCTAGAACCAAAATCGTAAAGGGGAGGGGGTTGGGAGGTCTACGCCGCAAGAAGGGTAAATGGAGTGGGGGAATAGGGTTTTTTTTGGGTTATATATTTTTTTCTAATTCACCCATTGTTTTTATAAATTAAAAAAACTTACTCTTTAACGTTTTTTAAATTATTTTCTTTTCTTAACTTTTAAGTTTAATAAACCAACAACTAAAAATGTTAACCAAATGATAATCATTTCTGCTGAATATTATATAATTCACATAATTACATGTTAAGATGTAATTCATAGAATAACACATCATACTTTGATTCACGTAGTCACATAATAATAATTATAATTATTAATCAAGTTAATATTAGTTAAACCAATATTAATTATTTGTTAAGTCACCAACGTTCGAGGACAACTAGTGTGTGTTTACGTGACGTGTATGCAAGACTTAACAAAACTAATGAAGTTTTGGTAACGGAAAATTACCAAATGTTACAATTTACACCAATTTAGTTGTGATGTTTAACATGAAGTTAGTTGAGAGGTTTTTTAGTTCTTTGATTTACACCAAATTAGAAACTGGTCTCTTAAAACTAACACTCTACATTTATTCTCCTAATCTCACAATTAAATCTAAGATGATGAAAAACTAAGTTTGAAAGTTGGTGGTATGAGTTGATAAACTAACACTCTAAAGGATAATGATTGAAGAAATGAGAGTGAAAGCTCGTGTGAGTTGATAAGCTATCAATCACCATGAAATTATTAGAATTTGGGGTTGTGAAATTTAACAAACTAGTGTTGTTTCACATGCGCGCATAACAGATTCGTTAACCGAGGCTTAGATAAACGCATATTGTCCAATCATCAAGTTCTTACTATCACGGCCTTTTTTATAGAGCTGCTATTTGTTTTAAAATACAAAGTTAGCCAAAGGTGCATGACAATTAAACATATATAATTTACCTCAAAACACATAAACCAAACCAAATTAAAGTCATATAAAAGGATTAGTTTTAAAAAGTCTCAAGTTTGGCAGTAACACATTAATTAATGTATATGTTAATAAAGCAACCAGAAGACAAAAATATTATTTAAAAAAGAAGAACAATTAGGCTCAGATCTGGTTATGGGGTTATCATAACTGCAAAACAGGTTACAAATGTAGAACACCACACATGCCCTCACTGATTATGCCACGCCAAGCAACCATCTTTGCCACAGTCATCATAGCAATGCTTACAACTAATGGGTCCCGCAATTATAAACGTCTCAGGGCAACAATCATCGTGTACCATATCCACCGTCATCAATAAACCAAAAACAAATCAATGTAAGACCCTTACAACTTTAAACAATCAACAAAAACTAAAACAGAGACATGGGTCTCAGATGACGGGTTGTCATCATCATTGACTTATGAGCACCGAAACTACACCACCGTCACAGACGAAAAATAAAAGATTAGGGTTCAAGGTCGCCTTGCCCATCATCACCATCCAATAACCAGAATCCAGAGATACGTAACAAAATAGAAACACCAGGATTAAAGGTTTAAATTAGAAATACCCAAAACAAAACCCCAAGTAGCAGAGAAACAACAAGCAAGCATGAAAAACCCATAGATCCAACAGACTATCAAGGTTAAGTGAAACCCGAACTCTCAAATTAGATTTCCCACATCATCACTGAGTCGATTAAACATGCATACCCGAATAGCTTTGCCGGAATCAGGAGGTAACGTCGCCATCGTTCCCCCGCCGACGAAGCCCAGGATAGTTAGAAACCAATCGTCGGCCCGACCTCAACCGGAACATGAGGTAGAGCAACAATAAGCACCACAACCATTGCAATGATATAAACCATGGTTGAATCGACTAGATCCGAAAACTCTCAATTTTAAACCTACCGAAAAGAATGTTACCGGGGTAAGAAAGCGGCGGCACCGCCACCATCGCCATGTCCCCCACCGCCATTGCCACAAGTAACCTCTGAAATGGTGATAAACAGTGACTAGGCGGCCCGCACGACAACGACCGGCACCCCGAACAGTGAAGGGGAAGCTGGGGAGACAAGCCGCTGGCGGCGACAACCACGGGGCCAAGACCACAAACTGCCTTTCTCTCTCTAAGAAAGGGTACAGAGGAAGAAAGTGAAAATCCGGAAGCCAAAAAAGTGCTTTATGCACATGCACATAGGGACCAAACATGAACCTTGACAAAAGATACATGGCCAAATAGTTAAATGATTTTCATATATAGAAGAATATTTCACAAATAGTTAAATGATTTGACAAGGTGTGATTTATATTTTAAATAGAATATCAAGAGAAAGTCATATATGTCTCGCAAATTAATCTGAAGTCTCAAACGAGTAGATTTTAAAGCGGTATAATGTATCGCATGCTTAAGGTAAAAAAGTACTATGACATTCATGTTTATAGGTATATCCACCCAAAAGGACACCACCACATGCTAAGAGGTCAACTGACCTAAAAATGCTAGAAAAACTCAATCCATATGGAAAAAAATCTGAAAACCAAACTACTCGGGACTAGTATTTATGTATGTGACCGGATATGAGATTAACTTTTTCTGGGTTGGTATGAGTATGGTTTCAATGATGCTGGCTTGATTACCTGAAAACGATTATATAGTCATTTAGTTGAATCGAAACCAAATATATGAATGTTATTATAATGTATTAATAAAAAAGTGCATTAGTTATTTAAAAATTAAAATTATTAAATACATGGATTTATTAGAAGTGTTGTTCAGTATATGATACTTTAAGAGCTTTTAGAGCGAGTTCAAGATCCGATTTCAAGTAATGAATGTCCTTATAGGTAATGTTCAACCACATAAGTTCATTGTGAGAGACATAAAGGGTGGTGAATAGATCTATAAAATTAATAACCAATGTTAGTAAGATATTTGTTTATTAATTGTATACTTCTTGTTAAATCATTGTTGATTATAAAAGATTTTAAGTAGAAGAAAAGTCCAAAAATATAAAATAAATACAAAGCCTGGATGTTAACAAAACCATCTTACTTCTACTCCTTGTATATGTCTGATATGATTAATGTCACACCCTCAAAATCCACGTGCGGGGTTTTACCGCGAGGCTATGAACAAACCAGGATCACAATCAATAGTTACTCAGAACGACTCTATATGCCACATTTAAGATAAAACCAACCAAAGTTCAAACTTTAAAACCATGTGGAAGCGTTTTGCAAAACGAGACAAACCCAAGGTAAATGAATTCATAATATGGCAAACACGCGCCATCCCAATGTTTAAAACCCATATATAAAAGATAAACAATTTGTCTATGAAATAAAGCCTTAGAATGCATGTTGGACCCGTGTTGTGCTCCTATTGGCAAGCTGAGTTAACGACCTCAGAATAGCATACTAAAAATGTCAACACAATGGTCGGTGAGTTCAAGAGTTGACGTTCAAATATAAGCAATTTAACAGTTGTGATATATAAGTAGTGTATTGTAACAGATAGCTAATCTATTAACAATAAATATTAATTCATAGTGATTTCGCAATTGAAGCTGACTGTGATAAGTTGTTGCCTCCTGTCACGACTTATCAGGTCGTGACAATGTTCATTAGGACAAATTGCACCCGGTTGACCTCGAGTCACACAGGTGGGGCTCGTCAGACCCCGTAGTACTACCCAAGTTTCCCTGCTATTCAATATTAACAATTCGAAAGTGTGAGGACTTTTCCATGATAAACAACACTATATTAATATTATACACAACTTAAATATATAAACCGTTTGTAAATTACCAGTATGCTATCTCCCCCAAAAGAGATTAAGTAAAGAGTGGGGCATGAACTCACCTGATATGTGTAACAACTACTTAGGGTTTACTTGGAAGAAAGAGTGGACAGACAACCTTCAGAGGTTACCTAGATCATGTAAGTACATAAGTACGTGTAAACAGAGAACATGTGGTACCCTAAGCACACCACAACCAAAGACTCAGGGTTTTAGAAAACAGACATGTTTGACCCATTTGACCCGTTTGACCCGTTGGTGACATCATGAGTTATAATTCAATTAAGCAAACGTGAACATATGACATACATGGTTAACATTCAAATGGATCACATGAGGTGCTACATTACCCAATGCATTACTTAGATCATCATACCACTAAATATCATACAAGTCATGCGAATCTAAAACATTAACATGCCCACCAGTTATAACATAACTAACACACCCACAAAGATCAAATCACGCACTACATGCCATGAAGCCACTCACGACTTCACATCCTAAACCCTGCCAATCCTACTAAGTAGGGGCCTCAGATTCGCACGCGTGTATGATGATCACAATCATATCCATTAACCATGTTCATTGTATTCAACATAAACCATAATAATCAATTTCCAGTCCCAAACATGATGCCTTAATTACTAATCAACCTTCAACATCATACATAATCATCAAAGACCATACATCACACATGATCATCCAAGCATTCCATACAACAAAATTAACATATTCTATCACATTAGAAATCATCCATGAACATACTAACATGCTCCTAATATCCCAAACATGCTCAAACTATCATCTTTCAAACTTTGTGCAAATAAAGTTTCCCTTTTGGGAAAGCACATCCCAAAATCTATCAAACACCCAATGTATTCATGAATTCATTAATAATACACCAATTCAAGTTCATATCAACATCTAAGCATGATCAACAACATCCAAACATCATAATTCACTAACCTTCATGATCAAAAGTTTCTACTTTTGGAAATCTATGAACTACAACATTCATTCTTAGTTTTCTAGCATCCATATCATCAATCTATCATACATACATCAACATAAACCCTTCAACAACATCAATCCATCATCAAATCATCATATCATGAAAATAAAGTTACTATTCTTAGTAACCTATGAACAACACGTCAAAAACGTAACTTTCTTGCATAATCGATGTTAACTAACATGTATACAATCTAACTAACATGATAACATCATCAAACAACAACAATCAACATTGAATCCCAGATTTTCGAATCTAGGGTTTCGGCCAAACATAGAACCCATACAAAAACATGTAAAACTCACCTATAAACGTGCAATGACTTGAAATTGATGCTTCTAACTTGTTCTATCGCTTGTAATCGACCAAAATCCGTAACTAATTGGTTGTTCTAGGCAGGATTTCGAAGATGAGAGGGTTTGGAGTGTTGGTCGCGACCGAGAATGGGGTGGGGATTAGGGTTGGGGTTTTGTTTTTAATTAGTTTACAATAACCACCCTTTAACTCTTGCATTTGTATTTTTTATAAAAATTAAGCTTTAAATTCTTTTTATAAGTGTTTCTAGCTAGATTAATAAACATATAACTAATATTAATAATTACATGTTTTATCTTTACTAAACACAAAACATACGAATTAATACACACGTTTCCACGTTACGCGATAAAATTCACCGTTAACATTTAAATCGCGTAACCACATAAGCATAACACAACAATCACATAATCAGTTAAATTATAATTAATTTAACATTATTAATTACCATCAGGTCACCAACGTTAAACGAGAACTAGTGTGTGCTCATGACATGTGTATGCAAGACTTAACGGAACTAACGGAGTTTTGGTAACGGAAAATTACCGGATGTCACATTATCCCCATGTTGAAAGAATTTTCGTCCCGAAAATTGCGTTACATGGTGAGTGTTCCATCACTAGTCTACTGCATTGGCACACAGAAATCGAAATCGAGTGAGTTTTGGATGAGTTGTCACATCATCCCCATGTTGAAAGAAATTTCGTCCCGAAATTTAAATCAATACCTTCGTCTGCTGGCATCATCTTTTCGAATAGTTGAGGGTACTTAAGCTTCATTTGATCTTCTCATTCCCACGTGAATTCCGGTCCATGTCGCGAATTCCAACGGATTTTGACTATGGGTATCTTGCTTTGCTTAAATGTTTTTACCTCACGGTCCATCACCTCGACTGGTTCTTCAATAAAGCGTAATTGTTCATCCACTTGAACTTCTTCTAGTGGTACGACCATTGTTTCATCAGTTAGACACTTCTTTAGGTTTGACACGTGAAATACATCATGGATTCCACTTAGCGAATCAGGTAGGGCTAGTCGATAGGCCACTGGACCTATTCTTTCCATTATTTCAAATGGTCCAACGTACCTCGGATTTAGCTTTCCTCGCTTGAGAAACCGAACTACGCCTTTCCATGGTGAGACCTTCAATAAAATCTTGTCACCAACCTGAAACTCTAAAGGTTTCCGTCTCCTGTCAGCATAACTCTTCTGTCTGTCTCGTGCTGCAGCCATACGGTTTCGTATCTGCACAATCTTCTCGGTTGTCTCATGAATTAACTCGGGACCCGTCAGTTTACTATCACCAATTTCCGCCCAGCAAACTGGTGATCTACATTTTCTCCCATACAACGCCTCGAAAGGTGCTGCCTGTATACTAGTATGATAACTATTGTTATAAGAAAACTCCACCAATGGCAGGTGAATTTCCCAGTTTTTCCCGAAGTCAATCACACAAGCACGTAGCATATCCTCCAACGTTTGTATGGTACGCTCACTCTGGCCATCCGTCTGTGGATGATAAGCAGTACTCATATCCAATCTTGTACCCAAAGATTTCTGTAGTGATTGCCAGAAATATGACGTGAAACGAGCGTCGTGGTCAGTAATGATTGAGATTGGTACACCGTGTCTCGAAACGATCTCTTTAAGGTACAGTCGGGTTAATCTCTCCATCTTTTCAGTTTCCTTAATTGCAAGAAAATGAGCAGACTTTGTCAATCGATCCACGATAACCCATATCGTGTCACAACTAGTATTAGTCCAGGGTAACTTGGTAATAAAATCCATGGAGATTTGTTCCCATTTCCACATTGGTATCTCAGGTTGTTGCAACAGTCCGGATGGTTTGGTATTCCACCTTTACTTTCGAGCAGGTCAAACACTTGCTCACATATGTAGCTACATCTGCCTTCATGTTAGGCCACCAGTAGTGCGCCTTTAGGTCATGGTACATCTTGTTGGATCCAGGATGTATAGAATACTTAGATTTGTGTGCCTCACTCATAACTAAATCCCTTAGATTTCCATAGACAGGCACCCAAACTCTATCCATGAAGTACCGAATTCCATCCTCTTTGACCACTAGTTGTTTATCCATTTCCCTTAACGACTCAGAACCAACATTTTCCGCTTTTAAGGCTTCTATCTGTGCCTCCTTAACTTGTTCAGGAAGTTGAGTACTGATAGTAAGTTGTAAAGCTCGCACCCGTCTGGGTTTAGCTGTTTCCTTCCGGCTTAAGGCATCGGCAACCACGTTCGCCTTTCCCGGATGATACTTGATAGCACAATCATAGTCGTTTAGTAGCTCCACCCAACGTCGTTGCCTCATATTCAACTCCTTTTGCTCGAAGATATGTTGAAAACTCTTGTGATCGGTGTAGATAGTGCACTTGGTACCGTACAAGTAATGTCTCCAAATCGTTAAGGCAAAAACCACTGCACCCAATTCTAAGTCATGGGTGGTATAGTTCTTCTTGTGAACCTTTAGATGTCTTGAGGCGTAGGCTATCACCTTTTCTCGTTGCATCAAGACACAACCCAATCCTTGAATGGATGCATCCCAATACACCACGAAATCATCCATTCCCTCTAGCAGTGCCAATATCGGTGCACTACAGAGTTTCTGTTTTAACGATTGAAAAGTCGATTCTTGACTCTCACCCCATTTCTATGTCGTTCCTTTGTGAGTCAAGGCTGTGAGAGGTTGTGTGATCTTAGAGAATCCCTCTATGAATCGTCGGTAATATCCTGCTAATCCCAGAAATTGCCTTATCTCGCTCGGCGTATCCCCTTCTCATTAACAATATGACCTAGAAATTGCACTTCTCGTATCCAAAAGTCACACTTAGAGAATTTGGCATATAGATTCACATTCTTCAATAGTTCTAAGATCATTCGTAAGTGCTCTTCATGATCCTCCTTGGTCCTAGAATATATCAGTATATCATCGATAAACGCAATGACGAACTGATCGAGATAGGGTTTGCATACACCGTTCATGAGGTCCATGAACACAGCAGGTGCATTAGTCAACCCAAAAGGCATGACTAAGAACTCATAATGACCATAACAAGTACAAAACGCAGTTTTGGGGATGTCTTCTTCTCGGACTCTGAGTTGATGATAACCGGATCTCAAGTCAATCTTCGAATAATAGCTTGATCCCTGAAGCTGATCAAATAAGTCATCGATACGAGGTAAAGGGTATCGGTTCTTGACGGTTACTTTGTTTAACTCCCTATAATCGATGCACATCCGGAATGTGCCATCCTTCTTCTTAACAAAAAGAACAGGGGCTCCCCAAGGTGATGTGCTAGGTCGAATAAAGCCCTTATCTAAAAGGTCCTGAAGTTGTGATGACAACACTTGTAATTCGTTCGGTGCTAATCAATAAGGTGCCCTAGCAATCGGGGCTGCGCCGGGAGTCAACTCGATTTGGAATTCCACTTGGCGGTGAGGTGGTAGTCCAGGAAGATCCTCTGGAAACACCTCTGGATAGTCACGCACTACGGGAATGTCCTCCATTCTCCTTTCTTCCGCTTGCTTATCGGTGACGAGTGCTAGAATAGCCAAACGACCTTTTCGCAACAACTTTTGGGCTTTCATGTATGAGATGATGCCTATCACCGCACCACTCCTATCACCTCTGACTGTAAGGATTTCGTCACCAACCGGAATCCGTATGATTTTCTCATGGCATATGACTTCCGCTTGCTTATTAGAGAGCCAATCCATGCCTATCACTATATCAAAACTCCCCAGCGTAACAGGCATAAGATCTATAGCGAAAGTATGACCAGCAAGCTCTATCGTACAATCTCTAAGGATATGCGTTACATGGATCTGTTTACCGTCGGCCAATTCTACGGTGTATTTAGATTCTAAGGCGGAGGGTATATCACTTAAAAGACTACAGAATTTTAAGGACACGAAGCTCCTATCGGCTCCAGTATCGAATAGTACCATAGCAAAACACCCATTAACAGAAAACCTACCAGTAATAGTTGTAGAGTCGTTTAGAGCCTCACTTGAGCCAATGACGAAGGCTCTCCCTTTAGCTCCATCGTTGTTGCCGCCATTACCAGTACCATTGCCACCATTGTTGTTGTTACCGTGGTTGTTGTTGTTGTGGCCATAGCCGTTATTGCCATTACCATTCTTCCTCAGTTGTGGGCAGTTTCGCCTGTAATGCCCTTCCTTCCCACATTCAAAATAACCTTTGGGAGTCTCCTGAGGTTGTTGTGGCTCCCCTAACAGTTCACCACGACAATTCTTAGCAGCGTGTCCAATCTTACCACAGCGTTGACACTTGAAATTATCACACCTTCCCACATGATGGTAATTACACCGAGTGCACTTCGGATGTTTACCACCATAACCACTGGGTCCTTGATTGTTTGAAGTCGTCTGGTTGAAGTTGCGGTTATTATCGAACCTCCGTTGTTGTTGCTGAACTGGCTGTTGTTGTTGTTGAGATTGGGGTTGACCGCTGGATGATGATGATTTGTTGTTGTTGGAAGTATCCCACTTCCTCTTGTTGCCGGGCACGCTCGCCACAGCGCCCCGCTTAGGTAAACGTCGTTGCTCCACTGCTTGATCAGTTAGCTTATGAGCTAACTGGTTGGCTTGCTGAATCGTGGCCGGGTTGGAAGCAGCAACCATGCTTTGAATTTCAGGTACTAATCCCCGTATGTAATGCTCAACCCTCTTGTGCACTTCGTTCACCATCCCCGGGCATAGGGTGGCTAGTTCATGGGTTCGGGTGGTGTAGGCCTCGATTTCCGAGCCCTGCATCTTAAGTTGCCAGAACTCCATCTCCAGCTTTTGTACTTCATTGCGAGGACAGTACTCCTCGGTGATCATCTCTTTGAATTCAGTCGAGGGAAGCTCATTTGCCATTGCTTGTCCTAGCATATGAACTTGCGCGTTCCACCAGGATAGAGCGGCACCTTCCAGAGTCCCGGTGGCATATTTCACCTGATCAATAGGTGGGCAGTTGCATTTGGAGAAAACAGACTCTGTCTTCTCAAACCATCATACCAGTCATACAACCCCTTCAGTACCGCTGTAGGTGTGTGGTTTACAGTCCATAAAGGACTTATAGGTACATGTAACATCATGTATTTTCGGGTTAACTATAAGTTAACATTGTTAATACTTGTAAGGGTCATTGTAGCCACATGAGAAACTTATGGGCCAATTATGCTTATTGACTTAATCGTTTTAATACTTTATTTTGAAAGTTAATAATGACAATTGTTACTTAAAACATAAATAATGATCATAATAATAACTAATAATAATAAAAATAATAATAATAATATTATTATTAATAATATCGTTAATAATAATGATAACTAATAATAATAACAATAATAATAATATTGTTATTAATAATAGTAATTTGTAAGAATTATTAAACTTTAATTTAAAAGTTAAGGGGGCCTATTTGATAATTTTAAAACTTAAAACATTTAACTTCTTGCATAAAATGTTAAAACATAAACTGCAGGGACCAAAAATGTAAAATCATTTAAACCCCACCCCCCTTACCACCTCAGACCCGTCGCCGGCCAGCAACTCCGGCCAAGCCTCCGGCGACCCTCGAACTACAATCAAAACGTCGAATTAACTAAATTAAATGATTCTTAACTCTCGTATGCGTTATTCGAACCTGTTACTCTTTTCAATTGACCTTAGTGAGCGGTTCATTCTAAGCATTCGTAACCGAACCCGCATTCAAAGTACGAAGATCATCTAACTTGAAACTAATCAAATTAAACCAATGTAATGGAGGGCACACATCTCAAACGGTTTCTCCAAACCTTTTGTACTTCTAATTCCATCTACAGAACACACATTCATCGAACCCGACCCCCAATCCCGATCGGACCTGCGTCTTAGTCGAACTTAACATTCGGGGCAACTAAGATCGAAATTTGTAGAGGGCTTTTCTTCCTGGAGTCCATTAGACACTATCTGTGCAGCGAATTGTACAATAGTTGTCGATTGAACAACAATTGAGCTTCACAACAGTCACGGTTTCTTCTTCGAGTTGAATCATTGATGTCTTACAACTTTCGGGTAATTGAACTTGCATACATACTCGTTTTCAACTGCTGAATGAAAGCCCTAACAATGGTTTGGTTAATAACATCGTTTGATGCTTCAATTTGATCCACTTTGTTCTAGGGTTCTTGGGGAAATTGGGTAATCATGGGAAAGTTGGTTTTTAAGAATTAGAAATCATTCTTTGGCAGGCATAGGCGCCCAGCCTAATTGGTAAACACACATCCTCTCCACCTTGAGGTCCCGGGTTCGAACCCGGGCACCTCCTTTTATTTGTTTTATTTTTTTAAAGCCTTTTAATTACAAATAAAATTACAGAAAATTAATAATTAATATAAAAATCATTTCTGATAATTAATATAAAGATTTTAGATACTAAAATATTTTCTGAAATTTTCTAAATTAAATATATCCATAAATATATATATATATATAAATATATATATAAATCTTTTAGTTATTCCTTATAAAACGGATTTAAAATGATTGTTTATATTAATTTTCATTGATCCAAACGTTACTTCTAAAATCATGATTATTTGTTTTAAAGAAAAAATGTATTTATATTTAAACTTGTTAGTTGTTACAAAAGGTTTTCTTTTAAATAATTAAACATTTATTTATATTTGGTGGAACTTAAAAATATTTACGAACGCTTAATTCTTTAAAAGAATTAAATTCATAATCGTAGTAATTATATATAATTACTTAAAATATTTAAGAATATTATTATAAAATATATTTTAGCTAATTAATATTGTGTTATTAATCAAAATGCTATTTCTTATTATTCTTAGATAATTAGAAAGACTTAATTGTATATTGAACCTCCTCGTCATTATATTTAATTTCATTTTTTTTAAATACTTAAATACATATATAATCCTTCTAATGGGTTTAAAATGAGAATAAGGATTCTATAAATTTAGTTACTTGTCAAAACTCCTTAAAACTATCAAAACCCAAATCATTAATAGAACGTTAATCTTATTATTAACTTTAATCTTACCTTGTAATATATGTTAGGTGCCTTGTAATGGATACGTTGGATTATCTTTTAATATTTATATCATCTTGAAATGCATATATCAATGTGAGTATTTCCATACCCCTTTTGCTTATTTCATACTTTGGGGTGGAACATGTTAACTTATACTTTGCATTGTAAACTTATTTGAGACTTGTAAACTTTATGGCAATTCATCATGTTAAGTTGTGGTTAGTTGAACTTTTGTGGTTACCATGTTATGGCGTTATATGTACAATCATTAACTATTGCTAGCCCAGCGAAGTCATAGATCTATGGGTAAGACAAGCCTGCTTGGTTGATCCAAGTACACTTAGCTGATCGTATATACTTTTAACGTTTGAGACTTGTAAAACTATTATCAAGGTTTGATTGTTGCATTGTTCATAACATCCCTAATCACTTTATTCACTAACTTATGACTTGAATTGCCATCTTTTATATACTTATGTATTGAAAACTATGGATTGCTCACCAACATTTTATGTTGACCTTTTATTTTTAACATGTTTCAGAATACCCCAAGTTTTGTGATCTACTCTTTGAAGCTTGCACATCTAGGAATGGACCTAGATAAATAATAAAATAAGAATCATTTGTACATTCTATGTTTTGCTTTTATTCTTTATGAGACTTATGTATGTAATGTGACAATTGAAACTTATGTTTAAATTATATTTGAATCATTAATATCGTTATGTGTTATGTGGCTGAACGATCTTAACTCTACTCCTCGACGTTTCCGCCGTCAAGGTTGGGGTGTGACAGATTGGTATCAGAGCCCATAACTATAGGGATTTAGGTTATTAGAAATGGTGACCTAGACTATAGTTGCATGAACCTCATAGAAAGATCATTATACTTTGAGCTTACTTATTGTTTGCATGCTACATAATGCTATGCCTTATGTGCAACTTGATGCCTTAGCATAGGATTGCCTTATGTATGCTTAAACTTAGTTACTTGTCTCCCTAAACTTAACTTTGACTCTTTGACTCTCCCCGACAAACGAACTTCCTAAACCTATTCTTAACGACACGTGGAATCTACACTTATCATATAGGTTCAATTCCTTAGACTCTATGTCTAATCTATGAAAATCTCATCAAGGTTTTGATTTCATAAACCAAAGAAATTTGTGCGACACATAGACACCTGTATTCTGGATTTCCTGGCAAAAGGCCTTCGGGCTAAGGAAAGCATATCGTATAAATCTCATTGTGAGACAGTTATGCTTACCTGGGGATTTCTGGGATGAGTGATAAACTATGGTCAACATACACAAGTCTTTATGGTAAATGGGTCAATTTACCTTGACGTGTCAACGATTCCAAATGGTAATGCGTTACCAAATGGAACCATCCCCTTCGTATCTAAAATATTTGATTCCTTGAACTGGTATTACTTCATTCTTATCATACATAATGTTCGTGTTAATATTGAACCTAACCGACATTTCAACTCTTACGTTTAAACACCGTTACACGTTGAGCGTTTCGTGAAACTATTTCTATATCTTGACCAACGTGAACATGGATCTTAATATACCCAAAGATATTGGGAATCTAAACCGAATGGTCATCAAAAACTTTAAGCCGTTACTTATGGTTCTCAAGTCTTCTTAAGGATGTGTCCCATAACTAAGAACATGAAATACTATAGGTGGAATTCCTACATCTCGAGATACTTTGTCTCGGCAAGTGTAAACGGTGATTTGACTCGATCATTGAATCCATTTTCTTGACTCGAAACTCTTGAGATGAGTGATCACTTATAAGTACGCGTGTCTTCAATAAAGCTAGGGTTGACCTCATATCTTGAGAAGTCCATGTACTCCTTTCGATTGTGAATCGAATGTTCACATCTCATTGTGGTGTTGAATAATTTCCTACCCTTGATTTCGTCTTCCCGATTGAAACCATCCAAGATTTGAACACCACGACAACTCCTGTTATCTTGAACTTTGATCTTAAGCTTGTAAGCATGATTTTTCCTTTTGTTACATTGATGTAACTTGAAATTTTCCCGAATTTCTAATTGATATTATTTTTCTTTCGTCGTTAAGTCAAACTCCGTACCGTCTGCACCGTGAGAGATGCAAGTGTTTGCAAGTCAACCTATGACTAAGAACACCCGTATCTTCTAAATGATTCTAACTCATCAAAACAGGGGTGATTCCCTTACTTTGATGATTCTCTATTCGTTTCGATAAATGGTTCCCAATTGTGATTTATAAAATTTAATCCTCTGGATCGGGGTGATTTCCTTATCCCGAGGATTGACTTCAATTACTTTCTTTGGAGTGGCATTTCACAAATGACATGATCTCACCAAAATTAGGATTGAAACCCGTACTTTGGTGACGAATGTCAATCTTCGATTGTTTTCTTGCTATTATGAAATTCAATCATCAAGATAGGCGTGAATTCCATACCTTGGTGATAATATCATCTTTATGAATTGTATTTGTTCAAATGAGACGACTTCATCAAAGTAGGAGTGAATTCTGGATTTTGATGAAGAAGTTAACTTGTTATATTTTGTTTTTGTAAAACTTCACCGTTAAGATAGGAGTGATTTCCCTTACCTTAATGGTGAGTTACCTCGTTTTATTCCTGTGGATCCTCAACAATGAGTTGGGATCGAGCTTTTTGATTGGTAAGTTAGTGATTATACCTTGGGAATACACCATCAAGTTAGGAGTGAAAACCACACCTTGATGACTATTCTCATTTCTTGATCTCCAACTTACCAAGGTTTTAATCAAGTGATAAGAAACATGTAGTAACTTGAAGGGTGAACCAATGTTAGTGTTTGGACCTATCAAGCCAAAGCATGATTTCTGAACTTGAAAAGAGACCCGATCACTCTAGGTTGGTTTTGATTCCAAGCTTGGAGCATTTAAATTCTTAAATTGATTTCTTTTCCTTTATCCTTATGTTTTGATTCGATCTAGCTATATCGAACCATTTATTCCTTACTTATCAACTTTCATTTTGAGATAGCATCAACACATGTTTGTGTGATGGTAGTCTTCTTAAACGATCTTTCTACTAAATAAAGACATTATCAAATTGTGATATGTCTTTCTAGTCATACGAATGTTCTCGACTGTACTTATGGGTTTGATGAACTACGTATGCAATCTATACTTGGAAACTTGCTATCTTGCAAAACATGTTCACATATACTTTTCTTAATGTTTGCGTCATTTCTTGAATCGCTTTTGAACCCTTAACCTTGAAAATCAATGAAATTTTATCCTGGTTTTGAATAACAAGACTCGTTATTATCCTCATTGCGATGTGGATATAAGGGTTCATAAAATTTCGTAATTTGTAGTCATATGTGTGGCATAAAAGAAAAGACTTAACTTGGCATGTGTCTAAGTGCCTTACTTTCACATATGACAAAACCTAACATCCGTGTTCCTGTGAATCTCCTGTTTAACTTTTCATCACTAAGTGCCTCTTAGCTTAGATGCCATGATGGCAAATGAGGCATTATAGACCGATTAACTGATTTCATATTGACTCATGTGGGTTAACGGGTCGAGAAATTGGTTCGTATCTATCTCAAATAGTCGTATACCGTGGTATGTTGTTGAACATCGATCATTAATTTGGATGATCAATTCATTTTCTACTTTTAATAATGTTCCTAACCATCGTCGTGAACTTATTCCAAAATCTTCGCATATTGTATCATTCTTAGACCGATGATTGGTCAAAGGAGGGATACATATTCACAAGATATGCGTTAAGATCGTTTCATATAGTGACGTTTGGGATTCTTAAACCCTGACGGTTAACCTTTCTTATCATTGTTGGTCCTTTATTGATTTCTAGACATCAATTTAATACGAAATTACATTCTAGAAGTTGTGACTTATGAATCTAAGGTACCACGGAAGTCGTTATCGTTTTTCAATGCTTTATCTCAAAACGTTTCGCGTTCGAATCTTGTAAGATTTCATAAAGTGAAAAATCTCATCCGTAATCAAACGTGCATCACTGACCGTTGTACATTTACCTTTCATTGTAACTCCTTTGTTCATTTAAGTTCATTCTTAATTTCGGGACGAAATTCTTTTAAGTTGGGGAGACTGTAACATCATGTATTTTCGGGTTAACTATAAGTTAACATTGTTAATACTTGTAAGGGTCATTGTAGCCACATGAGAAACTTATGGGCCAATTATGCTTATTGACTTAATCGTTTTAATACTTTATTTTGAAAGTTAATAATGACAATTGTTACTTAAAACATAAATAATGATCATAATAATAACTAATAATAATAAAAATAATAATAATAATAATATTATTAATAATATCGTTAATAATAATGATAACTAATAATAATAACAATAATAGTAATATTGTTATTAATAATAGTAATTTGTAGAATTATTAAACTTTAATTTAAAAGTTAAGGGGGCCTATTTGATAATTTTAAAACTTAAAACATTTAACTTCTTGAATAAAATGTTAAAACATAAACTGTAGGGACCAAAATGTAAAATCATTTAAACCCCACCCCCCTTACCACCTCAGACCCGTCGCCGGCCAGCAACTCCGGCCAAGCCTCCGGCGACCCTCGAACTACAATCAAAACGTCGAATTAACTAAATTAAATGATTCTTAACTCTCGTATGCGTTATTCGAACCTGTTACTCTTTTCAATTGACCTTAGTGAGCGGTTCATTCTAAGCATTCGTAACCGAACCCGCATTCAAAGTACGAAGATCATCTAACTTGAAACTAATCAAATTAAACCAATGTAATGGAGGGCACACATCTCAAACGGTTTCTCCAAACCTTTTGTACTTCTAATTCATCTACAGAACACACATTCATCGAACCCGACCCCCAATCCCGATCGGACCTGCGTCTAGTCGAACTTAACATTCGGGGCAACTAAGATCGAAATTTGTAGAGGGCTTTTCTTCCTGGAGTCCATTAGACACTATCTGTGCAGCGAATTGTACAATAGTTGTCGATTGAACAACAATTGAGCTTCACAACAGTCACGGTTTCTTCTTCGAGTTGAATCATTGATGCCTTACAACTTTCGGGTAATTGAACTTGCATACATACTCGTTTTCAACTGCTGAATGAAAACCCTGTTGGACCAAAAGAACCAATGAGCCGGATCAGAAAACCTTTAAGTCCCACAGACGTCACAACAACTACTGAAGTCCACATCAGCTGAAGACAACATCTGAAGACAAAGTCTGAAGACACAAGTACTGAAGACAAAGTCTGAAGACACAAGTGCTGAAGACAAAGTCTGAAGACACAAGTGCTGAAGACAAAGTCTGAAGACACAAGTGCTGAAGACAAAGTCTGAAGATGTTGTCACAACAGCTGAAGAGGACTTCTTCAGTAGTTGTGACGGTTTGCCTTCAGTAGTTTTTATTTTCTATTTTCAGTAGTTTTGTAAAACGACTGAAGAGTTTGTTCTTCAGTCGTTGTAGCATCAGTAGTTTTCTTTTTCAGTAGTTTCATGTTTTATACTTAACACTCTGACATGTTCTCAGTAGTTGTGAACATTTCAGTAGTTTGTTAAGAAGTAGTTATTTTTGTACTAAATCTGCTAGTAATCACCACCCCGTGATTACAGCAGTAATTGCACTCTATATAAGGAGTGCCAACCTTATTGTAACTATGAATGATTGAGCAATAATATTGAGCATTATTGAAACATTCCAAATCACAGAAAATATTCTCTCGCATTTGTTACAAATAACACTCTCTTGCTATAACTTGACTAATTCATCTCTTCATTCCGCTGCATTACACTATTATACCTCAAACTTGTGATCGCTGATCCTGTCAAATGGTATCAGAGCAGGTTAATCATTGATCGATCTAATAATTGATCATTGAAACTGCTCTTCAAGATCCAAGTTTGAGTGAATTAGTATCCTTTTGCAAGAAACTGTTAAAGAGAGTGAATTTTCTGTGTTTTAATCATTCATCCTGAGACTTATTCTCGGTTTTCATTGAGTTTGTTGTGGTGTGTCAAATTTTTGCTTGAATAAAATTGTTTTTGGTTTCAAAATGACTACTCCTTCCAATGATCCTCACAATACTGGTTCCTCAACCAAGCCTCCAATGCTGGTTAGGAATGAGTATAACATATGGCAACGTCGTATGCTCCATCACCTGTCTGTTAACAGTTCAGGTTGTTGGACATCGGTGGTACATGGTCCACATAAGCCTATGGTGAATAACCCGGAAACCAATCAAATGGTTCCGAAGAGGAAGGATCAATACTCAGATGAAGATAAGAAATTATTTGAGATAGATGCAAAAGCTCATGGAATTCTAGCCATGGCGCTACCAAATGAAATTTATTCTGGGTTAATGCACTATGAATCTGCCCATGACCTCTGGAATGCCTTGAAAGAACAATTTGGAGGAACAGATGAGGTCTTGGCAAATAATAGAGAGATCCTTGCCCAACAATATGAGACATTCTCTCATAGGAAGGGTGAGACACTGACTCAACAGTTTGAGCGGTTCTCTTGTTTGATCTCTGAATTGAAAATGGTCAAACATGAGTACACTAATGTTCAGATGAATAACAGATTTCTCAGATCACTGCCTGAGAGATGGGACACATATACCATTGTCCTACGCTCCAGTGCAAATTTGGACAAACTATCTCTCACCCAACTTCATGGGAAACTACTCACATTTGAGAGAGAGATAGAACAAAAGAGAAAACTGTCTTCATCTGGTAAGCTCACTGAGGACTTTGTACCAGGCAATACTGCTCTGGTTAGTCATGAGTCAGAATATGCTTCATCTGAATGCCAGTATGATGAGCATATTGATTTCTCTTCAAATATTTCTGATTCAGCATTTGTGAGTGTTGATAGTCAATTTTCTGGGTGTAATAATGACAATCTATGTTTCATCATGGATGATCTCAAGGGGATTGCTGATGATGACTTAGAAGAGATGGATATTTTGAGCCAAATGGCCTTGATAAATATCAGATCTCAGAAGTTCTATAAAAGAACTGGAAGAAAGTTCCCAGGACTCTCTGGCAAAACCAAAGTTGGTTTTGACAAGAGTAAGTTGAGGTGTCACAGATGCCAAAGGCTTGGACACTTTGCTAGAGAATGTAGATCATCTGGATCTAATTCCTCTGCACCTTTTGTGACTTTTCCTAGCAATAGTCAACAAAACAAAGGGCAACATCCTGTCAATTCTAGTCATCAGTCTCAACTACAATCTCCTGCATATTTTGTTCCTCAGGGTCAAATGCCTTATCCTTACCCGTGTTATTACATGCCACAAACCAGTCAAGTTCAAGCTCCTATGGTACCACAACCTCATGCACTTCCAGAACCTCAACCATCTCATCAACCCCCTCAGCCTCAACAACACAGCTTTTTCACCCCAGAAGTTGTTGATTGGAGTAGCTTGCCAGATGACATGTCTGGTCATGAACAATTGTTCACAAGTACTGATCAACATGGTGGTGATAGTCCTTTTGGAAATCTGGCACTTATGGCTCTGGAATCAACTGAGGGTTCCTGCTCAACTGCATCATCTTCACAGGTAACTCAGGTATCTTCAGAGGCCAAAGCCAAGTTATGTTCTGAATCTTGCATTGCTGCTTTTGTCTCTATTAGAGAGGCAAATGTAGCATTAATAAATGAAAAACTTGAGTTTGAGAAAACTATTTCCAAAAGACAAGCTGAGTATGAGTCTGTTCTTAATAATAAAAATGATGAGATTTATAAGCTTAAATGCCAATTAAATGATGAAAAGGCTAAGCTAGAGGTTATTCTGGAGGACCAGAAAAGTCTTAAAGAAACCCTTGCAGTCACCCAAGTAGAGTGTGATCGATGGGTGAAATCATGCAAAGGTTTTGAGATGCTTCTTAGTAAGCAATCAGCTTCCAATGTGAAGTTTGGCATTGGTTATAATCACACTGCTCCTCCTACAGATTTTACTCCAAGAGTAGAGGTGAAATCTGATGGAGAAAGCAATAACCAATCCACCTCATCATGTGATTCACTTTCTGATAAAGCATCATCAAAAGTTGAAGTCAGCAATAAGCCCTCTCAGAACTTATCAGCTAATATTGATAGTTCAATTGCTGACACTCACATGATCAAAGAGTTGGTCAACTCAGGAGTTATGTCAGAAAGTCCTGAAAGGACTGGAGAGCAAGATTTAACTCCTGAAGTTCAAGCTCCAACTACTGACAGCACTGAAAAGAAGAAAACTGTCAGTAGAAAGAGTTTGAAAACTACTAAAGAGGAAGCCAAGAAAGCAAATAGTGCTTCCAAAGTACTGAAGAGCAAGTCTTCAGTAGTTTCATCCTCTTTAGTTGATGATCAACAAAAGATGAAAAATAAACCATGTGAAGTATGTGGTTTGTTTAATCATCTCACTGATGATTGTTGGTACAAAAGAGGATCCAAACTCAAAAATAAAGATGAAATTAAAGAGAAAATGGTAAAAATGAAAAATGAGTTTAAAGCCACATTTGTACCAGCAACATCAAATCCTGTAATCCCCAAGTCCAAAAAGAAATCCAAAAAGGAAGGGGTTAAACAGGTAACAGCTGAGGTTGCTCAAAAGAAGAAGGTGCAACATAAGAACTTATCAAACTCCAGTCCTAATGTGTCTGAAGAGCTGAAAGCTCTATCACAAAATCAGACACAGCTGGTTATGATGGTTCAACATCTATTGGGAAGAGTCAACCAATTAGATGCTCCTATGTTGAATCCACAGAAAAGGAGGTCCAAGCCAAAGGATTCCTCTTTTCCACCATCTTCTTCCTCTCAAGCTGTTATTTCTAGCAAACTTGTTAGTCCACCATCTGTTGATGTGAATAGGCCCAAAACCAAAAAGGTTTGGGTCTCAAAATCTAACTAATTTGCTTTGTTCTGCAGGGTTCTTCAACATGCCACAGAGGCATCTGGTATGTAGACAGTGGAGGATCCATGCATATGACAGGAAACAGATCACTTCTTAATGACTACTCTCAAGGAAAGAAGGGATTTGTATCTTTTGGCAATGATGCAAAGGGTTACATCATCGGCAAAGGCTTTGTTTCCAATGGGGAAATAAAGTTTGATGATGTTAACCATGTGGAAAATCTCAAGTACAACCTCTTGAGTGTCAGTCAAATGTGTGACAAAGGCCATGTTGCTCTTTTCACAAGTCAGAACTGCCGGATTCTGTCATCCAAAGTTCTGAGTTTGATTGACAAGGTGTTGGATAAACACACTCTCCTTAAGGCCAACAGGACTGGTAGAGTGTATGCCTTAGATCTTTCTAAGAAAATAGATCTAAAAGGCCATCCTTGCCTATTTTCCAAGGCTTCCCCTCAAGAATCTACACTATGGCATAGAAGGCTGAGTCATGTTAATCTCAAAAACATAAATCAGCTGATTACCCATGGTTTAGTAAGGGGATTGCCCATGAAGGAGTTCAAATGTGAAGATGACTGCACTGCTTGTCTAAAAGGAAAACAGCACAAAGTTTCATTTCCTTCCATAGAAGAACCTAAGTCCACAGCCTGCTTACAACTTCTTCATATGGATCTCTTTGGTCCTGTGAGAGTGATGAGTATGGCTAAGAAGAAATACTGTCTAGTAATTGTGGATGATTACTCTAGATTTGTATGGACTTTCTTCTTGCATTCAAAGGATGAAGCACCTCAGAAGATTATCAACTTTGTGTTGTATGTTGAGAAGCAGTATTCCCTCTCAGTCAAGTGTGTTAGAAGTGATAATGGAACTGAGTTTAGAAACAACACACTTGATGAGTTCTTCCTCTCAAAGGGAATCAAGAGGCATTTTAGCATTCCAAGAACTCCTGAACAAAATGGAGTAGTGGAGAGAAAGAACAGGACCCTTATTGAAGCTGCAAGGTCCATGTTGGCTGACTCTGGATTGCCAATGACTTTTTGGGCTGAAGCTATCAATACCGCTTGTTATGTCCAAAATAGAGCTCTAGTGAATAAGAGGTTGATGAAAACTCCATATGAAGTTCTTCATCATTTGGCCCCTCTAATTTCATTCTTTAGAGCTTTTGGATGTCCTTGTTTCATTCTCAACACAAGGGATCAACTCCAGAAATTTGATTCTAAGGTGGATGCAGGATATTTTGTTGGTTATTCATCAACTTGCAAAGCATACAGAGTCTTCAACTGTAGAACAAAGATAGTTGAAGAGACTCTACATGTTAAGTTTAATGAATCTCCAAAGGACAAGATTCCACAAAATCCTGTGGAGATATTTGATTTGGACATACTGCAATATGCTCCTCATCAAACTCCAGCTGTTGCTCATGTCAACAGTTCTCCACCTGGTGGTACTGCTAGTGCTGATGATGATGATAGCAGTACTCACCTCTTCAGATTTACTGATCAACTGCCTGATTCAGCTAGACCTGATGTTCCTGTAGCTCCAGCAGCACAATCCACAACAAATGCTGATGAGATTTCTACAACTTCAACTTCCTTTGAACTACCATCAACTGATTGGTTTCAAGGAAATTCTTCACCATCACCATCTGTTGCTGCTGAGCCTGCTACAAACACTTGCACTGATCTCATTGTGTATCAAGATCTGAAGAATCACCCTATGTCTCAAATCATTGGTGATATCACTGCTGGTGTATCAACAAGAAGTCAATTGTCAAATTTCTGCTTCTATGCTCTCTTCATCAGTCAGCAAGAGCCAAAGAATTATCACATTGCATTAAAAGACAATGGATGGGTTGATGCCATGCAGCTTGAGCTTCTTCAGTTCAAGAAACAGCAAGTGTGGGAACTTGTTCCTCTACCTCCAGGTAAGTGTGCAATAGGCACTAAATGGGTGTTTAGGAATAAGACTGATGAAAATGGGCTTATTGTTAAGAACAAGGCCAGACTGGTGGTTCAGGGGTTTGCACAAGAAGAAGGTATTGATTATGATGAAACCTTTGCTCCTGTAGCCAGACTGGAAGCAATTCGATTGTTTTTAGCTTATGCTGCTTATCAAAATCTTAAAGTTTTTCAAATGGATGTCAAAAGTGCATTTTTATATGGGAAAATTAAAGAAGAGGTTTATGTATGTCAACCACCAGGTTTTGAGGACAACAAACATCCTAATTGGGTGTATAAGCTTGATAAGGCTCTTTATGGGTTGAAACAAGCTCCTAGGGCCTGGTATGAGACATTATCAAACTTTCTTCTTAAAAATAATTTTACTAGAGGCACCATAGATAAAACTTTATTCATTAAGAAAGCAGGGCAGCATAATCTACTTGTTCAAATTTATGTAGATGATATTATTTTTGCATCCTCTGATCCACAGTTGTGTGATGACTTTACAAAGCTGATGCAACAAAAGTTTGAAATGAGTGCAATGGGGGAATTACAATTTTTTCTGGGTTTGCAAATCAAACAAAAGGCTGATGGAATTTTCATTCATCAGTCCAAATATACAAAAAATCTTTTGGAAAAATTTGATTTGCAAAATTGTAAACCCTGTTCTACTCCCATGTGCAACACCACACAACTGGATACAGATCAGAAAGGTAAAGTGGTTGATGAAACACTTTACAGATGTATGATTGGGTCCTTGATGTACCTAACAGCTTCTAGACCAGATATTATGTTTGCTACATGTGTTTGTGCTAGATTTCAGGCTGCACCTAAGGAGTCTCATTTGATTGCAGTCAAGAGGATCTTTAGATATTTGCAAGGCACTCCATCTCTAGGTTTATGGTATTCTACTAGACATTCTGGTAAATTAGTTGCTTTTTCTGACAGTGACTATGCAGGGTGTAAATTGACCAGGAAATCAACTTCTGGTGGATGCCAATTCCTAGGCAACTGTTTGATTTCTTGGCAGAGTAAGAAACAAACTTCAGTTGCTACATCAACTGCTGAAGCCGAGTACATAGCTGCTGCAAGTTGTACATCTCAGGTATTATGGCTTCAAAACCAATTATTGGATTATGGCATAACTGAGACTAAGACTCCATTGTTAATGGACAGTTCTTCAGCTCTTTGTATTGTCAAGAATCCTGTCCAGCACTCTAGGACTAAACATATTGAAATCAGACATCACTTTATTAGAGATTGTTTTGAAAAAGGTCTGATTGATCCAAAATTTGTTCCTAGTGCTGATGAGCTTGCAGACATTTTTACTAAGCCTTTGGATAGTTCAACCTTCCACAACCTGGTGTTAAGGCTTGGTATGCTGCAGCTAGAATAAATGACAACTACCGATAATCTCAGTAATAAATACTGATGATCATTGGTAACCATGTCATATATAAGTACTTCATTTGTTAAAACAGCTGATGTAGTTATAACAGCTGATGAAATCACAACAGCTGATGTAACTACAACTGCTGATGTCAGAAATGCAGATAAGTACTGATGACCAATGAAACATTTTAATGTAGAGGTCAGACTGAAACAGCTGAAAAGCTAAGAATTGACGACAACAGCTGATGAGCAATTCCTCTTCAGTTGTTTTTCCAACTGCTGTTTCTAAACAACTGAAGCCACAGCTATGTCTTCAGTAGTTTACAACTACTGAAGACTACCGCTACGTCTTCAGCTGTTTACATCAACTGATGACAAAACCACTGTCTTCAGTAGTTACACAACTACTGATGACAAACACCATGTCCTCAGTTGTTTCACCACCTGAAGTCGAAATTGTCCTCAGTAGTTTTATAACTACTGAAGACAAAATCAAAGACTTCAGCTGTTTCAATGTCTGACAGTTAAAACCAAGTCTTCAGTTGTTTTATAACAACTGATGATCACACCAATACGGTCAGTCATTTCAACCTCAAAAGTTGATGCCACGTCATCAGTTTCAGCAAATGATGACTCACCAAAAACCTTCAGTCGGTTCATAACCCTACCCTATAAATCCCTTATCTCACCAGAGTTTTTCTTACCTTCACTCTCAAACCTAACGTTCAAAAACTCTGTACCCTCTCTTCATCCATGGCGACCATGCAACTAAAACCTCGACACAACTGTGTCGCTCACCTCACTAAATCACCATTCTGGACCAAGTTTCATAACGCCATTGATTTAATGGTCCAGTCACCTTACCAAACAGCCTTCCTCATAAACCCCACCATATATGCCGAATCCCTTAGCCAATTCTGGACGAACGTCACTCTTGTCTCTGAGGAGAATGACACAGAGTCACTTCATTCGTTCGTCCATAACCAAAAGGTGGTTATCAATCCAGAGATTCTTCGACAAACCCTCAACCTGGATGATGCCACTTTCCCAACCAGCTATCCAAAGGGCACCACTGATCTATCTTTTGCCCACCATGGATATGAAGGCAATCTGAGTGCCTCTACCATATTGAAGAAACATTTCCAGGATGCTGAACGGCTTATCTTTCATATGGTAAATGTTTGCCTGGCTCCAAAGACTTCATCATGGGATCAAATGTCCACAAGGTGGCAACAGGTATTGTACTCTATCCTTGAGCAACAACCTTTAAATTTTTCTGAAATATTATTCTTAGAGCTCAAGGATATGGCTCAAAAACAACTTTCTAACCGTTGGATACTATATCCTCGGTTTATAATGGCCATAATTGAAAACCAGCTTCAAGCTGAGGGACTTGTTGGCCTGGGAGTCCCTGCTATGGCTGTATTGCCTGAAGTATACTCCCGGCACAACTCTGACCAATCACTTCAAAATGGCTGCCAAGCTGCGCAAACCCACGCAGCTGGAACCCACAGCCACCACCACAAAATCCAAAGTCCCCACCAAACCAAAAACAAAACGAACCAAAACAGCTATTCAGGAAGATGAGTCACCTGAAGATGCTCCTGTACCACAAAGACAGGCTATACTCACTGGAGTTAACCCCCCAGTAGTATCAGAGACTCAACCAGCCACAGCCGCTCAGGATTCCTCTCAAAAGGAACCTGAAGCAACCAATAAAGGGGTACCCACAAATCTGGAATCTCCTCATTTGAGGAGATTGCCATTGAAACTCACCATTCTCCCCAGGTGCATAATACCCCATCTCCCAATGAAAATGCCCCCCAAAGTCCAACACTTATAATTGCAAATGTGCTGACTCAGCTGCATGCCTCTCCTCCTCCCAGACAACCATTTAAAGGGAAAACCACAGATATGGAGGAAGAGGATCAACATGCTTCTGACAACCCACAGCACAGGGGTTTAAATGTTCAGTCTCCTAGTGTAGATACGGAGACAAGAATATCTAATGAGGCTGCCACCTCTTCTGCATCAGCACATGATCAGACTGAGGCTGGTAACATGGCTAAGACCTCATTAGAGGCAACAGCTGATGAAGGACATCGTCCTGAGCTGGAAGTCCCCAGTTCCAAGAAAAAGGGGCACATGCTACATCTGGTCTACACCCAGAGCATGTACATCTTGCTACTAGCAAGAGGTCAGGTGATTCAGCATCTGCTGATGATGACCTGGGCTTCTTTTATGATGTTCTAGCCCAGAACACAATTCTTGAGGAAGAAGTCAGTAGACTACAAAGACTACTTGACCAATTCTCTCAAGAAGCAAGTCCATCTGATACCACCATACACCCACAGATGGCACCTTCACCTGAAGGTCTCCTAAACACTCAGCCACTACAAACAATCAATCCACCAGCCTCTCCTTCTGGCACTGTTTCTCAGGGACAGAACCCCTCTGAGCAAACAGCTGCTATATTCCAAAAATCCCTACCGCTCATCACCCCAATGATCACTGACATTGTGATCCAAACCTTGGATGACAAACTTCCCTCCATTCTACAGCCACTAGTGGAGGAGATTATGAGCACAAGCCTTTCTACTACTCAAACCCTTGCAACCAATGCAACCAAAAAGGGGGAGAGTCAGTCAGTAAAAGACAAAGGGAAGAGCATACTGATAGAGAGAGACCAGGAGGAAGAAGAGGTTGTTGAGAAAGAGTATGTGAAGGGAGCTGACACTGATCAAGTGAGTGAAAGTCACAAAGACTTTCACATCACATACAAGAAGAGGAAGATAGAGAGGAAAGAAAAAGAACTCCAGCTTGATGAGATGGTCAAAATGGCGGATGCTACACATAGCAAATCTATGGACTCCATTATTGACCAACTATACAGACAAGGGTTTGACACTGCACAGCTTGACTCAGAGATTAGAAGACTTGAAGTTGAAGAAATTAACTCAAGATGGGCAAGCTATGATGTGCTAGAGAGAGAAAGACTGGAGATCATGATCAGATTTATTGCTAAGTATCTTGGAAGATCATTGATAGAGATTAAGTCATGGACCAGGGACAGTATCTTGGCTATAACCACCAAGATCTGTACGTCTGAAGAATACACAAAAGGATTAGTGATTGAAGCCTTAAATGAAGCAGGGGCTGGAAAAAGAAATGAACTAGCAAAATACTCCAAAGCCTCACTCATCACAAAAATGCTAGAACAACCTGCAAAACCCACAACCTCAAAATCACCACTACCACAACCCATTAAACCAACTCCTTTACCCACAAAACCAACAGCCGATGATGCATCCAAGAAGAAGAAGAGAAGGATGTTGAGGCTAGAAGAAGAAGAAGAAGAGGATGATGAGGAGGAAGATAGGCTGCCTCTTTCTGCAGTCCTAACTTTACCCAAAGCCAAACCTATGCCCATCACTCCCACCTCACAGATGGAAACTGTGAGGGTAAAGATTGAAGAAGAGCAAATGCAAAGGCTTCATGATGAGGAGATGCTAAAAAGTATAGATAAAACTTATGCTGCCTCCTCATCAATAATAAGTATGAAGAAAGAAGCTTTGAGACTGTACACCCTCGCCAACACATTTCAATATCAGAAAGAAAAGGTGAGGATGTGGCCTGATCCTAGGGTGGCTCACAGAATTGTGAAGAAGGATATTCCTGCACGCTACAAGGGCCAGATAAAGAGGATCGTAGATGAAGAGATCATAGTGGTCCTTGTAGTATCACCCTGGGAGATTGTTGAAGACTTCAAGAAAGCTTATGAGACTAAACAGCCTCCCCAAAAGATGTTAGAGAACAGAGTGATCAAGAAGGGGCTAGTCTACAAGAAGCTTGAGAACTTTAAACAGAATGAGCTCAGTCTGTTACTCGAAGGTAATCATCCTGATGAGTTTGCCTACAGACAAATCACAACGGTTGAGCTCAAAAATGGCAAACAGGCCAAATACATCTCAGAGCTGTATGGGCGTGAAGGATTATTCGATGGTGAACCAGAGAATCTCACTATGGAAGAACAAATTATGTTTCTCAGAGCATACACCAGAGAATCCTACAGGCTCATACATGGGAAGTAAGTTTCATGGATGGGGGAACAGCTCAGTGTCCAATTCCCCAATACAGAGCTCCTATCCACACTTTGCCAACCAAATTATCAGGGACTTACTTCCAGGCCGGTGCTTATATGGGTCATCTTCTCAACTGATCAAGAAGGAAAAAGACCATTCATTCTGCCAACAATAAGTGGGACCTCAATAAAGTTAAAGGTTTTGGCTGCATTGGTTCAGGGGGAGTTTGTTGGACCAAAAGAACCAATGAGCCGGATCAGAAAACCTTTAAGTCCCACAGACGTCACAACAACTACTGAAGTCCACATCAGCTGAAGACAACATCTGAATACAAAGTCTGAAGACACAAGTACTGAAGACAAAGTCTAAAGACACAAGTGCTGAAGACAAAGTCTGAAGACACAAGTGCTGAAGACAAAGTCTGAAGACACAAGTGCTGAGGACAAAGTCTGAAGATGTTGTCACAACAGCTGAAGAGGACTTCTTCAGTAGTTGTGACGGTTTGCTTTCAGTAGTTTTTATTTTCTATTTTCAGTAGTTTTGTAAAACGACTGAAGAGTTTGTTCTTCAGTCGTTGTAGCATCAGTAGTTTTCTTTTTCAGTAGTTTCATGCTTTATACTTAACACTCTGACATGTTCTCAGTAGTTGTGAACATTTCAGTAGTTTGTTAAGAAGTAGTTATTTTTGTATTAAATCTGCTAGTAATCACCACCCCGTGATTACAGCAGTAATTGCACTCTATATAAGGAGTGCCAACCTTATTGTAACTATGAATGATTGAGCAATAATATTGAGCATTATTGAAACATTCCAAATCACAGAAAATATTCTCTCGTATTTGTTACAAATAACACTCTCTTGCTATAACTTGACTAATTCATCTCTTCATTCCGCTGCATTACACTATTATACCTCAAACTTGTGATCGCTAATCCTGTCAAACCCTAACAATGGTTTGGTTAATAACATCGTTTGATGCTTCAATTTGATCCACTTTGTTCTAGGGTTCTTGGGGAAATTGGGTAATCATGGGAAAGTTGGTTTTTAAGAATTAGAAATCATTCTTTGGCAGGCATAGGCGCCCAGCCTAATTGGTAAACACACATCCTCTCCACCTTGAGGTCCCGGGTTCGAACCCGGGCACCTCCTTTTATTTTGTTTTATTTTTTTAAAGCCTTTTAATTACAAATAAAATTACAGAAAATTAATAATTAATATAAAAATCATTTCTGATAATTAATATAAAGATTTTAGATACTAAAATATTTTCTGAAATTTTTCTAAATTAAATATATCCATAAATATATATATATATAAATATATATATAAATCTTTTAGTTATTCCTTATAAAACGGATTTAAAATGATTGTTTATATTAATTTTCATTGATCCAAACGTTACTTCTAAAATCATGATTATTTGTTTTAAAGAAAAAATGTATTTATATTTAAACTTGTTAGTTGTTACAAAAGGTTTTCTTTTAAATTAATTAAACATTTATTTATATTTGGTGGAACTTAAAAATATTTACGAACGCTTAATTCTTTAAAAGAATTAAATTCATAATCGTAGTAATTATATATAATTACTTAAAATATTTAAGAATATTATTATAAAATATATTTTAGCTAATTAATATTGTGTTATTAATCAAAATGCTATTTCTTATTATTCTTAGATAATTAGAAAGACTTAATTGTATATTGAACCTCCTCGTCATTATATTTAATTTCATTTTTTTTAAATACTTAAATACATATATAATCCTTCTAATGGGTTTAAAATGAGAATAAGGATTCTATAAATTTAGTTACTTGTCAAAACTCCTTAAAACTATCAAAACCCAAATCATTAATAGAACGTTAATCTTATTATTAACTTTAATCTTTACCTTGTAATATATATGTTAGGTGCCTTGTAATGGATACGTTGGATTATCTTTTAATCTTTTATATCATCTTGAAATGCATATATCAATGTGAGTATTTCCATACCCCTTTTGCTTATTTTCATACTTTGGGGTGAAACATGTTAACTTATACTTTGCATTGTAAACTTATTTGAGACTTGTAAACTTTATGGCAATTCATCATGTTAAGTTGTGGTTAGTTGAACTTTTGTGGTTACCATGTTATGGCGTTATATGTACAATCATTAACTATTGCTAGCCCAGCGAAGTCATAGATCTATGGGTAAGACAAGCCTGCTTGGTTGATCCAAGTACACTTAGCTGATCGTATATACTTTTAACGTTTGAGACTTGTAAAACTATTGTCAAGGTTTGATTGTTGCATTGTTCATAACATCCCTAATCACTTTATTCACTAACTTATGACTTGAATTGCCATCTTTTATATACTTATGTATTGAAAACTATAGATTGCTCACCAACATTTTTATGTTGACCTTTTATTTTTAACATGTTTCAGGAATACCCCAAGTTTGTGATCTACTCTTTGAAGCTTGCACATCTAGGAATGGACCTAGATAAATAAATAAAATAAGAATCATTTGTACATTCTATGTTTTGCTTTTATTCTTTATGAGACTTATGTATGTAATGTGACAATTGAAACTTATGTTTAAATTATATTTGAATCATTAATAGCGTTATGTGGCTGTGAACGATCTTAACTCTCACTCCTCGACGTTTCCGCCGTCAAGGTTGGGGTGTGACAGTACACACCGGTGGTCCTGTTTTAACACAACAAACATTGATCAGATATCCTATACGGTTATTCAGGATATTTGATTTAGCTTTCTATCATCATTTACCTGCTGGTTGTCCCGTCTGGGCAGCAGCCACCGCTGCCTAAACATGCTCGTTTATCAGGACAGCTAATTCAGCAGGGGTCATGTTTATAGCACCACCGCCATGGTCTCCGGTGCCACGTCCATGTCCACGCCCACGCCCACGTCCACGTCCACGTCAACGGGCGTCCATTTTTCACTTTACATTCACAAATACAATAATGAGTAACATCAAACACATTTATCCCATTGAAGTACAGTAAACAGTAAGGAATAATGAATCATCACCACCACAGCATTCATAACAAAAATGATAACCAAGATAAATAAATTGTAAATGAGTCACAATGTATTCACCAATGTCATAATTTAATTTTGTCGTTAGGGTGGGGAAACAACCCTTCCCACATAGGTTTCAAAAGAGAGAAAACACCACTTAGTCCAAGTCATATAAAGGAATCAATTGACGACATCCGACCCATCACTGTCATCTTCCGTCTCCACCGGTTCCTCCTCCCCGGGTTCCTCCTCAGGATCCTCATCCCCAGGGTCCTCTGCAGGAGCTATGGTAATCTGAAGCGCTGCCAATTGGGCTTCTAAGGTAGCAATTCTGTTATCGGCTACTGCATCCCGCTGTTCACGAGCAGTCATGCGTCCTCTAAGTGCTATAAAACCGTCTTCCATGTGGTGACACCCATTTAGGGTCTTCCCGTGTCGCTCCTCGAATTCATCCATTCGATGTCGTAGTTTGTACACCTCGTGCTGCAGTGTACAAACATCACTCGTGAGTCGCCTGACTCGTTGCTGCTCAGTATCCAGTGCAGCCACCAGTGCAGCAATCATTTGCTTATTAGACTGCACTGTCCGTGGAAGTGAAGGCATTGGCTGATCAGCGTTGCTCCTAGTCCTGGGCCTCGGGACAGGTACGCGCTCCCTATACATTATGTGATCAACGAACTTGGGGTAGAAACTCCAGTCTCGTGGGGGGTCACGCTCCATCAATGCAAAAGGTTGATCCTAATCAATCTCCCCTCAAGGATAAGCTAGACGGGGCGAGTCGGGTCCATTTTCGGGTACAGATGCAGGAGGTGAGGACTCAGATCGTGTAGGTGATGCCGGTCGCTTACCCGGAGTTCTCGATGACGATGCCATGCTGCAGAGGGTGTGATGTGTATGCCAATGAGTATGCAATAGAGGAAATAAGGAACAGGTAACTAACTAACTATGTGTGGTTATAGTCTAGTGTGTATGTAACCTAGTTCCCTATAACCAATGGCTCTGATACCAATCTGTCATACCCTTAAAATCCACGTGCGGGGTTTTACCGCGAGGCGTGTGAACAAACCAGGATCACAGTCAATAGTTACTCAGAACGACTCTATATGCCACATTTAAGATAAAACAAACCAAAGTTCAAACTTTAAAACCATGCGGAAGCGTTTTGCAAAAATAAGACAAACCCACGGTAAATGAATGCATAATATGGCAAACACGCGCCATCCCAATGCTTAAAACCCATATATAAAAGATAAACAATTTGTCTATGAAATAAAGCCTAAGAATGCATGTTGGACCCGTGTTGTGCTCCTATTGGCAAGCGGAGTTAACGACCTGAGAATAGCATACTAAAAATGTCAACACAATGGTTGGTGAGTTCAAGAGTTGACGTTCAAATATAAACAATTTAACAGTTGTGATATATAAGTAGTGTATTGTAACAGATAGCTAATCTATTAACAATAAATATTAATTCATAGTGATTTCGCAATTGAAACTGACTGTGATAATTTGTTGCCTCCTATTACGACTTATCAGGTCGGGACAATGTTCATTAGGACAAATTGCACCCGGTTGACCTCGAGTCACACAGGTAGGGCTCGTCAAACCCAGTAGTACTACCCAAGTTTCCCCGCTATTCAATATTAACAATTCGAAAGTGTGAGGACTTTTCCATGATAAACAGCACTATATTAATATTATACACAACTTAAATATATAAAGCGTTTGTAAATTACCAGTATGCTATCTCCCCCAAAAGAGATTAAGTAAAGAGTGGGGCATGAACTCACCTGATATGCGTAACAACTACTTAGGGTTTACTTGGAAGAAAGAGTGGACAGACAACCTTCAGAGGTTACCTAGATCATGTAAGTACATAAGTACGTGTAAACAGAGAACATGTGGTACCCTAAGCACACCACAACCAAAGACTCAGGGTTTCAGAAAACAGACACATTTGACCCAGTTGACCCGTTTGACCCGTTGGTGACATCATGAGTTATAATTCAATTAAGCAAACGTGAACATATGACATACATGGTTAACATTCAAATGGATCACATGAGGTGCTACATTACCCAATGCATTACTTAGATCATCATACCACTAAATATCATACAAGTCATGCGAATCTAAAACATTAATATGCCCACTAGTTATAACATAACTAACACGCCACACAAAGATCAAATCACGCACTACATGCCATGTGAAGCCACTCACGACTTCACATCCTAAACCCTGCCAATCTTACTAAGTAGGGGCCTCAGATTCGCACGCGTGTATGATGATCACAATCATATCCATTAACCATGTTCATTGCATTCAACATACACCATAATAATCAATTTCCAGTCCCAAACATGATGCCTTAATTACTAATCAACCTTCAACATCATACATAATCATCAAAGTCCATACATCACACATGATCATCCAAGCATTCCATACAACAAAATTAACATATTCTATCACATTAGAAATCATCCATGAACATACTAACATGCTCCTAATATCCCAAACATGCTCAAACTATCATCTTTCAAACTTTGTGCAAATAAAGTTTCCCTTTTGGGAAAGCACATCCCAAATCTATCAAACACCCAATGTATTCATGAATCCATTAATAATACACCAATTCAAGTTCATATCAACATCTAAGCATGATCAACAACATCCAAACATCATAATTCACTAACCTTCATGATCAAAAGTTTCTACTTTTGGAAATCTATGAACTACAACATTCATTCTTAGTTTTCTAGCATCCATATCATCAATCTATCATACATACATCAACATAAATCCTTCAACAACATCAATCCATCATCAAATCATCATATCATTAAAATAAAGTTACTATTCTTAGTAACCTACGAACAACACGTCAAAAACGTAACTTTCTTGCATAATCGATGTTAACTAACATGTATACAATCTAACTAACATGATAACATCATCAAACAACAACAATCAACATTGAATCCTAGATTTTCGAATCTAGGGTTTCGGCCAAACATAGAACCCATACAAAAACATGTAAAACTCACCTATAAACGTGCAATGACTTGAAATTGATGCTTCTAACTTGTTCTATCGCTTGTAATTGCCCAAAATCCATAGCTAATTGGTTGTTCTAGGCTGGATTTCGAAGATGAGAGGGTTTGGGGTGGTGGTCGCGGCCGAGAATGGGGTGGGGATTAGGGTTGGGGTTTTGTTTTTAATTAATTTACAATAACCACCCTTTAACTCTTGCATTTGTATTTTTTTATAAAAATTAAGCTTTAAACTCTTTTTAAAAGTGTTTCTAGCTAGATTAATAAACATATAGACTAATATTAATAATTACATGTTTTATCTTTACTAAACACAAAACATACGAATTAATACACACGTTTCCACGTTACGCGATAAAATTCACCGTTAACATTTAAATCGCGTAAACACATAAGCATAACACAACAATCACATAATCAGTTAAATTATAATTAACTTAACATTATTAATTACCATCGGGTCACCAACGTTAAACGACAACTAGTGTGTGCTCATGACATGTGTACGCAAGACTTAACGGAACTAACGGAGTTTTGGTAACGGAAAATTACCGGATGCCACAATTAAATATACATGTTTATCTCCTACATTCATCCCTCATATGCTAATTAATTTCAAATTGATAAGATTAGATATCTATTTGGTGATTGTGTGAAGTTATGGGGCAAAACAACTTACCAACGAGGAAAAAAAGAAGAAAATGAAGTTTCATTAGAAAATTAGACAAGTCTAGCAAAGAATACTACCTTTCGCAAACCTACCACCCACCTGATTTCATTCTCTTTAACTACACCCTCACTTATCATTTTTGGTCTCTCTTATCTTGAAACACCACTAAATTAACATCGTCGTCCAATCATAATCTTGAAACTTTTCATCCCCATCATTGAAATCGGGATAACCTAAATCTCCAAAAAATACAAAAGTGACAAGGTTCAAATCAACCTCTGAAATTATTGGAGCTTACCAACTTGAATTTCAAGAATGACAATTTGAATCAATAGATGGATTTATGTTCCTCAATCAACACTATTTAATAATAAAACTAATCGGAGCAAATCTGGTTGTTTATATCTCTTACAATCGACATTCATTCATATCTAGCCCTAACAAATCAGTCGTTGACCTAATCTTGGCAACTGGCTATTTTCGAAGCCTCATGAACCCAAAATCAAAGTCGATGATTTCGATGATGGAAGAACATCAACAATAGTTGTAGCTAACGTGGATGGTGGCAGTTGGTGGCGGTAGAGGTTGCAGACATGATAGGAAAGTGAATAGGGTGGGTGTATTTTGATCATTTTTTAATAATAATAATAATAGAAAAATTAATCTTAATGCAACTCAAAGACCAAACTGGACGCATTTATGTATCCTATCATTATACTTTTCAAATCTAAAAGTTAATAACCCCTTATTTGAATTTAACACAAGAACTATCTATGGACTTAATTCAAATGTATATTTATCTTCCAAGATTTAATTTAAAATTTAGGATGTTAAATTATTATTATAAATGAAACCATGCCATGATTCTAAAGGCATTCCATGGAACATGGGATGGCATAGTAGACCCCTCGCTTTGTGTACAATGATTAAAGACGCACAACATCATTCATTACTCCTATTTATTAGCGTACTTTTCTTTTAAAAAAATATGGTTGTGAGTGGTTGTGAGTGAAAATTTACGGTTTCAATTAAGAGCATTCATAGTAGAGTTTTTATTTTTATGTGATTATGTGTCATATATTATATGAGATAGTTGTGAGTGGTTGTGAGTGAAAATTTATGGGGGTTGTATCGGGTTTAAAAAGGTAAAGATGTAGATGGTCCAAGAAAGCCCATCGAGCACGGTCCAATTTAAAAATGTACATCGTCTGTTTGTTTCTAATTTTAAAAATATTAAATTTTCATATGTTTGTGAATTTTTTTATAAGGCATACCGATTTCGCCTATGATCTTCACAAGTAGAGGATCAGGGTTTGAAACCTATAATCATAAGAGCTAAATGTAATTGATAATTTTGGATTAGTAAATTTAAAACACTATGAAGGTAAGTATAGCTTTAAACAAAACAAAACAACAAATGAATTAACCAGCCAAGTGATCCATGAACGTATATATCATAACGTCTCCAACATCGAAACGTTAAATCAAAACCCTTGTTGACCTTGTTTTAGTAATTTAAATCCCTGTAATTGGTATTGTACTATTTTACTTATGTTTAAACTTTTCATAAATTTGTCACACAAAGTTTTCCCTATAAAATCTGCAGGACCGTTCAAGGGATGGTCACTTACAGCACAACACACAATGAGGAGATAACTTTAGAACACCTAACATATCAAATAGGGAACTGGTAAATTATAAGTTTGATACTAAGAACACAAGTAAATATAAGACAGAACAATAAGCAAACAACACAAATATTGGTTTTCAAGAATGTTGTATATTGCTCTTAAGTTCTATACAAGTATTACAAAGCATAAAGAAAGTTACAAGGACCTGAGATACTTTATACTACATCCTACAGCAGGCCATACTTTGAAGGCTAGTTGGAAACATTTGAACTAGACAACAAAATCAACTGTAGAGTCAAAAGACAGTTTGCCTTTTGACTAGTGACTATGACATGCCATAGCTCACATACTAATATATTACAAAAAGGATAAAAGTACATAAAGTAGAAAGCACAGACTCAAGACCTCAATGTACAGTTACCAAAAGCATGGACCTTTTCACCAACTTATGAAAGCATGGACCTTTTCTCCAACTTTCGAAAATCTTCACTTCTTGGCTTCGGAAGACTTTGTCTTTGAAGCTTCAGAAGACTTCACTTTTGGCTTCGGAAGATGTTGGTCTTGGCTTCAGAAGATTTTACACTTACAATATTTTCTAGTGCATGGTGTAAAAGTTCCGAAGCATTTCTACTCTGTACTTCAATGCATGCATGCAGGAAAAGACTTTGAATGTTTTATATGCATCAGCCTTATATGAAACCTTACAAACTCCCCCTAGGCTGATGCTACCAAAAAATTTCAAAGACCTTTAAATGTTGACAGTCCTCATCATGATGATGACCATACCATTAGATGGTCAGGATCATTCAGACTCTCATAGTGTCTTCTCATCTCAAAGAGATCATGCAGAGATAGGTTGAATAGGTCTTGCCATATGTAGACATCCTTACCACCTTGATCTCTAATCACATGCCATCTTTCTGGATTAGTTGTGAAGGTCCAGGATAAGATGGGTCTTTCTGATGCAAGAGGAGCCACTTGAATTGGAGTTTATTGGGCTGCATCTTCATTCACTCTCTCAGGATGATCTGATTCATCCTAAGGCTTGGAGGTGGATGACTCTGACTTCTTCTTCTTCTTTGACTTAGGTCAAGAAGTCATCCTTTTCCTCCTCTTTGAAAGTTTCAACTGAGAAGACTAGCCTTCAGCGCCTTGTTGTTTAGTCTTGCCTTTCTCAGTTGGGTCTACCTCCCTCACTGGTTCCGAAAGAAAGGGAGTTTGACCCTGCTGTTGATCCGAAGATAAAGCTTGTTGAGACTCAGCAGGAGGTCCAGGTTGTGTTGTCTCAAATTGTTCAACCTTAACCTACACTTCAGGAGGGGCTTGACTTGGTGGGGAGTGTAAGTCAATGAGCTCTCCTCTCTTGATCTTCTGCTTGATTACCCTGATGTGCTCATCCATAGTGGATAGAGACATTGGGCCAAGTCTCCTTCCTGAGAATCCATATAGCTTCAAGAAGCTCATCATCCTTTGTCTGTAAGCAAACTTCTTCATACTCTTTTGGATGATGGCTCTTGACTTTGCAGCCTCTTCCCTCATTTTTCTTATTGTTTCCTTTTCTTCTTTGAGTACTTGAAGTTCAAGTTGTTTGATATACTCAAACGCAATATACTCAAAGGACAAGGGAAGAAGTGCAGCTGTCTGGTAGATTCGTGTAGCACTCAGGTAGTTTATCATATTTTGCATGTTAGTTTCTTTGTCTACCTGAGGTTCTTGTGGAGTTGCCACAGTCTCTTGCACAGGGCTTTCTTGAACTGGAGAGAGAGTAGGAACATGTTTGTACAATCTTTTCTATCTCTTTTCTTCTTTGATTTGGAGGACCAACCTTGCATCCTCTGCTTCCTTTATCTCTCTTGACACTGTCAACCAGTTCATTGAGTTCTTCTAAGGGGAGAGATATGATCTCATCAATGTCATAGTTCTGGGTCTGCAAGTAAGTAATCCGGACTGCCCTCAACTTATCATCTTGAGTGTTTGGTCTGGGGGCAGCCCTGATTGCAGCTTCCATAAAGACTGAGGACCCAGTGGAACTATCTCCCTTAGCTTCCTCTTCCTCTATCTCTCCTTCTCCTCAATCTCCTCAGGAGTTAAAATCCTTTTTCCTTTGTCACCCACAGACCTTTCTGACTCAGGGTGGAGAGAGCTTTGGCCTTCATTGCTTGGAGTAGCTTCCATGCTCTGGCCAGAGAGAGGCTGTGATACACCTTCACCAGCAGGTGTTTTACTGAGGGAATGGATTGTTGAAGTTGTTGGTTGTGAGACAGAGCTTACAGGTTCTGTCATTGGGCCTTCAGTCAAAGTTTTCCCTTTGAAGCTAATCTAAAGGTCCACCTCAACATCTAGTTTGTCAGGATCAGCGATCACAAGTTTGAAGTATTAGAGTGTAATGCAGCGGAATGAAAAGAAGAATTAGTCAAATTATAGCAAGAGTTTGTTACTTGTAAACAAATGCGAGAGAATATTTTTCTGTGATTAGGAATGTTTCAATAATGCCCAATATTATTGCTAAATCATTCACAGTTACAATAAGGTTGGCACTCCTTATATAGAGTGCAATCACTGCTGCAATCACGGGATGGTGATTACTAGCAGATCTAGTACAAAAATAACTAATACTTAATAAACTACTGAAATGTTCACAACTACTGAGAACATGTCAGAGTGCTAAGTATAAAACATAAAACAACTGAAAAGAAACTACTGATACTACAACGACTGAAGAACAAGCTCTTCAGTCGTTTTACAAAACTACTGAAAAGAAAGAACATAAAACTACTGAAAGTAAACCGTCACAACTACTGAAGAAGTCCTCTTCAGCTGTTGTGACAACGTCTGATACTTTGTCTTTAGCACTTGTCTTCAGACTTTGTCTTCAGCACTTGTGTCTTCAGACTTTGTAATCAGTTGTTGTCTTCAGCTGTTGTGGACTTCAGTAGTTGTTGTGACGTCTGTGGGACTTAAAGGTTTTTCTGATCCGGCTCATTGGTTCTTTTGGTCCAACAAACTCCCCCTGAACCAATGCAGCCAAAACCTTTAACTTTATTGAGGTCCCACTTATTGTTGGCAAAATGGTTGGTCTTTTTCCTTCTTGATCAGTTGAGAAGATGACCCATATAAGCACCGGCCTGGAAGTAAGTCTCTGAAGATTTGGTTGGCAAAGTATGGATGGGAGCTCTGTATTGGGGAATTGGACACTGAGCTGTTCCCCCATCCATGAAACTCACTTCCCATGTATAAGCCTGTAGGATTCTCTGGTGTATGCTCTGAGAAACATGATTTGTTCTTCCATAATAAGATTCTCTGGTTCACCATCGAACAATCCTTCACGCCCATACAGCTCTGAGATGTATTTGGCCTGTTTGCCATTTTTGAGCTCAACTGTTGTGATCTGTCTGTAGGCAAACTCATCTGGGTGATTACCTTCAAGTAACAGACTGAGCTCATTTTGTTTGAAGTTCTCAAGCTTCTTGTAGACTAACCCCTTCTTGATTACTCTGTTTTCTAACATCTTTTGGGGAGGCTGTTTAGTCTCATAAGCCTTCTTGAAGTCTTCTACAATTTCCCAGGGTGATACTACAAGGACCACTGTGATCTCTTCATCTACGATCCTTTTTATCTGGCCCTTGTATCTTGCAGGAATGTCCTTCTTCACAATTCTGTGAGCCACCCTAGGATCAGGCCATATCCTCACCTTTTCCTTTTGATATTGAAATGTGTTGGCAAGGGTGTACAGTCTCAGAGCTTCTTTCTTCATACTTATTATTGATGAAGAAGCAGCATAAGTTTTGTCTATACTCTTCAGCATCTCCTCATCATGAAGCCTTTGCTGCTGCTCTTCTTCTATCTTTACTCTCACAGTCTCCATCTGTGAGGTGGGAGTGATGGGCATAGATTTGGCTTTAGGCAAAGTTAGGACTGCAGAAAGAGGCAACCTATCTTCTTCCTCATCATCCTCTTCATCTTCTTCTTCTAGCCTCAACATCCTTCTCTTCTTCTTCTTGGATGCATCATCGGCTGTTGGTTTTGAGGGTAAAGGAGTTGGTTTAATGGGTTGTGGTAGTGGTGATTTTGAAGTGGTAGGTTTTGCAGGTTGTTCTAGCATTCTTGTAATGAGTGAGGCTTTGGAGTATTTTGCTAGTTCGTTTCTGTTTCCAGCACCTGCTTCATTTAGTGCTTCAATCACTAATCCTTTAGTGTATGCTTCAGACGTACAGATCTTGGTGGTTATTGCCAAGATACTGTCCCTGGTCCATGACTTAATCTCTATCAATGATCTTCCAAGATACTTTGCAATGAATCTGATCATGATCTCCAGTCTTTCTCTTTCTAACACATCATAACTTGCCCATCTTGAGTTAAGTTCTTCAACTTCAAGTCTTCTAATCTCTGAGTCAAGTTGTGCAGTATCGAACCCTTGTCTGTATAGTTGATCAATAATGGAGTCCATAGATTTACTATGTGTAGCATCCGCCATTTTGACCATCTCATCAAGTTGGAGTTCTTTTTCTTTTCTTTCAATCTCCTCTTCTTATATGTGATATGAAAGTCTTTGTGACTTTCACTCACTTGATCAGTGTCAGCTCCCTTCACATACTCTTCCTCCTTCTCAGTCTCTTTCACAACCTCTTCTTCCTCCTGTTCTCTCTCTATCAATATGCTCTTCCCTTTGTCTTTCACTAACTGACTCTCCCCCTTTTTGGTTGCATTGGTTGCAAGGGTTTGAGTAGTAGAAAGCCTTGTGCTCACAATCTCCTCCACCAGTGGCTGTATGATTGAGGGAAGTCTGTCATCCAAGGTTTTGATCACAATGTCTGTGATCATTGGGGTGATGAGAGGTAGGGATTTATGAAAGATAGCAGCTGTTTGCTCAGAGGGGTTCTGTCCCTGAGAAGCAGTGCCAGATGTAGAGGCTGGTGGATTGAATGTTTTTAGTGGCTGAGTGTTTAGGAGACCTTCAGGTGAAGGTGCCATCTGTGGGTGTATGGTGGTATCAGATGGACTTGCTTCTTGAGAGAATTGGTCAAGTAGTCTTTGTAGTCTACTGACTTCTTCCTCAAGAATTGTGTTCTGGGCTAGAACATCATAAAAGAAGCCCAGGTCATCATCAGCAGATGCTGAATCACCTGACCTCCTGCTAGTAGCAAGATGTACATGCCCTGGGTGTAGACCAGATGTAGCATGGCCCCTTTTTCTTGGAACTGGGGACTTCCAGCCTCAGGACGATGTCCTTCATCAGCTGTTGCCTCTGATGAGGTCTTAGCCATGTTACCAGCCTCAGTCTGATCATGTGCTGATGCAGAAGAGGTGGCAGCCTCACCAGATATTCTTGTCTCCGTATCTACACTAGGAGACTGAACATTTAAACCCCTGTGCTGTGGGTTGTCAGAAGCATGTTGATCCTCTACCTCAATATCTGTGGTTTTCCCTTTAGGTGGTTGTTGGGGAGGAGGAGAGGCATGCAGCTGAGTCAGCACATTTGCAATTATAAGTGTTGGACTTTGGGGGGCATTTTCATGAGGAGATAGGGTATTATGCACCTGGGGAGAATGGTGTGTTTCAATGGCAATCTCCTCAAATGAGGAAGATTCCAGATTTGTGGGTACCCCTTCTTTGGTTGCTTCAGGTTCCTTTTGAGAGGAATCCTGAGCGGCTGTGGCTGGGTGAGTCTCTGATACTACTGGGGGGTTTACACCAGTAAGTATATCCTGTCTTGGTGGTACAGGAGCATCTTCAGGGGACTCATCTTCCTGAATAGCTGTTTTGGTTCGTTTTGTTTTTGGTTTGGTGGGGACTTTGGATTTTGTGGTGGTGGCTGTGGGTTCCAGCTGCGTGGGTTTGCGCAGCTTGGCAGCCATTTTGAGTGATTGGTCAGAGTTGTGCCGGGAGTATACTTCAGGCAATACAGCCATAGCAGGGACTCCCAGGCCAACAAGTCCCTCAGCTTGAAGCTGGTTTTCAATTATGGCCATTATGAACCGAGGATATAATATCCAACGGTTAGAAAGTTGTTTTTGGGCCATATCCTTGAGCTCTAAGAATAGTATTTCAGAAAAATTTAAAGGTTGTTGCTCAAGGATAGAGTACAATACCTGTTGCCACCTTGTGGACATTTGATCCCATGATGAAGTCTTGGGAGCCAGGCAGACATTGACCATATGAAAGATAAGCCGTTCAGCATCCTGGAAATGTTTCTTCAATATGGTAGAGGCACTCAGGTTGCCTTCGTATCCATGGTGGGCAAATGATAGATCAGTGGTGCCCTTTGGATAGCTAGTCGGGAAAGTGGCATCATCCAGATTGAGGGTTTGGCGAAGAATCTCTGGATTGATGACCACCTTTTGGCTATGGACAAACGAATGAAGTGACTCTGTGTCATTCTCCTCAGAGACAAGAGTGACGTTTGTCCAGAATTGGCTAAGGGATTCGGCATATATGGTGGGGTTTATCAGAAAGGCTGTTTGGTAAGGTGACTGGACCATTAAATCAATGGCGTTGTGAAACTTGGTCCAGTATGGTGATTTGGTAAGGTGAGCGACACAGTTGTGTCGTGGTTTTAGTTGCATGGTCGCCATGGATGAAGAGAGGGTACAGAGTTTTTGAACGTTAGGTTTGAGAGGAAGGTGAGAAAAACTCTGGTGAGATAAGGTATTTATAGGGTAGGGTTATGAACCGACTGAAGGTTTTGGTGTTAGTCATCATTTGGTGAAACTAGTGATGACGTGGCATTAACTTTCAGAGGTTTGAAATGACTGACCGTATTGGTGTGATCATCAGTTGTTATAAAACAACTGAAGACTTGGGTTTAACCGTCAGACATTGAAACAGCTGAAGTCTTTGATTTAGTCTTCAGTAGTTATAAAACTACTGAGGACAATTCCGACTTCAGGTGGTGAAACAACTGAGGACATGGTGTTTGTCATCAGTAGTTATGAAACTACTGAAGACAGTGGTTTTGTCATCAGTTGTTGTAAACAGCTGAAGACTTAGTGGTAGTCTTCAGTAGTTGTAAACTACTGAAGACATAGCAGTGGCTTCAGTTGTTTAGAAACAGCAGTTGTAGAAACAACTGAAGAGAAATTACTCAGCAGCTGTTTTCGTCAATTCATAGCTTTTCAGCTGTTTCAGTCTGACCTCCACATTTAAATCCGAGTTTGTTTCATTGGTCATCAGTACTTATCTGCATTTCTGACATCAGCAGTTGTAGTTACATCAGCTGTTGTGATTTCATCAGCTGTTATAACTACATCAGTTGTTTTAACAAATGAAGTACTTATATATGACATGGTTACCAATGATCATCAGTATTTATTACTGAGATTATCGGTAGTTGTCACTTATTCTAGCTGCAGCATACCAAGCCTTAACACCAGGTTGTGGAAGGTTGAACTATCCAAAGGCTTAGTAAAAATGTCTGCAAGCTCATCAGCACTAGGAACAAATTTTGGATCAATCAGACCTTTTTCAAAACAATCTCTAATAAAATGATGTCTGATTTCAATATGTTTAGTCCTAGAGTGCTGGACAGGATTCTTGACAATACAAAGAGCTGAAGAGCTGTCCATTAACAATGGAGTCTTAGTCTCAGTTATGCCATAATCCAATAATTGGTTTTGAAGCCATAATACCTGAGATGTACAACTTGCAGCAGCAATGTACTCGGCTTCAGCAGTTGATGTAGCAACTGAGGTTTGTTTCTTACTCTGCCAAGAAATCAAACAGTTGCCTAGGAATTGGCATCCACCAGAAGTTGATTTCCTGGTCAACTTACACCCTGCATAGTCACTGTCAGAAAAAGCAACTAATTTACCAGAATGTCTAGTAGAATACCATAAACCTAGAGATGGAGTGCCTTGCAAATATCTAAAGATCCTCTTGACTGCAATCAATGAGACTCCTTAGGTGCAGCCTGAAATCTAGCACAAACACATGTAGCAAACATAATATCTGGTCTAGAAGCTGTTAAGTACATCAAGGACCCAATCATACATCTGTAAAGTGTTTCATCAACCACTTTACCTTTCTGATCTGTATCCAGTTGTGTGGTGTTGCACATGGGAGTAGAACAAGGTTTACAATTTTGTAAATCAAATTTTTCCAAAAGATTTTTTGTATATTTGGACTGATGAATGAAAATTCCATCAGCCTTTTGTTTGATTTGCAAACCCAGAAAGAATTGTAATTCCCCCATTGCACTCATTTCAAACTTTTGTTGCATCAGCTTTGTAAAGCCATCACACAACTGTGGATCAGAAGATGCAAAAATAATATCATCTACATAAATTTGAACAAGTAATTATGCTGCCCTGCTTTCTTAATGAATAAAGTTTTATCTATGGTGCCTCTAGTAAAATTATTTTCAAGAAGAAAGTTTGATAATGTCTCATACCAGGCTCTAGGAGCTTGTTTCAACCCATAAAGAGCCTTATCAAGCTTATACACCCAATTAGGATGTTTGTTGTCCTCAAAACCTGGTGGTTGACATACATAAACCTCTTCTTTAATTTTCCCATACAGAAAAGCACTTTTGACATCCATTTGAAAAACTTTAAGATTTTGATAAGCAGCATAAGCTAAAAACAATCGAATTGCTTCCAGTCTGGCTACAGGAGCAAAGGTTTCATCATAATCAATACCTTCTTCTTGTGCAAACCCCTGAACAACCAGTCTGGCCTTGTTCTTAACAATAAGCCCATTTTCATCAGTCTTATTCCTAAACACCCATTTAGTGCCTATTGCACACTTACCTGGAGGTAGAGGAACCAGTTCCCACACTTGTTGTTTCTTGAACTGAAGAAGCTCAAGCTGCATGGCATCAACCCATCCATTGTCCTTTAAGGCAATGTGATAATTCTTTGGCTCTTGCTGACTAATGAAGAGAGCATAGAAGCAGAAATTTGACAATTGACTTCTTGTTGATACTCCAGCAGTGATATCACCAATGATTTGAGACATAGGGTGATTCTTCAGATCTTGGTACACAATGAGATCAGTGCAAGTGTTTGTAGCAGGCTCAGCAGCAACAGATGGTGATGGTGAAGAATTTCCTTGAAACCAATCAGTAGATGGTAGTTCAAAGGAAGTTGAAGTTGTAGAAATCTCATCAGCATTTGTTGTGGATTGTGCTGCTGGAGCTACAGGAACATCAGGTCTAGCTGAATCAGGCAGTTGATCAGTAAATCTGAAGAGGTGAGTACTACTATCATCATCATCAGCACCAGCAGTACCACCAGGTGGAGAACTGTTGACAGGAGCAACAGCAGGAGTTTGATGAGGAGCATATTGTAGTATGTCCAAATCAAATATCTCCACAGGGTTTTGTGGAATCTTGTCCTTTGGAGATTCATTAAACTTAACATGTAGAGTCTCTTCAACCATCTTTGTTCTACAGTTGAAGACTCTGTATGCTTTGCAAGTTGATGAATAACCAACAAAATATCCTGCATCCACCTTAGAATCAAATTTTTGGAGTTGATCCCTTGTGTTGAGAATGAAACAAGGACATCCAAAAGCTCTAAAGAATGAAATTAGAGGGGCCAAATGATGAAGAACTTCATATGGAGTTTTCATCAACCTCTTATTCACTAGAGCTCTATTTTGTACATAGCAAGCTGTATTGATAGCTTCAGCCCAAAAAGTCATTGGCAATCCAGAGTCAGCCAACATGGACCTTGCAGCTTCAATAAGGGTCCTGTTCTTTCTCTCCACTACTCCATTTTGTTCAGGAGTTCTTGGAATGCTAAAATGCCTCTTGATTCCCTTTGAGAGGTAGAACTCATCAAGTGTATTGTTTCTAAATTCTGTTCCATTATCACTTCTAATACACTTGACTGAGAGGGAATACTGCTTCTCAACATACAACACAAAGTTGATAATCTTCTGAGGTGCTTCATCCTTTGAATGCAAGAAGAAAGTCCATACAAATCTGGAGTAATCATCCACAATTACTAGACAGTATTTCTTCTTAGCCATACTCATCACTCTCACAGGACCAAAGAGATCCATGTGAAGAAGCTGTAAGCAGGCTGTGGACTTAGGTTCTTCTATGGAGGGAAATGAAACTTTGTGCTGTTTTCCTTTTAGACAAGCAGTGCAGTCATCTTCACATTTAAACTCCTTCATAGGCAATCCCCTTACTAAACCATGGTTGATCAGCTGATTTATGTTTTTGAGATTAACATGACCCAGCCTTCTATGCCATAGTGTAGATTCTTGAGGGGAAGCCTTGGAAAATAGGCAAGGATGGCCTTTGAGATCTATTTTCTTAGAAAGATCTAAGGCATACACTCTTCCTGTCCTGTTGGCCTTAAGGAGAGTGTGTTTATCCAACACCTTGTCAATCAAACTCAGAACTTTGGATGACAGAATCCGGCAGTTCTGACTTGTGAAAAGAGCAACATGGCCTTTGTCACACATTTGACTGACACTCAAGAGGTTGTACTTGAGATTTTCCACATGGTTAACATCATCAAACTTTATTTCCCCATTGGAAACAAAGCCTTTGCCGATGATGTAACCCTTTGCATCATTGCCAAAAGATACAAATCCCTTCCTTCCTTGAGAGTAGTCATTAAGAAGTGATCTGTTTCCTGTCATATGCATGGATCCTCCACTGTCTACATACCAGATGCCTCTGTGGCATGTTGAAGAACCCTGCAGAACAAAGCAAATTAGTTAGATTTTGAGACCCAAACCTTTTTGGTTTTGGGCCTATTCACATCAACAGATGGTGGACTAACAAGTTTGCTGGAAATAACAGCTTGAGAGGAAGAAGATGGTGGAGAAGAGGAATCCTTTGGCTTGGACCTCCTTTTCTGTGGATTCAACATAGGAACATCTAATTGGTTGACTCTTCCCAATAGATGTTGAACCATCATAACCAGCTGTGTCTGATTTTGTGATAAAGCTTTCAGCTCTTCAGACACATTAGCACTGGAGTTTGATAAGTTCTTATGTTGCACCTTCTTCTTTTGAGCAACCTCAGCTGTTACCTGTTTAACCCCTTCCTTTTTGGATTTCTTTTTGGACTTAAGGATTACAGGATTTGATGTTGCTGGTACAAATGTGGCTTTAAACTCATTTTTCATTTTAACCATTTTCTCTTTAATTTCATCTTTATGTTTGAGTTTGGATCCTCTTTTGTACCAACAATCATCAGTGAGATGATTAAACAAACCACATACTTCACATGGTTTCTTTTTCATCTTATGTTGATCATCAACTAAAGAGGATGAAACTACTGAAGACTTGCTCTTCAGTACTTTGGAAGCACTATTTGCTTTCTTGACTTCCTCTTTAGTAGTCTTCAAACTCTTTCTACTGACAGTTTTCTTCTTTTCAGTGCTGTCAGTAGTTGGAGCTTGAACTTCAGGAGTTAAATCTTGCTCTCCAGTCCTTTCAGGACTTTCAGACATAACTCCTGAGTTGACCAACTCTTTGATCATGTGAGTGTCAGCAATTGAACCATCAACATTAGCTGATAGGTTCTGAGAGGGCTTAGTGCTGACTTCAACTTTTGATGATGCTTTATCAAAAAGTGAATCACATGATGAGGTGGATTGGTTATTGCTTTCTCCATCAGATTTCACCTCTACTCTTGGAGCAAAATCTGTAGGAGGAGCAGTGTGATTATAACCAATGCCAAACTTCACATTGGAAGCTGATTGCTTACTAAGAAGCATCTCAAAACCTTTGCATGATTGCACCCATCGATCACACTCTACTTGGGTGACTGCAAGGGTTTCTTTAAGACTTTTCTGGTCTTCCAGAATAACCTCTAGCTTAGCCTTTTCATCATTTAATTGGCATTTAAGCTTATAAATCTCATCATTTTTACTATTAAGAGCAGACTCATACTCAGCTTGTCTTTTGGAAATTGTTTTCTCAAACTCAAGTTTTTCATTTATTAATGCTACATTTGCCTCTCTAATAGAGACAAAGGCAGCAATGCAAGATTCAGAACATAACTTGGCTTTAGCCTCTGAAGATACCTGAGTTACCTGTGAAGATGATGCAGTTGAGCAGGAACCCTCAGTTGATTCCAGAGCCATAAGTGCCAGATTTCCAAAAGGACTATCACCACCATGTTGATCAGCACTTGTGAACAGTTGTTCATGACCAGACATGTCATCTGGCAAGCTGCTCCAATCAACAACTTCTGGGGTGAAGAAGCTATGTTGTTGAGGTTGAGGGGGTTGATGAGATGGTTGAGGTTCTGGAGTGCATGAGGTTGTGGTACCATAGGAGCTTGAACTTGACTGGTTTGTGGCATGTAATAACACGGGTAAGGGTAAGGCATTTGACCCTGAGGAACAAAATATGCAGGAGATTGTAGTTGAGACTGATGACTAGAATTGACAGGATGTTGCCCTTTGTTTTGTTGACTATTGCTAGGAAAAGTCACAAAAGGTGCAGAGGAATTAGATCCAGATGATCTACATTCTCTAGCAAAGTGTCCAAGCCTTTGGCATCTGTGACACCTCAACTTACTCTTGTCAAAACCAACTTTGGTTTTGCCAGAGAGTCCTGGGAACTTTCTTCCAGTTCTTTTGTAGAACTTCTGAGATCTGATATTTATCAAGGCCATTTGGCTCAAAATATCCATCTCTTCTAAGTCATCATCAGCAATCCCCTTGAGATCATCCATGATGAAGCATAGATTGTCATTATTACACCCAGAAAATTGACTATCAACACTCACAAATGCTGAATCAGAAATGTTTGAAGAGAAATCAATATGCTCATCATACTGGCATTCAGATGAAGCATATTCTGACTCATGACTAACCAGAGCAGTGTTGCCTGGTACAAAGTCCTCAGTGAGCTTACCAGATGAAGACAGTTTTCTCTTTTGTTCTATCTCTCTCTCAAATGTGAGCAATTTCCCATGAAGTTGGGTGAGAGATAGTTTGTCCAAATTTGCACTGGAGCGTAGGACAATGGTATATGTATCCCATCTCTCAGGCAGTGATCTGAGAAATCTGTTATTCATCTGAATATTAGTATACTCATGTTTGACCATTTTCAATTCAGAGATCAAACAAGAGAACCGCTCAAACTGTTGAGTCAGTGTCTCACCCTTCCTATGAGAGAATGTCTCATATTGTTGGGCAAGGATCTCTCTATTATTTGCCAAGACCTCATCTGTTCCTCCAAATTGTTCTTTCAAGGCATTCCAGAGGTCATGGGCAGATTCATAATGCATTAGCCCAGAATAAATTTCATTGGGTAGTGCCATGGCCAGAATTCCATGAGCTTTTGCATCTATCTCAAACAATTTCTTATCCTCATCTGAGTATTGATCCTTCCTCTTCGGAACCATTTGATTGGTTTCCGGGTTATTCACCATAGGCTTGTGTGGACCATGTACCACTGATGTCCAACAACCTGAGCTGTTAACAGACAGGTGATGGAGCATACGACGTTGCCATATGTTATACTCATTCCTAACCAGCATTGGAGGCTTGGTTGAGGAACCAGTATTGTGAGGATCATTGGAAGGAGTAGTCATTTTGGATCCAAAAACAATTTTATTCAAGCAAAAAAAATTATTTAGACACACCACAACAGACTCAATGAAAACCAAGAATAAGTCTCAGGATGAATGATTAAAAGCACAGAAAATTCAATCTCTATAACAGTTTCTTGCAAAAATGCTAATTCAATCAAACTTGGATCTTGAAGAGCAGTTTCAATGATCAATTATTAGATCGATCAATGATTAACAGGCTCTGATACCATTTGTCAGGATCAGCGATCACAAGTTTGAAGTATTAGAGTGTAATGCAGCGAAATGAAAAGAAGAATTAGTCAAATTATAGCAAGAGTTTGTTACTTGTAAACAAATGCGAGAGAATATTTTTCTGTGATTAGGAATGTTTCAATAATGCCCAATATTATTGCTAAATCATTCACAGTTACAATAAGGTTGGCACTCCTTATATAGAGTGCAATCACTGCTGCAATCACGGGAAGGTGATTACTAGCAGATCTAGTACAAAAATAACTAATACTTAATAAACTACTGAAATGTTCACAACTACTGAGAACATGTCAGAGTGCTAAGTATAAAACATAAAACAACTGAAAAGAAACTACTGATACAACAACGACTGAAGAACAAGCTCTTCAGTCGTTTTACAAAACTACTGAAAAGAAAGAACATAAAACTACTGAAAGTAAACCGTCACAACTACTGAAGAAGTCCTCTTCAGCTGTTGTGACAACGTCTGATACTTTGTCTTCAGCACTTGTCTTCAGACTTTGTCTTCAGCACTTGTGTCTTCAGACTTTGTAATCAGTTGTTGTCTTCAGCTGTTGTGGACTTCAGTAGTTGTTGTGATGTCTGTGGGACTTAAAGGTTTTTCTGATCCGGCTCATTGGTTCTTTTGGTCCAACATAGTTGACCAATGGCATTGCCTGCTCGCATTTGTTTTCTTGTTTTAAAGACTTCAGCAATCCAGTCTTGAATCCTTAGAGCCATCATGTTAGCTTGCCTAGATTGGCTTGGATTGGCAAGTGGCGTGTTGACTAGTCAAGACCTTCATAGTAGTTCAAGTTCTGAAAACTGAAGACTTCTTGTTGTCCTTGAACTCTTTGAAGTATGTGGGCTCTTCTATCAGCATCAAACCTCCACCTAATAATGTAATTAGAAGCTCCTTAGGGTGGAGTTGACATAGCCCTTAGAATCCCCTCCTCAAAAGTTGTTGTATGAGTGAGTCCACATCAAAGTGAACTTGAGGAGGTTGCTGAGCATGGACAACTGCAAGTGAGGATGGTGAGTCCTCAATGTCCATACTCTGTGAAGAACTCTCAGGTTTTGTGATTGCTATGACTTTCTCCCCATTTTTGGTAGCATCATCCACTTGCATAGGTGAGCTAAGAGTCTAGTCAATCACATTCACATGCTCTTGTGTTCCTGGATGAGCTTGTCACACCCCAACCTTGACGGCGGAAACGTCGAGAAGTGAGGGATAAGATTGTTCACAACCACATAACGCTATGTTAAAATGTAAATATTAAGTTTATAAGTTTTAAAAGAGCATACAAGCATAAGTCTTAAACATGAGATAATTTCCAAACAAAATAAAACATTACATAAACATTTTATTTTAAATTAACTAGGTCCAAATCCTAGTCTTATTGCAAGCTTCAAAAGACACTTTAATCTTGGGGATTTCCTGAAACATGATAAAAATAAAAGGTCAACTATAAATAGTTGGTGAGTTTCCAAGGTTTTCATACATAATATGAAAAGGTTACAAGTAGCAATTCATGTCATAGGTTATAAGCTAGTAAGGTTATAGAACACATATCGTTACAACCAAACCTCGACTTGATTACAAGTATAAAAGATTGGCTAAGTGTATTTGGTTCCCTAGTGCACAAGCGTACGGCCCCTAGGAGTCGGCAATACCTCGACTTTAGCACCAAATAGGCTTGTCAGGCCCAAAGATCTAAGACGTCACCAGGCTAGCAATAGTTAATGATTGTAAACAAGCTATGTATCTCATATAAACACTTACAATACACAAATAACCATGACCAAATAATAAGTAGAATTGCGTGTGCATTACAAGTCTCAAATGTTTAAACGTGTATGTAATATAAGCATCATGTTTCACCCCAAATAAGTGTGAAATTATAAAAAGGGGACAAGGAAAACTCACATGGAAATAAGCATTTCAAGATGATATAAAAGATTACAAGATATATCCCAAGTGTCCATTACAAGCACCTAAATATATAATTTACAAGATGAAGATTAAGGTAAATATATTGATTAATGTTTAAATAAGAATTAGGGTTTCAATAGTTTTAGGGTTTTGATGAGTAATTATTTTTATAATGATGAAGATAATAATTTAAACGAGGTGCCAAATGGTTTCTTTTACAAGTTGTTTAAACGTATAGATTTCAAGATTAGGTTTAATAATAAGATTACAATTTTTAGACATGAACTAGGGTTTCCAATAGAACTTGGAAGTTTAAATAAGCAATTAAGTAAAATAATAAATCATTTAGGTTTAATAAAGATGATTTAAATCAATTAAACCAATTATATGTGAAAAGAAATAATTAATTTAAAAATTAACTATTTAAAAGTTGATAAGGATATTACATATTAAAATCATATTATAAAGTTTTAAGCTTATTAAAATGATTTATTATAAAGGTTTTTAAAACCTTAAAATAAAGCAAATTATATTGTTTTATAATTTTCAAGAATTTAAACAAAAGTTAACGATTAAATTCATTAAATGGTATAACATGCTCAAATGATTTGATGAATAATAAATTATTCAAATAGTCATTTTAACAACTACTTGAATAATTATTTATCATTTAGATTTATAATATTTTAATAAAATTTGAACCATAATAAGTTTTATTACACAAAAGAATTTATAACTTTTTAAAATAAAACTCCATTTAAAATATCGTGATTTAAACGATAAAATCTAAGGAAAGTTCGGATCACTACTATTTTGTTAATTATTTAAAATCTATGTTAATAATTCAAAAATAACCTTTAAAATGTTTTACTACAAAGGTTTTTTTTAATTGTTTAATATTTTAAAATATCACTGAAAATTATTTGACAACTTAAAATACATTTAAAGGTTATAAAATATTTTTTTATATTTATTAGAAATTTTCTAAAGTTGATTTAAGGCTTAAAAAGCCATTTCAAAAAAATATGGGGGTGCCCGGGGTTCGAACCCGGGACCTCCAAGGTGCCATGAGAAGACTTAACCGGTGAACCAAGGCATACAACCGCGGTATCACCCGGTTTTTAAATGATAAAAACACACTATCAAAAGAACCCCCAATTTACATAAGAACCCTAGTTTGATTTGAACCAAAATTGAAGATCAATTCGAGTATTTCATCTGGATTAAACTTAGGGCTTTTTATCCTTAAGTGTAATCGAGTGTGTGGGCATATTATACTTACTTGATTACAAACAAATTGAAGTGATTTCGCTTGGTTTAGCCCTCGTCAGTTCGCGAAGAACAACTTGTTGAGATCAATGATTTTCAAGGAATTGTGGTTACAGAGAGTTGAAAGGGATCAAAAGAAACATTTGCCCTCAGTTATATAGTTCCAATTCGACGTAGTTCTTACAATTTGATTTTGATTGGGATACGAATGTAAACTGATCAATTTGGTCTTTAATTCCCAATTAAACTTGAAATTAAGATCATTTACGAGTATGAACTGATTATCCAACGGTACGAACGTGATTAATTGAGTTATTATTGATTATTTATAGTTCAATGGTTCAAGATTATTGGCTTTCGGTTACCGAACTCACAAGCCCCCATAGTCGACTTAACACACAAATTAATGCACGTTTCGAGTTCGAAACGGTTACAAGAAGGATTCTCGAACGGTTTTGGATCAAGAATCGATTAAATTTTAGGGTTTTTGGGGTCGCCGGAGCCGGCCGGAGAGTGGCCGGACTTCACGGCCGGAAATACGTGATTTGAAATGGGGGAAAGGATTTGGTATTTATAATTTACACTAATGGTCCCTGGAGTTTCCAAGGGTGGCCACTTGAATATTAAGGTTTTGTTTTAGTTTGAATTAAATTACAATATAGTCCCTGAATTTTAACATGTTATTATTTTATGCCAAAATTAGTTAAATACAAATTTTAAAATAATAACACTTATATTGTTTCTATTTTTTACAAGTTTACTTTTAATATGATTATTATTATTAATCTTATTATTATGATTATTATTGTCATTAATATTAATGATAATATTATTATTAGTGTCACTATTATAATAATAATAATAATAGTCATTATTTTATTTAAGATTATTAACACCTTACATTTTATAATAATAAGTAAACATTATGTCACACCCTCAAAATCCACGTGCGGGGTTTTACCGCGAGGCGTGTGAACAAACCAGGATCACAGTCAGTAGTTACATAAAATGACTCTATATGCCACAAGTAAATAAAACAACCAAAGATTTAGTTTGAAACAGTGCGGAAGCGTTTTGAAAACAACTCAAATAAATAAAAGTATAAATATGGCAAAACATGTGCCAACCAAAAAGAGTAAACTATAATCATTAAACATGCTAATGTCTTGAAAACCGAGTCTTAGTATGCAAGTGAACCGTGGAGTGCTCCTAGAGGCAAGCAGCTTAATGACCTGAGAAAAGCATACTAAAATGTCAACACAAAGGTTGGTGAGTTCAAGAGTTTGAGTTCAGTAAACATATAAACAGTTGAGATATATATAAGCAGTGTATTGTAATAGATAGCTAGTCTATTAACAGCAAATATTAATACATAGTGATTTCGCAATTGAAGCTGACTGTGATAGTTGTTGCCTCCTGTCACGACTTACCATGTCGTGACAATGTTCAATAGGACAAATTGCACCCGGTTGACCTCGAGTCACACAGGTGGGGCTCGTCAGACCCAGTAGTACTACCCAAGTTTCCCCGCTATTAAATATTAACAATTCGAAAGTGTGAGGACTTTTCCCATGATAAACAACACTATATTAATATTATACACAACTTAAATATTAAAAGCGTTCGTAAAATACCAGTATGCTATCTCCCCCAAAAGAGATTAAGTAAAGTGTGGGACATGAACTCACCTGATGTATGCAAAGAGTACTTAGGGTTTATTTGAGAAACGAGAGGATAGCCAACCTTCAAAGGTTACCTAGATCATGTGAGTACATAAGTACGTGTAAATGAAAGACATGTGAAACCCTAAGCACACCAAAACCAAAGACTCAAGCTTTCAGAAAAATAGACACTTTTGACCTAGTTGACCCGTTTGACCCGTTGGTGACATTATGAGTTATAATTCAAATAAAGCCAATGAGAACATATAACATACATGATTAACATTCAAATAGTATCATACACATGCTACATTATCCATACATAACACTTAAATCATAGCCATGCCCATAGCATTCAACATACACCATAATCATTACTCACCAAACCCAAACATGATATCCTAGCAACTAATCAACACCCACTTCATACATGATCACCAAAATCCAAATATCATCCATGATTATCCAAAACATCCCATACAACTAAATCAACATGTTTCATCACCTTAGAACTCATCCATGATCATACTAACATGCTCCTAATATCCCAAACATGTTCATATCATCATACTTCAAACTTTACACAAATAAAGTTTCCCTTTTGGGAAAGAACATCCCAAAATCTATCAAGCATCCAAAGCATACATGAATTCAACATAATTATACCATCTCAAGCTCCATACAATATCTAGACATGATTAACATCACCTAAACACCATAATCTAACCATCTTCATAAACAAAAGTTTCTACTTTTGGCAAGCTATGAACCAACAACATGCATTCAAAGATTTCTAGCATTCATAACAACAATCTAGTATCTATTCATCATCATGAACACATCCATAACATCAATCCATCACTAGATCATCATTACATGCAAAATAAAGTTACTATTATTAGTAAGTTATGAACATCAACACCAAATCATCAATTTCTTGCAAGATTCATGATTTCCTAACATTCATACACTTACTAATCATCACACATTCATCAAACAATGATCATCCATACCAAATCATACCAAAATTCGAACTAGGGTTTGACTAGAATCAAAATCCATGATTAAACCACTAAGAACATGTAATTCATACATAATCCACGTTAACTAACATGTAATCAACCTAACTAACATATAAACATCAACAATAGACATCAATTTCGACTCCATGAAGACTAATTTCGAAATTAGGGTTCGGCCATGAAGAACCACACACAATAACTCGAAAAAAACTAACCTTTAGGGCCAATTCGACTTGCAAAAGATGCTTTCTATAGGTTGTATGCCTTGTAATCGAATGAAATTGATGTTGTATTGCTTGTTCTTGGCTGATTTTCGCAAGGGAGAGGTGGGAGAAGCAAGTTCTCGGCCGCAATGGGGGGATTAGGGTTGGGATTTGTTTTGTTTAAGTTAACTTTGCATATTGACAACTTAGGCCCTTGTGTTTTGTATTTTATTAAAAAGGCACTCTTTTAAACACTTTTAAATGGTTTTTAACTACAATAATAAACATATAACTCATGTAACAAATTATATGTTTTATCTTTATAAAACACAAACATACGAATTAATACACACATTTCCACGTTACGCGATTAATTCTCAATTAACATATAAAAACATGCAAACACATAAACATAATACAATAATTACATAATCAATTAGATTATCAATAATTTGACATTATTTAATATTATTAGGTCACCAACGTTAAACGACAACTAGTGTGTGCTCACGACACGTGTATGCAAGACTTAACGAAACTAACGGAGTTTGGTAACGGAAATTTACCGGATGTCACATTATCCCCATGTTGAAAGAATTTTCGTCCCGAAAATTGCGTTACATGGTGAGAGTGTTCCATCACTGGTCTACTGCATTGGCACACAGAAATCGAAATCGAGTGAGTTTTGGATGAGTTGTCACATCATCCCCATGTTGAAAGAAATTTCGTCCCGAAATTTAAATCAATACCTTCGTCTGCAGACATCGTCTTCTCGAATAGATGAGGGTACTTAAGCTTCATTTGATCTTCCCGTTCCCATGTGAATTCCGGTCCACGTCGCGAATTCCAACGGATTTTGACAATAGGTATCTTGCTCTGCTTAAGTGTTTTCACCTCACGGTCCATCACCTCAACTGGTTCTTCAATAAAACGTAGTTGCTCATCCACTTGAACCTCCTCCAGTGGTACGACCATCGTTTCATCAGTTATGCATTTCTTTAAGTTTGATACATGAAATACATCATGGATTCCACTTAGCGAATCAGGTAGGGCTAGACGATAGGCCACTGGACCTATTTTTCCACTATTTCAAATGGCCCAACGTACCTCGGGTTTAGCTTCCCTCGCTTGCCAAACCGAACTACGCCTTTCCATGGTGAAACTTTCAACAAAACCTTGTCACCAACCTGAAACTCTAAAGGTTTCCGTCTTTATCAGCATAACTCTTTTGTCGGTCTCGCGCTGCTGCCATACGGTTCCGTATCTGTACGATCTTCTCAGTTGTTTCATGAATCAACTCGGGACCAGTCAGTTGACTATCGCCAATTTCCGCCCAACAAACAGGTGATCTACATTTTCTCCCATACAAAGCCTCGAAAGGTGCTGCTTGTATGCTAGTATGATAACTGTTGTTATAAGAAAATTCCACCAATGGCAGGTGAATTTCCCAGTTATTCCCGAAATCAATTACACAAGCACGTAGCATATCTTCCAACGTCTGTATGGTACGCTCACTCTGGCCATCCGTTTGCGGGTGATAAGCAGTACTCATATCTAATCGTGTTCCCAAAGATTTCTGCAATGATTGCCAGAAGTGTGACGTGAAACGAGCGTCACGATCAGAGATAATTGAGATCGGTACACCGTGTCTGGAAACGATCTCCTTGAGGTACAGGCGGGTTAACTTCTCCATCTTGTCAGTTTCCTTTATTGCAAGAAAATGAGCAGATTTTGTCAATCGATCCACAATAACCCATATTGTATCACAACCAGTACTAGTCCTGGGCAGCTTGGTAATAAAATCCATGGAGATTTGTTCCCATTTCCACATCGGTATCTCGGGTTGCTGCAATAGTCCGGATGGTTTTTGATATTCCACCTTTACCTTCGAGCAGGTCAAGCACTTGCTCACATATGTAGCCACATCCGCTTTCATATTAGGCCACCAATAGTGCGCCTTCAGATCATGATACATTTTATCAGATCCAGGATGTATAGAATACTTAGATTTGTGTGCCTCACTCATAACCAGGTCTCTCAAATTTCCATAGGCAGGCACCCAAAGTCTATCCATGAAATACCGAATTCCATCTTCCTTCATCACCAGCTGTTTATCCATTCCTCTCAACGACTCAGAACCAATATTTTCTGCTTTTAAAGCTTCTATCTGTGCCTCCTTAACTTTCAGTTGAGTACTGATAGTAAGCTGTAAGGCTCGCACCCGTCTGGGTTTAGCTGTTTCCTTCCGGCTTAAGGCATCAGCAACCACATTCGCCTTTCCCGGATGGTATTTAATAGCGCAATCATAGTCGTTTAGCAGCTCCACCCAACGTCGTTGCCTCATATTCAATTCCTTTTGCTCAAAGATATGTTGAAGACTCTTGTGATCGGTGTAGATAGTGCACTTGGTACCGTACAAGTAATGTCTCCAAATCTTTAAGGCAAAGACTACTGCACCCAACTCTAAGTCATGAGTAGTATAGTTCTTCTCATGAACTTTTAATTGTCTCGAGGCGTAGGCTATCACTTTGTCTCGCTGCATTAAGACACAACCCAAGCCTTGAATGGATGCATCACAATACACCACGAAGTCATCCGTCCCCTCTGGCAGTGCTAGTATCGGCGCGGTACATAGCTTCTGCTTTAACGATTGAAAAGCCGATTCTTGGCTTTCACCCCATTTGTATGTAGTCCCTTTGTGAGTCAAAGCTGTGAGAGGTTGTGCGATCTTAGAGAATCCCTCTATGAATCGTCGATAGTAACCTGCTAATCCCAAGAATTGTCTTATTTCACTCGGCGTTTTAGGTGTGGTCCAATTCTTGATCGCCTCAATTTTGGCAGGATCAACATGTATCCCTTTCTCATTAACAATATGACCTAAGAATTGTACCTCGCGTATCCAAAAGTCACACTTAGAGAATTTGGCGTACAGCTGTTCCCTTTTCAGTAGCTCTAAGATCATTCGCAAATGCTCCTCATGGTCTTCCTTCGTCCTGGAATATATCAGTATATCATCGATAAACACAATGACAAACTGATCGAGGTAGGGTTTGCACACACGGTTCATGAGGTCCATGAACACAGCAGGTGCATTTGTCAACCCAAAAGGCATGACCAAGAACTCATAATGACCGTAGCGGGTACGAAACGCGGTTTTGGAAATGTCTTCTTCGCGGACTCTGAGTTGATGATAGCCAGATCTCAAGTCAATCTTCGAATAGTAACTTGATCCCTGAGTTGGTCAAACAAGTCATCGATACGGGGTAGAGGGTATCGGTTCTTGACTGTTACTTTATTTAGCTCCCTATAGTCAATACACATCCGAAACGTGCCATCCTTCTTCTTAACAAACAGGACAGGGGCTCCCCAGGGTGATGTACTAGGGCGAATAAAGCCCTTATCTAATAGCTCCTGGAGTTGTGACGACAACTCCTGTAGTTCGTTCGGTGCTAATCGATAAGGTGCTCTAGCAATCGGGGCTGCGCCGGGAGTTAGCTCAATTTGGAATTCCACTTGACGATGAGGTGGTAATCCAGGAAGATCCTCTGGAAACACCTCTGGAAAGTCGCGCACTATGGGAATATCCTCCATTCTCCTTTCCTTCGCCTGCTTATCAGTTACAAGCGCTAGAATAGCCACACGACCCTTTCGTAGTAACTTTTGGGCTTTCATGAACGAGATGATGCCTATCACAGCACCACTTCTATCACCTCGGACTGTCAGAATTGTGTCATCAACAGGAATTCTTATGATCTTCTCATGACATATAACTTCTGCTTGCTTGCTAGAAAGCCAATCCATGCCTATCACAACATCAAAACTCCCCAGAGTAACAGGCATAAGATCTATAACGAAAGTATGACCAGCAAGCTCTATCTTACAGTCTTTAAGGATATGCGTTACGTGAATCTGTTTACCGTCAGCCAACTCTACGGTGTATTTAGATTCTAGGGCGGAGGGTATATCACTTAAAAGACTACAGAATTTTAAGGACACGAAACTCCTATCAGCTCCAGTATCGAATAGTACCGTAGCAAAGCAACCATTAACAGAGAATCTACCAGTAACAGTTGTAGGATCATTTAGAGCCTCACCTGAGCCAATGACGAAGGCTCTCCCTTTTGCTCCATCCTTATTACCGCCATTACCATTGCCATTTCCACCGTTGTTGTTACCATTGTTGTTGTTGTTATTGTTGTTGTTGTTGTGTCCATTTCCATTGTTGCCATTTCCATTTCTCCTTAGTTGTGGGCAATTTCGCTTGTAGTGCCCCTCTTTTCCACATTCAAAACAACCCTTAGGAGTTTCCTGGGGTTGTTGTGTCCTCCTAACCAGCTCACCACGGCAATCCTTCGCGGCGTGTCCAATTTTACCACAACGCTGACATTTGAAGCTATCACATCGTCCCACGTGATGATAGTTGCACCGGTTGCACTTCGGGTGTCTTCCACCATAACCACTGGGTCCTTGATTAGTTGCAGTCGTTTGGTGGAAGTTACGATTGTTGTCGAACCTCCGTTGTTGGACCGGTTGTTGTTGCTGCTGAGGTTGAGGTTGACCGCCAGAAGATGATGATGCTTTGGTGTTGCTACTACTATCCCACTTTCTTTTGTTATCGGGCACGCTTGCCACGGCGCCCCGCTTGGGTAGACGACCCTGTTCCACGGCTTGGTCAGTTAGCTTATGGGCTAACTGAATGGCTTGCTGTATGGTGGCTGGATTAGAAGCAGTTACCATACTCTGAATTTCGGGTACAAGTCCCCGTATGTAATGCTCGATCCTTTTATGCATCTCATTTACCATTCCCGGGCATAATGTTGCTAGCTCGTGAGTTCTAGTGGTGTAAGCCTCGATTTCTGAGCCCTGCATTTTCAGTTGCCAGAACTCTATCTCCAACTTCTGCACCTCATTGCGAGGACAGTACTCCTCGGTCATCATGGTTTTGAACTCAGCCCACGGCAGTCCATTAGCCAATGCTTGCCCCAACATCTGGACTTGGGCATTCCACCAGGATAAGGCGGCACCCTCCAGGGTCCCGGTGGCATATTTCACCTGATCAGCAGGTGGACAGTTGCACTTGGAGAATACGGACTCCGTCTTCTCGAACCAGCGTACTAGTCCCACAGCGCCTTCAGTACCGCTGTAGGTATGGGGCTTACAGTCCATGAAGGACTTATAAGTACATGCTGGTGGTCCTGCTTTAACACAACAATTATTGATCAGACAACCTATACGGTTATGCAAGATATTCGGTTTAATTTTTCAATCATTGTTTACCTGCTGGCTGTCCCGCTTGGGCAGCAGCCACCGCTGCCTGAATCAGGGCAGCTAACTCAGCAGGGGTCATATTAACGGCACCAGCGCCATGATCTCCGGCGCCATGGTCTCCGGCGCCACGTCCGCGACCGCGCCCACGACCACGTCCACGACCACGTCCACGTGCGTCCATTGTTCACTTTACATCCACAAATACAATAATGAGTAACATCAAACACATTTATCTCATTGAAGTACAGTAAACAATAAAGGAATAATAAATCATCACAACCACAACATTCATAACAAAAATAATAACCAAAGTAAATAAATTGCAAATAAGTCACAATGTATTCATCAATGTCAAAATTTAAGTTTGTCGTTCGAGTGGGAAACAACCCTTCCCACATAGGTTTCAAAGAAAACACTAGGTAGTCCAAGTCATGTAAGAAAATCAATCGACAATATCAGATCCATCACTCTCATCCTCCTCCTCCTCGGGTTCCTCCTCCTCCTCAGGTTCCTCCTCCTCAGGTTCCTCCTCCTCAGGTTCGACTGCAGGAGCAGGAGCTATAGCAATCTGGAGTGCTGCTAGCTGTGCCTCCAAAGTAGCAATCCTATCATCAACCACAGCATCCCTCTGCTCGCGAGCAGCCACGCGTCCACTGAGGGCTACGATCCCGTCCCTCATTTGGTAGCACCCGTCTAGGGTCTCTCCATGACGCCCATCAAGTTCATCCACCTTATGCCTTAGGTTGTACACCTCGGTCTGTAGTGTACAAACGTCGCTAATGAGTCGCCTGACTCGATGCTGTTCTGTATCTAATGCTGCCACCAATGCAGCAATCAACTGCTCGTTGGACTGCACCGTCCGGGGTAGTGAAGGCACTGCTTGATCAGAGCTACCTCTCGTTCTGGGTCTCGGCTCGGGCACGCGTTCCCTATACATGAGGTGATTGACAAACCTAGGATAAAAACTCCAGTCCCTTGGGGGGTCACGCTTCATCAACGCGAAAGGTTGATCCCAGTCAAACTCCCCTCGAGGATAATCTAAACGAGGCCAGTCGAGTCCATCATCAGGTACAGGTGCAGGAGGTGGGGACTCGGATCGCGCAGGTGATGCAGGTCGTTTTCCAGAAGCTCTTGATGACGATGCCATGCTGCAGATAGTGTGACGTGTATGCCAATGAGTATACAGTAGATGAAAATAAAGTACAGGTAACTAACTAACTGTGTGCGGTTATAGTCTAGTGTGTATGCAACCTAGTTCCCTATAACCAATGGCTCTGATACCAATCTGTCACACCCTCAAAATCCACGTGCGGGGTTTTACCGCGAGGCGTGTGAACAAACCAGGATCACAGTCAGTAGTTACATAGAACGACTCTATATGCCACAAGTAATAAAACAACCAAAGATTTAGTTTGAAACAGTGCGGAAGCGTTTTGAAAACAACTCAAATAAATAAAAGTATAAATATGGCAAAACATGTGCCAACCAAAAAGAGTAAACCATAATCATTAAAATGCTAATGTCTTGAAAACCGAGTCTTAGTATGCAAGTGAACCGTGGAGTGCTCCTAGAGGCAAGCAGCTTAATGACCTGAGAAAAGCATACTAAAATGTCAACACAAGGTTGGTGAGTTCAAGAGTTTGAGTTCAGTAAACATATAAACAGTTGTGATATATATAAGCAGTGTATTGTAATAGATAGCTAGTCTATTAACAGCAAATATTAATACATAGTGATTTCGCAATTGAAGCTGACTGTGATAGTTGTTGCCTCCTGTCACGACTTACCATGTCGTGACAATGTTCAATAGGACAAATTGCACCCGGTTGACCTCGAGTCACACAGGTGGGGCTCGTCAGACCCAGTAGTACTACCCAAGTTTCCCCGCTATTAAATATTAACAATTCGAAAGTGTGAGGACTTTTCCCATGATAAACAGCACTATATTAATATTATACACAACTTAAATATTAAAAGCGTTCGTAAAATACCAGTATGCTATCTCCCCCAAAAGAGATTAAGTAAAGTGTGGGGCATGAACTCACCTGATGTATGCAAAGAGTACTTAGGGTTTATTTGAGAAACGAGAGGATAGCCAACCTTCAAAGGTTACCTAGATCATGTGAGTACATAAGTACGTGTAAATGAAAGACATGTGAAACCCTAAGCATACCAAAACCAAAGACTCAAGCTTTCAGAAAAATAGACACGTTTGACCTAGTTGACCCGTTTGACCCGTTGGTGACATTATGAGTTATAATTCAAATAAAGCCAATGAGAACATATAACATACATGATTAACATTCAAATAGTATCATACACATGCTACATTATCCATACATAACACTTAAATCATAGCCATGCCCATAGCATTCAACATACACCATAATCATTACTCACCAAACCCAAACATGATATCCTAGCAACTAATCAACACCCACTTCATACATGATCACCAAAATCCAAATATCATCCATGATTATCCAAAACATCCCATACAACTAATCAACATGTTTCATCACCTTAGAATTCATCCATGATCATACTAACATGCTCCTAATATCCCAAACATGTTCATATCATCATACTTCAAACTTTACACAAATAAAGTTTCCCTTTGGGAAAGAACATCCCAAAATCTATCAAACATCCAAAGCATACATGAATTCAACATAATTATACCATCTCAAGCTCCATACAATATCTAGACATGATTAACATCACCTAAACACCATAATCTAACCATCTTCATAAACAAAAGTTTCTACTTTTGGCAAGCTATGAACCAACAACATGCATTCAAAGATTTCTAGCATTCATAACAACAATCTAGTATCTATTCATCATCATGAACACATCCATAACATCAATCCATCACTAGATCATCATTACATGCAAAATAAAGTTACTATTATTAGTAAGTTATGAACATCAACACCAAATCATCAATTTCTTGCAAGATTCATGATTTCCTAACATTCATACACTTACTAATCATCACACATTCATCAAACAATGATCATCCATACCAAATCATACCAAAATTCGAACTAGGGTTTGACTAGAATCAAAATCCATGATTAAACCACTAAGAACATGTAATTCATACATAATCCACGTTAACTAACATGTAATCAACCTAACTAACATATAAACATCAACAATAGACATCAATTTCGACTCCATGAAGACTAATTTCGAAATTAGGGTTCGGCCATGAAGAACCACACACAAAAAAAAAAACTAACCTTTAGGGCCAATTCGACTTGCAAAAGATGCTTTCTATAGGTTGTATGCCTTGTAATCGAATGAAATTGATGTTGTATTGCTTGTTCTTGGCTGATTTTCGCAAGGGAGAGGTGGGAGAAGCAAGTTCTCGGCCGCAATGGGGGGATTAGGGTTGGGATTTGTTTGTTTAAGTTAACTTTGCATATTGACAACTTAGGCCCTTGTGTTTTGTATTTTATTAAAAAGGCACTCTTTTAAACACTTTTAAATGGTTTTTATATACAATAATAAACATATAACTCATGATAACAAATTATATGTTTTATCTTTATAAAACACAAACATACGAATTAATACACACATTTCCACGTTACGCGATTAATTCTCAATTAACATATAAAAACATGCAAACACATAAACATAATACAATAATTACATAATCAATTAGATTATCAATAATTTGACATTATTTAATATTATTAGGTCACCAACGTTAAACGACAACTAGTGTGTGCTCACGACACGTGTATGCAAGACTTAACGAAACTAACGGAGTTTGGTAACGGAAATTTACCGGATGTCACATTCTTGTGACACCCTACACATATCCCACATCGGCCGTGGACAGGAGAGATTCATGGTTCATAAGGAATGTCTAGCCTCCAATATCAACAACGCGTTTTGGGCGTAATGGCTGTGGATGAGAGGAGAACTCCGCAGTTAAACGTGCTCAGGTGGGAGCAATCCAGGGATGGGTGACCTCCCTGGGAAGTTTTCACCTGGGCAACCAAAAGCAAATCCGTGAGCTCCTCGTGGGCAAAGCGGACAATATTGTTGGTGTGAGGGGCCGGGTGTTACAGAAAGGTATCAGAGCCACTCCTGTGTCGCTCGGGGTGTGGGACATACCTCACCAAGGATGGTGACTTCTCGGGGCTCATCGAGGACGATGAGTCCAAACAGGGGGTGCTTGTGACACCCTACACATATCCCACATCGGCCGTGGACAGGAGAGATTCATGGTTCATAAGGAATGTCTAGCCTCCAATATCAACAACGCGTTTTGGGCGTAATGGCTGTGGATGAGAGGAGAACTCCGCAGTTAAACGTGCTCAGGTGGGAGCAATCCAGGGATGGGTGACCTCCCTGGGAAGTTTTCACCTGGGCAACCAAAAGCAAATCCGTGAGCTCCTCGTGGGCAAAGCGGACAATATTGTTGGTGTGAGGGGCCGGGTGTTACACATTATAACACTTATAATGTTATTATTATTATATTAATTTGTTAATCACCAAATTTCATTATTAAATATAACAACCCTAAAGTTTCAAAATGGCATAAAAGACCCCTTTTAAGATTTAACAAAGATAACTTCTAAGTTAAAAAAATTTACGAGATGTCACAGTCTCCCCAACTTAAAAGAATTTCGTCCCGAAATTAAAATGAACTTAGAGGAACAAAGGATTTATAATGAAAGGTAAATGTACACCGGTCAGTGATTTACGTTTGATTATGGATGAGATGTTTTCACTTTCTGGAATCTTACAAGATTCTTAACATAACGAACGCGAGACGTTTTGTGATAAAACGTTGTAAAACGATAACGAGCTACCGTGGTACCTTAGATTCATAAGTCACAACTTCTAGAATGTAATTTCGTAGTAAAGCGATGTGTTGAAATCAATAAAAGATCACAATTGTAAGAAAGGTTAACCGTCAGGATTTAAGAATCCCAAACGTCACTATATGAAACGATCTTAACGCTTATCTTGTGAATATGTATCTCTCCTTTGACCAATCATCGGTCTAAGAATAATACGATATGCGAAGATTTTGAAATAAGTTCACAACGATGACTAGAAACATTGCTAATAGCAGGTAAATGAATCGATCATTAAAATTAACGATCGATATTTAGCGACATACCACGGTATACGACTATTTGAGATGGTTACAAGTCAATTTCTCGACCCGTTATCCCACATGAGTTGATATGCAATTAACCAATCGGTCTATAATGCACCAATTGTCATCATGACAGCTAGGCTAAGAGACACTTAGTGAATGAAAAGTTAAACAGAAGATCCATAGGATCACGAATGTTAGGTCTTGTCATATGTGAAGGTAAGACACTTGGATACATACCAAGTTACGTCTTTTCCTTTATGCCAAACCCATGACTACAAGTTATGAAGGTTTATGAACCTTTATATCCGCGTCACAACGTAAGTAATAACGAGTCTCGTTGATCGAAATCAAGATAGTGTTTAATGATTTTCAATGGTTAAGGGTTAAAGACGATTTAAGAAATGACGCGAACAACAGGAAACGTACTTATATTTTGCAAGGTAGCAACTTTCCAAGTACAGTTTGCATACGTAGTTCATCAAACCCATAAGCACAGCTGAGAACATTCGTGTGTCTAGAAAGACATGAACACAAGTTGATAATGTCTTTATTTAGCAGAAAGATCGTTTAAGAAGGCTACCATCACACAATCATGTGTTGATGACAACTCAAAATAAAAGTTGATAAGTAAGAAATAAATGGTTCGATGTAGCTAGATCGAGTCAAAACATGAAGATAAAGGAAAAGAAATCGATTTAAGAATTCAAATGCTCCAAGCTCGGAATCAAAATCAACCTAGAGTGATCAGGTCTCCTTTCAAGTTCAGAAATCATGCTTTGGCTTGATAGGTCCAACACTAACATTGGTTCACCCTTCAAGTTACTACATGTTTCTTGTCACTTGATTAAACCTTGGTAAGTTGGAGATCAAGAAATGAGAATAGTCATCAAGGTGCGGTTTTCACTCCTAACTTGATGGTGCATTCCCAAGGTATGACCGCTAACTTACCAATTAAAAAAAAAGTTCGATCCCAACTCCTTGTTGAGGATCCACAGAAATAAGACGAGGTAACTCACCATTAAGGTAAGGGAAGTCACTCCTATCTTAACGGTGAAGTTTTACAAAAACAAAATATAACGAGATGAACTTCTTCATCAAAATCCAGAATTCACTCCTACTTTGATGAAGTCGTCTCATTTGAACAAATACAATTCATAAAGATGATATTATCATCAAGGTATGGAATTCACGCCTATCTTGATGATTGAATTTCATAATAGCAAGAAAACAATCGAAGATTGACATTTGTCATCAAAGTACGGGTTTCAATCCTATTTTGGTGAGATCATGTCATTTGTGAAAATGCCATTCCAAAGAAAATAATTGAAGTCAATCCTCGGGACAAGGGAATCACCCCGATCCAGAGAATGAAATTTTATAAATCACAATTGGAAACCATTTATCGAAACGAATGGAAAATCATCAAAGTAAGGGAAATCACTCCTGTGTTGATGAGTCAGAATTATTTAGGGGATACGAGTGTTCTTAGTCATAGGTTGACTTGCAACTCTTGCATCTCCCACGGTGCAAACGGTATGAAATTCGACAACGAAAGGAAGAAAATATCTATTTAGAAATTTAAAAAATTTCAAGTTACATTAATGTAACAAAAAGGGAAATCATGCTTACAAAATTTAAGTTCAAAGTTCGAGGTAACAGAATTAGTTATGATGGTGTTCAAATCTTGAATGGTTTAAATCAGGAAGACTAAATCAATGACAAGAATGATTCGACATCATAACGAGATGTGAACATTCGATTCACAATCGAAGGGAATACATGGACTTCTCAAGATATGAGGTCAACCATAGCCTTATTGAAGACACGTGTACTTATAAGTGATCACTCATCTCAAGGGTTTGGAGTCAAGTAAATGGATTCAATGATCGAGTCAAATCACCATTTACACTTTGCCTAGACAAAGTATCCCGAGATGTAAGAATTCCACCTATAGCATTGCATGTTCTTAGTTATGGGACACATCCTTAAAAAGACTTGAGAACCATAAGTAACGGTTTAAAGTTTTTGATGACCATTCGGTTTGGATTCCCAATATCTTTGGATATATTAAGATCCATGTTCACGTTGGTCAAGATATAGAAATAGTTACATGAAACGCTCAACGTATAGCGGTGTTTAAACGTAAAAGTTGAAATGTCGGTTAGGTTCAATATTAACAGGAACATTATGTATGATAAGAATGAAGAGATATCAGTTCAAGGAATCAAAGATTTTTAAGATACAAAGAGGATGGTTCCATTTGGTAACGCATTACCATTTGGAATCGTTGACACGTCAAGGTAAATTGTCCCATTTGCCATAGAGACTTGTGTATGTTGACCATAGTTTATCACTCATCCCAGAAATCCCCAGGTAAGCATAACAGGTCTCACAATGAGATTTATACGATATGCTTGCCTTAGCCCGAAGGCCTTTTGCCAGGAAATCCAGAATACAGGTGTCTATGTGTCACACAAATTTCTTTGGTTTATGAAATCAAAACCTTGATGAGATTTTCATAGATTAGACATAGAGTCTAAGGAACTAAACCCACGATGATAAGTGTAGATTCCACATGTCGTTGAGAATAAGTTTAGGAAGTTCATTTGTCGGGGAGGGTCAAAGAGTCAAAGTTAAGTTTAGGGAGACAAGTAACTAAGTTTAAGCATACATAAGGCAATCCTATGCTAAGGCATCAAGTTGCACAAAAGGCATAGCATCATGTAGCATGCAAACAACATGTAAGCACAAAGGTATAAGGATCTTTATATGAGGTTCATGCAACTATAGTCTAGGTCACCATTTCTAATAACCTAGATCCCTATAGTTATGGGCTCTGATACCAATCTGTCACACCCCAACCTTGACGGCGGAAACGTCGAGATGTGAGGGATAAGATTGTTCACAACCACATAACGCTATGTTAAAATGTAAATATTAAGTTTATAAGTTTTAAAAGAGCATACAAGCATAAGTCTTAAACATGAGATAATTTCCAAACAAAATAAAACATTACATAAACATTTTATTTTAAATTAACTAGGTCCAAATCCTAGTCTTATTGCAAGCTTCAAAAGACACTTTAATCTTGGGGATTTCCTGAAACATGATAAAAATAAAAGGTCAACTATAAATAGTTGGTGAGTTTCCAAGGTTTTCATACATAATATGAAAAGGTTACAAGTAGCAATTCATGTCATAGGTTATAAGCTAGTAAGGTTATAGAACACATATCGTTACAACCAAACCTCGACTTGATTACAAGTATAAGAGATTGGCTAAGTGTATTTGGTTCCCTAGTGCACAAGCGTACGGCCCCTAGGAGTCGGCAATACCTCGACTTTAGCACCAAATAGGCTTGTCAGGCCCAAAGATCTAAGACGTCGCCAGGCTAGCAATAGTTAATGATTGTAAACAAGCTATGTATCTCATATAAACACTTACAATACACAAATAACCATGACCAAATAATAAGTAGAATTGCATGTGCATTACAAATCTCAAATGTTTAAACGTGTATGTAATATAAGCATCATGTTTCACCCCAAATAAGTGTGAAATTATAAAAAGGGGACAAGGAAAACTCACATGGAAATAAGCATTTCAAGATGATATAAAAGATTACAAGATAAATCCCAAGTGTCCATTACAAGCACCTAAATATATAATTTACAAGATGAAGATTAAGGTTAATATATTGATTAATGTTTAAATAAGAATTAGTGTTTCAATAGTTTTAGGGTTTTAAAGAGTAATTATGTTTATAATGATGATGATAATAATTTAAACGAGGTACCAAATGGTTTCTTTTACAAGTTGTTTAAACGTATAGATTTCAAGATTAGGTTTAATAATAAGATTACAATTTTTAGACATGAACTAGGATTTCCAATAGAACTTGGAAGTTTAAATAAGTAATTAAGTAAAATAATAAATCATTTAGGTTTAATAAAGATGATTTAAATCAATTAAACCAATAATATGTGAAAAAAAATAATTAATTTAAAAATTAACTATTTAAAAGTTGATAAGGATATTACATATTAAAATCATATTATAAAATTTTAAGCTTATTAAAATGATTTATTATAAAGGTTTTTAAAACCTTAAAATAAAGCAAATTATATTGTTTATAATTTTCAAGAATTTAAACAAAAGTTAACGATTAAATTCATTAAATGTTATAACATGCTCAAATGATTTGATGAATAATAAATTATTCAAATAGTCATTTTAACAACTACTTGAATAATTATTTATCATTTAGATTTATAATGTTTTAATAAAATTTGAACCATAATAAGTTTTATTACACAAAAGAATTTATAACTTTTTAAAATAAAACTCCATTTAAAATATCGTGATTTAAACGATAAAATCTAAGGAAAGTTCGGATCACTACTATTTTGTTAATTATTTAAAATCTATGTTAATAATTCAAAAATAACCTTTAAAATGTTTTATTACAAACGTTTTTTTTTAATTGTTTAATATTTTAAAATATCACTGAAAATTATTTGACAACTTAAAATATATTTAAAGATTATAAAATATTTTTTTATATTTATTAGAAATTTTCTAAAGTTGATTTAAGTCTTAAAAAGCCATTTTAAAAAAATATGGGGGTGCCCGGGGTTCGAACCCGGGACCTCCAAGGTGCCATGAGAAGACTTAACCGGTGAACCAAGGCATACAGCCGCGGTATCACCCGGTTTTTAAATGATAAAAACACACTATCAAAAGAACCCCCAATTTACATAAGAACCCTAGTTTGATTTGAACCAAAATTGAAGATCAATTCGAGTATTTCATCTGGATTAAACTTACGGCTTTTTATCCCTAAGTGTAATCAAGTGTGTGGGCATATTATACTTACTTGATTACAAACAAATTGAAGTGATTTCGCTTGGTTTAGCCCTCGTCAGTTTTGCGAAGAACAACTTGTTGAGATCAATGATTAAGTGGAGTTTTCAAGGAATTGTGGTTACAGAGAGTTGAAAGGGATCAAAAGAAACATTTGCCCTCAGTTATATAGTTCCAATTCGACGTAGTTCTTACAATTTGATTTCGATTGGGATACGAATGTAAACTGATCAATTTGGTCTTTAATTCCCAATTAAACTTGAAATTAAGATCATTTACGAGTATGAACTGATTATCCAACGGTACGAACGTGATTAATTGAGTTATTATTGATTATTTATAGTTCAATGGTTCGAGATTATTGGCTTTCGGTTACCGAACTCACAAGCCCCCATAGTCGACTTATCACACAAATTAATGCACGTTTCGAGTTCGAAACGGTTACAAGAAGGATTCTCGAACGGTTTTGGATCAAGAATCGATTAAATTTTAGGGTTTTTGGGGTCGCCGGAGCCGGCCGGAGAGTGGCTGGACTTCACGGCCGGAAATACGTGATTTGAAATGGGGGAAAGGATTTGGTTTTAATAATTTACACTAATGGTCCCTGGAGTTTCCAAGGGTGGCCACTTGAATATTAAGGTTTTGTTTTAGTTTGAATTAAATTACAATATAGTCCCTAAATTTTAACATGTTATTATTTTATGCCAAAATTAGGTAAGTACAAATTTTAAAATAATAACACTTATATTGTTTCTATTTTTTACAAGTTTACTTTTAATATGATTATTATTATTAATCTTATTATTATGATTATTATTGTCATTAATATTAATGATAATATTATTATTAGTGTCACTATTATAATAATAATAATAATAATAGTCATTATTTTATTTAAGATTATTAACACCTTACATTTTATAATAATAAGTAAACATTATAACACTTATAATGTTATTATTATTATATTAATTTGTTAATCACCAAATTTCATTATTAAATATAACAACCCTAAAGTTTCAAAATGGCATAAAAGACCCCTTTTAAGATTTAACAAAGATAACTTCTAAGTTAAAAAAATTTACGAGATGTCACAAAGCTCTCCTTAAAGGTCTCCCAGCTAGTTTTTCCTTAAGATAAGATACCTCAAGTTGTTGATCATTGACCCTTTTTTGTAAGGTAGTCACCGGAGATTCAAGGTGACTAACCTTAGAGACTAAATAGGTGTAGGTTTTCATCAATTTTTGCACCTATAGTCTCATGTTCCCCTCATCTTCATCAGAAGAATCATTCGGGGATGAGAGAATTGGACCAAAATCCTCACTCTCACCACCAGCATCATGTTCTTGGCTGCTGAATTTCCTCTGCTCACTGACAGCTTCAAGTGAAGTGTTAATGGGATGAGTTGCTATGGTTGAGGTCTTAATGATGTAGTCACTTGTAGAAGTGAGAGCCTCTTCCATATGGATCTCCTAAACAGGTTCAGAGAGATCCATCTTAGTAATGGGTGAATGATGTGGGCTAGACATAGGAGAATCAGGAGCACTCATCTCTCTTTGAGTAGGGGAGGAGTAGAGAGACTCATGGTACTCACTGAATCCTATGTCTTCATCATCATAGAATTCTAGGTTGGAATGGGGTTGGTTTAGATCTAGAGGATGGGGATGATAACTGTCCCCTGAAGGTTGTTCACTTGAGTGTTGAGACTCAGAGTGAAGGCTTAAGGCTGATGGGCTAATGAGCTCATCAAGCTGAGCATGAGGAACCTCAGCACTGATTCTTAAAGAGATGGGAGTGGTTTGCTCCTCAGGAGAAGTGGGAGCTCTAGTGTCCACTTCCTCCTGTATGGGTGATGATATGGGGGCCTGCACAAGCTCAATCGCTTGAGCAGGGGTTCGTTTGGATTTTCTTTGGTAGGTGAGGAGTGTTTGTGGCTGTTTGGGTGGTTAAGAAGTGAAGGTGTGGGTTCAACACTAGTTTGTGTTGCTAGGTTGTCACCTTGAGCAATGAGCTCTAACATTTTTGGGACAAGGTTTGTTTCTATCCCAGAGAAGCCAACAATTGGTTTCTTCATGATTTTAAAGATGTCGGGCTTCATCAGTCCCAATTTAAGAATATTAGTTGTCCCCGTTAACTGTGAGCCCAGTTCATAGTTAAGAATGTGTTGAACATATCTAGGGAACATATAATATTCTAAGGAGTCTAAATTAGCAAGTAAATTTGTATAAACAAATTGAGAGTACCTGAATTTGACCCCTTGGACCATTCCATGGACAATGAAGGAGAGATCTTTAGGAATCTGGTCCCACCCCCATGCTTGTTGGATAGGCTGTGGATGACCAAATGAAGTAGGTACTTCCACTGGGATGAGACCTTCTCTTTCCTAAAGGTCTTTACAGAGAAATGTCCCTCATAGCCCATCTGCTCAAAAGAATGATTTACTGCTTTCTTTGGAAATGACAACTCACCTTCTTCATCATCCCGCTAAAGATTAGTGTTGATGATGGTTGGAGTGATGAAGATTGTCCTCCCCTACATTGTGGCAGATAGTGCCTTCTCCCAATCCATGATGACCTCTTGGCAGGTCTTCCAATATTCTAACAACTGATCCTCATAGAGAGGAGGATCAATGGTAAAGGAGGTGAAGTAGTTGGATAGAGTCAAGAATTGACAATCCTCTGAGAAACAAGGATCTTTCTCAGAGTCCAACAGAGCAACCTGATTATGTTATCTGTGGAGTTGCATGGAAAAATCTGGGCTATTTTTGCAGTTGAGCTTGGCCATTTTAAAAGCTTAAGAACGAAGAAAGTGAGGAACAAAGGCGGTTATGGGTGAATTTAGGTTTTGTGAATAGTTCAGATGAAGAGGAGAGTGAAAGAGGGGGGAACCATTGGGTATATATATGAAATGGATTTAAGACAAAGTTAATGAAAGATGATAAACTTTGAAATCCGGATGTCGGTCCCACCTCTGAAAAAGTGCCCAAAAAGGTAGTTTTCTTGGAAGTCTAAAAAGCTTCCGAAGGTAATTTAGCTTCAGAAGTTGTTGATGAAAAAGCTTCCGAAGGCAAAATGACTTCGGAAGATATTCCAAAGAGTTTGGAAAATTTTGCTTCGAAAGAGATTTAATCTCAGAGATTTAATCTCAGAGATTTTATTCTAAGGAGAATAAAACTTCTGAGAGTAAATTGTTTTTGGAAGAAAATTCTTCTTCAAAATCATACAAGGACTCAAGTAAAATTTAAGCTTCGGAAGATATTCTAAAATTTCTTCCGAAGGTAAATCTACTAAAGTAGTTATTTGTTTTCTAAGACTTAAGTTTCTTCCAAAGGATAAAAAGATCAATATTTTCAAAATCTAAGGAATGTCTTTTAAAAAGATTTTTCTTCCATAGTAAACAAGGGCTTATGAAGGTGATAAAATAGATAACTAGGACACACTAGATTTAGAAATAATATGATTAAGTTTTAAGAAAAGCTACTCAAAGTTAACCATTCCAATAGCTTATACAAGATATTTGAATCTCAGTTCATCAAAAGCTTTGGTGAACAGATCAGCATATTGTTCATTTGGTGTTAACTTTGACTAGTTTGATTAACTCCTTTTCAAAGTTATCTCTAATCAAATGATACCTGATATTGATGTGCTTTGTCCTTGAGTGTTGCATAGGATTCTCTGTGATTGAGATAGCACTGTTGTCGTCTATGTGGATGGGAGTCTCTTTGAAGTTGAATCCATACTCTAGCATCTGATTCTGAATCCAAAGCACTTGAGCACAGCAGCTTGCAGCAGCAATGTATTCAGCTTCAGCAGTTGATGCAGACACACAGGATTGTTTCTTGCATTGCCAAGAGACTATCCTTCTACCAAGAAATTGACATCCTCTTGATGTAGACTTTGTAGTTATATTGCAGCCACCATAGTCACTATCTGTATAGGCATACAGATTGAAGTTAGAATTCTTTTACCAAAGGCCAAGTGTTGGAGCACCTTTGAGATATCTTAAAATCCTCTTGACAGTGGCCAGGTGTGACATCTTGGGGTTGGCTTGATATCTTGCACAAATACATGTGGTAAACATGATATCAGGCCTGCTAGCTGTGAGGTACATAAGAGACCCAATCATAGCCCTGTGGAGATGTTCATCCACATACTCCCCCTCAAGATCAGGTCCAAGGGAGTGATTTCTGGCTATGGGTATCTTAGCAACCTTGCAATCAGTCATGTTGAATCTTTTAAGTATGTGTTGTACATACTTTGACTGACTTATGAAGATACCATTGTCAACTTGCTTCACTTGAATTCCTAGAAAGAAATTGAGTTCCCCCATGACACTCATTTCAAAGCTATCCTTCATCAGCTTCTCAAAGTCTTTGCAGAGCTTTGGATTAGTTGACCCGAAGATAATGTCATCTACATACACTTGAACTAGCATTAAGTCATTTCATGTTCCTTTGATGAAGAGAGTTCCATCTATAGTACCCTTTTTGTATCCATGCTGACAGAGATACTGAGATAGAGTCTCATACCACTTCCTTGGTGCTTGGTGCAGCCCATAAAGAGTCTTATCAAGCCTGCAAACATAATCAGGATGATCGGGATCTACAAACCCAGGTGGTTGTTTGACATACACCTCTTCATCAATCACCCCATAGAGAAAATCACACTTGACATCAAGTTGGTAGACCTTGAAATCCTTCGATGTATCAAAAGCTAGGAATATTCTGACAGCTTCAAGTCTTGCTACAGGAGCAAAGACATCTGTGTAGTCAATTCCTTCTTCTTGTGTGTATCCTTGAACAACTAGTCTTGTCTTATTCTTGATGACAAGTCCTCTACCATCTTTCTTATTTCTAAACACCCATTTGGTTCCTATGGTAGTCTTCCCTTGAGGAAGAGGACATAGGTTCCAAACCTTTTGCCTTTTGAATAAAGCAGCTCCTCCTGTATAGCTTCAACCCAACTTTCATCCTTTAAAGCCCCATCAATCTTCTTAGGCTCTGATAGAAAACAAGAGTGAAGACAAACATTTGCATCATGGGTTTGTCCTCTTGTTCTTACCCCTGAATCAACATCTTCAATGATGTTTGTGGTAGGATGAGACTTATGGATCCTTAGTTGAGGGATCACAAAAAGTTGCTTAGAAAGATCTAAACTAGAGAAATTTAGATCTGGCATTGAAGATTCACCCTTCACATCAGCACACTTATCAAGAGTGACTTGATCCAATGAGTGTGTGACATCATTAATGTTGTCTTCAATGGAGTGGTTGTCAGCATCAAGAAATTCTTGATCACTTTCACCACCACCATTTCCTCCTAAATTTGAAGCTCCTTCATCTGAGTTTTGTGCCTCTAAGCTGGAATTTGAAGGCACCCTAGAAGTATCAGCTAGATTTGTCACTCTTGTCCTGATAGAAACTCCATTTGCAGGGTTAGTTAAAACTGAAGCTGAAGTTGTGTAGCTTGAAGGTCTTTACAGCTCAAATCTTGGGTCAGGATCACCTGTAGGTAGTATATCTGTGAATCTTGAAACATGCTCACAAGACTTGTTAAAACAGTTGGTAACTAAATCAAGATCAAATAGCCAATCAGGACCAGAACCCTTTCATACTAGGAGTGTGCTCATTGAAAGTCACATTGGCTGACTCCTCAACTACTCTGGTTTTGATATTGTATAATCTATAGGCCTTGGCTTGAGAAGAGTATCCAATAAAATGTCCACCATCTGATTTCTCATCAAACTTAGCAATTTGACCTTTGGTATTCAAGATGGTGCAAGGACATCCAAATGATCGGATAAAACCATTGAAAGGTTTCCTCTTGTGCCAAAGTTCATAAGGAGTCTTACCATGTGTCTTAACTACTAAAACTATGTTTTGCACATAGCAAGCAGTATTCACTGCCTTTGCCCAAAGGATGGGCAGTTTAAAGTCAGACAACATAGTTCTTGCAGCTTCAATTAGTGTCCTGTTTCTCCTCTCAGCAACACCCTTTTGCTGAGGAGTCTTGGGAGCACTATATTGTCTTGTAATAACTTTTTCATCACAAAATGTATCAAGGATTTGGTTCTTAAATTCAGTTCCTTGATCACATCTTATATTTTGACCTTCTGACCACATTGATTCTCAATCTTTAAGATAAAATTCTTCAGAATCTCAGGGGTCTCATCCTTAGTTCTAAGAAAGAAGACACAAGTGAATCTTGTAAAGTCATCTGTGATCACCAAGCAATAAGAGGTCCTTCCTAGACTCATTACACTGGTGGGGCCAAAAAGAGACATATGTAATAAGTGTAGGGGAGTAGTGATGGAGTTTCTTTTCTTTGGCTTGAGAGATACCTTGTGTTGCTTCCCTTTCAGGCATGCAACACAATGATCATCACTTGTAAACTCTTTCTTTGGCATTCCAGTTACCAAATCATTCTTAATTAATTTATTCATGTTTTTAAAGTTTAAATGGCACATTCTTTTATGCCAGAGGAAAGACTCATCATTATTGGCTTTTGATAGAAAGCATGAAACTTCTCCTGAGGGAGATGTTTCTTGCAAATCCATCTTGTACATGTTCCCTTTCCTGGGAGCTCTGAGCAGGATATGCTCATGAGGAATGACCACCCCGGGCCTGAGAACAATGCACTCATGCTCAATAAAGAGCATGTTATGTCTCTAATCACAAAATTAAGATACACTCAAAAGATTGTATCCAAGCTCCTTGACAAAGTTTACCTTCTCAATGTTGAGCTTACCATTTATGACCATGCCCCTTCCTGTGATGTAACCTCTTGTATCTCTTCCAAAAGCAACTAGTCCTCCATCAATTTTCTCAAAATGTTGGAGTAGCGACCTATTGCTTGTCATATGACTGGAACAGCCACTATCAATAATCCATACATTTCTGTTTGTCTTGAGTTGTTCCAGTACCAAAAGAGATGGTTAGTTACATTTAAAAACCCAAGCCTTATTGGTCTTGGGCTCATCAAAAGAAGTTGAAGACAATGCAACGTTAATTGATCCTATTGTCACGTTTTGAGGATCATTTGCTGATGTTGATGAAGAACTTTCTACCACTTGTTCTTTCTTTGTCTTCCATACCACCTTTGGAAGCTTAGACTTGACCTTCAACACTTCGGAAGTTTTGATGACTTCGGAAATTTTTATGACTGGACCTTTGGAAGATCTTGTTAACACTGTAGCAGGCTTTAGTGCTTCAGAAGTATTCCTTTCTTCCGAGACCAAATTTTCTTCCGAATGCAAGTTTCCATTTGTCTTCATCTTTATTTTGCAGCTTTTGAAAGGAAAAGATTTTCCTTTCGAAGCTTGCTTCTTCTCCAAACTCTTAGAAGTTTCTTTCTTGGTCATATGGATAGTACTCTTCGGATTGTAGAAACAATCTTTAGCAAGATAAGAGGTACTCGCACACATGACACAGTCTATTTTCTTCTTCCTAAGAGTCTTCTTTTGTGAACAAGGCTGAACTTGATCACTTTCCTTCTCCATCTTTATCTTTGCAGATGCTGTGGCAATCATTTTAGGGATAGAACTACCTTTGGAGCTGGATGATTCAGGTTGTGCAGCAGTGGTGCACAACAGATCAGCCTTCTTCTTGATGCTAGGATGATTTGGACATGCACTAGAACTCTTATTACTAGAGTTCAAGTTTATGTCTTCAGCCTTAACCACTTCAAATCCTGCAGAAATAAAGACTTGTTTCTGTGCAGAGTTAAAGGTGGCCTTGATCTCTTAAGCCTTCTTGGACTTTCTCTTGGTCTTCCTGATCAAGTTCTTCCTCCTTGACTTTGGTCATCCCAACTATTTTACTCTCCTCAGAGGAATGGTGACCCTTCTTAGAATGCTCTTCTTCACTCTTCTCAAAGACATCCTTCACCATCTTCTCTTCATCCTCTTCAGTCATGGGGTCTATGAGGGGAACCTCATCTTCACAAGTTCCACACCTAGGAGATCTTACTGACAAGATTGTTAGTGGAGGAGCTAACTCACTAGATCTCAGTTCCTGCTTATTTTGATAACAAACTTTTGCATGCAAGGATGAGGATATTATGTTCTTGAAGGTCTCTTCTTCAAGAACACATTTTTCTGCTCTGGCTTTGCTGATCACAAGCTCAGCCTGGCATTCAGTCAACTTAGTTATGAGATCTTTGATCTGAAACCTGTAGTTGGTGTGTTCATGTTTTAGAGTTGAAATGGTTTTTTCTAAGTCCTCTATCTTTAGTTTATAATCATTTTCAGCTCTTTTAAAATCAGATTTTAAGATATTTAAGGACTCAAGATCAGATCTCATCTCTAAGTTGTAGGACCTATATCTATTCACTTTAGCAATACATTCAGGTGTACAGAGATGTTCTAATACCTTTGCTTCATCATGGTCTGCCATAAGTTCTAGGTTTGGAGATGCATCTTCCACCTGAAAGCTCCAGTTAAAGCCTCCTTCTTCAACAGCAACTACAGCTTGCTTCTTTGACTTCTCATTCTAAGGAGCTCTTTCAGTGTAGTTTGGTCTAGCTTGTGTTTGGCCACCATTTGTACTTGGTGCCTTACATTCCCTTGCAAAGTGTCCCATCTGGTTACAGTTGTAACACTTTACTTTGCTTTTGTCCAGCCCAAACTTTCCACTGGTTGCATCGCTTGGAAACTTCCTCCCTATCCTATTGTAGAATTTCCTGGCTCTGTGAGTGAGGAGAGCCATTTCCTGAACTATCTCCATGTATTCCAGGTCATCTGGATGGATACAGTCCAGGTCTTTAAGGGTGAATAGAAAGTTGCCTGTGCTTTTATCAGTAGACACAAAAGCATGTGAAGAGCTTGTCTCTTGGAATGGACTTCCTTGAGTGTAGCTTTCTCTTGGTGTCTCCGGGAAGGTGATGAAAGGACCCTTTGGTGAGTTGTCAGGGTAGCATATAAGATGATCTTGTGATTTAATGTTATTCTTTTCAATCACATGGAGGGCTGAACTCGGTTGATTGCTGGAGTTACCAGATGAACCTTGCATTTTCATCTCCATCTGGTATCCATTAAGAATACCATACAACTCTGTCAAAGTAAGAGTCTTAAGGTTCTCAGTTCTTTTGATAACAACACAATAATGTGTCCATTGTCTAGGAAGAGAGTGTAACACCCGGAAATTTATTATTTTGAAGCCGGCGAAGAAAGAAAAGAAATAAAGTCCAAAGTCGAGGGACCAAACTCGCCAACGAAGAAAAGTTGGGAGATGTGGTGGTATGTGTAGGGAGAGGGCAGCCCACTCTCCCCACACACACCAAAATTTCAGCTCACAAGGAAGAAGAGAGAGAGAGAAAGAGGAGAAAAAGGAGAAAAAGTGGTGTTTCGGGTGATTCGGGTGTCCAAATCCGTCGAGTATCAAGCCAAATCGAAGCTCTTGCCTTTGTGCTCGATTGTGTGAGTTCTAGGACCCCACTTTTACTCGTTTTCAACTGATTTTGGGGCTGGAAAGTGTTCAAAACCCGTTTTTATGTGTGTGTGTGTTTGACCCATTTGGGTGTGATGTGTATGATGTGTTTAGAGTATGTTTTCGGGCTTGGGTGTGCTTGTATGGTGTTAAGGTATGCATTCCTAAGGTCCAGGAGGGTTGATTTAGGCTTAGAATGGGTTTGGATGAGCTTGGGGGCCGAAAATGGCAGATTGGGTTCGGGATGAACTCCATTCTGCATCAGCTAGGGCTAGGCGACCGAATGAAGGCCATACGGCCGAATGAGGGCGATTGAAGGTCATTCGCACGATTGAGGGTTCAATCGCACGACTAAGGTTTCAGTCGCACGACTGGGAGTCCAGTCGCATAAGGATTGCACGACTGAGGGTTCAGTCGCATAGATGCTTAGTCGCACGAGTCCATTCGCATGAGGTTAGTCGCATAGGTGCCCATTCGCAGTAATCCCATTCGCACATGGTCCATACGCACGATTGGATGTTCATTCGTATAGGTGTTCATCCGCATGAGTCCAGTCGCATGATGTTCAGTCGCATGGAGGCCATGCGACTGAAGGGTGTCCATACGCCCGAATAGGGCTGTTGCACTCGAAGGAATGTGTAGTTTGACTTCTGGCCTTCGGGGAAAGGTGCAGATGTAAGTTTGGACGTAAAGTAACCCGTAAGAGCATGTAAGAGGATGGTTATGGCCTTAGAGAGCATGTAGGGCATGATGATGATGATGTTGCATGTTTATGCATATTATGAATGTATGATGTTGCCCTGTATGATGATGATAAATGTGTATGAATGTTCCTTATTATGATGTATGCTTATCTTTCTTGTGGCTTTACATGTCATGCTAATGAATGAATGAAGTATTATGTAATGTAAAGCGAAAGATAATGAAAGAGGAACATGAAGTAAGAATGCATGCATTAATGAAAGATGAATGAACGAAAGAAAGGCTTGCAAGCATATTTATTGGGGTGAGCGACTTTGTGTTGCAAAAGACTCGGATGAAGTGCAATCATTTAGATTGCCTATGAGGTGAGCAACCTTGTCGTTGCAAAAGACTCGAGTAAGTGCTATCGTGATGTTGCCTTGGGGTGAGCAACCTTGTTGTTGCAAAAGACTCGGATAGCTTGCTATCGTGATGGGCAATTGGGGTGAGCAACCTTAGGGGTGCAAAAGACTCGGATAGCGTGCAATCATTGAGATTGCCATTGAGGTGAGCGACCATGTTGTCGCAAAAGACTCGGAAGACAGAATGAACGAAAAGAATGGAAGATAATGAATGAGATGAAAGATAATAATGAAATTATGATAAAGGAATGGTTTTATATGAAAGTAAAGTATGTTTTATTATTAAAACTAGAACTCACTCAGCAACGCTGACTTTTATTGCATTTTCCAGTTGGCAGGTAATTGATTGTTGAGGATGGCACGGCAAGGTTACTCGGCTCTTTTGAGATGGCATCCAATTATATAGCTTTTGTGATGTAATGCAAACATGAATTTTGTAACCGGATAATGATGTATTATTTGGCAAAAGTAATTATAATGAAACGTGATGTCATTTTTGAATGTTTCCGCTGCAATAATTTCTTAATGTAATGTAAATTTTATATTTTATGTGCGATGAATGACCAACTGTAAGCGTCCCGGGAACGGGGCCTTACAAGTTGGTATCAGAGCCAAAGTTTAAGTGAAATGGGTAAATTTTCAAAATAAACCTTAACTTAAACTGAGAATGGGACGGAAAGGGAATGGGATGTCAAACTGAGTAGCTACGTGCCATCAGGTATTTTCTTAAAGTTAACCGGTTTTATGTGCGCATGGTATATGTTATGTGTTGTATGTAGATTTGAATACTGATGTAGTCAGGACAGGTAATACTTGGGGTATGAAGAGTACAGTAAGTGGCTAATCACAACTGGCCACTGTAATTAGGGACTTACTATACTTGACATAAACTGAGTTGTTTCCTTGAATGACCGTGTTGGTGTTTGAATCTTTCAGTGTGATAGAGAATGGCTGGTGGTAGATCTTCTAGAGCTTCTAGGGGTGGGGGACACGCCCTAAGAGAGGAAGGCCTAGAGCTGAGAAATAGGTTCCTGCAGAACCTGAGACTCCTCATCCAGAAGCTGGGGATGAGAGTGCGAACTTAAGGGCCTCGGTAAAGGAGGCTGTTGTGGAGGAAGTACATCAGGTCATGCAGACGATCTTACCGTCTGTGGTGACCGAAGTCATCAAAGCTGTGAAGGAGGGAGAGAGGAAGGAGAGAAACCGGGCCTCGGGGGAGCAACCGGAGCCTGAAACGATTTTCTCCGATAATGAGGAGGAAGAGGAAGAGGAGCCTGTGCGAGAGGTGGCACGAGGCTGTAACTACGGGGTGTTTATGAGATGCAAGCCCCCTACTTTTGACGGTAATGGCAATGCTGCTGCTGCTCACCGATGGGTGAGAGAAATGGAGGCTGTTCTCGACATCAGCGAGTGCCGAGAGGATCAGAAAGTCAAGTTTGCCACCCACTCCTTCGTGGACTCGGCACTATGCTGGTGGGACAACATTGTCCAAGCAGAGGGTAATCGGGCAATCGGGAGAATGAGGTGGCCCGAACTGAAGAAGATGGTGATCGAGGAGTTTTGTCCTCACCGGGAAATGGATAAGGTTGAAAGAGAGTTTCTGCAACTGGAAGCGGGAACCATGACACACCAACAGTACACCACAAAGTTCAACGAGATGGCACGTCTGGTGCCGGATCAAGTGACGCCTCTGTCCCGAAAGATCAAGAGGTATATACAGGGTTTGCCGGCGGACGTTCGCAGGCACATGATCGCCGCCCGGCCGAGCACGTTTAGGTCGACGGTGGATTTGGCGGGAAGATTGTATGATGAGAGGACGGTGGTGGTGACTGATGGTGGTAGGAAGAGCGGTGGTGACCGGAACTGGCAGGGGAAGAGGTTTGGTCGGGGTAATGCCCCGACGGGTAATAAGAAGGCACGGGTGGATGATCGCCGTGTGGTCACGTCAGGTGCGGGGTCGAGAAGGTGTGGCAAATGTGGACGGGAGCACAGCGGGGAGTGCAGGTTTGGATCGAACTTGTGCTTCAGGTGTGGAAAGGCGGGGCACATGGCAAAGGACTGTCGTGCGGTCCGATGCTTTAACTGTGGCGAAGAGGGTCACATGCTCAAAGATTGTAAGAAGCCAAGGGCTGAGAGTTCAGGGGCAAAGAAGACGGGAGGTGATGGACCGAGGGCAAGCGCCAGGGCATTCACCATGACACAGGAGGAAGCTAGAACGGACCCTGATGTCGTGTCCGGTACGTTTCTGGTGAACCAAACTTTAGCTTCTGTGTTATTTGATTCTGGTGCGAGTAAAAGTTTTATTTCTGCTGCTTTCTGTGCTAAGCTGCATGTTAGTAGTAGATGTGTTGATGCGCCCTTCGATGTACAAACTGCCATAGGTAAGTCTACCAGGATTACTGAGATGATAGAGAATTGTGATGTGGAGCTCGAGGGTCATAAGTTTCCTGTTAGACCGTTTGTGATGACCTTAGGTGGTTATGACTTGGTTCTTGGGATGGATTGGTTAGCGGACTTCGAGACGAACATTGTGTGTCGCAAGAAGATGATTCGGTTGTTGGCGCCTGACGGTAGTTCAGTGACGGTGTATGGTGATCGGGTTACTGCGATTCCGAAAGTGATCTCGATGGCGGTGGCGGGGAAGTGTATGAGGCGTGGATGTAGTGCCTACTTAGCCTATGTGAAGGATGTGGATACGAAAACACCACAACTAGCCGATGTTCCAGTTGTGTGTGACTTTCCAGACGTGTTCCCGGAAGACTTATCAGGAGTGCCACCTGACAGAGAGATCGAGTTTCAGATTGATCTGATACCGGGTGCCCAACCTGTCGCCAAGGCATCGTATCGATTGGCTCCGACCGAGATGAAAGAGTTGATGGAGCAGTTACAAGAGTTGCTTGATAAGGGGTTCATTAGACCGAGTATCTCTCCTTGGGGTGCACCGGTCCTGTTTTTAAAGAAGAAGGACGGTAGTATGAGGATGTGCATCGACTACCGCGAGCTGAATAAGTTGACAGTGAAGAACCGATACCCCTTACCGAGGATAGATGATTTGTTCGATCAGCTTCAGGGTGCCAGTTGGTTTTCGAGAATAGATCTTCGATCTGGTTACCATCAGTTGAAGGTGAAGGAGCAAGACATTCCTAAAACAGCTTTCCGTACGCGCTATGGTCACTACGAGTTTCTTGTCATGTCCTTGGCTTGACCAACGCGCCAGCTGCTTTTATGGATTTGATGAACCGTGTGTGTCGGCCTATGTTGGATAAATCAGTGATTGTGTTTATTGATGATATCTTGATTTACTCGAGGAGCGAGGCAGAGCATGCCGGTCACATTCGGGAGGTTCTACAGACGTTGAGAAGGGAGAAGTTGTATGCAAAATTCTCCAAGTGCGTGTTCTGGTTGCGCGAAGTTCAGTTCTTGGGTCACGTGGTGAATCCCGACGGGATAATGGTGGACCCGGCGAAAGTGGAGGCGGTTATGCAATGGAAGTCACCAAAGACGCCATCCGAGATTCGTAGCTTCTTGGGTTTGGCGGGCTACTATAGAAGATTCATCCAAGACTTCTCTAAGATTGCTTCTCCACTGACTAAGTTGACCCGAAAAGATGTGAAGTTCGTATGGGGTCAAGCTCAAGAGAAGGCGTTTGAAGATTTGAAGGCGAGATTGACTCAAGCTCCTGTTCTGTCATTACCCGATGGAAGTGAAGATCTGGTGGTTTATTCCGATGCTTCTTACTCGGGGTTGGGATGTGTGTTAATGCAGAGAGGAAAGGTTATAGCCTATGCATCCCGACAGTTGAAGGTTCATGAGGTCAATTATCCTACTCATGACTTGGAGCTGGCAGCCGTGGTCTTTGCATTAAAGATTTGGAGGCACTACCTCTACGGGACGAAGTGCACCATATTCACTGACCACAAGAGTCTGAAGTACTTCTTTGAGCAGAAGGATTTGAACATGAGGCAGAGACGGTGGTTGGAACTTATAAAGGATTATGATTGTGAGATCCACTACCATCCGGGCAAGGCCAACGTGGTGGCTGATGCCCTTAGTCGGAAGGAGAGGCCCGAGCCGATCCGGGTGAAAGCATATCAGCTGATCATGACCTCCGATGTGATGAAGCAGGTTAAAGAGTTTCAAGATGAGGCATTGAAAGAAGATCATCTTAACTTGAAAGAATGAGAGGTCTGGTTGGAGAACTGGGTGAAAACACGCTCGGTGTTAGAACCCGATTTGATCATGTGTGGATTCCTCGTTTTGGGGATCTACGGGTGAAGATAATGGATGAAGCTCACAAGACTCGGTACTCCATTCATCCTGGTGCCACAAAGATGTACCATGATATAAAGAAAGATTATTGGTGGCCGGGTATGAAGCGCGATGTGGTGGAGTATGTGAGTAAGTGCCTTACTTGCTTACAGGTGAAGGCCGAGCACCAAAAGCCGTATGGGAAGATACAACCTTTGGATATACCGGAATGGAAGTGGGAGCACATCACCATGGATTTCATTACAAAGCTGCCGCGTACCCCGAAAGGGTATGATGCCATATGGGTGATAGTTGATCGTTTGACGAAGAGTGCTCACTTCCTACCGATCCGCGAGACATATTCATCTGAGAGGTTGGCTGATCTGTTCATCAAGGAGATTGTGACTCGTCATGGTGTGCCGGTGTCTATTGTGTCGGATCGCGACACTCGGTTTACATCTAAATTCTGGAAGAAGTTCCACGATGCTATGGGGACGAAGTTGCATATTAGCACGGCTTATCATCCCCAGACTGATGGTCAGTCCGAAAGGACCATTCAGACACTGGAAGACATGCTTCGGGCATGTGTGATTGATTTTGGTGGAAGTTGGGATGACCACCTACCGTTAGCCGAATTCTCATATAACAACAGTTATCACGCCAGCATTGGCATGCCTCCATATGAGATGCTATACGGTAGGAGATGCAGAACACCCGTTTGTTGGGGTGATATTGGTCAGAAGGAATTGGGGAGCGTCGAGGTAATCGAGGCTACGACTGAGAAGCTTGAGAATATTAAAGCCTTCATGAAGGCAGCCAAAGACAGACAGAAGTCGTATGCTGATAAAAGGCGCAGGCCGATTGAGTTCCAGGTGGGTGACCGGGTTATGTTGAAGGTCTCACCTTGGAAGGGTATCATTCGCTTCCGAAAGCGGGGCAAGTTGAGCCCAAGATATATAGGCCCTTTCCGAATCATTGCTCGAGTAGGAGAGGTGGCCTATAGACTGGAGTTACCAGATGAGTTAAGTGGAATTCACCCGACATTCCATGTATCTCATCTAAGGAAGTGCTTAGCAGATGAAAATATGATTGTCCCATTGGAAGATATCGAGGTAGATGAACGGCTCAATTATGTGGAGCAACCAGTGGCAATCATCGACCGAAAGGAGAAAAGGCTAAGGAATAAAGTGGTTCCTCTTGTGCGTGTACAGTGGAAGCACAGAAAGGGATCCGAATCAACGTGGGAGACTGAGGAAGAAATGAGACAGTATTATCCACGTTTGTTCGAGGAATGACAGGTTTCGGGGACGAAACCTATTTAAGGGGGGTGGACTTGTAACACCCGGAAATTTATTATTTTGAAGCCGGCGAAGAAAGAAAAGAAATAAAGTCCAAAGTCGAGGGACCAAACTCGCCAACGAAGAAAAGTTGGGAGATGTGGTGGTATGTGTAGGGAGAGGGCAGCCCACTCTCCCCACACACACCAAAATTTCAGCTCACAAGGAAGAAGAGAGAAGAGAGAAAGAGGAGAAAAAGGAGAAAAAGTGGTGTTTCGGGTGATTCGGGTGTCCAAATCCGTCGAGTATCAAGCCAAATCAAAGCTCTTGCCTTTGTGCTCGATTGTGTGAGTTCTAGGACCCCACTTTTACTCGTTTTCAACTGATTTTGGGGCTGGAAAGTGTTCAAAACCCGTTTTTATGTGTGTGTGTGTTTGACCCATTTGGGTGTGATGTGTATGATGTGTTTAGAGTATGTTTTCGGGCTTGGGTGTGCTTGTATGGTGTTAAGGTATACATTCCTAAGGTCCAGGAGGGTTGATTTAGGCTTAGAATGGGTTTGGATGAGCTTGGGGGCCGAAAATGGCAGATTGGGTTCGGGATGAACTCCATTCTGCATCAGCTAGGGCTAGGCGACCGAATGAAGGCCATACGGCCGAATGAGGGCGATTGAAGGTCATTCGCACGATTGAGGGTTCAATCGCACGACTAAGGTTTCAGTCGCACGACTGGGAGTCCAGTCGCATAAGGATTGCACGACTGAGGGTTCAGTCGCATAGATGCTTAGTCGCACGAGTCCATTCGCATGAGGTTAGTCGCATAGGTGCCCATTCGCAGTAATCCCATTCGCACATGGTCCATACGCACGATTGGATGTTCATTCGTATAGGTGTTCATCCGCATGAGTCCAGTCGCATGATGTTCAGTCGCATGGAGGCCATGCGACTGAAGGGTGTCCATACGCCCGAATAGGGCTGTTGCACTCGAAGGAATGTGTAGTTTGACTTCTGGCCTTCGGGGAAAGGTGCAGATGTAAGTTTGGACGTAAAGTAACCCGTAAGAGCATGTAAGAGGATGGTTATGGCCTTAGAGAGCATGTAGGGCATGATGATGATGATGTTGCATGTTTATGCATATTATGAATGTATGATGTTGCCCTGTATGATGATGATAAATGTGTATGAATGTTCCTTATTATGATGTATGCTTATCTTTCTTGTGGCTTTACATGTCATGCTAATGAATGAATGAAGTATTATGTAATGTAAAGCGAAAGATAATGAAAGAGGAACATGAAGTAAGAATGCATGCATTAATGAAAGATGAATGAACGAAAGAAAGGCTTGCAAGCATATTTATTGGGGTGAGCGACTTTGTGTTGCAAAAGACTCGGATGAAGTGCAATCATTTAGATTGCCTATGAGGTGAGCAACCTTGTCGTTGCAAAAGACTCGAGTAAGTGCTATCGTGATGTTGCCTTGGGGTGAGCAACCTTGTTGTTGCAAAAGACTCGGATAGCTTGCTATCGTGATGGGCAATTGGGGTGAGCAACCTTAGGGGTGCAAAAGACTCGGATAGCGTGCAATCATTGAGATTGCCATTGAGGTGAGCGACCATGTTGTCGCAAAAGACTCGGAAGACAGAATGAACGAAAAGAATGGAAGATAATGAATGAGATGAAAGATAATAATGAAATTATCTGTGAATACGTATGTTGCATGATCGCATGATAAAGGAATGGTTTTATATGAAAGTAAAGTATGTTTTATTATTAAAACTAGAACTCACTCAGCAACGCTGACTTTTATTGCATTTTCCAGTTGGCAGGTAATTGATTGCTGAGGATGGCACGGCAAGGTTACTCGGCTCTTTTGAGATGGCATCCAATTATATAGCTTTTGTGATGTAATGCAAACATGAATTTTGTAACCGGATAATGATGTATTATTTGGCAAAAGTAATTATAATGAAACGTGATGTCATTTTTGAATGTTTCCGCTGCAATGATTTCTTAATGTAATGTAAATTTTATATTTTATGTGCGATGAATGACCAACTGTAAGCGTCCCGGGAACGGGGCCTTACAGAGAGTACATGAACTTCCTTACAATGTCCATGTTCTTAAGAGTCACTCCAACATCCATTAGAGTATCCATAATTTCAACATACCTGAAGTATTGTTGAGTCATGGTTTCACCTGATTTGAAGGTGAAGTTTTCAAATCGCTGCTTCAGGAGATCCTTCTTGTTCTCCTTGGCTTCATTTGACCCCTCATACGTCAGTTTCAGTGCATCCCATAGCTGTTTAGTTGTTTTACACTTCTTGAAGCCTCTGTATATGGAGTTTGGAAGAGCAGTTTGAAGGGCTGTCATGGCTTTCTGATTAATCTCTATTCTTTTTATGTCTTCATCAGAATAGTCAGCCACAGCCTTTGGAATCATACCACCTCCAGCAGCAGCTGAAGAGGTGCTTGGTATGTAAGGCCCTGAGACAACAGATTCCCACATCCTGGAGTCTTGAGACTTGATAAAGCCTTCTATTCTTTGACACCAAGTATCAAAGTCTTCAGGAGTGATCAGTGGGGACTTTATCATTGTTCCAGTTTCCATATCAGCCTTAGTGATAGCTGTCATTTGAGTTGTTAAGTATTTTGTGTGCGTGATGGATCTTAAGATGGTGAGATCTTATAATCAAGAGCCCGGAATGCTCTGATACTAGTTGCAGGACCGTTTAAGGGATGGTCACTTACAACACAACACACAACGAGGAGAGAGTTTTAGAACACTTAACATATCAAATAGGGAACTGGTAAATTATAAGTTTGATACTAAGAACACAAGTAAATATGAGACAAAACAAGAAGCAAACAACACAAATATTGGTTTTCAAGAATGTTGTATATTGCTCTCAAGTTCTTTACAAGTATTACAAAGCATAAAGAAAGTTACAAGGACCTGAGATACTTTATACCACATCCTACAGCCGGCCATACTTTGAAAACCAGCTAGAAACATTTGAACTAGACAACAAAATCAAATGTAGAGTCAAAAGGCAAATTGCCTTTTGACTAATGACTATGACATTCCATAGCTCACATTCTAATATATTACAAAAAGGATAAAAGTGCATAAAGTAGAAAGTACAGAATCAAGACCTCAATGTACAACTACTAAAAGCATGGACCTTTTCACCAACTTGTGAAAGTTGGTGAGTCAACAAAGTTGCAGCGAAAAGTGGTCCAGCTTTATGGAACAGTACATCAGATAAAGCATATTTCAAAAGTCTTCGGAAGAAATCTGTCTTTACTTCTTGGCTTCGGAAGACTTTGTCTTTTAAGCTTCGGAAGACTTCACTTTTGGCTTCAGAATATGTTGGTCTTGGCTTCGAAAGATTTTACACTTAGAATATTTTCTAGTGCATGGTGTAAAACTTCCGAAGCATTTCTACTCTGTATTTCAGTGCATGCATGCAGGAAAGACTTTGAATGTTTTAGATGCATCAGCCTTATATGAAGCCTTACAAAATCATACACACACATAAATGAAATTTAAACATTTGAGGTAAAATATTCTGATTTGTGATTATGATGTTATGCAGGAAAAGATTTTGAAAATATCTTATTGTTTGCAATCTTGACGATCATTTCAAGTTTTATTTGATTATATTATAGAAATTTAATTGGAAAGGGTTCAAATATAAAATATTCTAAAACTAAAAGGTGTAATAAGTAATCTCAACAATCCATCTCAATAATCAATGGTTGAGATCAAAATTGTATGGAAAAGTTTGTTAGATGGTTATTTTAGAAATAGCCACTTTTGTTGACTTTTTGCAAGTTCCCCCATTTTTTAAAAGGTTCATAACTTTTATGTACGACATTGTTTTTTTATAAATATTACACCAAAAAGAGCTTTTTTTTAGAACGAGTATAGTATTGTTATATAAAAATATTAAAAAAATTACGTTATTAAGCTGATATCTCGTTTTGTATCTTTAGTGCAGTTCATTATGTCTTTTTGTTAATTATTTTGTTTTTTCTAAATACTATTGTATTTTTCTAAAATGATGAGTTTTAAAAATATAATGATAGAATAACATTGTTATGTATCTCCAATATGTAAAACACAATAATAAATTAACAGGTAATTAATCTATTACATTCAAAACAATGGCCAAATAACACAATGTATCGCTGTGTTTTTTTATCGTCATTGTGTTATCTTGAACACTATGAGTTTTTAAAAATAAATGGGTGAAACAATATCACTTATGTACTTCTAATGGTAAAACACAATGATTAGATAACAAGTTTATATAATCTATTAAAAAATAATACATTGTGTTATCTTCAACACTATAAGTTTTGAAAAATATATTGGTGAAAGTATGTAATCGTATATTCCTAATTGTAAAACACAATGGTAGAAAACAAATATATAATCTATAAAAACCAATGACAAAAATAACACAAAATATCTAAAACGTAAAATACAAATGATTAACACACATTATAAATTATGTAAAATATATGACACAATAAACATATAAGAAACAATAAGCTGATTTGTTTGTCACAATGATCAAAATACCCTACTCTTTAAAACAATAAAAGAACACGTGCCAAGCCCATAATTCTTCTTACCTTTTTTAGATTGAACATTTTTTTTAATATAGCTATACCCTATTTAATTACGTAATGACAAAATGTGTTTTATATAATAAAAATAATTATGTTTTTATATATTACAATTCATATTTTAAATTATAGTGTTATGTTGTTATTCAATTTTATTGGATCGAAGCCACCACTAATGATAGTTGTAATTTCTATCCATTTCGCTCTAAAAGTTTTAAAATATTAGTTTTAGTCCAAAAGTTTCATGATTTGTTTTGATTTCAGTATAAAAGTTTAATTATTTTCAATTTCTGTTAAAACGATGAAAGTTTTGGATTGAAATTGCAACAATTTATGAAACTTTTGAAGATAAATTGATTTTCTTAATCTTTTCTAGTGGTTATTTTTGTCAAACCCTATAAAATAAAACCGAATTTAACTCTAACAAATAAATAACCTGTGTTGATATATGTTGATTGTTGGAAGTTTAGATTTTTGTTTCTTGTTTATCTCTCCTATTAAGTAATAATATTATTAAGCATTTTAACCTTTAAATAAAACTTTATAACTCTAAAAATTTTAATATCTATTATTTTAATTCTTAAAATAAATCTTTATAAAATTTATTCAACTGATGTAATGCATGAATTGTAACCTAGTATGAATGACAATGAGACGGGTATGGTAGTTCCAACCTCATACTCGATTAAAAAGTGTATCTCATACCCAGCTCAAAACTCGTTTGGCATGTATCAGCCATTAATTTGTCATTAGAAAGTGTGTCCCATATAAAGCTTAATAGTTAATATTCAACATATAAATATTAATTAAATATTACATAATATGAAAAAAAAACATATGTCATGAATAGGGAAGTCTGCGTTTTTCGGTTTTGGCCACAATTTTTTATTTAATTTGCTGGTGTATAAGAGTGAATTGCATCTAGTACAAAAAAGAGTTGCAGCCACCTCCCACCATCCTTCCTCTCCTTGCAGCCTTCATTTACCACCACTCATCTTACAGCCGAAGCCCCTCCTCGGGCGTAACCACTCCTCCATCGTGTGGCGGTGGTCGGGCTGCTCACACGATGGCCATGGCCATTTCAGGCGTTGTGATTATGTTGATGGCCATGGTGGTGGTGTTACAGAGGGTATGTGAAAGTTGGGGGTCTCGGGGTGGTGGCCGTCCATTTTCGCTTGACCGATGCGACAGACGCGGTGGCCCCAGTGGTGATGTTGTTTTAGTCAGTTGCATGTTGGTGTCCGATCTTTGTTTGAGGTTGGCCCGGCCTCAAACTTAATCATGACTATGGAGGTGGTCGATGAGGTTGGCCCAATTTTCAGTTCCGATTTAGTCCCCTTGTTTCCGTTGTCGACGACTATGATCCTGGTGGTGATGTTTGTTTGGTCGGTTGCATGTCGGTGTGCGATCTTTGTTTAAGGTTGCCCCGACCTCATATCTGGTTTGGTTTTATGTGTGGCGGTGTCGGTTTGTCTGTTGTCAAGCCGATTCCCTTTTGTGATCGACGTGGTGCCATAGGCTGTCTCTATTCGTTTATGGTGTGCTCGACTGCCCGTGCCCTTTTGGATCTGGTTTGATTTGTTTTTTTGGCTCTAGATGTCGATGGTGCTTTGGTCATTTCTAGCTGTCGATGATGCTAGGCTTATGTTTACCTGAGAGTTTCTTGTCATCGATGATGTTGAGCTTTAGCTCTTCTAAGATGCTGGTTTATTTGACTTTGTTACTGATGTTGGTGATGATGATCATCTATTCATCTAAGACCCTGTTGGCCTTTACATCTTCTGATATGTTGGGTTACAGGTTATGCTCTACTAAGACTTTGTTATAGTGTTGGTGATCTGGTTGTGTTAGGTAAGAATATTGTTTGCTGATATGGATGATGATGGACATTTATTCATCTAAGACCCTTCATTTTGGTTGTTAGGTGGCTATGATGATACACCAACGCGGGTGTCGGTTGTCTTGGCTTGGTAGTCATTTCTGGTGTGCAGTCATAATCGGTCATCAGTTTTGAGCCGTGCTATATCGATTACGATGCATCCTGTCTAGGCCTCAACTTACCTTGTTATTATAACGCACAACGCGCATTGTGGTCAAACCCTAGTTAAGTATAAACAAGAAGATATAATATATTTATAATATAATTATTAAGCAGAGTAAATTTAAAAAAAATAAAATAATTTCGGGTATATAATCAGGTAAACAGTTATGTTTAATAGGTAATCAGGTCGGGTAAACGGGTATATGATTCAATCTCATAACCCCACGAAAAAAAATAAAAATTAACCCGTATCCAGTTTAATACATGCTTACCCATCACATACCCGTCCCATATGGGTATTCATCGAATTGAATCGAGTCGAATTCGAGTTAATCGAATCGAGTCGAATTCGAGTTAATCGAATCGAATAAGTCGAATTCGAATCGAATCAAATTCGGAACTTTCAAACATGATTTGAATTCGATTCGTATTAGAAAAAAATTTGGAATTCGAATTCTAACTTGAGTTATTCGATTCGTATTTAGTAAAAAAACTAATGGGATAATTTTTACAAAACCTTTAGCCAAATCCAGTTTCAAATGTTCAAAAAAATAAACAAACACAACATATAAAATATTGCAAGTTTTAAATAAGTTAAAATGTACCAATTATGATTTATGATTATAATTACTGATTATAAATTTTTTTAACTTTTAATTTTTTAATTTCTCATTTACATATATTTAAATTAATATATAAAATAAATAAATGTAAGTGTATTTATTTCTAATTCGAATTTCGAATCGAATCGAAAATCACAAACTCGCAATTTGATTCGAATTCGATAGTTAGACTTCAAATCGAAGCGAAGTCGAATTTGAAAATTCGAATCGAATTTCAAATCGGTGATTTTCGACTCGAATCGAATTCCAAGTTTTTCGAATCCGATTCGAATACTGAACATCCCTACCGTCCCATATGTCTCGAGTTTTAAGTATTTAAATCGGGCTCGGGTTTGATTATATCCTTATAACTTAGTAATATAATATAATATATAATTACACCAAGATACTTGAATCGAATATTCAAATATAACATGAAAATAATGGGTACAAGAATATTCCATGAAAAATATTTGGTATCCTCTATTTCCAAGCATATACTAGTTTTAGCTACAAGAATATTCCATTTCATAGAGTATATGACTACATTTGCAACTCTCTGATCTAATCCATGAGTTGAAACTCTTACGAATGTGATTGAATCATCATTTTGTGCTTTAGTTCATCTTAACAGTTTCAACCTAATCAAATCTCAAGTTGGAGGAAGAATGAGTTAAATATCAAAGGAGATTGTACGCATTTAAGGGATTTGATGATTGGATAACAGGATACGACTATACACGTTGAAAAGTGATTTTCAGTAGAGGCATTAAAGATGTGAAGACGGTCACAACTTGAAAGGTGAGACCATCTCTGAAATATAAGATCGATGACGATGTAGCATAGACATCCATATAAATATTCTTTCTCTCTTTTTTTCGTTGAGCATGTAATAAAAAAGAATTTCGATGAATATTTAATATCTATGATGAGTTAAATCAACTAGTTACAAATAGAGTGTGAGTTTATTTGAAATGTATTGTAATTTATAAGAAAATGATGTATTTTTGTCTCTAGATAAGGTGAGGAGTCCATTCGAAATGTAAGGTCACATTTACAATCATTTCACAACCACATAAAGGAGAGGCTATCCATATTTGATATAGTGTCATCATGTGAGAGAAATATTATCATTTAGCAGGAGAGAGATTCATTAAATGTGTAAAAACATTCATACTAATTTTCTTATATTCATTTTTATATTTACATTAAAACATTAATTTTTTATATTTTTTAATTATAAAATATTTTTTTATTTTTATTATTATCTTTTTTCTTTCCTTCACTCACAGCCACTTTTAAATATATTAAAAAATTTATTGAAGTTGTATCGTATTCCCCAAATATGAGAAATCGGAGCATTCACATTAGCTTCCCCATTCGCATCTCAATATTTACAATAGAAAAACTACTTTTCTACTCTTGCTTTTAAGTAAATAATAATTTTTTATGTCTTTATTTTTATCATTTCTCTCTCCTTCACTCACAATCACTTTTAAAAAATATTACAAAATTTATCCAGGTTGTACCGTGTTTCTTTATATATGAGGAATCACAGTACAATCTTCATAAATATTATCTCTCTTACACTCACAATCATTTCTCATAATATAAACTTACTGTGAATCCTTTAAGAAAAGCAGGTCAGCAGTTCTAATATGAATATTACTTTATTTACCTGATTTTTTAAAATATCTTTTTTAAACATATATTTAACAGATTTTAATAAAAATCTAGTTTTTATATTTTTATAGTTTTTCTATTCAAAAATATTATTTAACAATGTTTTAAACAAATTATATATTTCGTACACCACGTTTAAATACTATATATTATCTTTATTCCAATAATGATTTGTAATAATAATATAATAACAATTACCAAATACTTCTACAGAACAATCATTATATAATAATTTTTAAACTTTCTTAAAAAATCATACACAACAAGAAATAATATACTATTCAATATTTTGTTTAGAATCATACATTTTCTTCGTTAAGACTTCTATTACAAAATCAACATCGAACCCTAACACAGGTAAACATATAGGTACAATGTTTAAACGAACAATTTTTAAAAGTGACACTGTTAACAAATAAATCTACATTCGTCACGAGAAAACCTAAATCATAACTCTTAATCGTAAGATTTTTCATAAGATGTTACTTCCTCTTTCATAATAGTCTCATCTTGATCATTTATCTTTTGGGCTTGTAAAGTGAGCCAAGAGAGCGGTTTTCCTGCTTATAGCCTAGAGTTATGAATGTCGGTTGATTCGATCAAGAGTTCTAAACCAACTATATCTTTGATTACATCATAAAATCATACAAGATATGTCTTCTTCTTGTGATTGCTCCCACAACTCCATGTCTTCTCTATTGTTAAATATTAAATTAATTACATTATAAAATTATACAACATATGTCTTTTAGTATTTCATTTTTATATACATTATTTTCGTGATCAGGATTTTTTTTTACTAATAGACTACACATTACCTTTTAAAGAAGATTATAATGCAAATTTTAATAAACTTATATTATCGATTTTCTTTTTCATGATTTTTTTTGGTTTTGCATTTTTACACCATTTTAACACATGATGTACATTCAAATTCACTATAAATGCTTAAATCAGATATATAATACTAAATTGCATAAATAAAATGTTGACTTTTTGAACTTCTTATATGGAGTTAGTTTCAATTTTGCTACTTAAGATTTGACAAAATTAACTATTTTTCTTCAAAAGATTAAAAAACATCAATTCACATTCAAAAGTTTTATAAATTGCTTCAATTTTAGTGTAAAATCTTTTTAATTTTTAAGTTGAAACAACTAAGAAAACTTTGGGATTGAAATTAAAACAAGTTAGAAGCTTTTAAAGGTAAATTAATGTTTCTAATATTTTGAAGCAAAATGGTTACTTTTATCAAGTCTCAGGAAACAAAACCGAATTTAACTCTTTTATATAATTATCCACAATACTAATATCCATTCTTCCACATAAATGTCTACTCAACTGTCCTATGATATATTTAATCATTCTTTACACAAATCCATTTTTACATCCAACCCTACAAATACTCAAAAAATCCATACATTACGCGTCATCATCACTTGTATAAGTTATTGATGTATTTATACATTTGATCAAACAAGATTTGTATATTTAAAAAAACATAAATAGTTCGTGAGACTTGCGGGCTTCACTTGGCGGATGAGGATACTGTGCAAGGGCTCCTTCAATGGAGCAAGATGAAGCACATTGGGGATGCTTGTTTCGACATTACACTTTGTGTACAAAGAAGAAGCACGTTGTTGATAGCCTAAGTTATTACTAAAATCATGTTGTTTGAGTCTATAAAGTGGATTGTGAACGCAAGTTCATTTATTATTATCTTTTTATTAATAGTACGCTAGATGAAATGCCATATACATAAATATTTATAAAACAAAGATACATTTCTTTAAAGTAATGTTAAATGATATTATAACTAAATTGTCTCAATCATAGAGCTAGTAATATATTCATTGGGGTAAAAGGTCACTTTTTTTCATTAAGCTTAATCTCACATACATAATATACATCTTTATCTGCATCATTTTTTCCATAATAAAACTAAAACCCTTATCGATTATGAGAAAATCACTACCATTTCGACACCATTATGTCCTTTGGTAATAAATCTTCACATGTATATAATTGCGAATGCCATAAATAATATCTGGGTTAGGTGAATTGAAACTTAAACAATTGTCTATTCTCCACATATTATAAAGCCAAAGGACTTTGAATGGACTAGTAGGGGCCATTTGATAAATAATTGCAAAGTGACAAATCAACAACAGTCATCACATGCCTAAATAATTCAAATAATAAAGATTTAGATAAGTATATTTTATATTGCATATTTAAACTCAAATTTTATTACAACTTTTAAGTAGTCTTCGTAGATGTAAAATATCCTAAGGAATTTTATATTGGGTTAAAATGGTTTAATTGATCCTTTAGCGTTTTTTTATTAGGTAGGGTTATGCTAAAAAAATTAATCTAAAAAGACTAAAAAGTAATATGAGCTTGACACTTGTCAGTTTATTATTTTAAGAAGAAAGGCATTTTGGACATTGTGTCAAAGTGTATTTTACGTTTATTATCATATATTTTACATTACATGTTATGTGTATTAATCATTATATTTAATGTTTTAGATAATTTTATGTTACTTTTGTCATTGTTTTATAGATTATAAACTTGTTATCTATCATTGTGTTTTACAATTAGAATTACACAATGATATACTTTCACTAATTTATTTTTTAAAACTCAAAGTGTTAAAGATAACCCAATGTGTTATTTTTATCATAAATTTGTAATTGATTATATAAATTTATTAGTATCTAACATTGTGTTTTAATATTCGAAGTATACAATGATGTTATTTCATCAATGTATTTTTTAATACTCATAGTGTTCAAGATAACGCAATAACTATCAAAAGACACAATGAGACATTGCGTTATTTTATCATTGTTTTTAATGTATTAGATTAACTAGTTGTGTTTTTTTATTGTTGTGTTTTACATATTAGAGATACACAATAATGTTATTCCATCATTATCTTTTTCTAGATTTATTATTTTAGAAAAACACAATAGTATTAAAAAAACACAATAACTAACAAAAAGACATCATGAACTACACTAAAGACACAATGACGAGATATGAGCTTAAAAACGTAATTTTTTTTGTCTTTTTATCTTTCTACTCTAATAAAAGGGTATCTTAAGATGACACGTGTCAATACCACAATCATCCTCACCAAAATTTTCCCGCTTCTTTCTCCTACTAAATAATTACCTTAATTACTAATACCACAACTATCCACACCAAAATTTTCCCGCTTCTCTCTCCTACTAAATAATTACCTTAATTACTAATAATATTATATAACAGTTTTTTAAATTTAATAAATTAAGAAAAATATCTATTTTCATGTTATTTAATAAATAAATTTCTTATAAAATAATAAATTTTTCTAAAGCATAAAACTTTGTTAAAAATATGAAATATCTTAAAATTATTATTTTTAAAAAGTCAATTTTTGAAAGCAAAAATAATTAAATTTGGGAGTTATAATAAGAAAATGTTTAAAAATGATATTTTTATACGATTTGTTTTAAAACAATATGTTGATATAACTGTTTTATTACTTATATTTATTTCTCATTATATAATTTAAGTCATATCATATTTTAAAATATTATTTTATAATTAATTAATTTTATTATATTAATAATTTATTTATTCAACCCGTGTAACACACGGGTTTACTGAAGCTAGTATAATAATATTGTACTCATTATAAAGATAAGAACATGCTCATTTTTATGATGTAGTACATGTGTTTCTAAACTAGTTATTAATACGTGAAATCTTATCTTACTACTTTAATAAAACAGTAACTAAAGAGGACACATGGTAACATCAAATTCTTACTCACTAAAATTCTTCATTTTCTCTCTCTTATTAAATAATTATCGTAATTAATAATATTATTACTTAACACTTTTTAGATTAAATATAGTCTTTTAAGAGATTTTTTATTAATGTTATTTCTAAACAAACAAATTTACATAAAATAAGAAATTTTTCTAAAACATCAAATTTTTTTAAAATACGAAATATTTTAAAATTAGTGTTTTTAAAAGTTAATTTATTTATAAAAAAAATAGTTTAAACTGATAGTTATAATTAGAAAATTTTAAAAAATGACATTTTATATGATTTGTTTTAATATAAGTGTTTACTTTCTTTGAAAAATAATTAAAACAAAATTTTAAAAAGTTGATATCATTAATTTATTACTTATAGTCTTTTCAAATACCTAATTTCTATCGTATTTTAGAATATCATTTTATAATTAATAAATATTTATTTATTAATATTTTATTTATTCAATCGCGTAATATACGGGTTTACTAAAGCTAGTGTTACTATACAAAGTATATTTATAATTACACAAGTTACACAAGTTATATTTATAATTACGCGCAGTAAGTATTGCTCAAGTTATAAAAAATAATTACGCAATTTATGTTTATGATTACACAATTAATAACCACGTAAGTTATACCCACAACACAGATGTTTTTAAACAAATTGTTGATATCGTTTTTTTTTTTGGAAAAAAGTAGAGCAAGACATTGCTCACATGAAGAAAATAAATGCTCAATTTTGTGGTGTAGTTTTTTTTTTAAAATAAAGTCGAATAAAAAGTTAAATGCATTTAAAAAAATTGAGGGAATTTAAAAAAAGATCAAGAATTGTTGGTTGTTTCTAAAATGCCCATTTAGACTTATTCCATGAGTGATTAATTAATCCCTAACTGAACTGTTTTATTTTTTAAATCAATGATTGATATAATTACTTTTTACATTTTTCACAAAAACAAAACTTTAAATAGTAAACTTTCTCTAATTAATATAACTATCCAGATTTTTAGAAAATAAAGATAATTAAAATCCTAAGAAGACATATGTATTGACTTTAATGTAGTTTTATTATTTTTAACATAAATTTATATAATTTATTTTTAGTTACTTAAAATTAGACAAGAAAATCAAATTATTTCCATATAATAATCCAAGTATGGTACTATTATATTAAAAGCAATTACTTTAAAAGTTTTGATAAACTGGTGCATATGATATTGTATTATGGTCATTTTGCATCATCTAACATATACTTACTTTCACATTTCTCTATAGAAAACTAGATTAAGCGTTAAACAATCTTAAATCTCATTATACTTACTTTCATATTTCTCTATATTATTAATAATAACATTGAATACTAATATTATTACTCATACTATTTTCAAATTAAAAAATATATAATTTAATTAATTAAAAACCTATTTTTTTATTAAAAACATACTTTTTAAAAACAAAAATTTATAAAAACAGAATACAACGAAATTAAAAAAAAATCATTTCTCCTAAAACAATATATTTAAAAATCACAATTTTATTTACAAAAACAAAAGTTAAAAAAATACATTATTGTTTAATTACTTAAAGTACTTATTTATACGTAATTATAATCATATTTTATCTTCAAGCATGATTTATAATGTATAATTTTTTATCAATAATTATTTAATGTTTTATGTATTCAATCCGTGTATTACATGGGGACTAACCTAGTCTAACATATACACCAGTGCATCAAAATCACACATCAACATATTAGCATCTGTCGTATTCTAGGCAATGTTTTAATAAATTTTGTTGTATGTATTTACCCCTCACTCACTACTATTCGTGACGTCTTCCTGTTTGATCGTTATAATTTATATCCAGTCCTGATTGATTAAATTTAATGAGATTTTTATTAGATTTTTTTTTTAATTTTGTTAATGTTATGAAATCATATATTGAATAGCAAATTTTAGCTATAATAACTCCATGAGCCAATTAAATTTACTTTGTGTGTTTTCTTTTTTTTTTAATTGAAATTTTGCCCACTTAAATTTTAAGTTAAGAACATTTAGTGGTTGGCGTGCAAGTTCTCTTTTAAAAGGGTACGCGTGTCCAATGTCCCAATCTCTAGCATGACTCATCTACTCAATTGTCTATTTTAGACCGAAAGTTAGTTTTTCTATTTTGTCTTTTTTTTATTTTTATTTTTGATATAACAATATTTGTTTTCTTAGGAATAAAGTGGTCCATATTCAATTTTCTTAAATTTGAAGGCAATATGACAACAAATCAACAATCAAGTTTTGGGCCGGTTCAGTAATTTATTTTGAGTAAAACTTAATGTTTTTAGAACCGGATCGGACGTCGAACCGGACGTCTTACTGGTTTGGTGGTCGGGCCGGTCGGACCGGTTGGACCGGATTTAACTATATTTATATATGTAATTAAATATAAGTAATTTATATATGTATTTTATAGTTATAATATAAAAACATTAAATATATTTGTATATCCAACGTCCTAATTTATGGTTTAACACCTCGTTTTTACCCATTAAAAGCAAAAAAAACACCAAAAACCGGTCCGGTTTCCCGGTCCGACCACCGGTTCGGGACGAACCGGCCGGTTCGACCACCTAAAACCGAACCATAGTAGACCGGACTGGCCACCTGACTGATCCCCGGTCGAACCGGTCGGTCCGATCCGGTCTCCAAAACATTGGTAAAACTCGTTTCTTGTCAATGATATATAATTTTCAATCAATGTTTGTAAATATGTTTTGTATAATCATTTAGTAATTACATAATATTAAGCTAAAAAATATCGAACAAAATGTTGTTGATGCTATACATAACGTAGGGTGGAGAAGGCGTCCCACATCTTTGCATGCGGCTTCACTAGAGTTGGGTGGGTACACCGCCGCAAGTCCCTTGGGTAGGGCAATGGCTTCGTCTCAGGCTTCATCAACCTGTTATTTTACTCCCATTCTCTTACCATTATTTGAAAAAAAAGAAAGGAAAGAGAGTGTTGTTGTTCTCGGGTTGTGGTAATGGGCACCTCCCTCCTTTTAAGGTAATTTTAAGTATAAATGAGAGGACATGATATAATTTAACGTTATGTAGGATAGTTATACGTAAAATCCATGACGCCCCCTCCACCTGACTATAAATTACAAGATAGCTTAGAAAACATGATGATATTGTAAAGAATAGTAAATAGACACTGCAATATGTAAAAGCTTGAATTTTCAATCCAAACCGTTAACTTTTGTTTCTTCAATATTTTAATATTCATTTCTTTCAAAATATATAATCGATAATGTAAAATATTATATTATTTCTATTAGTTTTATGCAAGTCATCACTAAGGATATTGATTTCCTCTTCGTTTGTAGTTTGGATGTTATAATCCCACGCTCGACATTGAATTAGTCAAGCGTGTCTTCTAGTAATTTTGGTCTTAAGCGTGTTCATAACTATCGAGTGTAACATTTCATTTTTTTATATATTATAAATATATTGTTGGAAATTTTAGTGAAAAATATAGTTTTTCACTTATTTTGGACATTAATAATTATTTATATTTGTAAATATTATAATTATTTATTAGTAAGTTTGTATTTTTCTTTTTGAAAAAATCACAATGAATCAAATTGTGTCTAAAACGAAGCTAAGACTAATATGATATCGTTGTACAAAGTTGATGGAATAAATAGAATTGGTTGGTTTTGTCCCACATTAGTGAAGTGATAAAATAAACTTAAAGTGATGGAGTATATAAAGGTTCTTGTCCCAAATTAAAAGACTATGACTAGTGAGTTTAATAACTCTAAAAGTCTTTACGCACATATAGAAGTTAATTTTGTGACAGTTTGTAAGGTTATTGATCATTAAGTACAAGATTAACTTAGTGTTAATAACGAGACCTTTGGTATGACTTTCTTAATGATCATTAAGTACAACATTAACTCAGTGTGTATGAGTTTTCTAGAACTGTTACATGATCATTCATTATATATAAGGATATGTTCGTTGTTGCTGTGATTTGATAGAATTTTTTGTAGTCAAAAATCTACACTACTCCATAAACAAAGTTGCATTCTATTACTTTCACATTCTAACTTAACCTGCTTCTTCGGTTCCATCTTCAAGACATCTTCGTTTCCTTTGTTTTTCAGATGCGAGAACATCTCCAGCAGTACACTGTTGTTTTGGTTGTTGTACTAGAGACAAATGCGTTCATTTGAGGAGAGACACCAAATTTGTTTTAAGGGACCTTTGTTGAACAGAAATCCTCAACCATCTCTCATCTTCTTGGTTAGTTTGTTCTACAAATAAAGATTAAGTTGTAAAGAACTTGTGTGCTTCCAAGATTAATTTATAAAAATTCTCTCTAAAGACTACGATTTAAATGATTTCAATTCATGTTAATCATGTTATTACGTACATTTAGATTGTATACGATATTGCAATTTTGTATTTCCTATCATAATGTAATTATTATTTTGTTAATTATTAATGAAAGTGACCCATATCCTACAAATACTAAAAAGATGTCTTATTTATATAATTGTTTTTAACAATTAAGTTTCATTTTTAAATTGAAATGGAAGGATAAGTAATGACATTATGTTAGGTTACATGTTAATGGTGGACATTAAGTTTGAATCTAAAATGAGATCTTCCTAAACATGAGGTGCTAAAGTTGCCTATGATGGATGCTAGAATTAAAAAGGGTCAAATAGGGATGGAAGTCTTGATTATGGTCAACATTAGGGTTAGAGTGTGTGTATGTTCGGAAAAAAGGACAGGTGATCAAGAACAAGAAAAAAGCATTAATTTATCAATTTTGTTGTAAATTGAAGATCTGGATGTGCAAAACTAAGGTGTACTCACATATTCAAGCCAAGCTCGGTGTATGTTATTTCACATAAAATCTTTAGATTCTTGATTTGTGAGAGTATGAGATGGAATCATAAATAAATTAGGACTTAATTACTGTTAATAGGTTATCAATGACGCGTTAGTGTGTAGGTTGTTGATGTGTCTTAAGGCATACATATTTTAGAGTATATAATCTTGTTTCTCTGTGTATTTTTCTATAAATTCATAAATGATTGTATTGATTTATGTCATAAGTGAATTTGTATGCTTCTTTGGAGGTCTGATGAAGATTTAGCTGAGAACAATATAGATGTGGAAGTGGAAGGGATAAAGTTGCAAATTCTTAAAAGATCTGAAAGATCATACAGACATATGTCATCAAAAGGTCTGTACGAGTCATCATTCGTGCAATCAACTAAAAAAGACACTATACGCCCATATGAAAGAAGACATGTCATACGATATCCCTAATCGAATCATATAAGTAGAGGATGACGACAGACGTTACATAAAGGCTAAAGGAGACATCCTACTCCAAATGCTTACATAGCTTCAATTCTTAAGCTTTATGATACCTTAAATTGTAATGGAGTGTCGAACAAGCCATTTGACTTTATCTATTTACAATCATTTTAAGAAGTAAATTCAATAGATGGTTATTATCTCTCCTTACTGGTTTCATTGCCACATGAGTAGATAGTCATAAAATACGTCAAAACAAACTTTCTGCTCCCAAATACCGACGTGACCGCGAGACCAAATCACTAAATTCAATCAAGAGGAAGGAGGACATCGCATGAAGAAAATTATTGATTCACAGACAGCCTGTGAAAATGCTCTCATTATGGTTAAGTAATTTGATTCCCAATTTAAAGGACCTATAGTCATTCATAATTATTAACTAGATATTAGTGCATATGTAGGAGGATGCCTATTTAAGAAGACACCAATTGAAGTCCACACACGACTAGAGGATTTAGCACAAACAAGATATTAGTGGCCTTCGGCCTAACAAAAATCTTGGTGCTAAGGTTTCCATAAGGTGGATGATTACACACTTCTATCCCCTAAGTTTGATTCTCTGTCATCAAAACTTTATCAACTACAAGTCCACAAAATCCACTCAAGATGCGAATTGTGTAATAGAACTCATTCAACCATCGAATGTCCGTAACTCGTAGAACAAAGAAAATCCTTTGGGAGCTAGAACCGCCAAAACAATCCATATAACAATACATATAATCCTCAATGGAAAAACCATCATAATTTTAGATGGAAATCAAGCAATACTCGACAACTATTTGGATTTTTCCGCCAATGTATTTACAAAGAAGAGGATGTAATGCTCAAACAGAAAAGAAAATTAGCATAGAAGATATGATGGCTTAGTTTCTAGAGACAAACAAAACTCATTATCAAAAGAATTAGCGGAATCACTAAGAAACTCAACACCAACTTAAAGAACACAAGGCGAAGATCAAGGGTCAAAGAGAGATGATTTAAGCTGTAGAAAAACATTTGGGCTGGATAACTGTGATAATACAATAAAAGAGACCATCCAAAGCGCAAGGCACACGTTAAAGTCATCTTGCTTGGAGACTCAATCACCTCATGGGAAAACACAAGTTTATGGAATACTTGCCAAGGATGTAGAAGATGACTATGATCCATCTAATATGTTTCAAGAAATAGAAGCCAAAATCTAAGCCACACCGGCTAATGATTTCATTACTAATGAAGAATATGACATTCTAAATGATAGCATCATTAGTACTGATGAATCATTAAATGTGAAATAATTTAATGATAAAGGCTTTTTTTCATCCCTTCATGGATACCAAAATTTTAAATCATGTTGCTTATTCATCCAACTTATCTTTGAAAAGACTAGATCCTGGCTGATTCTACTTTCCATATCAAATTGGAGAACTAAAACTTAGATCACATTGGTGGATCTTAGGGCTGATGTCAGCTTAATGTTGTATATTTTGTTTGTTAAATAGGGATAGTGTGACCTAAAACCCACCAAACTAGCTATCTAATTAGTAGATAAAACAACTAGAAAACTAAATGGAATTATTGATAACATGCTCATCCAAGTTAACAAGTTTATCTTCCTAGTTGATTTTCTTATGTTGATACGTAAGAGCCAGAAAACATTGCACCTATTCTTGGGCGTCCACTATTAGCCTCTACCAGAGCTTTTATCAATGTCCTCACTAGAGAAATTACTTTAAGGGTGGAGACTGAAAAGGTAAAACGATAAAAGCTTAAAATAATAGGACTTTGTACAATTGCTGCAAAAGATGTTATCAAAAGCAGACACGTGACAATGAGGGTAGATGAATCAAGTATGAGGCGCCTGATACAGCGAGGAAGCAAAGATGCCAATAAAAAAGTGTGAGTCCGGCTAAATACTTTTCTATGAATTTAGCGTTTCTAGGAGCTAACCTGAGTTAGTTAATATTTTATACTCTTCTTTCTTTTCATGCATTATGCGCATATTCCTTAATGTTGGAGAACTTTTGTGAAAACCATCTTGATGATTTTTTAAATTGACAAAATTGTTAGTTTTCCTTTTGTATGGTTGTAGGCCTTTGTATGGTCTGTACATAGTTGGGTTGGTGTATTACTTTGGAAGTCTCTATGCACGAGTGTATGGTCTTGGTACGATCAAACATATGTAGAAATTTGCTATATATAAGAATTCAACCACACAAGACTTTTAAGCACAAAACCTTGATTGTCAATTGACGAAAAGATCATCCAAAACCTAAATATCACACAAAATTTCTCCATCCTCTTCATAATCGTAGGTAATTTTTTGTTCTAACGCATACTTTCGATTTTCTTTTTGTTTTCTTTTAGTGATTTGATTAATATTATCCGATAACTTATTTATAAAACTACCCCAATCATTAAATCTTAAAGTTTTACATCAAAATAAGTGTAGGCAGAAAACTCCACTGATTTTTTACGTTGTTTATTACAAATTTTGTTGAAATATGGACCATATGTGTATGTAGATGCCATGTAAAACTTAAATAATCAATCAATTTAATCATCATATCGGTATGTGTCACATGTCCATGTACGGTTGTATGCTCACTTGTTCGGAATTATTATTCTTAGCACATCCTTAAGAGTGTCGTCACATGTATTTTCAAAGCAGATGAGGAGTGTTATTAAGGATCAACTCAGTACTATGAATTAAGAACAATCAACCATAAGAACTCATACCGATATTATGATAAAAAATATGAAAATTTTGAATGTGAATTGCCAAAAGTCCAACAAGAAATTCACAAACTAAAGGAGCATAACATTCAGTTCTTGGTGCCATCTTCCACCTATTTTTGCTTTCTTTGTCAAAGATCTTCTTCAACTCCATGATTCCATCTCGGAAAGCTTTTTAAGGCGCCCAGCCGTCCACGCCATTGTTCTCACAACCATATGGTGTATATGGAAATCAAGGAATGGGATAACATTCAGAAGTCAGAAATTGTCTCTAAACTCGTTGCTGAACGATATAAAATACACTAGCTTCTTATGGATAAAACATAAATAGAATATCAGATCAATAGATTAAAGAGATTGGTGTAAATTCAACTTATAGATCGTAGCTTATTTCCTTGCTGGTTATGTTGTAAATGGGTGTAATGCTTGCTTTATTTTTCCTCTGGTGTAATATCTTCCTCCTCTGTCTCTTTGATAGAGTGTGTTTAATAAAAGTCTTATGCCTTTTAAAAAAAAGGAGCATAACACTTGGAAAACAACAATGCACAAACTTTTTGCATATGATGTTTGCATTGGAAATAATGCATGGATGCAAGAAAAAAAAACAAAAGGGTGGATTTACAAGATCAACCGACTATTTGCATAGCTTTGAGAACTAGGAATATGATATTTGATGATTGTTGAACTTGTTTGATGTTTAATATAACTTTTAGTAATTTGAAGTTTCGATTAATGATTTATAACAAAAAGATCTTTGTGTGCTTTTGAGATAATGCAAAAAGGGGGCAATGTACAGTTTAAATGAAATTTCTAAAAACTAAAATATGATATATGATGATTGTTGAACTCATGGAATTTCACGGATGAGTGAAATTTCTAATTTATATTTCTTTTTCCTACATTTAATTACGCTTACTTATTATTACTTTAGATTGTTTTCAAATGGGATAATATACAGTTTAAGTGTTGAGATGAGAACTATGTTTTAGGGATTTCGTGTTAATTTTTTCTTTTCCAAAATTTCAATTTCTACATTTGTATGAGTTTTAGAGACAAGATAATTCCCTTTATTATACAAATGACATTAGATAAACTAGTCCTTTAGCATAAATTTTAGATCCTAAGACATAATTGATTTTTTGAAATCAAAATAGTATAAAGAACGTTTGACTATTAAACTTTAAAGATTTATGGCATACTAGCTTTAATAAATCTGTTTATTACACAGGTTGCACAAATATAATAATAAATAAAATAAAAATTATTAATTATAAAACGATATACTAAGAAATGATATCATTGGAATTACGTATAAGTAATAAAACAATAATATGAACTTTTTTGTTTCTTTCAAATATAAATTAAATATTTTGTTTCAAAATAATGTTTTAAAAAAGTTTTATTTTTAAAAATGTCCTTACTAGAACTCCCTACTTTGATTATTTTTGTTTTGTAAAAAAATTACTTTAGAAAAACCAATTTTAAAATATTACGTAACAACAGTTTGATTTTTTTTTAAATTCTTTCTATAGAAAACTATTTCTTTAGAAATAACATTAATAAAAAATCTATTTTTTAATTTATTTAAAAACTAATTATAATGTAAAAATATAAAATTAATAATATTATTAGTAATTAATGTAGTTATTTAATAGGAGAGAGAGACGGGAAAAAGTTTGATGAGAATTAATGTGGTGCTAACACATGACACCCTCATTTACCTTTTTATTAGAGTAGAAATATTTTTCAAGCATGTCAGATCGAAAAAAAGGATGTTTAAATGCGTATAATCATTTCTAACCCTCTTCTCTTCGTTTTTATATAGGCATATTTTTTCTTGGACTTGTGAAGGTACAATGAACTATTTAGAACATTAAAATAATTACGCAATTAGCAAAAATACTTTGTTCACCCTTTTTCTTTTAACTCACTTACCTGAAATAATTACTAATGAGTCAAGTTTAAGCCTTAACCTTTTCTTTCAACTTATTTAATATCAACTCAAAAGATATTTCAAGTAAGTGATAATATTTCATTACAGACAATGGCTAATGACAGATTACATAAATATACTAGTAACTTTAATTCTAAACTAACGGGTTGTTTGTTTCAACCTTTTAATGTTTCAGATGTCTGAATGGTTTATCACTTAATAGTTCAGACTGTTTGTTTCACGAGCAAATGTCTGAATGATTCAGACATTTGCCTTTAAATGATTAAGTATTATACTAATGTTGAATGGTTTAAATCTCTTATCTGAATTGGTCAGACATTTGCTTTTAAATAGTTAAACGATATACTAGTTGTTAATGGTTCAGACCTATTAATCATTCAGAAATTACTAAACAACCCCTAAGTGTTTCAAATTTCCCATAACATTAACATCCCGTCCCGTAGCATTAACATCCCGTCACAAACAAATACATCCCGTAGCATTAACATCCCGTCGCAACACGCGTGTTTGATCTTCTAGTGTAAAATAATATTGACAATGGTCCAAAACAGGGTAAGTGATAACATGGCGACAAATTACAATGGCATGTGATGTGCATCATCAAGATCGGGGTCACCAACCATTACAATTCACAAGCTAAAACTCACTTCACTTCGCCCATAAATACCCACAAACCCACGACCCAAATCCCTCACAATCATCATCAATCTCATTGCATTTGCATTGCAGATCCCATTTCTATGCAGCAGAAAGGAAGATCATTCAACAGCAGATCGCGATCGTTTTCAAGAGCTCGTCTTGCTATCGAGGGCTCATAGTCATCCTTCGTCAAACAAACCTCCGATTTTCTCTCAATCTTCTTATTTCTTCTTGTAATTTCAATTTTATCGCTTTTTTATTAATCCCCATTTGCCGAAAACCTCACCCTCTCGATCCAAATCTCTGCAATGGCTGCCCTCGTTAATGGTGATTATCTCTTCCGATCCGACTGACCCACTGTTTTTCTTCTGTAATGACGATTTCTCGAATTAGATTTAGTGATTATATGATGAATTTGCAGGAGAAGAACGTGAGATTCAGAAGAATTACTGGGTGGAACACTCTGCTGATCTCACTGTTGAGGCTATGATGCTTGATTCTATGGCATCTGATCTTGACAAAGAAGAAAGGCCTGAGGTATAATTACATTTTGAGCATTTGGGTGTGTGTTGTTTATTGATTGGTCTATTAGATATTTGGATCTTTTGCTGCTTCTGTTTTTTGGGTTTTTTTTGTTTGATATCAGTTATGATTTGGTGTGTTGTTTGTCTGATTGGTTAAATTTTATTTTTTTTATTCCAAAGAATCTTGGAGCTATTCATAGATCATCTATTTTTATTAATTTTGTGCTGTTTTCTTTCTTTTTACTATTAGTTTATTCTTTGATGATTTGACCCCCTTTTATATCTCTGTTTTGAGTCCGTATCATCTATAGTAGTTGATTTGGAAGTGGGAATTTATTAATCTGATATGAATTATAAAAATCATATGACAACTGTAATAATTGGGACTGTAGAAGATGGTGTTTGGATTATGTTGCTTGAAGATATAATAATCATCATATAAATAGATGTTTGAGTGTTTGGCCAATTTTAATTAATTAAAAAGATTAACACCAAAGGACATGTGTCCGTACCAAAGTATGTAGAAAATTTATACCTCTTCAAGTGGTTGAGCGTTCAAGCTCTACGATGGACAAAAGTGTGGATTTTGGAGTGGATTAGAGAATGTGTGAGTTAGCCATTTTAATAGAAACTTAAAAGAAGTAATAGATAAAGCAACAAACAGGAAAAATTTGTAAAAGAAGAGACTTGTGTAATGGGAGAAAGAATGTCTTAAACTTTGGATAATATGTTTTGTTGCATCTGATTATCCAAAATTGGTTATTTGACAACTATATAATCGATTGATCAAAGGCAGAATATGGTTATCCTAATATTAAAAACCAATTATTGCTACTTCAAGTGATAATTATCAGATAATCAGTTCCAAAACACAAATCCAAATGCCTTGTAGTTTTCTAGTATGTGTCTCATGGCTACTCTTTTCTTAGGTACTGTCGCTACTCCCACCCTATGAAGGGAAAACTGTCCTTGAATTAGGAGCTGGTATCGGTCGTTTTACTGGTGAATTAGCCAAGAAGGCAGGCAAAGTCATAGCCCTTGATTTCATTGAAAATGTGGTTAAAAAGGTATGCATCTTTCAACATGGAAAAGAATCATATATTTATTATGGTTTATATTCTTGTCATTTATAATTATTATTCTTACAGAATGAGAGCATCAACGGGCACCATAAGCATGTTGAGTTTATGTGTGCTGATGTTACATCACCGGATCTCAACTTTCCAGCTGAATCCATGGATTTGATTTTTTCAAACTGGTTGCTGATGTATCTTTCTGATAAAGAGGTGTGCAGTGATACTTTTATTTAAAATCTTCCATTAACACGTTTGATTTATGAAAATTTCCAAGGGTGATACAGTGGTAAGCATATGATTCCTTTCGAATCCAACTTCCAGTTGTTTCGGGTCTTAATGCCTTGAAGGCCACATGCCCGGTGTAAGCTGCAGTTTACCTAGTCCCTGGTCCCACTGGTTAGCTGGGTATTGCCTGGGCCTAATCTCATGATCGGATGATTATAGCTTAGTTTAAACATGTCTAGCATGCTTAACTTATTACCCTTGTGGTAAATATTTATATATATTTATGTGAAGTATATAAAAGAGTTAGAAATGTATATACAAATTTTTATTTGGTCATGAGCATGACACATTTTTATGAAATTTGTAGTGTTTGTATTCTTCTACCAAAGGGCTATTTTTACTTATCTTATTGAGTTTTTCCTACCAAAGGTCTAATATTGTTCCTTATCCTTTTCTGGTTATAGGTGGAATATGTTGCTGAAAGACTTTTGAAATGGGTGAAGGTGGGAGGATATGTTTTCTTCAGAGAGTCATGCTTTCACCAATCTGGAGACCATAAACGAAAGCATAACCCTACACACTACCGCGAACCTAGATTCTACACCAAGGTACAAACATAGTTCACTTTAAAACTATGAATGTGCGTAGCTTGACTTTAATTAGACTAACAAAATTGTTTAATTATTTATCAAAGTATCTAAAGTAATGTGCAATAGGACAAGTAAGGAACTTTATGAGATCAAATTAATGTTGTCAAATTGTTTGTAAATAGTTATACTTAATTTGAGTTATTTGCAAGTATTTTCCAATTTTCATTGACATCGTAAGTAGGAACTTTTTGCAGTTGTTATAGGAACATGCTACAAACATTGTACATTTATTTGATCATATCATTATCACTGAATGTGTTATAATTAGTTTTTTCTTGGGTATGGTTGTTAAGGTCTTTAAGGAATGTCACACTACCGATGCATCTGGTAATTCCTATGAACTTTCTCTAACTGGATCGAAATGCATTGGAGCTTATGTGCGCAACAAGAAAAATCAAAATCAGGTACTTTCTTTACTATATTCTTCTGGCTTCTTTTCTGGACTAAGGAATTACTCCCCCTCGAATCTAGAGGTGGCATGATGGACAGATAGGTCGGGTTGGTTAACCAGTCAAAATAGGTTTAAGCCCAACATGTAGTACGAGTGAGGTTGGGTTGTGTTGACGTGAATACACTTTTTGTTCATTCTTAATGAAAGATTAATAAATAACTAATACATTAAATATGATTACAGCAAACAGCATTAACAATAAGAGAGATTTTCAACCTGTTTACCAATTTCAATGCATTTGATCTATTCCCTTTTTAGCTTTTAATCTGACCTGTTTAAGATTAAAAATAACCCAACTCGAATTGATTAGTAAATTGGGTATGGGTTAAATTTGCCATACCCCGTAAACTGCACTCATGCGGTTCTTTATTGCAGATCTGCTGGATATGGCAGAAGGTGGTGAATTCAGATAACAATAGGGACTTCCAGCAATTCTTGGATAATGTCCAGTACAAAAGCAATGGTATACTGCGCTATGAACGCATATTTGGACAAGGGTTTGTGAGCACAGGAGGAATAGGTATACAAAATAGCACATTAATTTCATAATAATTATGTGTAATTATACGTAACCTACTAATTATTTACTAAATTAAATGAAGTGGTTGCTCCTTTTTCCCCTTTAAATGGAATGGCATTTGTTTATCTATTTCCTGAAAACAAAGTTCTCTGATCTGAGCAAACAATGTATTGTGTGAGCAGACACCACAAAAGAATTTGTTGCCATGCTGGATCTGAAACCGGGGCAGAAAGTTCTAGATGTTGGATGTGGGATCGGGGGAGGCGACTTTTATATGGCTGAAAACTTTGATGTTGATGTTATTGGCATTGATCTCTCTGTAAACATGATCGCTTTTGCTCTTGAACGTGCAATTGGGCTCAAATGTTCAGTTGAATTTGAGGTTGCTGATTGTACTAAGAAATCATACCCTGATAATACGTTTGATGTCATCTACAGCCGTGACACCATCCTCCATATTCAAGTAAGCTTACACTCTATACATAATGTTTGAAGGATATTATACTTTAAGTGTGCATGTTTGTATTCTTACCATGTTTTTCTCATTAATTTTAGGATAAACCTGCATTGTTCAAAACCTTTTATAAGTGGTTGAAACCTGGTGGCAAAGTTCTCATTAGTGATTACTGCCGGAAATCTGGAAAACCGTCTGAAGATTTTGCAGAATACATCAAACAAAGAGGATATGATCTTCATGATGTAGAAACTTATGGGAAGGTAATTCAAAACATTGATTAATAAAAGCTAAATCGAAATCTTTTTGTTAGTTTATATGTTAGTATTGTGTTTAGTAATTCTCTTATTTATATTCTTTAGATGCTCAAAGATGCTGGCTTTGAAGAGGTGACGGCAGAGGATCGAACAGAACAGGTTCTTTTATAAAAACCCTCTTAATAATTTTTATTCTCTGATCTCTACATTAAGTTTTAAAAAAATATTATAAACCATATTTGTGACAGACCGACAGTAATGATATATAAACCATATTTGGCCCAAACCCGTTAGACCCGTGACCTGAGATGAGCATGGGTCATTAAGACACCCTTTGTTATTTCTTTTTGTTGTCACATTTCTACAATCTATAACTATAATTGTCGCTTCTTCCAGTTCAAGGAAGTCCTTCAGAGGGAACTGGAAAGGGTCGAGAAGGAAAAGGAAGAATTCATCCATGACTTCACTGAAGTGAGTGCATTTACACATTACTTTTAGCACATTCGTAAATACCACACAATCATTCTTTAACAAATAGGGATCCAAATTGTTAACATCTTACATTGAACTTGATATTTGTAGGAAGACTACAATGATATTGTTGGCGGTTGGAAGGCAAAGCTGGTGAGGACTGGTTCTGGGGAGCAAAGATGGGGCTTGTTTTTGGCAAAGAAGAAGTGATTGCGTTATGGGTATCTTATATTTCTAGTGTTTTTTAAGTTATGGACTTTGTTTTGAAATAAAAGACTGGTGCTGAGGCTCAGCTACGTTGTCGGTTGTAATTTTAAGTACTCCCTCTGTTGTAGAATCACTGTGATTGGTTGTGGATTTTTAATACAATATGTGTGCTTTCAAATGGGACTTGCATACTGATGTATATCAACTGGTCTTTCATGCTTTAGTTTCTGCACTCTTTGTATGATGATCATGGTTGATGGCATACATTTTTTTCAGTGGATGGTTGTAAGGTTTGATGATTGACACAAATAACATAGAAAAAAAAGGTTACACAATTTGACAACTTTCCATTACTCAATAACAATATTAGTATTGGCGTTAACTAACTGGGTTGTTAGTTATGATTTACAAATGAAACCAAATGCATCGAAACATTTACGGAAATGGTCATGTATCTAGTTCAGATCTATTATTTCATATCAATACCTCCCCTTTATATGTTTTTTGACCTCAAGAACAAAACTTGGAGATTTCAACTTGTAAATCTTCCAAGTTCTCCCAAGTAGCATCTGAGATAAGAAGACCTTGCTACTGATTAAGCCCTACTTTTCAAAATCTTCCCTTCCAACACATCATACATGAAAGGTATGATGAACCTGCATGAATGTATAAATCCAACTTATATGTTGCTGGTTCAATCCTTTCCCCGAAAAGAAAAGGATTGTACAATTTTGGTGATACTTTTGAGTGTTTGACATATAGAAGAGTGGCTTGGCAATATGGATGTATATATTCACAAATACCCACGAACCAACCTGAAAAGTTCTCTCAGAACGGTGTCCATCTGCCAGCTCGATCATTTTGTTGTAGACTATTTCAAAACATAAGCACCTTCTATTGGTAAATAAAGTTCCATCAAGGGCTATCAACTCTGATTGTTAGGAAAATATGGTATGAATAAAGAGTTCCTTAGGGGGGTATTTCAGTGATAGGTTCTATCGGAAATGGATGATATTATTTGGTCAAAGTACCTAGCAAAATACTACTATCTTCCTTTCATTATTGTATTTCTAAACAAGATTCTGGATAACAAGTCTTAAGGTTTTGATGATATCAATATACAATGCCTGAAATGGTATCATGTTGATAGTTGGCATTGCACTACCATATTACGATCCATATAGCCCAAGTTGTAGGCTTCCTCATAACCATTCAACGTAAGTAAGATTTGAGGCAGCGATTTATAACCTTAGTTTGGCCATCCACAGGGATGGTAAGCAATAGACATCACTAATGATACATCATGGAGCCTTGTGAATTCTTTCCAAAAGGTGCTTGCGGAATAGGGATACGATAAGGGTAAGAAGCGTGCATATTTTGTTAACGTATCCACTAGAACAAAAATAGTGTCCTCCCCCTTAGACTTTGAAAGCCCTCCTATGAAATCCATGGAGATATCTGAAAATATATGTTTCGAAGCCGGTAGGTGTATAATGACCCTGGTAGAGCTATTGTTTCGTTCTTAGAACTCTGAAAAATATTACACTCACCGATTAACTGCCTAACTTGCTTAGGCAATCCTTTCTAGATGAACATGCCTTTGATATATTGAGAAGTCACATGTACCTCTAAGTCGCCTCCAATACATTCTTTACCGGTGCAACACCCGAAAATTTTAAAAGAAGAGAAAAGAAGGGTAAAAAGAAAGAAATGTAAAATAACCCAAGTTAAGGGGTTAAAGTTACGCAAGAGACCAACTTTAATATAATTATGTTTAAAAAGGTGGGCATGGCCGCCCACACCCTCTGCTACATCAACCTCATCGACTTTTAGAGAGAGAAACAGAGTTTCTCTCGGTTTTAGAAAGAAGAAGAAGAAGGTCGGTTTAAGGTGAGTTTTCTTGTGTTTTTGATCGGTTTCAGCTGGGTTTTCAGCCTTTGAACCGAGCCTTATGTGTTTGTGTGTGTTAGGTTGTGTGTTCTTTGTGTGCTAGGTGTTTAAACTCCAAGTGCCTTTGAGTTTGGAGGAGTTTTGCTCTAAGGCTGATGTAGGTGAGTTCTAGATCCCAGGTTTTACTGTTTTTTTAACTTGTTTTGGGGCTGAAAATGTATGCTATAAACTTTTTATGATGTTCGGTATGCGAACCGTATGTGTGTGTGCCTTGTTTTCGGGTGGATGTATGGTTGGGAATGTTTTGGTTATGTTTCATGGTTGTATGTCTGTTTTTGATGCTTGGTATGTTAGAAATGAGGTTAAGAACATGTTGGAATGAGAATTGAAGTCTGAAACTAGTGTATATAGAACATAACCCTGCCCATGCGCCCATATAGTGCCCATGCGCCCAGAGTTTTTGCCTATACGCCTAAGTGTTGCCCATGCGCCCACTGCCCATGCGCCTAAGTGCTGCCCATGCGCCTAAGTGCTGCCCATGCGCCTAAGTGTTGCCATGCGCCTAAGTTTTCCCATGCGCCTAAGTGCTGCCCATGCGCCTAAGTAAGGCTCATGCGCCCGAATAGTTCCCATGCGCCCGAATAGTTCCCATGCGCCCGCATAGTGCTCATGCGCCTAAATGCCTTAGAAAATATTCTAAAATTTTGGGAAATGGAATTTAGAGACTAAGACTTGGAATGTTTTAGTGGTGATGTATGTTGATGTTGTGCATGTTTTGGCCTGTTTCTTTTATGTTCCTTATTACGTATTATTACGTGGCTTTCCGTGGTGTGTTTATGCTATTATACGTAAAGTATTATCTTAATGAAGCGAAAGATTAAAGATAATGCGAAGTGGAACTAAATGAATGAACGAATGAAAGTCTTGCAAGCAGAACGTAAGGAGGTTCACAACTCATTGAGAGTTGTTAGCTCAACTGTGTGTGTATAGCGTGCGATCTTGGCTAACCCCTAAGGGGTTCTCACACAGGGGAGTCAGTCTTTGTGACTGCTCTGGATGTATGAAACGGGATCCTTGTCACTTAACCCTAGATGAGGTGGCTTTATGCCCAAAGAGGGGGGTTGCAGGATCGGGTTTTGTCACTTAACACTTGTATTTCTCTCAAACTCACTTATAATATCACTCAAACAAGATGAAGCAATGCCTTTAACAAGAGTTGATAATAATATAATAAGTAATCAAAGCAACAAGCAGGAGTATTTTCAAGGTACTTGTATATATTACTTCTCAACTCAAGATTACAAGACACTTACAAGCATAGAACATGAGTTACAATGAGAAACTATATATACTAGATCCTACAGCCGGTTATACTTGATACCAGCTGGAAACCTACGACTAAAGCATATACTACAATGCTATAGTTAAGGTATCTTAGATAAAGTATTATCTAAGATATGGTAGTCATGACATGTCCATGACTTACCTTTTGTCACCAACTAAAGATAGCAACTGTACTTAACATAAAAGGTAAACAGTAGATTAAAGTATGGTCAACTACATGGCTTTTGAGAAAACGCCATGCAGTATCTCAGAGATTTGCAGCGGACTGTCAGACAGACCATACTTATGTCTACTGGATAATAGAAGTGTCTTCCGAAGGTTAACTGGCTTCGGAAGAACAAGTTCTTCCGAAGCCACTTATACTTCGGAAGATGCTTCTATGCTTCCGAGGCTTTAATGACTTCTTTATACTTCGGAAGTTGACTTCAGAACTTTGTCTTCAAGTCTTGATTCTTCGGAAGTAACTTCTTTATCTTCGGAAGTTGGAGTTTTCCTTCGGAAGTGTATTTTACACTTAGACTTCGGAAAAGCTCCTTCTTCCTTCGGAAGTCCCACACTTGGCTTCGGAAGTCCTTTGTATGTTGTACACAAAATCTTCTAAGTGATATGGTTTTGGTTGCAACAGCCTCTCTTGATCCAACAAACTCCCCCTAGGCTGATGCTACCAAAACTTCACTTATCTCTACTTCTCAAAGTTTTCAGCACCAGGGACAAAAGATATTTGTCTGTCTCTCTGTTCTTCCCGGAAGTGGTGCTGAGAAGCTTGTACAAGTCATTCGTGGATAGGAGATCCAGTCTATCACTTTGAATGACATGTACCCTTTGTTGTGACCCCCTGAAGAGAGTTAGTTGACGGGAGTTGTAGTCATACTCCCATCTAACTATGGACTCAAGTTCAGGACCTTCAACCATTTGAAGAAAGGCTTTGCCTTTGGTTGCTGATCCTTTCCTTTCCTCCTCCTCTCTCAGTTTTGACTCCTCTTCGACCTTGCTTCTTGCAGTGAGCTCGGCCATGTGAAGGCTGCCTAGATGATTTCTGATGTGAGCAGCTACATCAGAGTTTGAGGGGTTGGAGAATGGTTTCTCTGCTAACTCAGCAATATCAAATCTGCTTAAGTGTAGCAGAGATGAGGCATTCAGCCTGTTAATCTCACCATTCTCTCTCTCAACAACAAAGTTGTGAGAAGAGTCTTCGAACCTCCACTGAACTATCTTCTTTCTGGGTACAAGAGATTGTCTTGGTACCCTATCTCCTTTCTTTTGTCCAGCAGAGTCACCAGCCTTCTCCTCAGCTTCTTTTCTTCCTCATTCAATGTATCTGAATTGAGGCCAAGGAGTCTTGCGGCTTGGTCCAAAGTTCTCTTGGCAGATCAAGAAACTCATCTCTTGTGAGGGAACTTGAGGATCCATCAACATAAGTCAGGTTGACTGTATCCTCCTCACATGAGATGTCGCTCAGAGTAGTGCAGTTGATGAGCTTGGTTTTGATCGCCTTGAATTCCTCCATAGAGAGATGTTTGGAAGGCTGAGGGGATGGTTTGATTGGTTGTTGGGTAGGTTTAGAAGTTTGGGTTCTGGGTAAGGTTTTAGGTTGGATGATGGGTAGTTTAGGTGGTTGAGGTGAGGGAGTTGGTAGTTGTGATGGTGTAGGTTCAGGGGTGAAAGGTTGAGGTTCAGTTTTGATTGGGAAGGGAAAGGGTATTGGTTCAGGTTGATGTTGGGTTTGGATATTGGGCTGAGGGGTGGCTTTGAAGGTCATCCCCTGTCCCCTTCTATACATCTCCTTTCTTCTCCCCGCACGAATGTCAGCCTTGATGTCACTGACATGTCGTTGGAGAGTCTTCTCAGACATTGGACCCACTTGCCTGCCAGAGAAGCCATGAGCTTTAAGATAGTTCTTCATCCAAGCTTTCTCACCTATCTTCTTGGCGGCAGACAGTCCAGCCTCTTCTTCTTTCTTCTTCTTCTCTACCAGCTTCTCCCTTGTAGCTCTCTTTCTCTCCTTCTCATTTGATCTTGCTCTTTGTTAAAGAGCCATAAGATCGTGTCACTATTGTGTGGAGACAACTCCTCTTGAGAGAATCCTCTAGAGAGTAGGAAAGTGATCCTTTCTCTCCTGAGCTGCAGATCAGCTTCTCTTTCTTTTCTCAGCCTTTCTTCTTCCAAGGCCAACCTTGCAGCTTCTTCTTTTTGCTGTCTTTGCAGCAAGGTTGCCTTTTCAAGCTCTATCAGCTCCTCTAATAGTAGCAGGAGTACATCTTCCGAAGCAGCCCCTAGACTGACAAGTCTATCAATTACCTCCACCCTTCTTCTATTGTTGATTGCCTCTTGGTTGGCTGCAGCTGCTTTTGAACTTGCAGCTAACAGTTTCCCAGTTGGCAGTCTTCCTTTCCTTTTAAGTTTCTCCAACCTTTCTTCTTCTTGAAGCTCTTCCGAAGTCATCTTCCTTTTGCCTTTAATGTCTTCGAAAGTGCTAGACTTTGGTGGTTCTTGGGTAGAAGATTCAGGTTGGATGGTGGAGGTAGGAGCTGAGGTCAATGCAGATGTAATAGCTAGTGGTTGGCTGAGAAAGTCCTCCCTATTAACCTCAGATGCAAGTTCCAGAATTGCATCTGTGACTATTAGATCATCGGAAAGAGAGAACAGTCCTTCCGCAGCAGCAATTTCAGCTTCGGAAGTTTGTGTTGGTTCTTCCGAGGCTTCGAATTGTGCTTCGGAAGCCTGTGAAAACACACCTTCTGTCCCAACTGTTTCAGTTGCTGGGCCATCAGTCCTAGTTTCCCCTTCGAAATCAATCTCAGGTTCCACTTGGGCCTTAGGTTGACCAACTTCCTCAACAGTGGTAGGAGGTGCATTCAACCTCTGAAGCTCTTGAGCTCCAAAGTAAATCACAGACATATCCGGACTGGGTTGATCAATTAGGGACTCTAAAAGGAACTTGTTGAAGATCCTATTTAGATCCTGAAGCATCCTTTGATCCACTTGAAACACAACTAGAGGAGGCTCAGGGAAGATGGCAGCTTGTTGTCTTGAGCTCAAAGAAGTGAGAGCTTGACTGATGAAATCCTGTCTTTGGCTTTGTTCCTCAACATTCTCCCCCTTTTTGGTAGCATCATCTTGAGAGGTAGATGAGCTAGAGGAAGAGGTCAAGGAGACTTGAACTGGTACATGCCTAACAGATCTCTCAATCTGTTTCTCAGCTAGTTTGACCTTGAGACTTTCAATCTCAAGTTGCTGAGTGGCAGACCTATCCTCTAAAGTCTTAACCTTTGATTCAAGGTTTGAGACTTTAGAAAGTAGGTCTCTTATTGTGAGTTGCATTCTTCCCTCATCTTCTTTTGAAGAATCACGGGGAGATGAGGTAACATACCTAGTATGTTCATCCTCACCACCAGATGTGGTTTCTTGGCACCCTGGTTTCCCTTGCACAATGATGTCTCTTTCAGAGGCATCATAGGGCATGGTTGCCGTAGATTCAGTCTGACTATCGTTACCACTGTCCTGAGGATCCATTGAGGCTCCTTCAGTAGTGGCAGCTGAATCTACATGAGTCCCCTCCACATCAGTGGGACTCACCTCAGTAGGGCTTTGCTGGTGTGGGCTAGAGACAAGAGGTTTCTCTAGGCTCTGTTGATCCTTAATGGGGTGTTGTGGATCAACTTCATCGCCTTTGAGAGACATAGTCTCTTCACCAGCTCCGGTCAATAGGTCAGTAAAAGAAAAGGAATGAAGACCTAAGGACCCGGGACTTTGATCAATGTCAAAAGGCATTGAGCTGTCCCTTGGTGGCTGCTCAGGGGAGTATAGAGACTCACCCTGAGGGCTATCAGCTGGGATTATGGGCTCATGGGTCTGAGACTGAGGAGACTCAAGACCCATATTGAGGTCAATAGTGAAGGATTGGTGGACCTCTGGCTGAGTGGGAGCCCCTTGTTCCACTCTAGCCTTTTTGGTTTGAAGAGGAGGGGCTTGTTCAATCAGAGTAGATTGAACAAGGGTTCGTTTGGTACGTCTCTGGTAGGTGACAGTGATTGGAGGAGAAGGTAGATTTGGAATGGTGAGGGTAGTTGCTGGTGTGGGTTCATCACCTGTGGGGTTAACAGGGATGTCACCAGGAGCCATTGGCTCAATCATACCTGGAAGTAGTGCGGTATCCCTTCCAGTGTAGTTGGTAGACACTCTCTTCAAGACTTTGAAGATGGTCGGCCTCATTTGGGGAGCAGACAGAGCAGCTGCACAGACAAGCTTACCCTGATCTAGCTCGCAGTTGATTATGTGCTGTAGAAATCTGGGATACATAAAGAATGTGTCCCTTTGCAGATTTCCCATGAGGTTAGTCAGCACAAACCTTGAGTAGTTGAAGCGCAGGCCTTGTACCAACCCATGAACTAGACACCCGAGTTCATAGGGAATTTGATCCCATCCCCCGGATTTGTTAGATAGGCAGTGAAGAACCACATGTAGCAGGAACTTCCACTTGTAGGAGAAGTTGAATTTGTAGACTGTAGACCTGCTTACATCTCCACCGTATCCCATTTGGAGATAAGAGTTATCTAACTCAGATTTGGGGAATTCCGTCGGTGCGCCTTCATCATGGAGCTCAAGATGCTCCCTGATGATTTGTTCAGTAATGACCAACTCTTGGCCACAAACACTTGACCTGATAGCACGAACCCCATTTAGGGTTTCAATCCGACCATTTGCCCAAAATTCGGACATTTGGTTGGAGTAAATGGTAGGGTTTACGGTCAGTGCTGTGTAGTATGAAGATTGGGCTAAGAAAGAGATAATATCAGAGAAGTCAGCATCCCTTGAAGAGTCAAGGAGTGCGACCTGGTTGTGCTGAGGGTTTAGAGCCATTTGAGAAAGATAGCAGAGGAAAAGTTCTGAGAGAGGTAAATTGGAGAAGAAGAAAGCTTTTAGGGCAGTGAATTTGGTAAAAAGAGTGTAAGTGATTAACCGGAAGTATTTAAATGGGTGAAATGGCGGTTTAAAGGGTGGTTTGGATAAGATGATGTGAGGGTTCAGAGGATGATGTGACAGGGCGGTAAGGTTAAGCCATTTAAATAATCCGACATCATTAACAAAATCTTTACTTTTTACAGAGTGGGGCCCAAAAGATTTCCGTTACACAGTAAAATCTTTCTTCCGAGTATAAGGTATTTCCGAAGGTAAAGTTCTTCCGAAGGCAAATGTACTTCCGAAGGTAAATAAATTGCTTCCGAAGATACAGAAGTTACTTCCGAAGATACATGTTGCTTTCAAGTGGAGAGTATTAAGTGCTTCGGAAGTAGATCTGAGATACCTCAATCGCTTCTTCCGAGACTTAGTACACTTCCGAGAAGAAAATTATCCTATGAGAAATTTGCTTCGGAAGTTATACTGGATAGGCAAGTTTCTCTTCGGAAGAACTTATACTTAGTTAAATAAGAAAGGATCTTTTGTAACAGGGCTTAGATTGTATTGACATAAGACTTTACATATTGAAAAGGTTTTCAATTGAGATTAACTAGTCAATGTTTATCATCCCAATAGCTGTAATGAGATATTTAAATCTTTGTTCATCAAATGCTTTGGTGAACAAATCAGCATATTGTTCATTTGAATCAACTTTGATTAGTTTTATAAGATTTTTCTCATGAATATCTCTAATGAAATGATACCTGATGTCAATATGCTTTGTCTTTGAGTGCTTTACTGGATTTTCAGTGATGGATATAGCACTGTTGTTGTCAATGTGGATAGGAGTGCTCATGAAGTTGAATCCATAGTCAATCATCTGGTTTTGAATCCACAGCAGCTGAGCACAGCAACTTGCAGCAGCAATGTATTCAGCTTCAGCAGTTGATGTAGAGACACAGGATTGCTTTTTGCATTGCCATGAGATGATCCTTCCACCAAGAAATTGACATCCACCTGATGTTGATTTCTTGTTGATGTTGCAGCCACCATAATCACTATCAGAGTAACCATAGAGATTAAAATCACTATTTCTTGGATACCAGAGACCTAACTTAGGTGCTCCTTTGAGGTATCTGAGGATTCTCTTGACAGCAATTAGGTGAGACACCTTTGGAGCAGCCTGATATCTTGCACAAATGCAGGTTGCAAACATGATATCAGGTCTACTTGCTGTGAGATACATCAGAGAACCAATGATTGCTCTATACTGATGTTGATCAGTATCCTCCCCCTCAGAATCAGGGCATAAATCATGGTTTCTGGGTATGGGTGTCTTTGCTGCTTTACAATCCTTCATATCAAATCTCTCTAAGATATCATTGACATACTTAGATTGATTGATGAAAAACCCTTCCTTCAGTTGCTTTACCTGAATTCCAAGGAAAAAGTCCATTTTTCCCATAGAACTCATTTCGAACTTCTTCTTCATAATGCTCTCAAAGTCTTTGCACATTTGGTCATTTGAAGAACCAAATATGATGTCATCGACATAGACTTGAACTAGCAAAATGTCTTTCCCAGACTTTCTGATGAAGAGAGTCTTGTCAATGGTTCCTCTAGTATAACCATTCTTCAGAAGAAATTGAGACAATGTCTCATACCACAGCCTAGGTGCCTGGTGCAGCCCATATAGAGCTTTATCCAACTTGCACACATAGTTTGGATGCTGTGGGTCTTCAAATCCTGGAGGCTGGCATACATAGACTTCCCTATCTATATCCCCATATAGAAAGGCACACTTGACATCAAGCTGGTAGACAGTGAAATTCTTGGATGCAGCATAAGCAAGGAAGATCCTAACTGCCTCAAGTCTTGCAACAGGTGCAAAGACATCAGTATAATCAATTCCTTCCTCTTGAGTGTATCCTTGAACCACCAGTCTTGCCTTGTTCTTGATAATCAAGCCTCTGTCATCTCTTTTGTTTCTGAAAACCCACTTGGTGCCTATAGGTACTTGACCAGATGGTAGCGGACATAGGTTCCAAACCTTTTGTCTTTTGAATTGAAGCAGCTCCTCTTGCATTGATTCAACCCAGCTACTATCCTTTAAGGCATCTTCCACCTTCTTGGGTTCCATTTGGGATAAGAAGCATGAGTACAAGCAGACATTCCCATTGTGAGTTTGTCCCCTTGTTCTCACACCCTCAGAGACTTCCCCTATGATGTTTTCAGCTGGATGAGTATTGTGAATTCTGAGTCTTGGAATCACCTCCAGTTGCAAAGATAGGTCCAAGTTGGACATATTTTGCTCTGGAGCTTGAATACTTGGTCCAGCTGTTGTTTCAATCTCATTCAATGAGGACTGATTGAATGAAAGAGAAACATCATCATTTCTTTGCTGTGAAGCATCATTAACAGTTGCCTGTTCCTTCAAAATGCTGCTTCCATCAGCTTGGTGTTGTGCAGGATCACCTGAGGAGACTTGAAGATCATCAGGTGAGTCCCTTGTTGAAGTTCCACTATTTCTTGAAATGGTTATACTGTCAGATCTTTCAATAGTGGGAACTTGATTTGTTGTTGCTCTTGGAGAACTTGGAGCAGGTCTGGGAAGCTCAAACAGTTGATCTTCATCAGAATTGCCTTGAGCACCTGTTCCAGCTGAAACATTCTCACAAGATGGTTTAGAATAGTTTGGAAACAATTCTAAATCAAAAATATGATCAGGGCCATTCCCCCTAACACAAGGAGTGTGCTCATTAACTACAATGTTGGAGGATTCCTCAAATTGTTGGTTTTTAATATTATAAACCCTGTAAGCTTTAGAATGGGAGGAATATCCAACAAAGATAGCATCATCTGACTTTTCAGCAAATTTTGCCAAATTGTCTTTTGTGTTAAGTATGGTACACCTGCTGCCAAAGGACCTTAGAAAGCCAATGAACGGTGGCCTCTTGTTCCATAACTCATAAGGGGTCTTTCCATGTGGCTTTACTACAAGAACTCTGTTCTGCACATAGCATGCAGTGCTGACTGCCTCTGCCCAGAATGTTAGAGGCAGCTTTGAATCAGCTAACATAGTCCGAGCAGCCTCAATAAGTGTCCTATTTCTCCTCTCAGCAACACCATTTTGTTGAGGAGTTCTAGGAGCACTGTATTGTCTGGCAATCCCTTTTGAGTTACAGAATGAGTCAAGAACAAAGTTCTTAAACTCAGTCCCTTGATCACTTCTAATTATTTTAACCTTGTGATCAACTTGATTTTCTATTTTAAGAATAAAAGATTTTAAAGTTTCAGCAGTTTCATCTTTAGTTCTTAAAAAGAATACCCATGTAAATCTAGTAAAATCATCAACTACCACAAGGCAATATGATTTCCTTCCAATGCTCATTATACTTGTGGGACCAAATAGATCCATGTGCAATAAGTGTAATGGAGTAGTGATAGAGTTAACAACTTTGGATTTATGAGAAGACCTGTGTTGTTTCCCTTTCAGGCAAGCAACACAGTTATCTTTGCAGAAAAATTCCTTTTTAGGCAAACCATGTACCAAGTTATTTTTAGCCAATTTATTCATTGTCTTAAAATTGACATGACACATTCGTTTATGCCATAGTGTTGACTCATCACTATCAGCTTTGGAAAGAAAGCATGATACTTCTCCCATTGGGGAAGCATTGTTCATATCAAGCTTGTACATATCCCCTCTCCTGGGAGATCTAAGAAGCACCAATTCCTGAGGAATTGTCATCCCAGGTTTGAGGATGATGCACTCATGTTCTGTGAAAAGCATTTGATGCTTTTGATCACAAAACTGAGAAACACTTAACAGGTTGTGTTCAAGCTGTTTGACAAAATTAACTTTGTCAACTTTTAACTTTCGTTGGATATACTTCCTCTGCCAGAAATATATCCTCCGGCCTCACCTCCAAACTGGACAGGACCTCCATCATAATGTTGAAATTGTTGAAGGAGAGATCTGTTCCCTGTCATGTGCCTGGAGCATCCACTATCTACAATCCAAATGTTGTTATTCTTGTCATATGGATGTCCCTGCACATAAGGTGAGATAATTAGTTTTGATTGGAAACCCAAGCCTTATTGGTCTTGGGTTCTTCCAATGAGAGTGACATGATTGAACCAAAATTTATGCATGGGGGTTCAATGGATGTCTTTGAAGAAGAGGTTTGGGCTACAGCATCTTCCTTGATCTTCCATTCCATCCCTTGGTTGATCATAGAAGATGAGCTTGATGAAGCTTTTGTAGCTTGGCATTCTTCCGAAGCTTCTTTCTTTTCGGAAGAGACCTTCACCACCTTTTCTTCCGAAGCAGTCTTCTTCTGGGATGGTTTCAAGGGGACTCTTTTGTGAGTCTTTGCAGCTTTCACTTCCGAAGCCTTTTTCCTCTCGGAAGAAGAGTTTTCTTCCGAGACAAGCCTTGCTTCGGAAACAAGCTTTCCCTTTTTCATCACTTGAACCATTTGATATGGTCCAAATGTGAAACCTTCCCTGACTCCTTCTCTTTTAACATTATTTGCATAATGTGTGCTAGCAGGATTGTAGTAACAATCTTTAGCCATGTGGTTTTGCAGACCACACATTATGCATGCAATGTTAATTTTCTGGGAATTGGAGGGTTGCTGTTTCTTGTTCTTTTTCTCCTCATCAGCAACCTTTCCCTTTAACTTCTGATCCTTTGGTAGGATAGGAGTACTGGTACTATACTCCTTTCCTGAATCAGAAGGTCCAACCACCTGGAATCCTGCTGATATGAATACACCCTTTTGCTTTGGGTCTATCTTCAGCTTGGATTCAGCCACCTTCTTGGCAGTTTTTCTGGCTGCTTTAGCCCTGCTTCTTCTGGCTTTGGTGGTCAGGGTTTGATCATCATTGGTCTGGGAGGGCTCAATTACCTGTTCCTTCCCTGTGATGGTCATGGTTCCACAGTTGCATCACTCTTTGACTCTTTACAAGGTGGGTCAACAGATGGAACCTCTTGCTCTTCAGTACCACATCTTGGTTGTCTTACAGACTCATAAGAGTGTGGTGGAGCAATTTCATTGGTTCCCAACCCACTTTTGTTTTGATAGCAAAGTTTGGAGTGAGAGGATGATGCAAGTATGGCTTGGAAGTTTTGCTCAGCAATAGCATACTTCCTGGCTTGAGCCTCAGCTGTGACAAGCTGGGCTTGAGCCTCAGTCAATTTGGATATTAAATCCTTGATTTGAGTCTTGTAGTTGGTGTGTTCATGTTTTAAAAGAGATACAGTTTTCTCTAACTCCTCAATTTTCTTTTGGTAGTCAGATTCAGCTCTTTTAAAGTCAGATTTTAGCACATTTAAAGACTCAATATCGGATTTAATTTCCATATTGTAGTCCTGGTACAACTTAACCTTAGCAATACAAGCAGGGGTACAGAGATGTTCATATACCTTATTTTCATCTGTTCCTGCCATGAGTGCTTGAGCAGGAGTCACATCTTGAACCATAAAGCTCCAGTCAACTTCTTGAGCCATAGCTGCAGTTTCAGTTGACTTCCCATTGGGCTTTGGTGTAGAAGGATGTGTGGAGGCCTGTGAGGTTCCCGGGTTGGACTTGGGAGCCTTGCATTCCCTTGCAAAATGGCCAAGCTGGTTACAGTTGTAACACTTAGCCTTGCTCTTGTCAAACCCAAACTTGCTAGTGATTGGGTTTTGAGGGAATTGCCTTCCAGTTCTCTTAAAGAACTTCTTCGCTCTGTAGGTAAGGAGAGCCATTTGCTGGACAATGTCCACATACTCTATGTCATCTGGACTGAAGCACTCAAGATCATCAAAGCAAAACTGATGATCATTGGAGTGTCCACTCCCTGAGACAAACGCACAGCCCTCCTGAAAGGAGCTTTGCTGAGCTTGATGAGACCTTGGAGTCTCAGGGAATGTGATGTAAGGCCCAGATGAACAAGATGGCTGCTGGGTGTATGACAGGTACTGCTGAGACTGGGAGATACCTGAGCCTTCAGCAACCATTAAAGCGTTGCTAGCAGGAAGGCTCAAGGGTCTGCTTGCTTGGTGACCCTTCTTACTTTCCATTTCCAAACGGTATCCATCAAGGATCCCATAAAGTTCGGTCATGGTGAGAGTGTTTAAATTCTCTGTTCTCTTAATGGAGACACAGTAGAAAGTCCACTCATTGGGTAGAGCACTCATGAACTTTCTGGTAAGGTCTCTAAGTTCTTGAGTGATTCCCACAGATTGGAGGGAGGAGATAAGATCCATATACCTGAAATATTGCTGGCTAAAAGTTTCTCCAGCAACATAGGTGAAGTTCTCAAACTGCTGCTTCAGTGAGTCCTTCTTTGAATCATTAGAGCTCGAGTACATTTGAGCAAGTGCATCAAAGAGTTCTTTGGCTGACTTACAATGCTCAAACCCCACCATGATGGAGTTTGGGATTGCAGTCATGAGAACAGTCATAGCATTGCTGTCTATGTCAAGCTTCTTCCTGTCTTCATCGGAGTAGTCTTCAACAGCCTTCTCGATCATGGCACCGTTTCCACCAGCAACTTTTGGCTTGTACGGGCCATTAACGATGGACTGCCACATCTTGCTATCCTGGTATCTGATGAAGCCTTCCATTCTTCTGCTCCAAGACCTGAAGTTTTCAGGATCGATGATGGGAGCTTTGGTCATCGTTCCCATTTCAACTTCAGATTTGATGAGGGCCATTTTTGAGTGAGGTATAAGGAGGAGTGAAAAACTGGTTGATTAGGATGGTAAGATCTCACAATCAAGAGCCTAAAAAGCTCTGATACCAATTGCAGGATCGGGTTTTGTCACTTAACACTTGTATTTCTCTCAAACTCACTTATAATATCACTCAAACAAGATGAAGCAATGCCTTTAACAAGAGTTGATAATAATATAATAAGTAATCAAAGCAACAAGCAGGAGTATTTTCAAGGTACTTGTATATATTACTTCTCAACTCAAGATTACAAGACACTTACAAGCATAGAACATGAGTTACAATGAGAAACTATATATACTAGATCCTACAGCCGGTTATACTTGATACCAGCTGGAAACCTACGACTAAAGCATATACTACAATGCTATAGTTAAGGTATCTTAGATAAAGTATTATCTAAGATATGGTAGTCATGACATGTCCATGACTTACCTTTTGTCACCAACTAAAGATGGCAACTGTACTTAACATAAAAGGTAAACAGTAGATTAAAGTATGGTCAACTACATGGCTTTTGAGAAAACGCCATGCAGTATCTCAGAGATTTGCAGCGGACTGTCAGACAGACCATACTTATGTCTACTAGATAATAGAAGTGTCTTCCGAAGGTTAACTGGCTTCGGAAGAACAAGTTCTTCCGAAGCCACTTATACTTCGGAAGATGCTTCTATGCTTCCGAGGCTTTAATGACTTCTTTATACTTCAAAAGTTGACTTCAGAACTTTGTCTTCAAGTCTTGATTCTTCGGAAGTAACTTCTTTATCTTCGGAAGTTGGAGTTTTCCTTCGGAAGTGTATTTTACACTTAGACTTCGGAAAAGCTCCTTCTTCCTTCGAAAGTCCCACACTTGGCTTCGGAAGTCCTTTGTATGTTGTACACAAAATCTTCTAAGTGATATGGTTTTGGTTGCAACAGCCTCTCTTGATCCAACAGGGGTTTAGCATATGACAAGATTTGGATGAAAGTGAAAGATAATGAAAAAGTACGAAATGAGCGAATGCGTACGATAATGAAAGATAATAATGGTATTACTTTGATGTATGTATGATGAATGAACACGTACGAAAGTAAAGAAAATGTTTTAGACGAATGGAAGGTATTTTATTTATAAAAACTAGAACTCACTCAGCAACACTAACTTTTATGCATTTTCAGTTGGCAGGTAAATTGTTGTTGGGGATGGCATGGGGGTGAAGCTACTTGGCGATTAAAGACTGACATCCATTTTATGCAGAAATGATATTTTTGTGATGTAATGCAATTGAACAATATTTTGTAACTTTAACAACGATGTATTATTTGGAAAAAGTAATTATTAATGCATGAAATGGTTTTTGTTAAATTATTCCGCTGCAATGTTTTTAGGAGTTCAATGAATTGTAACGTGTTTTAAATATTATGTGCGATGAACGTCCGACTGTAAGCTTCCCGGGAACGGGGCCTTACAAGTTGGTATCAGAGCCAAAGTTTAAGAGAAGTGGGTAAATAATTTCAAAAACGTAAACTTAAACTGAGAATGGGACAAAATGGAAGGATGCCAGCTCAAGTAGCTACGTGCTATCAGGTAATTCCTTTTAAATTAACCGGTATTATGTGTGCATGCTATTTGATTTATGTGCTCTTAGTAGATTTGAATACTGATTTAGTCAGGATAGGAAATGCTTGGGAAATAAGGAGTAAAGTAAGTGGCTAATTACAACTGGCCACTGTAATTAGAGACTTACTATACTTGACATAATCTGAGCTATTACCTTGAATGACCATGTTGGTGTTTGAATCTTATAGTATTTAGTGGATGGCTGGTGGTAGATCTTCGAAAGGTTCGCGAGGTGGAGGTTGGGTAGACATGGTGCTGGACCACGGGTCACTAGGAGCCGAGCTAAGACTGGCGAAACGGCTCATGAGGAGCCCAAGACCCATCACCAGGAAGGTGGTGATGAGAGCGCTAATATGAGGGCCTCAGTGAAGGAGGCGGTAGTTGAGGAGGTTCACCAGGTCATGCAGACGATTCTGCCGTCTGTGGTGACCGAAGTGATTAGAGCCGTGAGGGAGGATCAGAAGAAAGAAAAGAAGAAGACCTTTGAGAGGGGGAATGACGAGAGAGGAGAAAGGGAGCAACCAGAGACTGAGACGGTTGTCTCGAGTGATGAGGAGGAGGAAGAACCTGTGCAAGAGACAGCACGGGGCTGTAACTATGGAGCCTTTCAAAGGTGTAAGCCCCTAACTTTTGATGGCAATGGTAACGCTGCTGCTGCTCACCGATGGGTGAGAGAAATGGAGGTTGTGTTGGAAATCAGCGAATGCAGGGAAGATCAAAAGACGAAGTTTGCCACCCACTCATTTGTGGACTCGGCCTTATGTTGGTGGGACAATATTGTCTAGGCCGAGGGTAGCAGGGCGATTGGAAGGATGAGGTGGAGTGAACTGAAGAAGCTGGTGATCGAGGAGTTTTGTCCTCACAGGGAACTCGACAAGACTGAGAGAGAGTTCCTACAGCTGGAGGCGGGAACCATGACACATCAACAGTATACTACTAAGTTTAATGAGATGGCGAGGCTGGTGCCGGATCAGGTGACGCCAGTATCCAGAAAGATCAAGAGGTATATTCAAGGTTTGCCGGCGGATATCCGAAGGCACATGATCGTCGCCCGGCCAAGTACTTTTAGGTCGGTGGTTGATCTGGCGGGGAGGTTGTATGATGAGAGAGAAGTGGCAGTGGTTGAGGTGAACAAGAAGGGTGGTGGTGATAGGAACTGGAATGGAAAGTGGCTTGGACGTGGTGGTGTCATTCCAAATAACAAGAGTGCAAAGGTGGATGATCGGCGTGTAGTTACGTCGGGTTCAGGGACGAAGAGGTGTGGTAAATGCGGAAAGAAGCATACGGGAGAGTGTAGGTGGGGATTGAACGTCCGCTTCAAATGTGAGAAGCCCGGTCACATGGCAAGACAGTGTGGGGCTGTAAGATGTTACAACTGTGGTGAAGAGGGCCATCTAAGTAGGGATTGCAAGAAGCCAAGGGCTGAAAGTTGTGGGGCAAAGAAGAAGGCCGGGAATGAAGGACAGAAGGTGAGCGCCAGAGCATTACCCAGGAGGAGGCTAGGACAGACCCCCAATGTTATGTCAGGTACGTTTCTAGTAAACCAAACTCTTGCCTCTCTGTTATTTGATTCTGGTGCTAGTAGGACTTTCATTTCTGCTGCTTTCTGTGCTAATTTGCCTGTTAGAAGTAGAAGTATTGATGAGCCCTTCGATGTAGAAACTGCCATTGGTAAGTCTACCAGGATTTCTGATCTGATAGAAGGTTGTGACATAGAATTAGAAGGTCATAGGTTTCCTGCTAGACTGTTCGTGATGACCTTAGGCGGGTTTGATGTAGTCCTAGGGATGGACTGGCTAGCAGCCTATGAAACAAATATTGTGTGTCGCAAAAAGATGATCTGACTGACAGCGCCTGACGGAAGTTCGGTGACGATCTACGGTGATCGAGTTACCACGGTTCCGAAGGTGATTTCGATGGCGGTGGCGGGTAAGTGCATGAAACGTGGATGTAGCGCCTACCTGGCTTACGTGAAGGATGTGGACATGTCAGTACCACAATTGTCCGACGTACCAGTTGTGTGTGACTTCCCGGAAGTGTTCCCAGAAGATTTACCAGGTGTGCCACCGGACCGCGAGATCGAGTTCCAGATTGACTTGATACCTGGTGCTCAACCGGTTGCCAGGGCACTGTATCGCTTGGCTCCGACTAAGATGAGGGAATTGATGGTTCAGTTGCGGGAGCTGGGTTTATTCGACCAAGTATCTCTCCTTGGGGTGCTCTGGTCTTGTTTGTAAAGAAGAAGGACGGTAGTATGAGGATGTGCATCGACAACCGCGAGTTAAGCAAGTTGACGGTGAAGAACCGATATCCACTACCCAAAATTGATGACTTGTTTGATCAGCTCCAAGGTGCCAGTTGGTTTTCGAGAATAAATCTTCGATCGGGCTATCATCAACTGAAAGTGAAGGAGCAGGATATTCCTAAGATAGCTTTTCGCACGCGTTATGGAGACCACAAATTCCTCGTTATGTCCTTTGGATTAACCAACGCGCCAGCTGCTTTTATGGATTTGATGAATTGGGTGTGTCGACCGATGTTGGATAAATCAGTGATTGTGTTTATCGATGATATCCTGATTTACTCGAGGAGCGAGGAGGAACATGCCGGAAATATTCGGGAGGTGTTGGAGACGCTTAGAAAAGAGAAACTATATGCCAAGTTCTCCAAGTGCGCGTTCTGGTTGCGCGAAGTTCAGTTTATGGGTCACGTGGTGAATCTCGAAGGGTTTATGGTTGACCCGACAAAAGTGAATGCGGTGATGCAATGGAAGTCTCCAAAGACGCCATCCGAGATTCGTAGTTTCTTGGGATTGGCGGGCTATTACAGGAGATTCATCCAAGACTTCTCCAAGATAGCTTCTCCATTGACCAAGTTGACCCGTAAGGACGTAAAGTTTGTATGGGGTCAAGAGCAAGAGAAGGCTTTTGAAGAGCTAAAGACGAGGCTGACGCAAGCTCCAGTCTTGTCATTACCGGAAGGAAGCGAAGATTTGGTAGTCTATTCAGATGCTTCCTATTTGGGATTGGGTTGCGTGTTGATACAAGGGGGAAGGTTATAGCCTATGCATCCCGACAATTGAAGATCCATGAGGTTAATTACCCTACTCATGACTTGGAACTAGCGGCGGTGGTCTTTGCATTGAAGATTTGGAGGCACTACTTATACGGGACGAAGTGCACTATCTTCACCGACCACAAGAGCTTGAAATACTTCTTCGAGCAAAAGGACCTGAACATGAGGCAAATGAGATGGCTGGAACTTATAAAGGACTATGATTGTGAGATCCATACCATCCGGGCAAGGCCAACGTAGTAGCGGATGCCCTTAGCCGTAGGGAGAAGCCCGAACCAATCTGGGTGAAGGCTTACCAGTTGGTGATGACCTTCGATGTGATGACATAGGTCAAGGAATTTCAAGATGAGGCATTGAAAGAAGATCGTCTTAACTCCGAAAGGATGAGAGGTCTAGTTACAGAGTTGGGTGAAAACACTCTCGGAGTTAGAACCTGTTTCGGACGGATGTGGATCCCTCGTTACGGAGATCTACGAGGGCGAATCATGGATGAAGCTCATAAGACTCGATACTCCATTCATCCCGGTGCTACAAAGATGTATCATGATATGAAGAAAGATTATTGGTGGCCGGGTATGAAGCGTGAGGTAGCAGAGTATGTGCGTAAGTGCCTTACTTGCTTGCAAGTGAAGGCGGAGCATCAGAAGCCATACGGTAAGATCCAACCTTTGGATATACCCGAGTGGAAATGGGAGCATATCACCATGGACTTTATTACGAAGCTACCACGTACAGCAAGGGGGTACGATGCTATATGGGTGATAGTTGACCTGCTGACGAAGAGTGCTCACTTCTTGCCGATCCGTGAAACGTATTTGTCCGAGAGGTTAGCGGATCTGTTTATCAAAGAGATTGTAACTCATCATGGTGTACCGGTGTCTATTGTGTCTGACCGTGACACCCGGTTTACATCCAAGTTTTGAAAGAGATTTCACGGTGCGATGGGGACGAGGTTACATATTAGTACGGCTTATCATCCTCAGAAGGATGGCCAGTTAGAGAGAACTATTTAGACGCTTGAGGATATGCTCCGAGCATGCGTCATTGATTTTGGAGGAAGTTGGGACGAACACTTACCATTAGTTGAATTCTCATACAATAACAGTCATCATGCCAACATTGGTATGCCACCCTATGAGATGCTATACGGTAGGAGGTGTAGAACACCCGTATGCTGGGGTGACATTGGACAGAAGGAGTTGGGGAGCATCGAAGTGATTGAGGCTACGACTGAGAAATTGGAGAAGATCAAGGCCTTTATGAAAGCAGCGAAAGATAGGCAAAATTTGCATGCTAACAAGAGACGTATGTCACACCCCCGCTAAAAGCGGAAACACAAGGATGTAACGAGACCGGGATCGTCATAACACATGGTAAGCGATAGAGAGCAATATAAATAAATGATGACTTGCGTGTCATGACGACACCCGACGACAAGGGGACTTGTGTCGTGTTTAGTCAATGTTCACGACAACATAGCATTAAGCATAACATGATAACGATAACACATATTCACATAAAGATGAAAATGTAAATGTTAATTCCCACAACCCGGGAACAAGTTTCAAAGATGATAATTGTTTACATGCGATAACATTGTTCAAAAAGATTGTTTATCAAAATGAGCTAAGTCCCAAAAATGCATCCTAGGGTCTCCACTAAGGCAGCACACCTAGATTCCTGGACTTGCATGATCACCTGAAAAGATATGCTTAAAACGGTCAACATAATTGTTGGTGAGCTCGCAGGTTTATGTAATAAAAATGTAAGTGATGCTGTAATAAATAGCGCGTCGGAATACCGTGAATACAGTTATTACACAAGTAAATATCACATGACATGAGCTTTGCAACCAAACCTAGCGACGTACACAAAGAAATTGTCGGCATATATTCACCCAAGGGCCCGTTCCTGGCCACTGATGGTACCAACTAGTATACCATCGAACGAGGGTGGGGGTGTCAACCCAGTAGTACTACCAATACCTAACCGTCGGTTCCCACACTGGAATTAAATAGTTGCAAAGATAGAACCACACAGCAGACCCAAGCATGTATCAAATAGTACTTGCAACACAGTATCACGTTGATTCCTTGTATGTAAAATGTATGTAAGTTGTACAGCATAAAAATTGTGTAAGCATACTTTTCCCCCAATTTGTAAATGACTGAAATATTGAATATATGTGAAAAGGGGCCACGAAACTCACTTGTTAAGTGGTAAGTATGTATGAGCGATGTATCCCAAACGTTGAATGCAAATAAACAGTCAAACACCTATTGACAGTTATTGTATAGCATTAATGATATGTTATATGTATAAGCGCGCAAATATGATGGGTCGGTTCGGGTCGTATCGGATGGGTCACGCACAACACACACAGACTGACACACGCACTAGACCTTATGTAGATCCAAGTACAAGTCATTGTTGCCACTAATGATGATGTTTTAATAAAGTATCGTTGTTTATTGAAGAAATATTGAATAGGTTTCAATAGTTGAAAGTCGATTTGGTCGTTGTAAAACGTTAGTTTAATTTGCTCAAAATAGTTTCTGTGCCCTTTCTCGCGTTGACTTTAATTTTCGTGGCCAAACAATGGCATTATTGTGTTAGTGTTACCTCGACACCACACGACATACTCACGCCACGCACAAAGGGTCAAACACAACAATTTCAGTCGCATACAAGGCCAGACGCACGACTCAATCTCCATTCGTGCGAATCAACCCTCAATCGTGCGAATCAGCTTCATTCGTACGATTGAGCCTTCATTCGTATGATTGGCATTCAGTCGTACCACACAACACCCAATCGCACGACTCAACCTCCATGCGCACGAATCAACCTTCAATCGTGCGAATTAGCTACTTTCGTACGACTGAACCTTCATTCGTGCGATTGGACCCCAGTCGTGCGAATCACATTCATTCGCACACATTCAGTCGGTCACCTGACTCAATCGCACACAATCACTCAATCGCATGACTCATTCGCATACACTCAATCGCACGCATGACTCAATCGCACACAGACACTCAGTCGCACAACTCAGTCGCACGACATGCCTAGTCGCACAACTCAGTCGCGCGATTGACTCAGACGCATGATCCAGCCGCACGACCCACTCAGTCGCACGGCTCAATCGCATGGATGACCCAGTCGCCCAATCTGCAGAATCGCGACTGTGGTCGGGAGGAGCAGCCCCCGAGCCGCTCTAAACACGGGTTTTACACCACAATGACCTGCAGAAACACTCAACAAACATACACAAGCATGAAACACAAGCAAAGAGACCTCACACGCACCCATACGACCTTGTGTGTTCGGGTTGAACCCGAACACCCGAAACCCTAGTTTGGACAGCCGTGAAAAGGCTAGAAAACGGACAACCAAAGACAACTACCTGCTAAGGAGGGGTAGTCTAAGCTGTAGGCGGTGACAAGACGAAGAAAACGACACCTCTCGGGTCGGATTTGGTGCAAAAATGGAGATTTAGTGTGTGAAGGAGATGAAGATGAAGAAGATGATAAAAATGGGGGTTTAGGGCTGGAAATGGGGTATTTATACCCAGCCCAAGTTTCCAAAATTACAAGTTTAGTCCCTGCACTTAACCCCCGAGTTTTCCCAAATTTTGTTCGGTTGAAAAACGACTTCGTTAGGTGTTTTATATTAATTGTAAAAGTATATTTATTGTTGTCGTGACTTAAGAAATGGTTATATTAAAACATTTATTATATTTATAAAATGATATATTTAGCGTTTTCAAAATGAAAGTTTTATAGGTCTTTTTAAGGTTCACTCACGGTTATAACGAATGCACACACAACGATAATATTGCACACATGATATCCACATAAAGAGTCAAATAATGATGAGGAATGACCAAATATAGAAAAGATGACGGACAAACACGTCAATTGACGGACCTTAAAGTGACAGATGTCACAGTATCCCCCAGTTGAGAGAATTTCGTCCCGAAATTCAGCTGGAGTTAGGTCCAAGAGTGTCATCCTCGAAAAGATGTGGATATTTGAGTTTCATCTGATCTTCACGTTCCCATGTAAACTCTGGCCCTCGTTTTGAATTCCACCTTACGCGAACAATAGGTATTCTACTGCGCTTCAGTTGCTTGACCTTTCGATCCATGATCTCAATGGGTTCTTCAACAAAATGAAGCTTGTCGTCAATCTTGATTTCCTCAATTGGCACGTGAAGGGATTCATCGGCCAAACATTTCTTGAGGTTTGACACGTGAAAGTATCATGCACACCGCTAAGCTCTTGTGGCAACCTTAACCGGTAAGCCACTGGACCGATCCTTTCAGTGATCTCAAAGGTCCAACGTATCTTGGGGCTAACTTCCCTTTCTTTCCGAATCGAACGACTCCTTTCCAAGGGGAAACTTTGAGTAACACACGATCCCCAACATTGAATTCTAGAGGCTTCCGACGATTGTCGGCATAGCTCTTTTGGCGATCTCGCGCGGCTTTAAGTCGATCTTTGATTTGGAAAATCTTGTCTGTTGTTTCTTGAATGATCTCTGGGCCTGTCAGTTGACTTTCACCAATTTCGGCCCAACAAACGGGAGATCTGCATTTCCTTCCATACAACGCTTCAAATGGAGCACATCCAATGCTTGTATGGTAGCTGTTGTTGTAGGAGAACTCAATCAACGGTAAATGAGCATCCCAGCTACCTCCAAAATCGATTACACACGCTCTCAACATGTCTTCTAGCGTCTGTATAGTGCGTTCACTTTGGCCATCTGTTTGAGGGTGATAGGCTGTACTCATGTCTAACCGAGTGCCCATCGCTTTCTGTAGCGTCTGCCAAAAACGTGAAGTGAATCTGCTATCACGGTCGGATATGATTGACACCGGCACCCCGTGCCGTGTCACGACCTCTTTGATGTACAATCTCGCCAACTTATCCATCTTGTAGTCTTCTCGGATAGGCAAGAAATGTGCTGACTTCGTCATTCGATCAATAATGACCCATATCGAGTCATGACCGCTGTTTGTTCTAGGGAGTTTGGTGATGAAATCCATAGCTATGTTCTCCCATTTCCACTCGGGAATTTCAGGTTGTTGTAATAATCCCGATGGCTTTTGATGTTCAGCTTTGACTTCGAACACGTCAAGCATCGACTGACGTATAAGGCAATGTCTTTCTTCATGCCTGGCCACCAGTATAGATCCTTAAGATCATGATACATCTTGTCTGCACCAGGATGAATAGAATATCGCGTCTTGTGGGCTTCATCCATGACTAAGGTTCGAACACCTCCCCATTTGGGTACCCATATGCGATCCATGAAGTACTGAATACCGTCATCCTTGCGAATCATCTGTTTATCTAACCCCGGAATTCTTCTCCCGCAAGGTTTTCTTCTTTTAATGCCTCACTCTGTGCAATTTGAATCTGAGCTTTCAAGTTGGTTTGAATGGTCAATCCCAACGCTCGTGCACGTAGTGGTTTCACACGTTCTTTACGGCTTAAGGCATCAGCCACCACGTTAGCTTTCCCCGGATGATACCGGATTTCACAATCGTAGTCGCTAAGAAGCTCTACCCAACGTCGTTGGCGCATGTTGAGTTCCTTCTGATCCAGAATATTTGAAGGCTTTTATGATCTGTGAAGATGATGCATTTGGTGCCATACAAGTAATGCCTCCAAATTTTGAGTGCAAATACTACAGCGCCCAACTCAAGATCATGAGTGGTGTAGTTCTTTTCGTGCACTTTAAGTTGTCGCGAAGCGTAGGCAATCACCTTGTCCTTCTGCATCAATACACATCCCAATCCTTGATGTGACGCATCGCAGTAGACCACAAAATCATCTGTTCCGTCTGGGAGAGACAGTATTGGCGCGTTGCACAACTTCTCTTTCAACGTTTGGAACGCTTGTTCTTGTGCAAATCCCCAGTCAAACTTCTTGTCTTTCTGAGTAAGCAGGGTCAACGGCTGCGCGATCTTTGAGAAATTCGCGATGAAGCGACGATAATAACCGGCCAATCCTAAGAATTGCCGTATCTCTGATGGTGTCTGGGGCGTATCCCACTTCTTCACCGCTTCGATTTGCCGGGATCTACGTGAATCCCGTCCTCATTGACCACATGACCCAAAAACTTCACTTCCCGCAACCAAAACTCGCACTTTGAGAACTTGGCGAAAAGTTTCTCTTCTCGTAGCAGCTCCAGAATAGCCCGAAGATGTTCTACATGATCCTCTTTTGATCGGGAATAGATAAGTATATCGTCTATGAACACGATCACGAACTTATCCAAGTACGGTTTGCACACCCGATTCATTAGATCCATGAACACAGCTGGTGCGTTAGTCAATCCGAACGGCATGACCAAGAACTCATAATGCCCATAACGAGTCCTGAACGCAGTCTTCGGTATGTCGTCCTCAAAAACCCTTAGCTGATGATAACCAGAACGAAGATCGATCTTTGAAAAATACGAAGCTCCTTGCAGCTGATCAAATAAATCGTCGATCCTGGGGAGAGGATATCGGTTCTTCACCGTCAACTTGTTCAGTTCACGGTAATCGATGCACATACGGAACGATCCATCCTTCTTCTTGACAAATAGTACCGGTGCTCCCCACGGTGAATGACTCGGTCGAATAAAACCTTTTCCAGTAGTTCCTGTAACTGACTAGACAACTCTTGCATCTCGGATGGCGCTAGTCGATAAGGCGTTTTCGCTACCGGTGTAGCTCCAGGAACCAACTCAATACGGAATTCCACCTGTCGTGGAGGAGGTAAACCAGACAAGTCATCTGGAAATACTTCTGGGTAATCCCGTACCACTGGAATATCCACCAGTTTCCTTTCCTCGTCTTTCTTTTCAACTACATGAGCCAGAAAAGCGTAGCACTGCTTTCGTAGACTCTGGCGTGCTTTCATGCAGGAAATCAACTTTAAGCTCTTACCCGGTCGTTCTCCCTGAACCTTGAGTACTTCCCCATTAGGCATAGGGATACGTACTACCTTGTCCGACAGACAATCTCTGCTCCATTCTGCGACAACCAATCCATACCCACAATCACGTCGAAGCTCCCTAACTCGAAGGGTATCAAATCTATGTCGAATGTATGATCCTCCAACGTCAACGAACACTTCCTAATAATCTCATCGGCCTGAGCAACCTTACCATTGGCCATTTCTACAGAGTAGCTAGTTTCTAGCCTACTAGGACTCAAATCAAGCAATTGCACAAACTCGGAAGAAATAAAACTATTGTCTGCTCCAGTATCAAATAATATAGATGCGAAGTGATGATTGAGTAAGTGCGTACCCGTGACAACATTCGGGTCCTGACGAGCATCATTAGCTCCAATGACGAATGCACGTCCCCGAGCTGCATTCCCCTGAGTAGCCGGGCCTTGATTCCCAGCGATAGCCAACACCTGCTGCTGGTTGTTCCCTGTTGACCCGGTGCCCGATTCAGCCTGGGGCACATGTTCCTGTAGTGATCGGGGCTCCCACATTCAAAGCAAGCCCTTGCATTCCCGGCGGGGTTAACCGCGTTGACGGGTGCTACAAGATTCGGTGCAGTTCTGCAATCTCTGGCCAAATGACCCGGGCGCTTACAGTTAGCGCACACCCGGCACTGCGTCCCTGGGGGATGATGATAATTGCACCTGTCACATTTGGGGTGCGGCCCCACATACTCTCTTCTGGCCTGAGACACGGCCACAAAATTCCTGGTCGGCTTAGACCTCTTCTCAAACCTTCCGGCACTCGACCGGCTCGATTCCCCAACATCCTTCCTTTCTCGGCCCCTCGGCCCAAAACCCCTGTTCTAACCATCTCGTCAGTCAGAGCGCCAGCTTTCAGAATTGCGCTCTGAATAGTAGGAGGAGCGGCTGCTGTAACCATCGCTCTAATTTGAGGCGCGAGTCCCCAAATGTACCTCTCGATCCTCTTTGATTCGGCGTAACCAGATGCGGAACCAATCTTGCCAGCTCATGAAAACGATCAGTATAAGCTGCATGCCCTGCCCCCACCATGGCATGATTCCAGAACTCATGCTCCAACTTTTGCATCTCGTTGAGAGGGCAGTATTCCTCGGTGATTAAGGCTTTGAACTCGTCCCACGACATTTGCATCGCGGACTCTCTTCCTCGTGCTTGAATCTGGGTGTTCCACCAGGTTAGGGCTTTACCCTGTAGAGAACAAGTAGCGTACTTGATCCTCTGGCTGTCGAGGCACTCACTGATGTCGATCACTGCCTCCATCTTTTCCAACCACCTGGTTAGGGCTATCGCCCCACCTTTTCCATCGAATTCCCTTGGCTTACAAGCCACAAACTCCTTGTACGAGCATCCCCGACGAGCATTGACCACTCCAGTCTCGATACCGGCAGTACCACCATTCCCGGTTTCCTGGTTGCTCTCGTTTCCAGTCGGGTTCCCGTTTCCCGTTTCAGTTTCAATCCCACCTTGGGCTCCATCATCGTTGCCACCATCCCCGTGAGGGTGGTGTTGTTGGAGTGCGTCGCTCACTTGGGCCACGATAGTAGGAATCAGCGCGGCCAATTGCTGAGCGATCAGGGCTGCCATGTCGGCGTTCCCTGTTCCTTGACTGTTGCTGGCAGGAGCATCGTTTGTTCTTGGTGCTCTGCCTCTGCCTCGGCCTCTGCCCCTTGGGGCTTCACTCCCGCCACTACTGCTACGGGTGACTCTTCGAGGCGGCATGTTCTAATCATAAAAGAGGTAACATATCAGCTTTAGTCACCATAAGATACAAATGTATTCCACTTATCAAATTCCAATGTTCATGTTCCGGTCAGCAGACCACCATGCAGCCCATTTCAAGCATATTCTCGGTATACCGGTGATGTTTATATATAGGGTTCCCCGCAGCGTTCCCACCACACCCACGATGTACCGAGAATGATGCCTGATCCGGTTACATGACATTCGACCTTCCTTTACATCATATCCATAATAATCCATCATAACAGTTGTAAGTCCATGTATACAATCACGTTTAGTCTAGCGGAGGTTGTCTATTTCCTCATCCTTCGAGGTTTCAGACATATACCTCCTCAAGTTAATCTCAATGTCCAAGGTCAAGCGCAATAACATGATCTGTGATGATCTCTTCGGGTTTAATACCCGGATCTGATAAACTAACTCGGCGCGCAGAGGGAACGGAAGATCCAATAGAAGCATCCCCATAAAAGAGTGAGCACAAGGGCTCTCTCATAGGGTAGAAAGATCACATAACAAATAGATGAGCAAGTCAAGCAGCGAGGAACACATACACGAGATATAATATGCATACAGAGTCCTAGCATGCAAATCTACATGAAGGTTCCTAGGTTATAGTCTAGGTCAAGCGTATTGCCTAATTCTCTATAACCAATGGCTCTGATACCAATCTGTCACACCCCCGCTAAAAGCGGAAACACGGGGATGTAACGAGACCGGGATCGTCATAACACATGGTAAGCGATAGAGAGCAATATAAATAAATGATGACATGCGTGTCATGACGACACCCGACGACAAGGGGACTTGTGTCGTGTTTAGTCAATGTTCACGACAACATAGCCATAAGCATAACATGATAATGATAACACATATTCACATAAAGATGAAAATGTAAATGTTAATTCCCACAACCCGGGAACAAGTTTCAAAGATGATAATTGTTTACATGCGATAACATTGTTCAAAAGATTGTTTATCAAAATGAGCTAAGTCCCAAAAATGCATCCTAGGGTCTCCACTAAGGCAGCACACCTAGATTCCTGGACTTGCATGATCACCTGAAAAGATATGCTTAAAACGGTCAACATAATTGTTGGTGAGCTCGCAGGTTTATGTAATAAAAATGTAAGTGATGCTGTAATAAATAGCGCGTCGGAATACCGTGAATACAGTTATTACACAAGTAAATATCACATGACATGAGCTTTGCAACCAAACCTAGCGACGTACACAAAGAAATTGTCGGCATATATTCACCCAAGGGCCCGTTCCTGGCCACTGATGGTACCAACTAGTATACCATCGAACGAGGGTGGGGGTGTCAACCCAGTAGTACTACCAATACCTAACCGTCGGTTCCCACACTGGAATTAAATAGTTGCAAAGATAGAACCACACAGCAGACCCAAGCATGTATCAAATAGTACTTGCAACACAGTATCACGTTGATTCCTTGTATGTAAAATGTATGTAAGTTGTACAGCATAAAAATTGTGTAAGCATACTTTTCCCCCAATTTGTAAATGATTGAAATATTGAATATATGTGAAAAGGGGCCACGAAACTCACTTGTTAAGTGGTAAGTATGTATGAGCGATGTATCCCAAACGTTGAATGCAAATAAACAGTCAAACACCTATTGACAGTTATTGTATAGCATTAATGATATGTTATATGTATAAGCGCGCAAATATGATGGGTCGGTTCGGGTCGTATCGGATGGGTCACGCACAACACACACAGACTGACACACGCACTAGACCTTATGTAGATCCAAGTACAAGACATTGTTGCCACTAATGATGATGTTTTAATAAAGTATCGTTGTTTATTGAAGAAATATTGAATAGGTTTCAATAGTTGAAAGTCGATTTGGTCGTTGTAAAAACGTTAGTTTAATTTGCTCAAAATAGTTTCTGTGCCCTTTCTCGCGTTGACTTTAATTTTCGTGGCCAAACAATGGCATTATTGTGTTAGTGTTACCTCGACACCACACGACATACTCACGCCACGCACAAAGGGTCAAACACAACAATTTCAGTCGCATACAAGGCCAGACGCACGACTCAACCTCCATCCGTGCGAATCAACCCTCAATCGTGCGAATCAGCTTCATTCGTACGATTGAGCCTTCATTCGTATGATTGGCCTTCAGTCGTACCACACAACACCCAATCGCACGACTCAACCTCCATGCGCACGAATCAACCTTCAATCGTGCGAATTAGCTACTTTCGTACGACTGAACCTTCATTCGTGCGATTGGACCCCAGTCGTGCGAATCACATTCATTCGCACACATTCAGTCGGTCACCTGACTCAATCGCACACAATCACTCAATCGCATGACTCAATCGCATACACTCAATCGCACGCATGACTCAATCGCACACAGACACTCAGTCGCACGACATGCCTAGTCGCACAACTCATCGCGCGATTGACTCAGACGCATGATCCAGCCGCACGACCCACTCAGTCGCACGGCTCAATCGCATGGATGACCCAGTCGCCCAATCTGCAGAATCGCGACTGTGGTCGGGAGGAGCAGCCCCCGAGCCGCTCTAAACACGGGTTTTACACCACAATGACCTCCAGAAACACTCAACAAACATACACAAGCATGAAACACAAGCAAAGAGACCTCACACGCACCCATACGACCTTGTGTGTTCGGGTTGAACCCGAACACCCGAAACCCTAGTTTGGACAGCCGTGAAAAGGCTAGAAAACGGACAACCAAAGACAAATACCTGCTAAGGAGGGGTAGTCTAAGCTGTAGGCGGTGACAAGACGAAGAAAACGACACCTCTCGGGTCGGATTTGGTGCAAAAATGGAGATTTAGTGTGTGAAGGAGATGAAGATGAAGAAGATGATAAAAATGGGGGTTTAGGGCTGGAAATGGGGTATTTATACCCAGCCCAAGTTTCCAAAATTACAAGTTTAGTCCCTGCACTTAACCCCCGAGTTTTCCCAAATTTTGTTCGGTTGAAAAACGACTTCGTTAGGTGTTTTATATTAATTGTAAAAGTATATTTATTGTTGTCGTGACTTAAGAAATGGTTATATTAAAACATTTATTATATTTATAAAATGATATATTTAGCGTTTCAAAATGAAAGTTTTATAGGTCTTTTTAAGGTTCACTCACGGTTATAACGAATGCACACACAACGATAATATTGCACACATGATGTCCACATAAAGAGTCAAATAATGATGAGGAATGACCAAATATAGAAAAGATGACGGACAAACGCGTCAATTGACGGACCTTAAAGTGACGGATGTCACAACGTAGACCGATTGAATTCAAGGTAGGCAATAAGGTTATGCTGAAGGTTTCACCTTCGAAGGGTATCATTTGGTTTAGAAAGCGGGGCAAGTTGCGCCCGAGGTATATAGGGCCTTTCCGAATCATTGCCCGAGTAGGAGAGGTGGCCAATAGGTTGGAGCTGCCCGATGAGTTAAGCGGAATTCATCCAACATTCCATGTATCTCATCTGAGAAAATGCCTAGCCGATGAAGATATGCTTGTACCACTAGAGGATATTGAAGTAGACGAGTGACTCAATTACGTGGAGCAACCAGTGGCAATCATTGATTGAAAATAGAAGAGGCTACAGAATAAAGTGGTTCTACTGGTTCGAGTACAGTGGAGGCATAGGAAGGGATCCGAGTCTATGTGGGAGGCTGAGGAGGAGATGAGACAACATTACCCATAACTGTTCGAGGAGTAACAGGTTTCGGGGGCGAAACCTATATAAGGGGGGTGGACTTGTAGCACCCAGAAATTTTAAAAGAAGAGAAAAGAAGGGTAAAAAGAAAGAAATGTAAAATAACCCAAGTTAAGGGGTTAAAGTTGCGCAAGAGGCCAACTTTAATATAATTATGTTTAAAAAGGTGGGCATGGCCACCCACACCCTCTGCTACATCAACCTCATCGACTTTTAGAAAGAGAAACAGAGTAGTTTTAGAGAAGAAGAAGAAGAAGAAGATTGGTTTAAGGTGAGTTTTCTTGTGTTTTTGATCGGTTTCAAATGGGTTTTCAGCCTTTGAACCGAGCCTTATGTGTTTGTGTGTGTTCGGTTGTGTGTTCTTTGTGTGCTAGGTGTTTGAACTCCAAGTGCCTTTGAGTTTGGAGAAGTTTTGCTCTAAAGCTGCTGCAGGTGAGTTCTAGATCCCCGGTTTTACTGTTTTTTTAACTTGTTTTGGGGCTAAAAATGTATGCTATAAACTTTTTATGATGTTTGGTATGCGAACCGTATGCGTGTGTGTGCCCTGTTTTCGGGTGGATGTATGGTTGGGAATGTTTTGGTTATGTTTCATGGTTGTATGTTTGTTTTTGAGGCTTGGTATGTTAGAAATGAGGTTAAGAACAGGTTGGAATGAGAATTGAGGTCTGAAACTAGTGTATGTAGAACACAACCCTGCCCATGCACCCATATAGTGCCCATGTGCCCAGAGTTTTTGCCCATGCGCCTAAGTGTTGCCCATGCGCCTAAGTGCCCGTGCGCCCACTGCCCATGCGCCTAAGTGTTGCCCATGCGCCTAATGCTGCCCATGCGCCTAAGTAAGGCTCATGCGCCCGAATAGTTCCCATGCGCCCGAATAGTTCCCATGCGCCCGAATAGTTCCCATGCGCCTAAATGCCTTAGAAAATATTCTGAAATTTTGGGAAATGGAATTTAGAGACTAAGACTTGGAATGTTTTAGTGGTGATGTATGTTGATGTTGTGCATGTTTTGGCCTGTTTCTTTTATGTTCCTTATTACGTATTATTACGTGGCTTTCCGTGGTGTGTTTATGCTATTATACGTAAAGTATTATCTTAATGAAGCGAAAGATTAAAGATAATGCGAAGTGGAACTAAATGAATGAACGAATGAAAGTCTTGCAAGCGAAATGTAAGGAGGTTCACAACTAATTGAGAGTTGTTAGCTCAACTGTGTGTGTATAGCGTGTGATCTTGGCTACCCCTAAGGGGTTCTCACACAAGGGAGTCAGTCTTTGTGACTGCTCTGGATGTATGAAACGGGATCCTTGTCGCTTAACCCTAGATGAGGTGGCTTTGTGCCCAAAGAGGGGGGTTTCGCATATGACAGGATCTGGATGAAAGTGAAAGATAATGAAAAAGTACGAAATGAGCGAATGCGTACGATAATGAAAGATAATAATGGTATTACCTTAATGTATGTACGATGAATGAACACGTACGAAAGTAAAGAAAATGTTTTAAACGAATGGAAGGTATTTTATTTATAAAAACTAGAACTCACTCAGCAACGCTGATTTTTATGCATTTTCAGTTGGCAGGTAAATTGTTGTTGGGGATGGCACGAGGGTGAAGCTACTTGGCGATTAAAGACTGACATCCATTTTATGCAGAAATGATATTTTTGTGATGTAATGCAATTAAACAATATTTTGTAACTTTAACAACGATGTATTATTTGGCAAAAGTAATTATTAATGTATGAAATGGTTTTTGTTAAATTATTCCGCTGCAATGTTTTTAGGAGTTCAATGAATTGTAACGTGTTTTAAATATTATGTGCGATGAACGTCCGACTGTAAGCGTCCCGGGAACGGGTCCTTACAGCCAGTCAACAATTTATGTTTTCCAGTATTTTGTAAGTACACAACCATTCTAGTTATACCCATTCGATGTCCCTTTACGCTGTGACTAGGCCCTGCACATGAGAACCTTGAGTAAGTTGTCCTCTCGATGGCTTTAATGTGAGTATCTTACCGTTAAGAGTTTTTAATTCTTTTCAAAAGGTAGTATCCAAAGTTAGACAAGGTGATGGTTAACAAGGTGGTTCCTTGAACGTGAGGCAAGGCATTCATAACTAAATTTTCAACACCCTTTATATACAATCTCGAAGTCGTGTAGAAGCAATTTGGACAACCAAGCATGTCGTAATGGAGTAGTGATCTTTTGTTCAAGCAAGTGTTTGTGGTTTTTTTATCTGTTCTAAACTCTAACAATGTGTCTATTAGATAAGTAATGAAGCTAATAACGTAATGCGAAAGTGATGGAACTCATTTCCATAAACTTGATGATGATTGTTGCTTAGACATAAAACTTTGTTAATAAATGTAATAGATGATATCATTGCATTAGTACTGCCTCGATCCCTTTTGTTGAAGATTAGTCTTCAATATAAAAGTTTCTTGAAAATTTGATAATGATAACACACGTGGGAAACTCAAAACTTCTTTGAGTTGTTGAAAAGCATTTAGAATCATCTACATAATACGAAAAAGCTTCCTAGCAAGTTGATCAAGGGTCGAGTGATAGTCCCTGAACCTCCTGCAATAACCCTTTAATTCCAAGATCCCTCTTAGCTTCTTCACTATTTTAGGCATAGACCACTATTGATCGCCTAAATTTTCTTAAGGCTAGCTTTTACCTTATCCTTAGAGATATTACATCCTATATATTTAACCATTAATCCTCCAAACTTACACTCTTCTATTAAAACTTTGAGTTGTTCTGAGGCTAGTTAAAACTTCACTCATAGTGGAGAAATATGGAATACATGTGATTGCATGAATAGAAATTCTAGGTTCTATAATTATCTCTCAGTCAATTTTAAGTCATTCTCACCTTGTTCTTTGACATCTATGGAATATAACTGCTTACTATTACAAACCAATCACTATACCAAAACACATACCTAGTATTGTGTTTTCTTATTGATTTCCACTAGTTAACCTTTTGTTAATACAGGTGTTTTGATTCACTAGTGGGATTTTTATAGTATGATTTTGATTCATTACTAAATGCTTCTAAGCATATAAAAGGAATTTCTTCTCATTGATCTAACACCTACCGTTGAGTTTGAAGAGTCTTGAGTAATATGTACACAATTTGTTATTATATTATCATAATTATATATATAATAGTATTTAATATGTAACTATACATCTATTATGTTATATAAAGTTTAGTGAAAATTAATATAGTTATATGGATAATAAGCTTGTTAGGCTCGTGAAGTTAGTAAAACCAAGTAAATAAAACTCTGGTAGATGAAACTAAGGCTTGAGCTCATTTAATAAAAAGGCTCCAATTTAATTTGGAACTTAAGCATGATCCTACTTTGATTTAGACTTTAAAGTATCACACAATCATTCCTTGTTCTAACTTCAAGTGTTGAGTAACATTTACGGTAGGTCCCTATGGTTCATCTAAATCATGAATTTGATCCTTGTGCTTAAATACTTGTAGATATGGTCCTGATCTTTACGTCTCTTTCTTTTTTAGTCCAATACCTTAACCATTGTTAAATTCAAATGCTTATAAAAGACTTAATTACACGGATGGTCCTTAGGATATGCATTGATTTCACTTTTGGTCCATAACTCTCTGAAATTACAAGGTTGGTCCAAAACTTTACACAGACGTAATATTTTTAGTCCCTGAGTTAGATGGACGTTAGTCTTTGCTGTTAAGTGTATGTGAAATGACTGAAATGCCATTAATAATAAAATATAACATATTAAATCAGTGGACCCATTTCACTTTACAATAACCACCCCAATACCATCGACTTTGTTCTTCTTCTTCGGGCCACCAACTACCATCACTCTGATCCGTCTTCTCCGGCCAACACCATAACCGGCTATACTTTGAAAACCAGCTGGATACATTGATCGACAACAAGATCAATGTAAAGTCAAAAGACAGGATTGCCTTTTGACTAGTGACTATGACATGCTATAGCTCACATCCTAATATATTACAAAAAAGATAAAAGTGCATAAAGTAGAAAGTTACAGACTCTAGACCTCAATGTACAGTTGCAAAAGCATAGACCTTTTCACCAACTTATGCAAGTTGGTGAGACTTCAAAGTTGCAGCGGAAAATGGGTCAGCTTTATGCAAAAGTACATCCGAGGAAAGCATATTCTCCTCTGTCTTCGGAAGAAATCAGTCTTCACTTCATTGGCTTCGGAAGACTTTGTCTTTGAAGTTTCAGAAGACTTCATCTTTGGCTTCGGAAGATCTGGTCTTTGGCTTCGGAAGATTTTACACTCAGAATATTTTCTGTGCAGAGTGTAAAACTTCCCAAGCAACTTCTACCTTGTACATAGTGCATGCATGCAGGAAGCACTTTGGTTGCTTTGGTTGCATCAGCCTTTCTTATAAAACCTTACAATAGGGTTAAATGATTTAATTTTGTGTATTCAACATTTAAACCCTCAATATTTACCAATTTACAAATTATCCCTAATTTTGTAAATTAATTTATAAAAAAGTATAATATTAATGTTTTATATACATATATTTGCAAAATTATACATAAAAATTTGATCCGATTAATTCAGATTAATCCTGATTAATCCCTAGTCGGTACTTCACCGCTCGACTAGCGCCTAACGATTTCTACAACACTGGTTAGATGGACGTTAGTCTTTTCTGTTAAGTGTATGTGAGATGACTGAAATACCCTTAATAATAAAATATAACATATTAAATCAGTGGGCCCATTTCACTTTACAATAACCACCCTAACACCATCGACTTTGTTCTTCTTCTCCGGCCACCAACTACCATCACTCTGATCCGTCTTCTCCGGCCAACACCATAACTCTTGCAACCAGACTTTCCTATCTTTACAATAACCACCCCAGCACCATCGACCTCTATCGATGTTCTAGCTTTTAATGGTAAGGCCCCCAACCATTGCTCGTAACCGTCCAAATAGACTAGATCCGTATCGGTAACTCATAAACCCCTGAACCGGTCAAAACTCCCTAGCAACCCCTTGAAAATCGTTGCAATGATTGCTTGAATCCCCACTACATTATCATCATAAATGGAAAGAATGTTAAATTTGTGTTGGGTCTTGTTTAAATTTGATTATTAGTTGATGTTTTGATTGGTTTAGGTGGTGATGGTTGAAAGATAATGCAGAAAGGTGTGAAAGTTTGATGGGATGGAAGATGACTACGATGATGAATTGATGATGGTGATAAGTTTGATGATGTTGAATTGAACTCGGACAAACATGTAATATGATTAAATCACAAGAATCATTTTTGCAATATTTTTAAAGATTATAAACCAAATCCTAGATTGAAACAAAATCACATGAACCAATCATAAAATTTAGTATTGTCCAACAATCTCATGAAATGTTAATATCTTTTGTTTTATTTATTTTATTCTGTGAAAACAATTTTTAAAAAGCAAGAATTCAAAGAAATATTTCCTAATTGTTTAACTTATGGGTCCACGAGGGCAAACAAAACAGCCCCTTTTGCTTCAAACTTGAAGCAGAATGATGGAGTGTGAGGATGTGAAAGTAATGGCGGATAGCAGATCAAAGAAGCGATCAAGAACACAGGTATCATCACATTCCATGAAAATCAAATGAAATAATCTGTTTAAATGGTGCAAAAAGCGATAAAATTGCACTTGTATACAGATTATGCAAAGGAAGAAACAGATTGAAGAGCTTCTCCGATCGGCTTATTCTTCCGAAAAAGATCATCTTTCTCACTTTCCCAACTTCCGCCATTACAACACAAATGGTTTCTTACATCATCTCTTTTCGTTATATATGTGTGTGTATATAAGGAAGTCTATGTTGTGGCATATGTATGAGTGCCAATTGTCAAATTACTTGGTTCATTAACTGTAATTTATGAGATATAAATTGCTACTATCTTGCATTAGTAGAATTGACAACAATTTTTAAGGGTGATTGATATGCATTTTGAAAGTGATTGCTTATTTTGATCAATTTATTGTTCTCTTAACCTATTTCTGCTCATCAAATCTGTCATTTTTCATGATAATAGCTGCAAATGCTGATGAGTAAAATCATATATGCATCCTTGTTTATTTGCTAGTTCTTTGATTAATTGAATTTGCCCAACATTGATTATTAGAACTTCATCAGGAAAAACACATTGAAACACTGTATCTTGCATTACTTTTTGTTACAGTTAATTGTTTTATTTGTTTATTCATTGTCACATAATCACTCATAAAAGGAAAACCCTTTAATGATTTCAAATATAATAAGCCTGTATGTAATCCTGCTGTAGTTTTATTGTGTCCTTTTGACAAACATCAGGTGGAATGCTATTAATTTAGATAGAAGAAACTTTAAGATAGTTTGCCTGGTGTTGCAGGTATTTTTTTCAAAGAACTGAGCAAATAGAAATAATACTATCTTTTCTATTTATTTAGTTTTCCCATAGTAGAGTATGCTTACTTGGTGCATGCAGAAAGTGAAATTTGAAATGGATACATTTGGGAAAGAAAAGTCCTATACGTTGTGGAGCTTATTTACTTTAATTAATCTTCATGCGTATAATTTACTTTGATGAGCTGGTAAAGGGTGATAACATTAGCATGAAAGGAAATCCAAAAGGCAAGGCCATTTACTGAAAATGTAATAGTTAACGAAGATACGCTATTCTAAAGTTCTGCTTTAGGGAGATAGAAAAGGGAACAAACAAGATGTTTGAAGTAAAATTTTATCCATTCCCCTTGTTTATAGGCAATCAACCTTATCAGAATAACAATAACAAACAAACATACCCGGTAAATCCCCCTCTATAGCGAAGCTATAGTTTGGGACTTGGAGGGGTGGGTTGATGAAAAACCTTTCCTCTTAATAGAATAACAATATTATAATTAAATTTGATCATTTTTTATTCTTACATTGCAGACCGGGGAAAGGTCTGTCAGTTTGAAATATCATCCATATGTTAAAGTTTCTGCCTTGATTTCTTTTTCCTTAACTTTTGTATGGACTCACTGCAGCAAGTTCTTCATTTGACCAATCTTCTTTAGAAAAGCTTGATAATTAAGCTAAATTAACTGCACCAATATTTGTCAAAACTTGACAGATTGTTATTGCATGTAGCAAACTTCAAAAGTTCTTTTTTGATGTAAACTTACCTTTTAATGTATCCAACTACGTTTATAGGTTATAACATGTAATAGTGTTTGGTAATTTCTTTCATTTCATTTGAGGGTAAATTGCACCAACTCATATGGAACATGACAAATTGCTATTGTATGTAACACAACTCTTACTTACCTGTTTTAGCAGGTCAGATGCATTAAAGGTATTTTTAAAATGTTTGGTATATCAGAAGTAAAGGTATTTTTAAAATGTTTGGTGTAGTTAACCCTTCTAAGTTATATTTCTTTGCTTTAATGTTAATGTACTTTTATTTAATAGGTCTATCTTTATCCCTTGAGTCTGGACGTGGGAATAAACTTTCATCTAATTTGAAGAACTACATTCAAAAGCTCCTTAAGGTATAGCTGTTATTATTCTTTGGTTACTTATGAAATATTTTGTGGTAAAATTAACAATCTAATTTTAAGTTTTACCCATTTGACCCATTAGCGTTAAAATTAAGCACAGATCAAAATCCATTTGATCAAAACCCAAACAAATTCAAATTTTTTTACAACAACAATCTAATTTTTCTAATAAAACAATAAAGGAGGCCATGAAAACATTATTATCGTGGCTAATTTTAATCCACTCAACTCGCTTGACCCTCTATCTTGTAAATAAAATTTTAAGTTCTACCCATTTGACCCGTTAGCATTAAAATAAAGCGCAGATCAACCTGTTTTCACATAAACATATTAAAATTGCTATCCTTAAGAAATATGTTACTTGTATGATTGTATCATATATTACCCAAAATAGAAGGATTATGTCTTTTCTTTTGAGCAGGTGAATATGGAGGGACCATATGGAGAAGAGTGGCCCACAGAGGAGAAAGTGAAGCGTAGAGAAATGTCATCTCCCGAAGCACTATACATTTTTGTATACAATAAGGAATCCATAATTGGATTTGTACAATATAGATTCACCATTGAGGAGGAAATACCTGTACTTTATGTCTATGAATTGCAGCTTGAACCTGCTTATCAAGGGAAGGGACTCGGAAAGTTCCTGATGCAACTGGTTGAGCTAATTGCATGCAATGTAATCAATTTACATTTATTTGATTATGTTCTTGTGTATAAAAAAGTTTGGATGATATGATCTGTAGACGTGGCAGATTGGACTGGGGCACGTAGGTTGTTATATGGCAAATTGGATAGTTATTTGGTACGGGTCTGGTTGGTTTGGGTTGCCTGAAACACTTATTTTTTCAGAATTTGTAAATATGTTATAAATAGTTAATGTGTCAATTATGATTACAAGAATTATTTCATTTTAATACTCATTTTTTAAATAAAGTGCTTTAATAGGTTTCATGGATAATAAATACATTAAGGGTGACTGTCAACATGTTTCCTTTTAAGATGGGTTTTTTTATTATTTTACTCTTTTGACCCTTCGAGAAAAAAATAACCCAAATTGATATGTTTAAAAATAAATGTGTTGAAATCGCCACTGTATTCTTTTAAGCTTTCATTCTAGAGTATGGGCTTTCTTGAACTGTGAAATTTATGCATATAGCTGTTCTGTATCCATCCAAAGTGCTTAATTGACACTGCAAAATATTTAGTGTTATGTTTACTATTGATTGATATTTAACTTCCTTGTTTTTACTTTTCAGAATGGCATGGGTGCTGTGGTGCTTACTGTACAAAAACGAAACACTTCAGCAATCAATTTTTACTTGAATAAGCTAAGGTAACAAATTTGTACCCTGCATCCACTTATACCAGATGGAAATACACATATCGATTTTTTTAATGGATCTGGATTCGATTTGAGTAACGTATGCATATACATGTTGCTTAATATATATGAATATAGACAAGTCTGCAATAACATTAATCAAAAAATACATTTTTTAATTGTTAAGAAAGTTATTTTCCTCATTACTAGATTAAAATGTCCTGAGCATTAATATTTAATAAAAAAGTCATATTATAGTTATATTATTGTAGCAACTATAAATATTGTCGTGACTGCGCAATAATGTTGCTAATTCTATTCCTAATATTTTGATGTGCAGATACGAAATATCAAGCATTTCTCCTTCAAAAGTTTTTCGGCTGGTATGAAAAGGCTTGAGTGATTACAAAAATGTCATAAAGTAGTATTTGTGTGTGTGTATTGGGGTGGTTCAAATGAGAAACAATCAATAATAAGGACCATTTTATTCCCCGGTGAATCTTGGTTTTAAAAATAGTGCCTGAGGCGCGCTTAAGGCGTGAGGCTCTAGAGGCAATCAGGAAAACGCCTCAGGGCTTTGAGGCGGCGCCTCATGCACATGTAGGTCAAATTTGGTCAACATGGTCAAGATTAAGGTCTGTAAAAGAATAATACGTAGAAATAACCAAAGGGATGATGAGATTATGAATGATTTACATAGTAAAAAAAGCCAATATGTAAAAAAGTTAAGACAAATGCAACTTTTGGCTGTATATATGTCTTATTTTGTTGTACATAGAACAACGCCTCGCATACATGAGGCTCTCGCCTCATGCCTCACACATAGCGCCTCAGCTTAACGCCTCGGAGCGCCTAACGCTTTTTAAAACCAAGCGGTGAATACACTATTTATTATAGTTTACACTATTCGAGTAATAGCATTCAATCTTGAATACATGTATTCGTAGATGGATAGAGTCAAGATCCCACTATATATGGTTAGCATTATGTGCTTAAACGGTTCTTGGTTCTCTACTTAAAGTTGGTTATGTATAAATGCACGTGCATGTGTGCATACTTGTTTCTCTGTTTTACTTTCTTTATAAGCTCATATATGTTCCTATTACATAGTTCATACCACCTGGCTTTTACACCCTTGTCTTGCAGATGGGAGTGATTGGACAAGAGAAGAGCTATGAAATTCTTTGTAAAACATTTGACAGTGAAGCTAAGGCCGTATTGGAGGTAATTTAACTTGTTTAGTTTTAGAACTCCAAAAACCTGCAAAATTGAATCTTTTATACAGAAAGCTGGTGCTAGAAATAAAGGTGTTCATGTTAATTTTTAAATTTTCAAAAAGATTGGATCATATCACAAGATAAATGTGGCCACTCTAATGGAACACATACTACAATAATAGAATATTAAAGATCAGTTGATATCATAACCTATACTTTTATACTTTTAAATAGCCATCATTGCTCAAGTCTAGCAAACAATGAGGAGGTGGCAAAATAGTCGGGTTGGATCCAACTCAGGACAATCTTTCTTTTTAGATAACTTATGTGAACTTGTTGCATTGTCTTTAGGAATCTGACACATGACGTCCAAAGGAGTTGTTTGACGTATGGATTAGGAGAGTCTTGGTTAACAAGGATATTTCACCTTTTGATCGTTTGGGATCGAAACATAGGAAGTCTGAGTCATGGGTGTTATGCCAAAATGTAAGTGAAAATGGCAGTCACTACCCTCAACGTTTGCAAAGATGGTTCTTGTTGATGCCTTTAATGAGCCTGTTCTCAAATTCAAGAGTAAGCCTTGATGTATTATCCCTTGCACTTATTGTTGGCCTGTGGCACTGCAAAACTGTATGATATCTATTATTATAATTTTTACTTTTTTACTGTTGGCCTGAGTTAAATTGATAAACAAACTTTGAATTGATAAGAATGCAAGGATAGATTAGACTGATCCATGTCTTGTTTGCTATATATGCATGTATATACACGTATGGAAGCGATGTGTTTCTCTAAATCATCACAACCCTTAACTAAGTTTACAAGTTTAACAAGTCTAACCATACTAAACTTATATACATAACGATTTGTCCAGTTTAGTTGATCGGGATTAATCCTTCAATCACCTTCGTAATCATGATGATATTGTTGTAGGTCTTGAACATCGAGTAGATTTCTCGTTGTGATGAATTTGTCTCTTCCTAGAGCTTTTGTTAGTAAGTTTGCCTTTTCTAGTTCTCCACTAGTGTGTTCAACCCTTAAATAATATCGCTATATACAAAAATGAAAAAAATAAAAAAAAACCTTACGTTTTTCAACTTTTTTTGATTCATGCTTGTCATTCTGTCTTTTTTTTGGTATTGTATTTTTTTCTTGGATAATATTGTGTTTTTTCTGAATTACACAATGGTGAAATAACATCGTTGAAGGATGTGATTTCTGAAAAACACACATCCCCGCTCAACCGATAATGGGGTTGTAAGGTTCAAAAAGTGTCCCGCCCAATACTAGAGCAGTTCACTGGATTCTCTTGCCGGGTTCTTCTTGTGATGGGAGTACACCGGCAGCGTCCCGAAAAGACGACTTGGCCTCAAGTCAAAATGTGGGAAATCGGGCAACAAGAAGGTCATAATTCTCTCAAGTGGCTTTCCTTTAATGGTTGATGAGCCCAAGAGATCAGCAGCTCCAAAACAAGTTAACCGGCCTCAGAAACCCATCGATGCGCTAGCATCGATTGAGGTCGAAGATCGAATTCCTAATCTTTAATAATTGGCAGTGGGTTATAGAAGAGTAAGGTAGTTGACCTCAAGTTGGTTTCAACATGGAGACGTGAAAAATTGGATGAATGCGACAATTCGGTGGAAGGCCGAGGTTGTACGCAACTGATCCAACTTTTTGAAGGATGTGATATGGACCGAAAAAACCCGAGGGGGGGGGGGGGGGGGTTCAAAACGATGTTCTTGAGCTTTCTGTAGATTGGCCCTCTAATGCTTAATCATGTCATCGTGATCAGTGAGCTAGCTGAGAGTCAAGTTCAACATTCTTAGTCTCTCCAGCAACATAAGGATGAAATGGGGATGGATCTCGACCATAAACAACAAATGGAGTGGTGTGTGTTGTGGTATGGTATCCGGTGTCATACGAATATTTAGCCCAATGAAAAAAAAAGCTCCATTTGGTGGGTTGTTCGTAAGCAAAACAACACAGATCTACTATCCAAGCACCTGTTCAACACTTTAGTTTGGTTGTCCGCTTATGCTAAGCTTCAAAGTAGTATTAGATAAGCAAAAAAAAAAGCTCATGTCAGAATGTAACGTCTCAAAATATGAATAAAGACGAAGATTCAAGTTCTAATTAAAAAAAAAGGCAAACTAAAGAAAGTTCAAGGGAGGTTAATGTAAATTTAACCTTAAAGCATTTTGGTATTTAAAGGGACCTAAACCACCACTTACCTATTTACGAAACCTTGCATGCAAAGCTATTGGATTTAGAGATAGAAGACGTCATTTCTAGAGAGAGAAAGCTTGGATTTTACGTGAAAAATAAGGCTTTGTGCCTCTATCATCAACAACGAGCTTAGATCTACGTTCATGAGTAAGATTCTATTAAGATCTCAACCACCACTTACCTATTTACGAAACCTTGCATGCAAAGCTATTGGATTTAGAGATAGAAGATGTTATTTCTAGAGAGAAAGCTTGGATTTTACATGAAAAATAAGGCTTTGTGCCTCTATCATCAACAACGAGCTTAGATCTACGTTCATGAGTAAGATTCTATTAAGATCTCAAGATAAAGTTTACACTTTACGTAAGAAAGTGTAGATCTTGGGTTTTACTGGTTATTTCTAGGGTTTGCTCATCGAGGCCTATAATGTGATTTCTAAATCCATTCTCTTTATGTTTTTCAATGAATTTGGAGATGATATGCATGCTCAAAAATGTTTTACATCATAGATATACTGTTTTAAAACATAAAGTTGCGACCTTTATTTCTATGGTTCATGTATACCATTAAATGGTTATATTTAAAGTTTGTAAGAACACTACAATAAGTATAAATGTTCAATGATTTTAAAGAAAATTAATGGTATAACTTTACATGATTTCCATGAGAATTCAATTTGCTAGTCACTGTTCGCCTAGCCAAACTTTGGTTAGCCGCATTAGTCACCGTTCATCGAAGGTGAACTGTTACCCGCATTGACCTTATTTCATCCTCATCAAAGTATGCCCATCAACATCTAACACTTATCCAATTAGTAGGAGTTAATCTGTATCGGATGTTTACTCATTCGCATCAGTTACTACTACCCACAATGAGAATGTTCATCCGCATCCAACACTTAGCCGATTAGCCAAAGTCCATCCGCATTAGATGTTTACTCATCCACATCACTTATTATTGCTCGCGTCAAGTATGTTCGTCAGTAATAAACCTATACTTAGCCAAATATTCAAAGTTTTATCTGCATTTGGATCTCCACTCACCTGCACCGAGTAACTCCATCCACATTAGGCCAACACTCATCCACATCGAACTAACCATCCGCATTGGACCAACACTTAACCACAATGAACCAATATTCATCTGCATTGACCCGATGCCCGTTCGTCTCGACTTTACCTAGAATATTTTCCTTACGTTTGACTAAAGTTTGTATCTAAAGAACTCATGCATAGTTATGACCAGTGCTTACCAGTCAATGTATAATATAGATTTCGTTGCTTTTTACCCCATTACCCAATTTTCACTTCATGCAAGCATTTGATTGCCTTGTTTAGTGCATTACATGGTCATGGTATCTTGCTTTATGCTAGCAATTGATTGCCTTGCTTAATGCATTACATGATCATTGTAGTCTTGTACTTATGCTAGCAATTCATTGTACGGACTACAATGATCATGTAATGCATTAAGCAAGGCAATCAATTGCTAGTATAACATCTGATTGTGTTGCTTAGTGCATTGCATTATCATGCTAGGCTTGATTTGTGCTAGCATTTGATTACCTTTTTTAGTGCATTTCATGGTCATGGTATCTTGCTTTATGCTAGCAATTGATTGCCTTGCTTAATGCATTCCATGATCATTGTAGTCTTGTACTTAGATACAAGCATGTTTCCCTAATGATGATTTTATTAAAATAAACAAGATGAGTATTTAGAGTTAAGGCTTTTTCACTAATATATATTTAAATATTACTAATTATCAACCTAAAGTTGCATTAATTGTTGTACAATAAGCATTAAAGGTTGTACATGCCGTTAAGGGTCGAATAGTACATTTTAAATAAAAGTTATTGATCAAGGTTTCAAGGATTTAAGGGTCGAATAGTACATTTTTAAATAAAAGTTAGAACTCATTCAAAAACGCTGACTTTTTATACGTATGTTAGCTAAATCCAAATATAAATGAGCATGAGATGGTCTGCCCAAAAGTTGGCAGCCCGTTTCAAAGAACTTATGTTATGAATGTTTTTACCATAGAACTCTTTAGGACTGGTGAAGGTTAATGCAACAGTTTCACAGGGTGGAGAGTATAACACTTAACATATCAAATAGGGAACCAAACAAGTGAAACAAAGAACAAAAGTAAAAAACACACAAGAACAAAAAGATTGGTTTTCAAGGATGATGTATATTGCTCTCAAGTGTTTACAATTATTACAAGGCTTAGTCCTAAGGACCGGTTACATGAGACATTTTATATTACATCCTACAGTTGGCCACACTTTGAAGGCCAACTAAAACATCAATCTAGACAACAAGATCAATGTAAAGTCAAAAGGCATATTTTCCTTTGACTAGCGACTATGACATGTCATAGCTCACATCCTAATCTATTACAAAAAGGATAAAAGTATGAGAGTGAAAAGTTACATACCCAAAAACCATAATCTATAGTTGACATACGTATGAATAAATCACCAACTTGTATAAGTTGGTGAGTCTTCAGATATCGCAACAAAAATAGTTCATCTTTTGTCAAAAGCATGTCAGAGAACACATGTCTTATTTTATCTTCAGAAGAAATTAGTCCAGGCTTCGAAAGACTTTGTCTTAAAGTTTAAAAGACTTCACTTTTGGCTTTGGAAGAATTTGGGCTTCAGAAGATTTGACACTTAGTGAAATTCTTTGTGCATTTTTCAAATCTTCTGAAGTAACTTCCTTGTACTTTAGAATGCCTGCTAAGAGCTCTTTGATTAGCATCAGCCTCTAGGATAACTCTTACTTCATGTAATTGATTAGCAAATGCTTGACTTGCTGGATGATTGGCTTTTATGATCCCCTTGCATTACTAATGAACTTTTTAGTCTAAGAACTATGGTTGTGATGTATGAAACCAACTATGAGGACCTTCGGGAACGGAGCCTTATACATAAGTTACTTAATAAGACAACATCGCGATCATATATAATTGAACGGGAAAAACCATGTAATCAGACCACCTCTTTGCCAACCAAAGCTGCGACACCTTTGAGAGTGAATGGACGAACAAGAAGGAGGAAATGAGCATACTTTCTCAATCGATCAACATTGATTAGTATGGTATCGAAGCTATTAGATAGTGGCAATTCGACAATAACATCTATAGAAACATCTTCCCTAATTTGTTCCGAAATGGGATGTCTTGACAAAGCATCGGGTCCTTTATTCTCCTTCCTAAGGTGGTGAACGATAGAAAAGTTGTAGGGTATAAGCTTCAATAATAGCCTCTATTGTTTAGTGGAAGTGACCCTTTGTTGAAGAAGAAACTTGAGGGTGTAATGGTATGTCTATATATAGAAATGCCTCCCCAAAATATCATGACCATTTTTGAATAACCATAACTGGAGCTAAGAGATCTCAGTCATACGCTAACTTGAAAAATAGATATGGAGAAAAACCATTACTAAAATAAGTCAGTGGGTGGTCGTCTTAGATCAGAATATCGCCCATTCTTTCCAACGGTGTTTGTGGTCGCTGACAGTGGTATGACATTGGTGTTACTCAACACGATTTTACGACTCTCGCTGCAACGTGATGGGCTTAATACTAGTTGTCTACTATATTTCGTTGTGATCATTGATCAAGGTTTCAAGGATTTAAGGGTTGAATAGTACATTTCTAAATAAAAGTTAGAACTCATTCAAAAACGTTGACTTTTAATACGTATGTTAGCTAAATCCAAATATAAATGAGCATGAGATGGTCTGCCCAAAAGTTGGCAGCCCGTTTCAAAGAACTTATGTTATGAATGTTTTTACCATAGAACTCTGCGGGACCGGTGAAGGTTAATGCAACAGTTTCACATGGTGGAGAGTACAACACTTAACATATCAAATAGGGAACCAGACAAGTGAAACAAAGAACAAAAGTAAAAAACACACAAGAACAAAAAGATTGGTTTTCAAAGATGATGTATATTGCTCTCAAGTGTTTACAATGGTTACAAGGCTTAGTACCTAAGGACCGGTTACATGAGACATTTTATATTACATCCTACAGTTGGCCACACTTTGAAGGCCAACTAGAACATCAATCTAGACAACAAGATCAATGTAAAGTCAAAAGGCACATTTTCCTTTGACTAGTGACTATGACATGTCATAGCTCACATCCTAATCTATTACAAAAAGGATAAAAGTATGAGAGTGAAAAGTTACATACCCAAAGACCATAATCTATAGTTGACATACGTATGAATAAATCACCAACTTGTATAAGTTGGTGAGTCTTCAGATATCGCAACAAAAAATAGTTCATCTTTTGTCAAAAGCATGTCAAAGAACACATGTCTTATTTTGTCTTCAGAAGAAATTAGTCTTCAGGCTCCGGAAGACTTTGTCTTGAAGTTTTGGAAGACTTCACTTTTGGCTTTGGAAGAATTTGGGCTTCGGAAGATTTGACACTTAGTGAATTTCTTTGTGCATTTTTCAAATCTTCTGAAGTAACTTCCTTGTACTTTAGAATGCCTGCTAAGAGCTCTTTGGTTAGCATCAGCCTCTAAGATAACTCTTACTTCATGTAATTGATTAGCAAATGCTTGACTTGTTGGATGATTGACTTTTATGATCACGTTGCATTACTAATGAACTTTTTAGTCTAAGAACTATGGTTGTGATGTATGAAACCAACTATGAGGACCTTCGGGAACGGAGCCTTATACATAAGTTACTTAATAAGACAACATCGCGATCATATATAATGGAACGGGAAAAACCATGTAATCAGACCACCTCTTTGCCAACCAAAGCTGCGACACCTTTGAGAGTGAATGGACGAACAAGAAGGAGGAAATGAGCATACTTTCTCAATCGATCAACATTGATTAGTATGGTATCGAAGCTATTAGATAGTGGCAATTCGACAATAACATCTATAGAAACATCTTCCCTAATTTGTTCCGAAATGGGATGTCTTGACAAAGCATCGGCTCCTTTATTCTCCTTCCTAAGGTGGTGAACGATAGAAAAGTTGTAGGGTCTAAGCTTCAATAATAGCCTCTATTGTTTAGTGGAAGTGACCTTTTGTTGAAGAAGGAACTTGAGGGTGTAATGGTATGTCTATATATAGAAATGCCTCCCCAAAATATCATGACTCCATCTTTGAATAACCATAACTAGAGCTAAGAGATCTCAGTCATATGCTGACTTGAAACACAGATATGGAGAAAAACCATTACTAAAATAAGTCAGTGGGTGGTCGTCTTAGATCAGAATATCGCCCATTCTTTCCAAAAAAAGCATCGAATTCAATTGTAAAAGGTGTTGTGAAACTGGATAGCCGAAGAACATGGGTTGTTGTCAAAGCTTTCTTGAACACATTAAAAGCTTGAAGAACATCCTCATTCCACATAAAGACACCTTTCTTGGTAAGAGTGGTTAAAGGGCGAGCTATGATGCCTTAATGATGAACAACGCTAAGAACTAAAAAAGTAGGATGCGAGTTCGAAAAAACAAACAACAACAAGATCTACCTTATTCGAGATGGGTAATGTCTTTAAAGCAACAACCAAACAAAAAATCTAGAATGAAAAATTACAAAAAAACATGCTTGCAGGACCGGTGAAGGGTGGTCACTTACAACACAACAACACAAAGAGGAGATTAACCAAACTTAATCAAACAGTAAACTAGATTAACCACAAGTATGATACTAAGAACACAAGTAATAAGTAAGAGACAGAACAAGAGAACAAAAGTGATTGGTTTTCAAGGATGCAGTATATTGCTTTCTCAAGTTCTATTACAAGTGTTACAAAGCATAAAGGAAAGATACAAGAACATGAATACTTATACTACATCCTACAGCCAGCCATACTTTGAAAGCCAGCTGGATACAATTGACTAGACAACTACAAAATCAATTGTAGAGTCAAAAGGCATATCTGCCTTTTGACTTGTGACTATGACATGCCATAGCTCACATCCTAATATATTACAAAAAGGATAAAAGTACATAAAGTAGAAAGCATGGACTCAAGACCTCAATGTACAGTTACCAAAAGCATGGACCTTTCACCAACTCATGTAAGTTGGTGACTTTACAGAGTTGCAGTGGAAAGGTGGTCCAGCTTTATGGTAAAGTACATCAGATAATGGCATATCTCTAGAAGTCTTCGAAAGAAATCTGTCTTCACTCTTTGGCTTCAGAAGACTTTGTCTTTGAAGCTTCGGAAGACTTCACTTTTGGCTTCAGAAGATATTGGTCTTGGCTTCGGAAGATTTTACACTTAGAGTATTTCTAGTGCATGGTGTAAAACTTCCGAAGCATTTCTACTTCAGTTATTTAGTGCATGCTTGCAGAGAGACTTTGGATGTTTTGGCTGCATCAGACTTATAGGAATCCTTACAAACTCCCCCTAGGCTGATGCTACCAAAACATTTAGAAGATCTTCAGATGTTTGTAGTCTTCAGCACAATGATGACCATACTTTCTTCATTAGATGGTCAGGATCATTCAGACTCTCATAATATCTTCTCATCTCAAAGAGATCATGCAGAGGTAAGTTGATTATGTCTTGCCATGTATAGACATTCTCAACACCTTGATCTCTGATCACATGCCATCTCTCTGGATTAGTAGTGAAGGTCCAGGATAAGATGGGAGACTCAGCTGCAAGAGGAGCCACTTGAATTGGAGTTGATTGGGCTGCTTCTTCATGCACTTCCTCAGGTTGATCTGACTCAGCCTGAGGTGTAGAGGTGGATGATTCAGGCTTCTTCTTCTTAGACTTTGGTTTAGAAGTCATCCTCTTCTTCCTCTTAGAAGACTTTAACTGAGAAGACTGGTCTGCAGCACCTTGTTGATCATCCTTGTCTTTCTCAGTTGGGTGTTCTTCCTTCACAGGTTCAGAAGGAGTGGGAGTTTGACCCTGCTGTGGATCAGAAGATGAAGCTTGCTGAGGCTCAGCAGGAGGTCCAGGTTGTGTTGTCTCAGGTTGTTCAACCTTAACCTCCACTTCAGGTGGGATTTGACTTGGAGGAGAGTATAAGTCAATCAGCTCTCCACTCTTGATCTTCTGCTTGATTACTCTGATATGCTTATCCATTGTGGATAGAGACATAGGGCCAAGTCTCCTTCTGGAGAATCCATACAGCTTCAAGAAGCTCATCATCCGTTGTCTGTCAGCAGAATTTTTCATACTCTTTTGGATGATAGCTCTTGACTTTGCAGCATCTTCCCTCATCTTTCTCTTTTGTTGCCTTTTGTTCTTTGAGCACTTGAAGTTCAAGCTGTTTGAGATACTCAAACTCAATGTACTCAAACGACAAGGGAAGAAGTGCAGATGCCTGGTAGAGACCTGTGGTACTCAGGTAGTTGATCATGTTTTGCCTATCTGTTTCCTTGTCTACCTGAGGTTCTTGTGTAGCAGCCACATCCTCTTGCACAGGACTTTCCTGAACTGGGGAGAGAGTTGGAGCATGCTTGTATAATCTTTTCTGTCTCTTCTCATCTTTGAATTTGAGAAGTAATCTTGCATCCTCTTTTTCCTTCATCTCTCTTGACACTTCCATCTCAGCCAGTTCATTTGATTGCTCTAAGGGGAGAGATATAATCTCATCTATGTCATAGTTCTTGGTCTGCAGGTAAGTAATCCTGACTACCCTCAACTCATCTTCTTGAGTGTTTGGTCTGGGGGCAGCCCTGATTGCAGCTTGCATAAATCCTGAAGACCCAAAGGAACTTTCTCCCTTTAGCTTCCTATTCCTCTCTCTCTCCTCCTCCTCAATCTCCTCAGGAGTCAAGATCCTTTTCCCTTTGTCACCCACAGACCTTTGTGACTCAGGGTGGATAGAGGTTTGGCCTTCATTGCTTGGTGTAGCATCCAAGCTCTGGCCAGAGATAGGTTGTGAGACACCTTCACCAGCAGGTGTTTCACTGAAGGAATGAATTTCTGAAGCAGTTGTTGGTGTGACAGGGCTCTCAGACTCTATCACTAGGCCTTCAGCCAAGGTTTTCCCTTTGAAGCTAATCTCAGGGTCTGTCTCAGCATCCAGTTGACCAATGACATTACTTGATTGCCTTTCTCTCCTTCTAAGCTGAACTCTTCAGTAATTCTGTCTTGAATCATGAGTGTTAACCTGTCAGCTTGTCTTGATTTGCTTGGGTGACAACTGGCATGTTGATTAGGTCAAGACCTTCATAGTAGTCCAAAGTCTGAAAATTGAACACTTCTTGCTGCCTTTGAACTCTGTGAAGAATGAGGGCTCTTCTATCAGCATCATACCTCCACCCAATAATGTAGTTTGAAGTTCCTTGAGGTGGAGATGATACAGCCCTTGGAATGCCTTTCTCAAAGAGAGTCCTAATGACAGAGTCAAACATGTCCACATTAATGTGAACTTGAGAAAGTTGCTGAGTATGAACAATTGCAAGTGAGGATGGTGAGTCCTCAATGTCCATACTCCCTGAAGAACTCCCAGGTTCTGTGACTGTAATGACTTTCTCTTCCTTTTTGGTAGCATCACCCTCTTGCATAGGTGAGCTAGAGGTTAGGTCAACCATATTCATAGGTTCTTGTGTTCCTGGTTGAGCTCTTCTTAAAGGTCTCCCAGCTAGTTTTTCCCTGAGATAAGATATCTCAAGTTGCTAATCATTGACCCTATTATGCAAGGTAGTCACCTGAGATTCAAGGTGACTAACCTTAAAGACTAAATAGGAGCATGTTTTTGACAGTTTTTGCACCTTTAGTCTCAGATTCCCCTCTTCTTCATCAGAAGAATCATTGGGGGATGAGATGATTGGACCAAATCCTCTCTCTCACCACCAGCTTCAGGTTCTTGGCTGCTGGATTTCCTCTGCATATTGACATTCTTAGTTTAGGTGTCAATGGGCTGAGTTGCCATGGTTGATGTCTTAATGATGTAATCACTTGCAGAAGTGAGAGCCTCTTCCATATGGATATCCTGAACAGGTTCAGAAGTATCCACCTCAGTTATGGGTGACTGATGTGGGCTAGACAAAGGAGACTCAGGAGTACTCATCTCTCTTTGAGTATGAGAGGAGTAGAGAGACTCATGATACTCGCTGAAACCTAAGTCTTCATCAGTATAGAATGAGAGGTTGGGAATGGGTTGATTTAAGTCTAAAGGCTGGGGATGGTAACTGTCCCCTGAAGGTTGTTCACTTGAGTGTTGAGACTCAGAGTGAAGGCTTAAGGCAGTTGGGCTTGTGAGCTTATCAGGGTGAGCATGAGGAACCACAACCTTGATTGTTGAAGAGATGGGAGTGGTTTGCTCCTCAGGGGAAGTGGGAGCTCTAGTGTCCACTTCCTCCTGTATGGGTGAGTATATAGGGCCTGCACAGACTCAATAGCTTGAGCAGGAGTTTGTTTGGATTTTCTTTGGTAGGTGAGGGTGACTTGGGGCCTTTTTGGTGGTTGAGAGGTAGAAGGTGTGGGTTCAACACTAGCTGGTGTTGCTAGGTTGTCACCTTGAGCAATGAGCTCTAACATTTTGGGACTAGGGCTGTTTCTACCCCTGAGAAGCCTACAGTTGGCTTCTTCATAATTTTAAAGATGCCGGGCTTCATCTGTCCCAATTTAAGAATATTATCTGTTCCCTCAACTGTGAGCCCGTTCATAGTTGAGAATGTGTTGAACATATCTAGGAAACATATAATACTCTAGGAGTCCAAGTTAGCAAACAAATTTGTATAGATAAATTGAGAGTACCTGAACTTGACCCCTTGAACCATTCATGTACTATGAAGGAGAGATCCTTAGGAATCTGGTCCCACCCTCCATGTTTGTTTGACAAGCTGTGGATAACCACATGAAGCAGATATTTCACTGGGATGAGACCTTCCCCTTCCTGAATGTCTTTACAGAGAAATCTCCCTCATAGCCCTCTGCTCAAAGGAATGATTTACAGCTTCCTTTGGGAAAGACAACTCACCTTCTTCATCATCCACTGCAAATGGGTGTTTATGATGGCCGGAGTGATGAAGATTGTCCTCCCTTGCACTGTGACAGATAGTGCCTTCTCCCCATCCATAATGACCTCTTGGCAGTCTTCCAAAATTCAAGCAGATGATCCTCATAGAGAGTAGGATCAATGGTTATGGAGGTAGAGTAATTTGATAGAGCTAAGAAATGACAAATCTTTGAGAAACTTTCATCTTTCTTAAAGCTTAACAGAGTAACTTGTTATGTTGCATGTGAAGTTGCCATGGAGAAATCTGGGTTGTTTCTGATGTTTAGATTGGCCATTTTAGAAGCTTAAGGATGAAGAAAGATGAAGAACAAAAGGCGGTTTGGGAGAATTTAGGTTTAAGGAAAAGTGTAATTGAGGAAGATAGTGAAAGAGGGGGGAACCGTTGGGCATTTATGTGAAAAGGATTTGAGACAAAGTTAATAAAAGATAATAAATTTGAAACCCGGATGTCGTCTCACCTCTGAAAAGTAGTTTACTTTTGCCCAAAAAGTAGTTTTCTTGGAAGTCGAGACATCTTCTGAAGGTTATTTGCTTTGGAAGTTCTGAAGAAAAAGCTTCCGAAGACAAATTGGGTTCGAAAGAGATTTCAAAGGTTTTGAAAATTTTGCTTCGGAAGAGAGTTTTACACTCAGAGATTTTTATTCTAAGAAGAATAAATACTTCCGAAGGTAAATTGCTTTCGGAAGAAGCTTGTTCTTTGAAAACATACAAAGTACTTAAGTTGATTTTAAGCTTCTGAAGATATTTCAGAAATTTCTTCCGAAGGTAAAATTACTGAAGCAATTATTTGTTTACTAAGACATAAACTACTTCCGAAGGTAATTTTAAATCTTCCGAAAAGATCAAGATTTTTAAAAATCTAAGAAAAGTCTTTTGAAAAATTTTTTCTTCCAAAGAAAACAAAGGGCTTATGAATGTGATATAATAGACAACTTAGGACACACAGGTTTTAGAAATAAATATGATTAGTTTTAAGAAAAGCTATTCAAAGTTAATCATCCCAATAGCTGATACAAGATATTTAAATCTCTGCTCATCAAAAGCTTTGGCGAACAGATCAGCATATTGTTCATTTGTGTTAATTTTGACTAGTTTGATTAATCCCTTTTTAAAGTTATCTCTAATCAAATGATACCTGATATTAATGTGCTTTGTCCTTGAGTGCTGCACAGGATTCTTTGTGATGGAGATAGCACTATTATTGTCTACGTGGATGGAGTCTCTTTAAAGTTAAATCCATAGTCCAACATCTGATTTGAATCCAAAGCACTTGAGCACAGCAACTTGCAGCAGCAATGTATTCAGCCTCAGCAGTTGATGCAGACACACAGGATTGTTTCTTGCATTGCCAAGAGACTACTCTTCCACCAAAGAATTGACATCCCCCTGATGTAGACTTTGCAGTCATGTTGCAACCATCATAGTCCTATCTATATAAGCATACAGATTAAACTTAGAATTCTTTGGATACCAAGGCCAAGTGATGGAGCACCTTTGAGATATCTTAAAATTCTTTTAAAGTGACCAGATGTGACATCTTGGGGTTGACTTGATATCTTGCACAAATACATGTCGCAAAATGATATCTGGCCTGCTAGCTGTGAGGTACATAAAGAGACCAATCATTGCCCTATAAGGTGTTCATCAACACACTCCCCTCAAGATCAGGTCCAAGGGAGTGATTTCTGGCTATGGGTGTCTTAGCAACCTTACAATCAGTCATGTTGAACCTCTTGAGTATGTTATGTACATACTTTGACTGACTTATGAAGATGCCATTGTCAACTTGCTTCACTTGAATTCCTAGAAAGAATTGAGTTCCCCCATGGCACTCATTTCAACCTTCCTTCATCAGCTTCTCAAAGTCTTTGCAGAGCTTTGGATAGTTAAACCAAAGATAATATCATCTAATACTGAGATAGAGTCTCATACCACTTTCTTGTGCTTGGTGCAACCCATATAGAGCTTTATCAAGCCTACAACATAATCAGATGATCAGGATCTGCAAACCCATCAGGATCTGCAAACCCAGGTGGTTGTCTGACATATACCTCTTCATCAATCACCCCTATAAAGAAAAGCACATTGACATCAAGTTGATAGACCTTGAAATTCTTGGATGCAGCAAAGCTAGAATATTCTAATAACTTCAATTCTTGCACAGGAGCAAAAACATCTGTATAGTCAATTCCTTCTTCTTGAGTATATCCTTGAACAACTAGTCTTGCCTTGTTTTTGATGACAAGTCCTCGATCATCCTTCTTGTTCCTAAAAACCATTTGGTTCCTCTGATAGTGTTCCCTTAAGGAGAGGACATGGTTCCAAACCTTTTGCCTTTTGAATGAAGCAGCTCCTCTTGCATAGTTTCAACCCAACTTCCATCCTTTAGAGCCTCATCAACTTTCTTTGACTCTATCTGGGATAAGAAACAAGAGTGAAGACAAACATTTGTTTCATGGGTTTGTCCTCTTGTTCTTACCCTTGTGACAACATCTCCAATGATGTTTGTGGTGGGGTGAGACTTGTGGATCCTAAGGTGAGGGATCACAGCAAGTTGCTGAGAAAGATCTAAATTAGAGAAATTTAGATCTGGCATGGATTTCTCCCACCACATCAGCACACTTATCAAGAGAACTTGATCCAAGTAGTGTGTGACATCATTTATGTTATCATCTATGGTGTGGTTATTAGCATCAAGAAATTCTTGATCACTGTCACCACCACCATTGTTGTCTTCCACAATTGAGGTATCCTTATCTGGTTGTGGAGCCTCTGAGCTGGAATTTGAAGTGTTAGGATCTGGTATTTGAACGAAACACCAACTGATTAACGTGTTAACCAAACAAATAGTGCGGAATCCTATTTGATTGGCGATCCAATCAGTGAGAACGCACGTAGAAACAATAAGGTATTGAATCTAACGTTAAGAATCGATTAGGAATCGATCTACAGCGTTCTATGAACTTGGAGTATGAACTTGGAGGCTTCTGGACGGCTAGGGTACGTCTGGAGTCGAATTGGAATGAATGCTTACGTTTTTCCACGAATTAGGTGGTATTTATAGGTTAGGGTTGCTCATTCGGGCGACTGAACCATTAGTATGGTTCAGTCGTGCGATTGAGCCATGCGGTTGATCCATTCGCACGACTGAGTGTTCAGTCGTGCGACTGAGCCAATCTCATGTTACAATCATACGACTGATCCAGTCTCCTGGTTCAGTCGTGCGACTGAGTCATTCGCCTGAAGTTGTTCATGCGTATGGTCCATTCGCATGGGCCATTCGCATGAGAACTTCATTTGCTAAGTTTGAATGTATTCATTATATAACATTATGTGTATCAATTCAAACAATCACAAACCTATATAACCAATTCAATATCAACTCATTAATGAAATATTAAACATTATAAATCACAATCAACATTCTCATTTCATTAATATCCCAACCATTACATAAGTGTAAGACAAACAAGACATATTACATTCATATCAGGATCTAGGTACATATGTATCAACAAACTCCCCCTTGGACCTAGATCTATCTAATGTCTTACCTTCTGCATCACCTCTTCATACTTCTTGTACTTTTCCTCTCTTGTGACTCCTGCGTGTATCTCAAACGCAAAGCAGAGTCTTATGACATTTTGGAATTGGAGGGCTTGTACAATATCTTGCGTGTCATAGAATAGTGGCCACTTGTATAATGTGTAACATCATTAGCAGACAAGTTAGTGAGCCACATCGGGTCAAACACCCTGATGGTATCCATTTGTCCCTCTTTATTTAGAACTATGACCGCCTCCCCGGTTCTCCAATCATAGTACCACCACTTAAAGTGTGGAGTGAAGTCCTGTGGCATCTCCCTGAGAGGGATTCTTGACATTGTTCTTGGGGGACTCCACTTCAGCACTATCTTGGGCTTACCAGTGATGGGATCAACTTCAGAACGTCTGATATACCTCGTAGGTTGTTGAGGTTTGAAGTTGACCCACCTGGTGTGGTACTCTTTCTTCAGGGCAGCCTCAAACCAGCCTGACATTTTCCTTGGGTCAGCATATAGTAGCTTCAATTTAGCCAGCTGGTTGAGCTCAAAACCAGGTAGAGTCTTTAGATCATGTGGAAATCTAAAGTACTCTATGCCCTTCTCCCTCTTTATGGCATAAACATTTAGATCCTCAAAATGTGCCCACGCAATAATCCTGCCTGACACCTTATGATGTTTCTTCACTCTGTAGAGTTTGGTGTAGACATTCTGTTTAGGAGCGGCGCGTTGGGCTCGGATTTCCTCGAAACATGCAGCCCATTCTGCCTTTCTGATATCAACATCGTCGTTTGAGGCTTGGGCTTTTCCTTCAGTCTTCTCAGACTCTTGCTCCATCTGATCCAATACCTCAAATGTATCACTGACTAGGGATTCACCCAGATTGGGAACCACATTTCCCTCGTTGTCAGCGTACTGAGGATAATGCTCTGCTGTGACGTCTTCTATCTCTATCTCATCAATGTCGTTCAGCTCTTCGTCACTGGTAGACTCACAAGTTGGAGCATCCTTAATGATCTCATCTGGATTCAGCTTGAACATCTCAGCCAGTTGCTCATTTGAAAGATCATGAATTATTTCCCCTTCTTCAGGGGTATAACTCACTGATCTCCTGACGATCCCTTGCAGATCAAGAATCATAGTCAATTGAGTCTTGACCTGCTGAAGGGGAGCAACATCAAATTCATCCCTTTGAAAGTTTGGATCTGCTTGATTTAAACATGTAACACATCAAACATTAGTTAATAATCAAGACAGAAATACATTAATCTTAATATAAACATCAAATACATAAGTTTAATACATGATTCAAGTACAAAAGCTATCAAATACATAACATCTAATCATTACTTTTGTCTTGAATAGCTGGATCATCACTAGGTGAGGCAGAAGAGAAGCTCGTTGGTCTTGATTTCTCTTTGATCGTCTTTCTTGACCCTGAGCTGAGGCAGATGCAGCTGCATCTCCTCCTTCATCATCATCATCCTCCTGCCTTCCTCTGTCTTTTTTCCTCATTCCTTCATCATCATCACTCTCTTCATCTTCATCCTCATCCTCATCCTCATCATCATCATCACCATCATCATCATCTCCTTCCTTTATCTTCAGAGGCTCATCTTTAGTTCCTTTGAGCTTGAGCATGATAGTCTTTTAGCATCCTCCAACTCCTCAATCTTCTTTGCTGATATGACTCTATGCTCTTGGAGTTGGGCAATCTCTTGGCTCTGAGCAGCCATTTGCTGGGCCTGCTGCTCAATCAGCTGAGCCTGCTGAGAGATCTGCTGGGACTGTGCAGCTGTGAGATCTGCCAGCTGACGAATCTGTGCAGTCTTCTCGTCATCGGCTGCTAACAGACGCATCACCATACGGTTCAGCGCTGATAGCTGTTCCTCTACCCCAATGGGAGGTAGAGGTGATCCATATAGATGGGTGGGATGTGATGATGGCCCGGCTTGGTGGCTAGTGGTGGTGGTGGTGGCAGTGGTGAAGATTGGGTTAGGTCTAGATGATAGTGGTGGTGATGTAGGTGTGAATGATATGGTGGTGGATGGAAGGGTGGTAGCAGTGTGTAGGGATGGTGGTAGGTGGTGGTGGCTGTGGTAACAGATGGTGTGGCTGAGGTGGTAGTGGTGGTGGCTGAGGTGGTGGCTGTGGTGGTGATGAAGGTGAGTCTGCGCTTCTTCTTCTTCATGCCGTGGGGCTGAGCCATCCTCTTTTTCCTCGATCCTGTCGAGGAGGATGCTCCCCCTAGAACACGGCTTGACGGCTCTGGAGCATAGGTCGGGTCAGCAGCAGTCTCTCCCGATCCACTGGGGCGTTCACCAACCGCCCGGAGCCCATGTTCTGTGGGAACGACTTTACTTCCCACAGTCCTAGTTAGTGGCTCCTCATCTGACTCTTCTCTCCTCACCAGGTATAAAATCCTGGTGGAACCCAGCCGACTCTGCTATATCTCCAGTGGGGGCAGATACTGGAGGTGTACTATCAGTAGTTGTGCCCTCGGTCGAGTGGGCATGGTATCTCCAGCATCCCCGCTATCATCATCATCAGAGTCATGCTCTGGGAGCAGTAGCCGCTCATCATCTGAGTCGCTGTCATCGTGACGCCACTGACGTCTACCGGTGCCACATACCTCTCATTGGCCAGATGGCCTATCAATCTCTTTACCTGGGGCTTTACCTGCTTACCCCGGTACACTCTCATACGACCCAGAGTCGTATCGTCCATGATCTCTAAGCCACAGCATCGTGGCGCTCCTTAGGAAGTGATGGCAGCTTCTCATTGAAGATCAGCTGCAAGAATCTGGGGTACATGCAAAAACCCTCCTTACCCTTTGCCTCCAGATTCTCCACAAGATAAGAGAAGATCATGCTCGAGAAGCTGAAGGGGTGGTTCAGCACCAGTGCCACATAGGCATTCTGAATCTGGTCTGAAAGATCATCAAACCCACCCCTCCTAGAAGCAATGCACTTCAGAATAACATGTGCTAAGTACTTATACTGGGGACACAGGTTGCTCTTGTTGAGCACACCTGAGTTGATGTCCCCAGCGTACTTAATCCTCAGGAAGCATCCTCTCACCATAAGCGGATGAAGTCTGGTGGGGTGATCAGTATCGTCCCCCAGATCAAGTACTCTCTGAATGTCAGCAGCTGTAATCTCAATATCCATACCACAAATGGAGCTCCGTATGCTGTATGGCTCACGTGAACGATCAACAGAGCATTCTCCCAGAAGGCCTGATGTAAAGACCTGTAGGGAGTACATGGAGTAGAGATGGCCTTGTGGATCCTTGAACGCCGAAGAAAAGCAATGATCTCTGTAAACTCGGCACCATTCCGAGTAGTATGGTCTAGATGAGCACATATATTGTGCTTAGGGTTGATAGACCATCTATCAGCCATTGATCTGAAACACAAGACACAGAACCATTAGAAAGTCACACATCACAATTCAGTTCTAAGTATCTTGTTTAAATTCATTCTGATTCATTCATGCGAATGAATCATGCGACTGAGGTCAGTCGGTTGTCCTATCATGCGACTGAACTCATTCGGGTGAATGAAACATGCGACTGAGTTCAATCTGTTGGCTGAGCCTGCGATTGGTTCAGTCGGCCGACTGAGCTCATTCGCATAGTGCATTCGGCCGATTGACCCAATCGCAAGATTCAATCGTGCGATTGGAGTTCATCCGGACGACCAGTCGCTTGACCCACTGTTCGGTCGACTGAGGTTCGAATCTTGACCAAATCAAGTAATTAATCGTGGTTTAATGGTTCGTTAGACTCGCAATCTCATAACTAATAACCTATTAGACTTATTTTTAACATGTTACTTAGTTTCAGTAGGTTATTAGGTCATTTAAGGTCCGGTTCTTGTTTCAATCAAACATCACAAATTAGGGCTCGATTTCTTCTGATTTCTGTGAGATTTCACTTTAATATACCTGTATAAATGTAAACGCACGTCAGAAGATCAATAAGAGTGTATAAACAAGGTCTAAAGAAATTTGGCAGCGTAACGGTACTATGTGCGAAATAGGGGCGATTGAGAGTGATGAGGAGAATGCGATCGACTATGGCCCTTTAAATACTGAAACTGAGTTCAATCGGCCGACTGGCCTCATTCGCTCAGTTCATTCGGGCGACTGAAGCTCAGTCGGGCGACTGGCTCAGTCGATCACATTCAGTTGGCCGACTGAGGCTCAGTCGGTCGACTGACTCATTCGCACACTCTCATTCGCACCTTCAGTTGGCCGACTGAAGCTCAGTCGGTCGACTGACTCATTCGCACACTCTCATTCGGTCGAATGGATCAGTCTGATAAGCCATTCGGGTGAATGGTTCATACTCATGTCCAGTCGTGCGAATGGGACCCATTCGCATGATTGGTCCATACTCATGGTCCAGTCGTGCGAATGGGTCATACTTATGAAATTTTCTGCCATTTTGACCATTTAACATTTAAACCCTTTTAACTGTTGAAATAACATTATGAACATTTGATCATCTCAGACATGATCCTTTTAACTTGAAAAACTTTTGATCACCTCAGACGTGATCCTTTTAAACACTTTGTCACCTCAGACGTGACCCATTTATCTTTTGAAAACACATGTGGTCATCTCAGACATGACCCTTTTAGGTGAATTAATCCCTTACTGAATTCCATGATGTAGTCCGACAACAAACAAACTGAAATGACTAAATAAATAGAAAATTAAACTGAAGTACAAAAATTAAACTTGTTTTTGACTTTTTGTGAGGGGTAAATCCTAAGATAGTAATCTACTGGATTCGGTTCCGGAATAGGCAGCTTCTATTTAGTTTGACCATACCTGGACCAATTCAATTTTGGAATCATACAGGCAAGTCAAATCATTTGGGACTTGTTATCAAAACCTTTTGATGCTCACTTCTTGGTTTTCATCCAGAGTCGTTAGCAAATTTAGGAAATCATACTGGTACTATTAGATTCCCACATTGATTTGGACTTTCAAGAATTGTAGCCACGATGATTGTCAGTATATTTGTCCTCTTAAATCCATACACAGACTTTTGACACAGATTGGTGATAGTTTAAGGTTTAATTATTTCAACCAACATTTGTGGATCCCACACTTATATGGTAATCAACATTCCTCAGGAGCTTTTGAGCGGTCTACGGGTATTTTGACAAGAAGAGACTATTCTTAGAGCTTTCAAAGAGAAGCCAATCCTCAGGTCAGTGCCATCGCACAGCAGAGAGGCGGCAAACAACAATGAATTCTAGAATATCTAGGTTATGCTTATCCTCAGGTCAGTGCCATCGCACAGCAGAGAGGCACACAACCTATCTTCTTGTTAGAGCATCTTTAATTTTCTTTTGCACATAATGCACCAACAACATAAGTTATTAGCTTGATAGCATTTGCTTTTCATTTTTTTCGTGCTTTGCTCTATTTATGGTCATCCGCACACATTTGTGGCGTTTACATGCTCATTACCCCTTATTGGAATATTGTTGATTGTGTTAACCAGTGATAAGATGGGAGCCCACAGTCAGTTGAACAACTTAGTTTGATCTTGAGATCACCAGTCAGGTCTAATCATCTATTGTGTTGAATCTACCGACATATCATCTGTGGTCTAGCAACCTCTAGGTCTACTTTCGTTGTGTTACCTTAGTAGTTACCAGTTTTTCTATCATATTTCCTTTTATATTGCTCAGACTACACAGACTTATACTTTGAATTTTGCATCTTTCTAAATTAAATTTTTAAAGTCCCTCTTGATTTGTTCCTGTGTACTATCATTTTCCAAAGTATTTGAATCGGTATCACAGATACGATCTACCTTCTATCAGCTAGCCTCTCCTTCTCCCTCGTTTTTTTTAATGTTACTGGCTGACCTATTCTCCCCCTAAAATTCTAAAATCATAACGATTTACGTATTTTAGGATTTTAATAGACAGCTAAATAACATGAATTTAATTTAAACAAAAAATAGAATAAATAAAGAAAATAAAAAATAGACTAAACTGCATCGGACTACACATGATCATCATCAGGAATAACATCACTTTTCTTTTTAACGCCGTTGACCTCTAACAGATATAGAAAACGTGGTTTGTCAAAAGCTTTTGTATAGAGGTCAGCGCGTTGAAAATCAGTATTTATCTTTACCACATCGATTAAATTCTTTTCAAAACAGTCCCGTATAAAATGATATTTAATACCGATGTGTTTGGTCTTAGGATGTTGTACTGGATTTTTAGTTACTGCAATTGCAGCAGAGTTATCAACAAAATAGGAGTAGAAGAGAAATTTAAACCGTAGTCCCGCATTTGCTGTTGAATCCAAATGATTTGTGAACAGCAACTTGCAGCAGCAACGTATTCGGCTTCACAGGTTGACAATGCAACCGAGGTCTGCTTCTTACACTGCCAGGTCACTAATCTCCTCCCAAAGAATTGACACCCTGCTGATGTAGACTTGTAATTCATCTTGCAGCCCCCGTAATCCGAGTCACTATACGCCGTGAGCTCAAAGTCATCATCATGAGGATACCACAACCCAAGTGTGGGTGTGCCCTTCAGATAACGAAATATCCTTTTGACCCCGATCAGATGGTTAACCTTTGGCTTAGCCTGATATCTAGAACATAGACATGTAGCATACATGATATCAGGTCTTGAGGCAGTGAGGTACATGAGAGATCCAATCATTCCTCGGTACATTGTTGCATCTACCAGATCTCCATTTTCATCAGGTGCTATATCATGGTTTGTAGCAAGTGGAGTCCCAGCTGCAGAAGCATTCTCCATGTCAAACCGACTGAGAATGTCTCCCACATACTTGGTCTGATGTAGAAAAATCCCTTTGGGTGTCTGATCCACCTGTAACCCGAGAAAGAATTTCATCTCCCCCATGGCACTCATCTCAAACTCCGCCTTCATTACTGCTTCAAATTCTTTGCATAATTCTTCGTTCTTTGAACCGAAGATTATGTCATCGACATAGATCTGTACTAGCAGTAAGTCTCCATCTTTTTCTTTGATAAACAGTGTGCAGTCAATGACTCCCCTGCGAAAGCCGTGTTTCACAAGATGAGTCGAGAGTTTCTCATACCAGGCCCTTGGAGCTTGATGAAGCCCGTATAAGGCCTTGTCGAGTTTGTAAACTCTGTCCCGATGATAAGGATCTTCAAATCCCTCGGGTTGACTGACATAAACTGTCTCTCGGATTTCCCCATGAAGGAATGCACTCTTCACATCTAATTGATAGACTTTGATCTTCATATACGATGCATAGGCAAGGAAGATGCGGATGGCTTCCATCCTTGCCACGGGTGCAAACACTTCATTGTAATCAATCCCCTCGACTTGTCGAAATCCCTGAACTACCAGTCGAGCCTTGTTCCTGATAATGACGCCTTGGTCATCCTTCTTGCATTTCAAGACCCATTTGGTGCCAATGACCTTAGCACCTTTAGGTCTATCTACCAGAGTCCATACACCTAACTTCTTGAACTGAAGAAGTTCTTCTTGCATGGCACTCACCCATGCCTCATCATTCAGTGCTTCACTGACGTATTTTGGCTCAAACTGCGAGACAAAACACCGATAAGCACCATCGTGAATGTATCCTTTTTCCATTACCGAGGCATAATCAGCTGAGTACAGCTGATTTCTGGTCTGCACTCCTGATCTGACATCCCCAATGACATTGTCTAGGGGATGATAGACATTTAGACGTGATCCTGGAGTGGTAGGAACAACTACCTCAGAGCCAAGATTATGAACATTTGGTTCTGCATCTGAGGTAGATGGAGTTTGAGGTTCCGAAGTCGAAGGGGCATCACTGTTAGATGCTTGTGGACTTGCAGGAATTGGAACCTGTCCCTCCTGATTGTTCTGGTCATCTTCTTCAGCTTCATCTTCTGAGGAGGAGTCACTGTCTTCGAGTGCTCCCCCTGAGTGGTGAGATGATTCTCCCTGTGAGCTCGATGATGTTGAATCAAGAGATGGTGTATTCAAGATATCATACATCATCCGTGTAGCTAACTCGTCATCAGAAGGGAGATAGGATGTTGAAGGACTTGAAGAATCCATCATAGTCGAAAAAGTAAGCGGGTCCTTTTCCAGTAGGTGGTGTGGTATATCTCTGAACATCAACATTACACCACACTTCTACTAAACCCGTTGAGTTGTTGTAAACTCTCTTGTTCGGTATGTTGTATCCTAGGAAGATCCCTTCATCAGCCTTCTCGCTGAATTTTCCTTCTTGAGTCTTCTTCAGAAGTGTGCACGGCGCGCCAAATGGTTCGAGATACTCCAGATTAGGTTTACGTCGTTGTAGTAACTCGTAACATGTCTTGCCATGGCGCTTGACTACCAGAACTCGATTTAATGTATAACATGCATTTGCCACTGCCTCATTCCAGAATTGGATAGGCAGTTTCGAGTCTGCTAGCATTGTCCGTGCTGTCTCTATCAAGCTTCTATTCTTTCTCTCAGCAACACCATTCATCTGAGGCGTGTAGGCAGAAGTGAACTGGTGCACAATTCCCTTTTCCTTGCAGTAAGCCTCCATCCACTGATTCTTGAATTCGTCCCGTTGTCTGAGCGTACCTGTCTCACCTTCAGCTTGTAGAGAGATTCCAGTGTGGTTACTAATTCCTTGAATGACTCAAATGTTTCTGATTTGGACTTCAGAAACATTACCCAAGAGAATCTTGAGTAGTCATCAGTAACCACATAACAGTACAAGTCACCTGCAATGCTTTTGTACTGACTGGACCAAACAGATCCATGTGAAGAAGTTCAAGAGGAAGCTCGATAGAATGAACTTTCTTTTCCTTATGAGACTTCTTCGTCTGTTTGCCTTTCTTGCATGCTACACAGAAATCCGGAAGTTGGAAATTTTTGACGTTAACTCCTCTCACGAGATCCTTCTGGATCAAGTGATTCATCT
>CM046033.1:49376347-49543635 GCA_025215565.1 Flaveria ramosissima | reverse complement strand
GACTTGATGCTATCTCACGAATAGGAGGACAGTGGAGCAGGCCCAACAGATGGCTGCTCAGAACACTGAGATAGCCTAACTCCAAGCACATAGTGTCACATCAAGCAAGAAGATAGAGGAGTTGGAGGAGGCAAAGAAGACTATCATGTTAAAGCTCAAAGGATCTAAGGAGGAGTCCTTGAAGATCAAGGAGGGGGATGGAGATGATGGAGATGATGGTGATGATGATGATAAAGATGATGATGAGGATGATACAGAGGAGGATGAGGAAACTGAAAGAGAAAGGACAGAGGAGAAGGAGGATGATGATGATGCAGAAGGAGGGGATGCAGCTGCATCAGCCTCTGCTTCAGGTCAAGAGAGGAGGTCAAAAAACAGACAAGACCAATCAGCCTCTACCTCTGCTCCTCCAAGTGATGAGCCGATGATACAAGACAAAAGTAAAGATTAGATGTTTATGTATTTATTTACTTTTGTATTTGAATCATGTATTGAAAACTATGTATTGAATGTTTATATTAAGTTAATGCATTTCTGTTTGATTAATTACTAATGATTTATGTGTTGAATGTTTAAATCAAACAGATCCAAATTACCAAAGGGATGAGTTTGATGTTGCTCCCCTTCAGCAGGTCAAGACTCAACTAACAATGATTCTTGATCTGCAAGGGATCGTAAGGAGGTCACTGAGTTATACCCCTGAAGAAGGGGAAATAATTCATGACCTATCAAACGAGCAACTCGCAGAGATTTTCAAGATCAATCCAGATGAGATAGTGAAAGATGTTCCGACATGCGATTCGACTAGTGAAGAAGAGCTCAACGATGTTGATGAAGTCGAGATTGAAGATGTCACTGCCGAGGATTACCCTCAGTACGCTGACAATGAGGGAAATGTGGTCCCCAATCAGGATGAATCCCTCGTCAGCGATACTTTTGAGGTGTTAAACAAGATGGAGCAAGAAACAGAGAAAGCAGAAGGAACGGCCCAAGCCTCAAATGACGATGTCAACATTCGAAAGGCTGAGTGGGCTGCATGTTTTGAGGAAGTTAGAGCCCAACGTGCTGCACCGAAACAAGATGCCTACACCAAACTCTATCGAGTAGAGAAACATCATATGGTGTCTTGCAAGATCATATCATGGGCGTATATTAAGGATCTTAATGTTTATGCAGTTAAGAGGGAACAGGGCATAGAGTACTTCAGATTCCCACATGATCTGAAGACTCTACCAGGTTTTGAGCTCAACCAGCTGGCCAGACTAAAGCTTTTGTATGCTGACCCGAGGAAGATGTCAGGCTGGTTCGAGGCTGCCCTAAAGAAGGAGTACCACACCAGATGGGTTAACTTCAGACCCCAACAGCCTACAAGGTATATAAGAAGGTCTGAGATTGATGCCATTACTGGCAAGCCCAAGATAGTGTTGAAGTGGAGTCCTCCGCACACAATGTCAAGAATCCCACTCAGGGAAATGCCACAGCACTTCACTCCACACTTTAAGTGGTGGTACTATGATTGGAGAACAGCAGAAGCGGTCATAGTCCTAAGCAAAGAGGGCCTAATGGATACGATCAGGGTATTTGACCCTATGTGGCTTACTAACTTGTCGGCTAATGATGTCTATACACTATACAAGTGGCCATTGTTCTATGATACGCAGGATATTTTACAAGCCCTCCAGTTCCAGAACGTTATACGACTCTGCTTTGCGTTTGAGATTCACGCAGGAGTCACAAAAGAGGAGAAGTACAAGAAATACAAGGAGGTTATGCAGAAAACAAGAGATTAAAGAGATCTAGGTCCAAGGGGGAGTTTGTTGATGCATGTATGTCCCTAGATCAGGATATGAAATGTAATAGATCTTGTTTATCTGATTCTGATGTAACTTGAAATGATTAATGAAATGATATTGAGTGTTTGTGATTTTTAATGTCTATATATTTCATTAATGAGTCGATATTGAATTGGTTGATTAGGTTTGTGATTGTTTGAATGGTTACACATAATGTTATATTGATTAATACATTCAAACTTAACATAATGAAGTTCTCATGCGAATGGCCCATGCGAATGGACCACACGCATGAATAACTTCATACGATTGACTCAGTCGCACGACTGAACCAGGAGACTGGAGTAGTCGTATGATTGACTCATAAGATTGGCTCAGTCGTACGACTGAACACTCAGTCGTGCGGATGAATCAACCGCATGGTTCAATCGCACAACTGAACAATACAAATGGTTCAGTCGCACGAATGAACAACACTAACCTATAAATACAACCCAATTCGTGGAAAAATGTAAGCATTGATACTATTACGACTCCAGACGTACCCTAGCCGTCCAGAAGCCTCCCAAATCGTTCTCCAAGTTCACAGAACACATTAGATCGATTTCCAATCGAATTCTAACGTTAGATTCAATTCTTGATTGATTCTTCGTGTGTTCTCACTGATTGGATCGCCAATCAAATAGGATTCCGCACTATTTGCTCTGGTTTACACGCTAATCACTAGGTATTTCGTTCAAGGCCTCTAAAAGTTCTGGGTAGCTTTATGACGAAATCCAGTGTAATGTTATCCCACTTCCATTCTGGAATTTCGGGCTGCTGCAACGTCCCTAACGGTTTTTGGTTTTCAGCCTTCACCATGGCGCATGTCAGACACTTGCTAACATAAATGGCGATGGATTTCTTGATCCCTGGCCACCAGAAAAGGGCCTTTAGACCATGGTACATCTTGTCTCTTCTGGGGTGAACCAAGTACCTACTTTTGTGTGCTTCGTCAAGGATTACCTCTCATATTCCCCCGTGCTTTGGTACCCATGTTTTCCCTTCATATTTATGTACACCATCGCTGCTCAGCTCAAATCGCTTCTCCATTCATGTCAAGATTTCCCCCGCTAACTTATCTTCCTTTAGCGCTTCGCCTTGTGCTTTCTTTAGTCTCACGATAAGGTCGGTGTACACACTCGTCCTTAAGGCACGGACGCGTAGAGGTTTTTCTCTTTCTTTCCAGCTCAAGGCATCCGCCACTACATTGGCCTTGCTAGGATGTAGCGAATTTCGCATTTGTAATCATTCAGTAACTTGACCCATCTTCTCTGGCGCATGTTTAGCATCTTCTGATCCAGAATGTGCTGCAAACACTTATGGTCAGTGTAAATAATGCACTTCTGTTGGTCCATGTGATCGAATAACAGTACAATTGAAGCGATGAATTGATCAATATCAAACATTCATGCTAAACAACAACAATTGAGAATGTAGAAGATGAATCTAACACATATTTGATACTCAAAGGAACAATAGCAATCAATAACATCAAGCACAATAGTATTTCAGTGTGAAAACTGCTTAGAATTGGTAGCTTGCAACAAAGATCCACGATTAGGGTTTTGCAAGCTTACCTTACAAAGTGAAATGACAAAAGTATATATAGCAGTCATAGATTCGCTGACAGTTTCGCTACATGCCGAAACTATAGTTTCGCCCGGCAGAACACAAGTTCGCCGGGTAAACCAAAACAGCAAACTGTGAGCGAATGTATAGATTCGCTCACAGTTTCGCTGGACTGCCAAAACTGCTAATTACTAAGAACATACAAAAGGAAACTAACAAAATTCCTATTACAATGTAAAGTAAACAACTATACTAAAGTGAGTCCAACCTAACATGATCTTCAATACTCCCCCTAGGTTGGACCTCACTATCTTCACTTCTCTTGATTTGACTCGTCGGCTCCAGTTTCTTCTGCTGCTGTTGATCTATCTTCATCACCTCCTGCAGCAACATCTTCAGAAGCTTTAGCCACTGATCCTCCAAGGTTCTTTCCTGCATCACTAGCTTCCTCAGAATGACCACTAGCCTTTGCAAACTGCCTGGTCAAATCTTGAACATCCATGGCAAAATCATCTTGGGCTCTCACCCTTTCAGCTAACCTCTTAACCTCCGCCCTTACTCCTCTTATCTTGTTTTCAACATTCATAAACAAGTTGGCCTCTTTTCTTGTTTCCTCTCCAGCCCCAGCCTTAATGTGATTTTCACAAAGAACCAAAAGATCTTCATCACTGAAGCTAAATAACTCCATCGGGTCAAACACCCTAAACTCTTTTCCATGTTTAGCTCTAATCACCGCCTCTCCATTATTGTTGTCATAAAACCACTTTTCAAAGTCCTGTAGTTGTTGGGGAAGAGGATCAGCCAATCTTACCCTATTTACAGTCTTTGGTGGTTTGACTCTCAGTACAATCCTTCCTTTGCCTGTCTCCCAATCATTATCTTTCTTTGACCTTTTTATTTCAGCTTTCATGTATCCAAACAACTCGAAATTATCATTAAGTCCATTTTTTATTTCTTTCTCAAGAAATAATGCTCTTTCACTTAAGTGAGCCTTGATCAAAGGCAAAGTTGCCAAACGTCTCAAATCCCATTTGGGCAAGGTCTTAAAAGCCTTCCTCTTAAGCATATAGCTGATATTTCTTCCTCTTCTTTTGATCATGAACATCTTTAAGCTAGGATTGTAGCACCAACTTATAATCTTCTTATCTGCTTCCTTCCTGCTTAAACCTTCCAGATTTTGAAATAAAGGAGTAAGTTCTTCAACCTCCTTTTCCTTGACCAACCAATCATTCTTGTCCATTTCAAACACATCAGCTTCATCTTCTCCCTTCTTAGCAACATAAATCAGTGGTCGCTCATCAACTTCATAAAATTCTGGTTCAGAATCATAGTCTATACATTGTTCATCCTCCTCCTCTTCATCAACCAACTCTTTCCCTCTATCAGATACTCCCTCAGTGGTAGTTGTAACAACCACTTCTTCACCAACAATATCCTTATCAAAATCAAACTGCAAGTTTACAAACCCAGCCTCAATAATATCTTCATCCTCATTCCTTCCAACATCCTCTCTTGGTATCTCCTGTTCTCCTTCTTCCGTATTTGCTGCTCTAGAAGTACCCTCTTGCAGGACCGTTTAAGGGCTTAACCACAATTACAACACAACAACACAATGAGGAGAATAACTAATCTCTAATCAAACAGTGAACTGGGTAACCAAAGTGATACAAAGAACACAAGTAATGTAAAGAGACAGAACAAGAGAGTTGGGTTTCAAGGAGGCAGTATATTGCTTTCTCAAGTTCTCTTACAAGTGTTACAAAGCATAAAGAAAAGATACAAGAACTTGAAATACTTATACTACAACCTACAGCCGGCCATACTTTGAAAGCCAGCTGGATACAATTGACTAGACACTAACAAAATCAATTGTAGGATCAAAAGGCATATCTGCCTTTTGACCTTGTGACTATGACATGCCATAGCTCACATCCTTTTACAATACAAAAAGGATAAAGTACATAAAGTGGAAAGTTGAATACTCAAGACCTCAATGTACAGTTACCAAAAGCAAGGCCCTTTTCACCAACTCATGTAAGTTGGTGACTTTACAGAGACGCAGCGGAAAAGGTGCTTTATGGAACAGTACATCAGATAAAGCATGTGTACTAAAAGTCTTCGGAAGAAATCTGTCTTCATAGGATGAGGCTTCGGAAGACTTTGTCTCTGAAGCTTCGGAAGACTTCATGTTTGGCTTCGGAAGATATTGGTCTTGGCTTCGGAAGATTTTACACTTAGAGTATTTTCTAATGCTTTGTGTAAAACTTCCGAAGCATTCTTCACTTCAGTACTTAGTGCATGTTGTTGAGACACTTAAGCTGTTTTGGGTTGCATCAGACTTCAGGAATCCTTACAAACTCCCCCTAGGCTGATGCTACCAAAACACTTAGAAGATTTTCAAATGTTGGTAGTCTTCAGTACAATCAGGACCATTCCTTTCTTCATGAGATGGTCAGGATCATCAAGACTTTCATAATATCTTCTCATCTCAAAGAGATCATGCAGAGGTAAGTTGATTATGTCTTGCCATGAGTAGACATTCTCAACACCTTGATCTCTGATAACAGTCCATCTCTCTGGATTGGTAGAGTATGTCCAGGACAAGATGGGTGTCTCACTAGTTAGAGGAGCCACTTGAATAGGAGTTGATTGGGCTGCCTCATCATGCACTTCCTCAGGTTGATCTGATTCAGCCTGAGGTGCAGAGGTAGATGACTTTGGCTTCTTCTTCTTTGTCTTTGGTTTAGAAGCCATCCTCTTCTTCCTCTTGGTTGTCTTTAACTGAGAAGACTGGTCTGCAGCACCATGTTGATCATCAGTGTCTTTCTCAGTTGGGTGTTCCTCCCTCACAGGTTCAGAAGGAGAGGGAGTTTGACCCTGCCTAGGATCAGAAGATGAAGCTTGCTGGGGCTCAGCTGGAGGTGCTGGTTGAGGTGTCTCTGGTTGTTCAAACTTGACCTCCACTTCAGGTGGGACTTGACTTGGAAGAGAGTGCAAGTCAATAAGTTCTCCACTCTTTATCTTCTGCTTGATCACCCTAATATGCTCATCCATAGTGGATAGAGACATGGGGCCAAGTCTCCTTCCGGAGAATCCATACAGCTTCAAGAAGCTCACCATTCTTTGTCTGTCAGCAGACTTCTTTGCATTCTTTTGAATGGTGGCCCTTGACTTTGCAGCTTCTTCCCTTAGTTTTCTTTTGGTTGTCTTTCTTTCCTTGACTAACTCAAGCTCAAGTTGTTTTAAGTACTCGAACTCAATGAAGTCATAGGACAAAGGGAGAAGTGCATCTGCCTGATAGAAGCCTGTGGCACTCAGGTAGTTGATCATTTTGATCCTATCTTCCTCTTTATCTACCTGAGGTTCTTGTGGAGCCACATCTTCCTGTGCAGGACTTTCTTGAACTGGTGAGAGAGTAGGAGCATGCTTGTAAAGTCTTTTCTGTCTCTTCTCCTCTTTGAGTTGGAGAAGTATCATTGCATCCTCTTTCTCCTTCAACTCTCTTGACACTTCTCTGTCAGCCAGTTCATTTAGTTCTTCTAAGGGGAGGGAGATGATCTCATCAATATCATAGTTCCTGGTCTGTAAGTAAGTAATCCTGACTGCCCTTAACTCATCATCCTGAGTATTTGGTCTGGGGGCAGCCCTGATTGCAGCTTGCATGAAGCTAGATGACCCAGTGGAACTTTCTCCCCTTAGTCTCCTTTTCCTCTCTCTCTCTTCCTCCTCAATTTCCTCAGGAGTCATTATCCTTTTCCCTTTGTCACCAACAGACCTTTGTGACTCAGGGTGGATTGAAGCTTGGCCTTCATTGCTTGGAGTAGCTTCCATGCTCTGGCCAGAGAGAGGCTGAGAAACACCTTCACCAGCAGGTGTCTCAGATGGAGTTTGGACCTCAGCAGCAGTTGTTGATGATGAGACAGGGGTCTCAGGTTCTGTCACTGGGCCTTCAGTCAAGGTTTCCCCTATGAAACTAATCTTAGGGTCCACCTCAACATCCAGTTGACCGATGACATTGCCTGATTCCCTAAGTCTCCTTCTTAGAGAGAACTCTGCCATGATCCTGTCTTGGATTCTTTGAGCCAGCCTATCAGCTTGTCTTGAATTGCTTGGATTGACAAGTGGTAGGTTGACTAAATCCAGTCTTTCATAAAAGCTCAGGCTTTGGAATTGAAAAACTTCTTGTTGGCCTTGAACTCTTTGAAGTATGAGGGCTCTTCTGTCATCATCATACCTCCACCTTATGATTTGATTGCTAGTTCCCAGTGGTGGAGATGAGACAGCCCTTGGTATGCCTTCCTCAAATAGACTCCTGATGAGAGAGTCTATAGAGTCCACATTAATGTGAACTTGAGGAAGTTGCTGAGAATGCACAACAGCAAGTGAGGATGGTGAGTCCTCTATGTCCATTCTCTCTGAAGAACTCCCAGGTTCTGTGGTTGTAACAACTTTCTCCCCCTTTTTGGTAGCATCACCCACTTGCATAGGTGAGCTGGAGGATAAGTCAATCACTTCCACAGGTTCTTGTGTTCCTGGTTGAGCTCTCCTTAAAGGTCTCCCAGCTAGTTTTTCCTGCAGATATGAAATCTGGAGTTGCTGATCATTGACCCTGTTTTGTAAGGTAGTCACCTGAGATTCCAAGTGACTAACCTTAGAGACTAAGTAGGTGCATGTTTTTGACAGTTTTTGCACCTTTAGTCTCAAGTTCCCCTCATCTTCATCAGAAGATTCATTGGGGGATGAGATGATTGGACCAAAGTCCTCTCTCTCACCACCAGCTTGAGTTTCTTGGCTGCTGGTTTTCCTCTGCTCACTGGCAGCCTCAGTTGAGATGCCAATGGGCTGAGTTGCCATGGTTGAGGTCTTAATGATGTAATCACTTTCAAAAGTGAGAGCCTCTTCCATATGGACATCCTGAACAGGTTCAGAAGTGTCCACCTCAGTAACAGGTGACTGATGGGGGATAGACTGAGGAGAGTCAGAGGTACTCATCTCTCTTTGAGTAGGGGAGGAGAAGAGAGACTCATGGTACTCACTGAATCCTAAGTCTTCATCAGTGTAAAAGGATAGGTTGGGAATTGGTTGGTTGAGATCCAAAGGCTGGGGATGGTAGCTGTCCCCTGAAGGTTGTCCACTTGAGTGTTGAGACTCAGAGTGAAGGCTTAAGGTTGTTGGGCTATTGAGCTCATCAGGGTGAGTTGAGGAACCTCAGCCCTGATAGGTGAAGTAATGGGAGTGGTTTGCTCCTCAGGAGAAGTGGGAGCTCTAGTGTCCACTTCTTCCTGTAAGGTTGAGTATTTGGGGGCCTGCACAGACTCAATAGTCTGAGCAGGGGTTCGTTTGGATTTTCTTTGGTAGGTGAGGGTGATTTCTGGTCTTTTTAATGGTAGGGACAAAAGAGGTGTGGTTCAACACTAGCTTGTGTTGCTAGGTTGTCACCTTGAGCAATGAGCTCTAACATTTTTGGGATAGGGCTGTTTCTACCCCAGAGAAGCCTACAGTTGGCTTCTTCATTATTTTAAAGATGCCGGGCTTCATCTGTCCCAATTTAAGAATATTACCTGTTTCCCTCAACTGTGAGCCCAGTTCACAGTTGAGAATGTGTTGAACATATCTAGGAAACATGTAATACTCTAAGGAGTCTAAGTTTGCAAGTAAATTAGTATAAACAAATTGTGAATACCTGAACTTGACCCCTGAACCATTCCATGAACTATGAAGGAGAGATCCTCAGGAATCTGGTCCCATCCACCATGCTTGTTTGACAAGCTGTGGATAACCACATGGAGCAGGAATTTCCATTGGGATGAGACCTTCCCTTTCCTAAAGGTCTTTACAGAGAAATCTCCCTTCATAGCCCATCTGCTCAAAAGAATGATGTTACAGCTTCTTTTGGGAAGGACACCTCACCTTCTTCATCATCCAGCTGTAGATGTTGGTTAATGATGGCCGGAGTGATGAAGACTGTCCTCCCTTGCACTGTGGCAGACAGTGCCTTCTCCCCATCCATAATGACCTCTTGGCAGGTCTTCCAGAATTCAAGCAACTGATCCTCATATAGAGTAGGATCAATGGTCAGGGAGGTGAAGTAGTTTGACAGAGTCAAGAATTGGCAAATCTCTGAGAAACTTGCATCTTTCTCAGAGCTTAACAGAGCAACTTGATTATGTTGCCTGTGTAGTTGCATGGAGAAATCAGGGTTGTTTCTGCTAGGTTGGGCCATTTTAGAAGCTTAAGGGTGAAGAAAGGTAGAAAGCAAAGGCGGTTTAGAGAATTAGGTTAGAGAAACAGTAGAATTGAGGAAGATAGTGGGAAAGAGGGGGAACCGTTGGGTATTTATATGAAAAGGATTTGAACCAAAGTTAATGAAAGAGGATAAACTTTGAAATCCGAAAGTCGGTCCCACCTCTGAAAAAGTAGTTTACTTTTGCTCAAAAAGTAGTTTTCTTGGAATTCGAAAAGCTTCCGAAGTTTATTTGTCTTCGGAAGTTTTGATTTAAAAAGCTTCCGAAGCTAAAATGGCTTCGGAAGATTTTCCTGAGAGTCTTGATAATTTATGCTTCGGAAGAGAAATAAACCCTTGAATGCTTTGTATGAAAATAAACAAAGCTTCCGAAGGTTAATTTTGCTTCGGAAGGAAAAGGTTCTTGAAAATAGATAAGTGTCTGAGATAAGAATTTTAAGCTTCGGAAGATGAACTTTACTTCTTCCGAAGGTAAAATCTCTTAGACAGTATTTATTTATTTTAAAGACATGTTTTTCTTCCGAAGATAAAATCTTTATCTTCCGAAGTATCAGAAATTTTCAAGAATCTAAGGAAAGTCTTCAAAAAGAATTTTACATCCAAAGAAAACATGAGCTTATGAAAGTGATGAACTAGACAACTTAGGACACACATATTTTAAGAAGAAATAATTAGAATTAGTTTTAATAAAAAGTCTACTCAAAGTTAATCATCCCAATAGCTGATATCAGATACTTAAATCTCTGTTCATCAAAAGCTTTGGTGAACAGATCAGCATATGTTCATCTGTATGAACTTTGACTAGTTTAATTAATCCTTTTCATAGTTATCTCTTATTAAATGATACCTGATGTTGATGTGTTTGGTCCTTGAGTGCTGCACAGGGTTCTCAGTGATAGAGATAGCACTATTGTTGTCTATGTGTAGGAGTCTCTTTGAAGTTAAATCCATAGTCCAGCATCTGATTTTGAATCCAAAGCACTTGAGCACAGCAGCTTGCAGCAGCAATGTATTCAGCCTCAGCAGTTGATGCAGACACACAGGATTGTTTCTTGCATTGCCATGAGACCACCCTTCCACCAAGGAATTGACATCCCCCAGATGTAGACTTTGCAGTCATATTGCAACCACCATAATCACTATCTGTATAGGCATACAGATTGAAATTTGGATTCTTTGGATACCATAGACCAAGTGTTGAAGCACCTTTGAGGTATCTTAAAATCCTTTTCACAGTGATTAAGTGAGACATCTTAGGGTTGGCTTGATATCTTGCACAAATACATGTAGCAAACATGATATCAGGCCTGCTAGCTGTAAGATACATAAGAGACCCAATCATAGCCCTGTATAAGTGCTCATCTACACACTCCCCCTCAAGATCTGGACCAAGGGAGTGGTTTTCTGCTATGGGTGTCTTAGCAATCTTACAATCAGTCATATTGAACCTCTTGAGTATGTCTTGAACATACTTTGACTGACTTATGAAGATGCCATCTTCAACCTGCTTCACTTGAATTCCCAGAAAGAAGTTGAGTTCTCCCATTGAACTCATCTCAAATCTGTCTTTCATCAGCTTCTCAAAGTCTTTGCAGAGCTTTGGATTAGTTGAACCAAAGATGATGTCATCAACATATACTTGAACCAGCAATAAGTCATTTCCCTGTCCTTTGATGAAGAGGTTCCATCTATAGTACCTCTTCTGTATCCATGCTTGCAGAGATACTTAGATAGTGTCTCATACCACTTCCTGGGTGCCTGATGCAGCCCATAAAGAGCTTTGTCAAGCTTGCAGACATAATCAGGATGATCAGGGTCTACAAAACCAGGTGGCTGTTTGACATAAACCTCCTCATCAATCACTCCATATAAGAAAGCACACTTTACATCAAGTTGGTAGACCTTGAAGTTCTTGGATGCAGCAAATGCCAGGAATATCCTAACAGCTTCTAGTCTTGCTACAGGAGCAAAGACATCAGTGTAGTCAATCCCTTCTTCTTGTGTGTATCCTTGAACAACTAGTCTTGCCTTGTTCTTGATGATGATTCCCCTATCATCCTTCTTGTTCTAAAAACCCATTTGGTTCCAATGGTAGTCTTCCCATGAGGAAGAGGACAAAGGTTCCAAACTTTCTGCCTTTTGAATTGAAGCAGCTCTTGTTGCATAGCTTCAACCCAACTTCCATCCTTTAGAGCTTCATCAACTTTCTTGGGCTCTATCTGAGATAAGAAACAAGAGTGAAGACAAACATTTGCTTCATGGGTTTGTCCTCTTGTTCTTACCCCTGTGACAACATCTCCAATGATGTTTGTGGTGGGGTGAGACTTGTGGATCCTTAGCTGAGGGATCACAGCAAGTTGCTGGGAAAGATCTAAATTTGAGAAATTTAAATCTGGTCTGAAGATTCACCCTCCACATTATCACACTTATCAAGATTAACTTGATCCAATGAGTGTGAGACATCATTGATGTTGTCATCTATGGTGTGGTTATTAGCATCAAGGAATTCCTGATCACTATCACCATCACCATTGTTGTCTTCTACAAGTGAGGTATCTTTATCTGGTTGAGAGGCCTCTGAGCTGGAATTTGAAGGCATGCCAGATGTATCAGCTGAATTTGTCATTGTTGTGCTGATAGAAACCTCATTTGCTGAAGTAGTTCCAACTGGAGCTGAAGATGTATGAGTTGAAGATCTTCCTAGCTCAAATCTTGGATCAGGATCACCTGTATTTAGATTTTCTGCAGATCCTGAAACATGCTCACAAGATTGTGTAAAACAGTTGGTAACTAAATCAAGATCAAACAGCCAATCCGGACCAGAACCAGCCACACAGGGTGCTCATTGAAAGTCACATTGGCTGACTCCTCAACAATTCTAGTTCTGAGATTGTATACTCTATAAGCTTTAGCTTGAGAAGAGTATCCAATGAAATGTCCATCATCTGATTTCTCAGCAAACTTGGCAATTTGATCTTTGGTATTCAAGATGGTGCAGGGACATCCAAATGACCTGAGAAAACCAATGAAAGGTTTCCTCTTGTGCCAAAGTTCATAAGGAGTCTTACCATGTGTCTTAACTACTAAAACTCTGTTTTGCACATAGCAAGCAGTATTGACTGCCTCTGCCCAGAAGGTGATAGGCAGTTTAGAGTCAGACAACATAGTTCTTGCAGCTTCAATAAGTGTCCTGTTTCCCTTCAGCAACTCCATTTTGCTGAGGAGTCCTGGGAGCACTATATTGTCTTGTAATACCTTTTTCATCACAAATGCATCAAGGATTTGGTTCTTGAATTCAGTTCCTTGATCACATCTTATGGTTTTGACCTTGTGATCACATTGATTCTCAACTTTTAAGATGAAATTCTTCAGAATCTCAGGGGTTTCATCCTTAGTTCTAAGGAAGAAGACCCAAGTGAATCTTGTAAAATCATCTGTGATCACCAGACAGTAAGAGGTCCTTCCTAAACTCATTACACTGGTGGGGCCAAAGAGATCCATATGTAACAAGTGTAGGGGAGTAGTGATGGAGTTCTTTTCCTTAGGCTTGTGAGATACTTTGTGTTGCTTCCCTTTCAGGCATGCCACACAATGATCATCACTAGTAAACTCTTTCTTTGGCATTCCAGTTACCAGATCATGTTTAATTAATTTATTCATGTTCTTAAAGTTTACATGGCACATTCTTTTATGCCATAGGAAAGACTCATCACTATTTGCTTTAGATAGAAAGCATGAAACTTCTCCTGAGGGAGATGTTTCTTGCAAATCCATCTTGTACATGTTCCCTTTCCTGGGGGCTCTGAGCAGGATATGCTCATGAGGAATGACCACACCAGGTTTGAGAACAATGCACTCATGCTCAGTAAAGAGCATGTTATGACTCTGATCACAAAATTGGGATACACTCAGAAGATTGTACCCAAGCTCCTTAACAAAGTTTACCTTCTCAATGCTGAGCTTACCATTTGTGACCTTGCCCCTTCCAGAAATGTAACCACCTTCATCTCTCCTCCAAAAGCAACTGGTCCTCCATCAATTCCTCTCAAAATTATGGAGTAGAGACCTATTGCCTGTCATGTGCCTGGAACAGCCACTGTCAATTATCCAGACATTCCTGTTGGTCTTGAGCTGTTCCTGCACAGAGAAGATGATTAGTTACATTTGGAAACCCAAGCCTTACTTGTCTTGGGCTCATTAACAGTAATAGAAGGTAATGCAACAGTAATAGATCCTATGGTTGTACTATAGGGATCTTCAGCTGTTGTTGATGGAGAAACCTCAGTCATTTGGTCTTTCTTAGACTTCCACACCACCTTTGGAGTCTTGGACTTGACCTTCAAAACCTTAGAAGCTTTTGGAACTTCACAAGTTTTGATGACTGATCCTTCGGAAGAGTCTACAGTCACTGCAGCAGACTTTAGTGCTTCGGAAGAACTCCTTTCTTCCGAGACCAACTTTGCTTCCGAAGGTAATTTTCCACTTACCTCCTCTTTGATTTGGAGCTTCCGAAGGAAACAGACTTTCCTTCCGAAGCTTGAGACTTTCTTGAGACTCTTTGAAGTCTTTGTTTTAGTCATGTGGACAGTACTTTTAGGATTGTATGGGCAATCCTTAGCAATGTGAGAAGTACTTTCACACATAACACATAACATTTTCTTCTTCAAAGAAGTCTCCCTTTGAGAGCAAGACTGACTTTGGTCACATCCCTTCTCCATCTTCATCTTGGTAGATGCTGAGACAGTTCCTTTGGGCTGTGAACTGTTCTTGGAGTTTGATGGTCCAGGCTGTGCAGCAGTGGTACACAGCAGCATGAGTCTTCAGTCTTCTGACACTGATGATTTGAACAAGACCATGACTCTTAGCTAAGGAGTCTTGGTTGATGTCTTCAGTCCTTACTACTTTGAAACCTGCAGAGATAAAAACTTGTTTCTGCTTAGCATCAAAAGTAGCCTTGATTTCTTGAGCCTTCTTGCCTTTCTTTTGCTCTTTCTGATCAAGTTCTTTCTTTTGGACTTGGTCATCACAGTTGATTTCTTCTCCTCAGAAGGATAGTGGCCCTTGGAAGAATCCTCTTCTTCACTCTTCTCAGAGGAATTCTTCACTATCACTTCTTCATCATCCTCACTTACAGGATCTATGAGAGGAAGCTCATCTTCACAAGTTCCACACCTAGGAGATCTTACAGACAAGATTGTGTGTGGAGGAGCTATCTCATTTGATCCTAGTCCCTGTCTATTTTGATAACAAACCTTGTTGTGCAGGGATGAGGATATCATGTTCTTGAAGGTCTCTTCTTCAAGAACACTCTTCTCTGCCTTGGCTTTGCTGATCACAAGCTCAGCCTGGCACTCAGTTAACTTAGTGATGAGATCTTGGATCTGAGTTCTGAAATCTGTATGTTCATGTTTTAGTACTGAAATGGTTTTCTCCAAGTCTTCTATCTTTAACTTGTAATCATTTTCAGACTTTCTAAAATCAGATTTTAATATGTTTAATGACTCAAGATCAGATCTCATCTCTAGGTTATAGGACCTGTATCTATTTACTTTAGCAATGCATTCAGGGGAGCAAAGATGTTCCAATACCTTGGCTTCATCATGGTCAGCCATCAGTGCTTGGTTTGGAGAAGCATCCTCCACCTGAAAACTCCAGTCAAAGCCTCCTTCTTCAACAGCAACACCAGCAGCATGTTGCTTTGTCTTCTCAGCTTGAGGAGCTTTGTCAGTAAGTTTGGTCTGGGTTGTGTTTGGCCCCCATTTGCTTTAGGTGCCTTACACTCCCTGGCAAAGTGACCCATAAGGTTACAGTTGTAACACTTAACTTTGCTTTTATCCAGCCCAAACTTACTGCTGGTAGCATTGCTTGGAAATCTTCTTCCTGTCCTCTTGTAGAACTTCTTGGCTCTGTGAGTGAGGAGAGCCATCTGCTGAACTATCTCCATGTATTCCAGGTCATCTGGATGGATACAGTCCAGGTCTTCAAGAGTGAAGAGATAATTCCCACAGCTTTCATCTGCAGACACAAAGGCTTGAGAAGAACTTGTCTCTTGGAATGGGCTTCCTTGAGTAAAGTTCTCCCTTGGTGTCTCCGGGAAGGTGATGAAAGGACCCTTTTGTGAGTTGTCAGGGTAGCATAAGAGATGATGCTGAGGTTCTATGCTGTCCCTTTCAACCACATGAAGGGCTGAACCCATTTGATTGTTGGAGTTGCCAGATGAACCTTGCATGTTCATCTCCATCTGGTATCCACTGAGAATCCCATACAACTCTGTAAGAGTAAGAGTCTTAAGGTTCTCAGTCCTCTTGATCACCACACAATAGTGTGTCCATTGCCTAGGAAGTGAGGACATGAACTTCCTTACAATGTCCCTGTTCTCAAGAGGAACTCCTCCATCCACTAGGGTATCCACAATCTCAACATACCTGAAGTATTGTTGAGTCATGGTCTCACCTGCTTTGAAGGTGAAATTTTCAAACTGCTGCTTCAGAAGATCTTTCTTGTTCTCCTTGGCTTCAGAGGAGCCTTCATACATCAGCTTCAGTGCATCCCACAGCTGTTTGGCTGTCTTGCACTTCTTGAAAGCCTCTGTATACAGAGTTTGGGAGAGCAGTCTGAAGAGCAGTCATGGCCTTCCTGTCAATCTCTACTCTTTTTCTATCTTCATCTGAGTAGTTGGCCACATCTTTAGGAATCATACCAGCACCAGTAGCAGAGGGGGTGCTGGGTATGAAAGGTCCATTCTCAACAGATTCCCACATTCTTGAATCAAGAGACCTGATGAAGCCTTCCATCCTCATGCACCAGGTGTCAAAATCATCAAGAGTGATCAGTGGGGATTTGTTCATGGTTCCAGTCTCCATATCAGTCTTAGAGATGGCAGCCATTTGAAGAGTTTAGCTTTTGTGTGTGTGAGGGATCTTAAGATGGTTAGATCTTATATCAAGAGCCTGGAAAGCTCTGATACCAATTGCAGGACCGTTTAAGGGCTTAACCACAATTACAACACAACAACACAATGAGGAGAATAACTAAGCTCTAATCAAACAGTGAACTGGGTAACCAAAGTGATACAAGAACACAAGTAAAGTAAGAGACAGAACAAGAGAGTTGGGTTTTCAAGGAGGCAGTATATTGCTTCTCAAGTTTCTTTTACAAGTGTTACAAAAGCATAAAAAAAGATACAAGAACTTGAAATACTTATACTACAACCACCGCCGGCCATACTTTGAAAGCCAGCTGGATACAATTGACTAGACACTAACAAAATCAATTGTAGGATCAAAAGGCATATCTGCCTTTTGACCTTGTGACTATGACATGCCATAGCTCACATCCTTATACAATACAAAAAGGATAAAGTACATAAAGTGGAAAGTTGAATACTCAAGACCTCAATGTACAGTTACCAAAAGCAAGGCCCTTTTCACCAACTCATGTAAGTTGGTGACTTTACAGAGATGCAGCGGAAAAGGTGCTTTATGGAACAGTACATCAGATAAAGCATGTGTACTAAAAGTCTTCGGAAGAAATCTGTCTTCATAGGATGAGGCTTCGGAAGACTTTGTCTCTGAAGCTTCGGAAGACTTCATGTTTGGCTTCGGAAGATATTGGTCTTGGCTTCGGAAGATTTTACACTTAGAGTATTTTCTAATGCTTTGTGTAAAACTTCCGAAGCATTCTTCACTTCAGTACTTAGTGCATGTTGCTGAGACACTTAGGCTGTTTTGGGTTGCATCAGACTTCAGGAATCCTTACAAGACCTTTGTAATCAGCTGATGTCTTCAGCTGTTGTGATCTTCTTCGGCAGTTGTAATGTCTGTGGGACTTAGAGGTTTTTCTGATCAGACTCATTGGTTCTTTTGGTCCAACAATATACATGTATAGGGGAGGGTTCAAGAGAAAACCTTATTTTACTAGAAAACTAAGAAAACCACTAATCAACCATTGATTTGTATAATCTATGGTTGAGATTAAAGAATGGCAAAATTGTAAATCAATGATGTTTAATGTATTTAATTATGAGTGTATAAGGGTATAATAGACAAAAGACATATTCAAATATATAAAATATTCACTTTTAGTTAATGAAATCCCTAAAATCACTCAATAATTATTCTCTCTCTTAATTTTAGTCAAACATTTGTAAATGTCTGTGAATTTACGAATAGAATTGGAAATTTTTTAGTAAGAAAGTAACCATAAATGAAAATTCAAATTTACAAAATAAAATTATTTAGTAAATCGTTTTTGGTTAGCTAAACAAAGAAAGAGTTGGTGGTACACATATGTAACCTTACAAAGTTTCACTTCATGTATATGATACATATACATAACCTACAAAATTTTCAAGAATATATATGGCTCATCATCATATAAGAATATAATCGTAAACCTAATGAATAAATCATTAAATACGTAAATAAAAACCTTTAGAAGAGAAAGAGCTACATATACGTAACAACATAGTTACATATACGTGATAGCATAGTTACATATATCTTACAACATATTACGTATACGTTACAACCTAGTCCATATATGTTACAATAGAGTTACATATACGTAACAATATAGTTATATATATATGACTATAGAGTTACATATACATAACAACAGAGTTATATACATATATGATCATCGACCCTCATCATCTTTAAGTTCATATATATTATTGTCATCGCTCGAGAGAGTTAAACCAACCAATTTTTCAATATGTTATTCCCTATCAAAGTCGTGATTTGATATTTAATTAAAGAATATGACACAATTATAAATTCAAAGCATAAGAACTCTAAAAAAACTACAGGACATTAAGATTCCATGTATGATATATAAATGAAAAAAAACCATGTCTGATTGCATGTATAAACAACATAATTCTAACATCAAGAATATCAATATTCTACTAGGTAGACTAAACCATTCCAATTATTACTATCTTTTCTTCAAAACTTTAAAACAAATAAACGAGATTGAAACAATTAGATACATAATAAATAAACAATCTTAAACTAATTATTCTCATCACCTTCGTCGTTTTTTTCTGCTGGAAACCTTGTTGATATTAAATTAATATAATTGATGGGATGTTTTCTGGTCGTTAATGTCCATGTGTAAGGAATTGGATATGAGAATTTATAGTCAAACACATAAATAATTCTTGGAGATAATCAAGGACCAAATTTAAAAATGTGATAAATTTATATAATTAACCTTTAAATTAAAAAAATAATAAATAAAAAGGAAAATATTTGATTGGCTAGAAGTGGTTTTCTTGGTTTTCTTTTAATATGGTGGTTTTCATTTGATCCCTCCTCTACATGTATATATATATATATATATATATATATATATATATATATATATATATATATATACATATATATATATACATATATATATATATATATATATATATATATATACTGTAAGGATTCCTTAAGTCTGATGCAAACCAAAACATCCAATGTCTCTCTGCAACATGCACTAAGTACTGAAGTAAGAAATGCTTCGAAGTTTTACACAATACACTAGAAAATACTCTAAGTGTAAAATCTTCCGAAGCCAAGACCAATATCTTCCGAAGCCAAACATGAAGTCTTCCGAAGCCTCAGAGACAAAGTCTTCCGAAGCTTCAACCTATGAAGACAGATTTCTTCCGAAGACTTTTAGTATACATGCTTTATCTGATGTACTGTTCATAAAGCTGGACACCTTTTCGCTGCATCTCTGTAAAGTCACCAACTTACATGAGTTGGTGAAAAGGTCCATGCTTTTGGTAACTGTACATTGAGGTCTTGAGTCTGTAACTTTCTACTTTATGTACTTTATCCTTTTTGTAATAGATAAGGATGTGAGCTATGGCATGTCATAGTCACAAGGTCAAAAGGCAGATATGCCTTTTGATCCTACAATTGATTTTGTTAGTGTCTAGTCAATTGTATCCAGCTGGCTTTCAAAGTATAGCCGGCTGTAGGTTGTAGTATAAGTATTCCAAGTTCTTGTATCTTTCTTTATGCTTTGTAACACTTGTAAAAGAACTTGAGAAAGCAATATACTGCCTCCTTGAAACCCAACTCTCTTGTTCTGTCTCTTTACTTTACTTGTGTTCTTTGTATCAATATTGGTTAATCCAGTTCACTGTTTGATCAAGTTTAGTTGTTCTCCTCATTGTGTTGTTGTGTTGTAATTTGTTCAAGCCCTTAACCGGTCCTGCAATTGGTATCAGAGCTTTTCAGGCTCTTGATATAAGATCTCACCATCTTAAGATCCCTCACACACACAAAAACTAAACTCTCCAAATGGCATCCATCTCAAAACTGATATGGAGACTGGAACCATGAACAAATCCCCACTGATCACTCTTGATGACTTTGACACCTGGTGTATGAGAATGGAAGGTTTCATCAGGTTCTTAGACTCAAGAATGTGGGAATCTGTTGAGAATGGACCTTTCATACCCAGCACTCCTTCTGCTACTGGTGCTGGTATGATTCCAAAAGATGTGGCCAACTACTCTGATGAAGATAGGAAGAGAGTAGAGATTGATAGGAAGGCCATGACTGCTCTTCAGACTGCTCTCCCAAACTCTGTGTACAGAGGCTTTAAGAAGTGCAAAACAGCTAAACAGCTGTGGGATGCACTGAAGCTGATGTATGAAGGCTCCTCTGAAGCCAAGGAGAACAAGAAGGATCTCCTGAAGCAGCAGTTTGAAAACTTCACCTTCAAAGCAGGTGAAACCATGACTCAACAATACTTCAGGTATGTTGAGATAGTGGATACCCTAGTGGATGGAGGAGTTCCTCTTGAGAACAGGGACATTGTAAGGAAGTTCATGTCCTCACTTCCTAGGCAATGGACACACTACTGTGTGGTGATCAAGAGGACTGAGAACCTCAAAACTCTTACTCTGACAGAGTTATATGGGATTCTCAGTGGATACCAGATGGAGATGAACATGCAAGGTTCATCTGGCAACTCCAACAATCAAATGGGTTCAGCCCTTCATGTGGTTGAAAGGGATAGCATAGAACCCCAACATCATCTCATATGCTACCCTGACAACTCACCAAAGGGTCCTTTCATCACCTTCCCAGAGACACCCAGGGAGAACTTCACTCAAGGAAGCCCATTCCAAGAGACAAGTTCTTCTCAAGCCTTTGTGTCTTCTGATGAAAGCTGTGGGAACTCTCTCTTCACTCTTGAAGACCTGGACTGTATCCATCCAGATGACCTGGAGTACATGGAGATAGTTCAGCAGATGGCTCTCCTCACTCATAGAGCCAAGAAGTTCTACAAGAGAACAGGAAGGAGGTTTCCAAGCAATGCAACCAGTGGAAAGTTTGGGCTGGATAAAAGCAAAGTCAAGTGTTACAACTGTAACTTGATAGGCCACTTTGCTAGGGAGTGTAAGGCACCTAAAACAAATGGTGGCCAAACACAAACCAGACCAAACTACACTGACAAAGCCCCTCAGAATGAGAAGCCAAAGCAACATGTTGCTGTTGTTGTTGAAGAGGGAGGCTTTGACTGGAGCTTTCAGGTGGAAGATGCTTCTCCAAACCAAGCACTAATGGCAGACCATGATGAAGCCAAGGTATTGGAACATCTCTGTACTCCTGAATGCATTGCTAAAGTAAACAGATACAGGTCCTACAACTTAGAAATGAGATCTGATCTTGAGTCATTAAACATATTAAAATCTGATTTTAGAAAGTCTAAAAATGATTACAAGTTAAAGATAGAGGACTTGGAGAAAACCATTTCAGTACTAAAACATGAACATACAGATTTTAGGACTCAAATCCAGGATCTCATAACTAAGTTGACTGAGTGCCAGGCTGAGCTTGTGATCAGCAAAGCCAAGGCAGAAAAGAGTGTTCTTGAAGAAGAGACCTTCAAGAACATGATATCCTCATCCCTGCACAACAAAGTGTGCTATCAAAATAGACAGGGACTGGGATCAAATGAGATAGCTCCTCCACACACAATCTTGTCTGTAAGATCTCCTAGGTGTGGAACTTGTGAAGATGAGCTTCCTCTCATAGATCCTATAAGTGAGGAGGATGAAGAAGTGATAGTGAAGAATTCCTCTGAGAAGAGTGAAGAAGAGGATTCTTCCAAGGGCCACTATCCTTCTGAGGAGAAGAAATCAACTGTGATGACCAAGTCCAAAGAAAGAACTTGATCAGGAAGAGCAAAAGAAAGCAAAGAAGGCTCAAGAGATCAAGGCTACTTTTGATGCTAAGCAGAAACAAGTTTTTATCTCTGCAGGTTTTAAAGTAGTAAGGACTGAAGACATCAACCAAGACTCCTCAGCTAAGAGTCATGGTTCTTGTTCAAATCATCTCAGTACAAGAAGAAGACTGAGCTGCTGTGTACCACTGCTGCACAGCCTGGACCATCAAACTCCAAGAACAGTTCACAGCCCAAAAGAACTGTCTCAGCATCTACCAAGATGAAGGTGGAGAAGGGATGTGACCAAAGCCAGTCTTGCTCTCATAAGGAGACTCTTTTGAAGAAGAAAATGTTATGTGTCATGTGTGAAAGTACCTCTCACATTGCTAAGGATTGCCCATACAATCCTAAAAGTACTATCCACATGACCAATACAAAGACTTCAAAGAGTTTCAAGAAGATTCAAGCTTCGGAAGGAAAGTCTGTTTCCTTCGGAAGCTCCAAATCAAAGAAGAAGGTAAATGGAAAATTACCTTCGGAAGAAAAATTGGTCTCGGAAGAAAGGAGTTCTTCCGAAGCACTGAAGTCTGCTGCAGTGACTGTAGAATCTTCCGAAGGTTCAGTCATCAAAACTTGTGAAGTCCCAAAAGCTTCTAAGGTTTTGAAGGTCAAGTCCAAGACTCCAAAGGTGGTGTGGAAGTCTAAGAAAGACCAAATGACTGAAGTTTCTCCATCAACAACAGCTGAAGATCCCCCTAGTACAACCATAGGATCTATTACTGTTGCATTACCTTCTATACTTAGTGAGCCCAAGACAAGTAAGGCTTGGGTTTCCAAATGTAACTAATCATTTTCTTTGTGCAGGAACAGCTCAAGACAAGCAGGAATGTCTGGATAATTGATAGTGGCTGTTCCAGGCACATGACAGGCAATAGGTCTCTACTCCATAACTTTGAGAGAATTGATGGAGGACCAGTTGCTTTTGGAGGAGATGAAGGTGGTTACATTTCAGGAAGGGGCAAGGTCACAAATGGTAAGCTCAGCATTGAAAAGGTAAACTTTGTTAAGGAGCTTGGGTACAATCTTCTGAGTGTATCCCAATTTTGTGATCAGAGTCATAACATGCTCTTTACTGAGCATGAGTGCATTGTTCTCAAGCCTGGAGTGGTCATTCCTCATGAGCATATCCTGCTCAGAGCCCCCAGGAAAGGGAACATGTACAAGATGGATTTGCAAGAAAGAATGTGCCATGTAAACTTTAAGAACATGAATAAGCTAATTAAACATGATTTGGTAACTGGAATGCCAAAGAAAGAGTTTACAAGTGATGATCATTGTGTTGCATGCCTGAAAGGGAAGCAACATAAGGTATCTCACAAGCCTAAGGAAAGGAACTCCATCACTACTCCCCTACACTTGTTACATATGGATCTCTTTGGCCCCACCAGTGTAATGAGTCTAGGAAGGACCTCTTATTGTTTAGTGATCACAGATGATTTTACAAGATTCACTTGGGTTTTCTTTCTTAGAACTAAGGATGAAACCCCTGAGATTCTGAAGAATTTCATCTTAAAAGTTGAGAATCAAAGTGATCACAAGGTCAAAACCATAAGATGTGATCAAGGAACTGAATTCAAGAACCAAATCCTTGATACATTTTGTGATGAAAAAGGTATTACAAGACAATATAGTGCTCCCAGGACTCCTCAGCAAAACGGAGTTGCTGAGAGGAGAAACAGGACACTAATTGAAGCTGCAAGAACTATGTTGTCTGACTCTAAACTGCCCATCACCTTCTGGGCAGAGGCAGTAAATACTGCTTGCTATGTGCAAAACAGAGTTTTAGTAGTTAAGACACATGGTAAGACTCCTTATGAACTTTGGCACAAGAGGAAACCTTTCATTGGTTTTCTCAGGTCATTTGGATGTCCCTGCACCATCTTGAATACCAAGGATCAAATTGCCAAGTTTGCTGAGAAATCAGATGATGGACACTTCATTGGATACTCTTCCCAAGCTAAGGCTTATAGAGTATACAATCTCAGAACTAGAATTGTTGAGGAGTCAGCCAATGTGACTTTCAATGAACACACACCCTGTGTGGCTGGTTCTGGTCCTGATTGGCTATTTGATCTTGATTTAGTTACCAACTGTTTTAACAAATCTTGTGAGAATGTTTCAGGATCTGCAGAAAATCTAAATACAGGTGATCCTGATCCAAGATTTGAGCTAGGAAGACCCTCAACTCATACATCTTCAGCTCCAGTTGGAACTACTTCAGCAAATGAGGTCTCTATCAGCACTACAATGACAAATTCAGCTGATACATCTGGATGCCTTCAAATTCCAGCTCAGAGGCTCCTCAACCAGATAAAGATACCTCAATTGTAGAAGACAACAATGGTGATGGTGATAGTGATCAGGAATTCCTTGATGCTAATAACCACACCATAGATGACAACATCAATGATGTCACACACTCATTGGATCAAGTTAATCTTGATAAGTGTGGTAATGTGGAGGGTGAATCATCTATGCCAGATCTAAATTTCTCAAATTTGGATCTTTCTCAGCAACTTGCTGTGATCCCTCAGCTAAGGATCCACAAGTCTCACCCCACCACAAACATCATTGGAGATGTTGTCACAGGGGTAAGAACAAGAGGACAAACCCATGAAGCAAATGTTTGTCTTCACTCTTGTTTCTTATCTCAGATAGAGCCAAAGAAAGTTGATGAAGCTCTAAAGGATGGAAGTTGGGTTGAAGCTATGCAACAAGAGCTGCTTCAATTCAAAAGGCAGAAAGTTTGGAACCTTTGTCCTCTTCCTCATGGGAAGACTACCATTGGAACCAAATGGGTTTTTAGGAATAAGAAGGATGATAGAGGAATTATCATCAAGAACAAGGCAAGACTAGTTGTTCAAGGATACACACAAGAAGAAGGGATTGACTACACTGATGTCTTTGCTCCTGTAGCAAGATTAGAAGCTGTTAGGATATTCCTGGCATTTGCTGCATCCAAGAACTTCAAGGTCTTTCAACTTGATGTAAAGTGTGCTTTCTTATATGGAGTGATTGATGAAGAGGTTTATGTCAAACAGCCACCTGGTTTTGTAGACCCTGATCATCCTGATTATGTCTGCAAGCTTGACAAAGCTCTTTATGGGCTGCATCAAGCACCCAAGGAAGGTGGTCTGAGACATTATCTGAGCTCTTTGTAAACATGGATACAGGAGAGGTACTATAGATGGAATCTCTTCATCAAAGGACAGAAAATGACTATTGCTAGTTCAAGTATATGAGATGACATCATCTTTGGTTCAACTAATCCAAAGCTCTGCAAACTTTGAGAAGCTGATGAAAGACAGATTTGAAATGATGCAAGGGAGAACTCAATTTCTTTCTGGGAATTCAGTGAAGCAAGTTGAAGATGGCATCTTCATAAGTCAATCAAAGTATGTTAGGACATACTCAAAGGGTTCCATGACTGATTGTAATTGCTAAACACCCATAGCCAGAAAACCACTCCCTTGAACCTGATCTTGAGGGGAGTGTGGTAGATGAACATTTATACAGGGCTATGATTGGGTCTCTTATGTATCTTACAGCAGCAGGCCTGATATCATGTTTGCTACATGTATTTGTGCAAGATATCAAGCCAACCCTAAGATGTCTCACTTAATCACTGTCAAAAGGATTCTAAGTTACCTCAAAGGTGCTTCAACACTTGGTTTATGGTACCCAAAGAATCCTGACTTCAATCTGTATGCTTATACAGATAGTGATTATGGTGGTTGCAACATGACTGCAAAGTCTACATCTGGGGGATGTCAATTCCTTGGTGGAAGGGTTGTCTCATGGCAATGCAAGAAACAATCCTGTGTGTGCTGCATCAACTGCTGAGGCTGAATACATTGCTGCTGCAAGCTGCTGTGCTCAGTGCTTTGGATTCAAAATCAGATGCTGGACTATGGATTTTACTTCAAGGAGACTCCTATCCACATAGACAACAACAGTGCTATCTCTATCACTGGAGAACCCTATGCAGCACTTCAGGACAAACACATCAACATCAGGTATCATTTAATAAGAGATACTATGAAAAGGGATTAATTAAACTAGTCAAAGTTCATACAGATGAACAATATGATGATCTGTTTACAAAACTTTTGATGAACAGAGATTTAAATATCTGATATCAGCTATTGGGATGATTACTTTGAGTAGACTTTTTCTTAAACTAATTCTAATTATTTCTTCTTAAAAAATGTGTGTCCTAAGTTGTCTAGTTCATCACTTTCATAAGCTCATTTTTCTTTGGATATCTTTTTGAAGACTTTTCTTAGATTCTTGAAAATTTTCTGATCCTTCGGAAGATAAATTTTATATTCGGAAGAAAATCATGTCTTCAAAATGAATAACTGTCTAAGAAATTTTACCTTCGAAGAAGTCTAAATCTATCTATCTATCTTCCGAAGCTTAAATTCTTATCTCAGACACTTATTTGTTTTAAGGACTTTTTCCTTCCGAAGCAAAATTAACTCTCGGAAGCTTTTGTTGTTTCGTATACAAAGCATTCAAGTGTTTATTTCTCTTCCGAAGCATAAATTTTCAAGACTCTCAGGAAAATCTCCGAAGCCATTTAGCTTCGGAAGCTTTTTTATTAAAACTTCCGAAGACAATTTACCTTCGGAAGCTTTTCGAATTCCAAGAAAACTACTTTTTGAGCAAATAAACTACTTTTTCAGAGGTGGGACTGACTTTCGGATTTCAAAGTTTACCTCTTTCATTAACTTTGGTTCAAATCCCTTTTCACATAAATACCCAACGGTTCCCCCTCTTCCTCCTCACTATCTTCCTCAATTCCACTATTTCTCAAACCTAATTCTCTAAACCCGCCTTTGCTTTCTACCTTCTTCACCCTTAAGCTTCTAAAATGGCCAACCTTAACCGCAGAAACAACCCAGATTTCTCCATGCAACTTCACAGGCAACACAATCAGGTTGCTCTGTTAAGCTCTGAGAAATGCAAGTTTCTCAGAGATTTGCCAATTCTTAACTCTATCCAACTACTTCACCTCCATGACCATTGATCCTACTCTGTATGAGGATCATTTGCTTGAATTCTGAAAACCTGCCAAGAGGTCATTATGGATGGGGAGAAGGCACTGTCTGCCACAGTGCAAGGGAGGACAATCTTCATCACTCCGGCCATCATCAACCATCATTTGCAGCTGGATGATGAAGAAGGTGAGTTGTCCTTCCAAAGGAAGCTGTTAATCATTCCTTTGAGCAGATGGACTATGAGGGAGATTTCTCTGTAAAGACCTTCAGGAAAGGGAAGGTCTCATCCCAATGGAAATACCTGCTCCATGTGGTTATCCACAGCTTGTCCAACAAGCATGGAGGGTGGGACCAGATTCCTGAGGATCTCTCCTTTATAGTGCATGGAATGGTTCATGGGTTCAAGTTCAGGTACTCTCAGTTGTTTATACTAATTTACTTGCAAACTTGGACTCCTTAGAGTATTACATGTTTCGTAGATATGTTCAACACATTCTTAACTGTAACTGGGCTCACAATTGAGGGAAACAAGTAATATTCTTAAATTGGGACAGATGAAGCCCAACATCTTTGAAATCATGAAGAAGCCAACTGTAGGCTTCTCAGGGGTAGAACAGCCCTAGTCCCCAAAATGTTAGAGCTCATTGCTCAAGGTGACAACCTAGCAACACAAGCTAGTGTTGAACCCACACCTTATTTTTCTTTACCACTAAAAAGACCACAAATAACCCTCACCTACCAAAGAAAATCCAAACGAACCCCTGCTCAGGCTATTGAGTCTGTGCAGGTCCCCATATACTCACCTTACAGGAGGAAGTGGACACTAGAGCTCCCACTTTCCCTGAGGAGCAACCACTCCCCATTTCTTCAACCTATCAGGGCTGAGGTTCCTCATGCTCACCCTGATGAGCTCACAAGCCTAACAGCCTTAAGCCTTCACTCTGAGTCTTCACACTCAAGTGAACAACCTTCAGAGGACAGTTACCATCCCCAGCCTTTAGATCTAAACCAACCAATTCCCAACCTATCCTTCTATACTAATGAAGACTTAGGATTCAGTGAGTACCATGAGTCTCTCTTCTCCTCCCCTACTCAAAAAGAGATGAGTACCTCTGATTCTCCTCAGTCTATCCCACATCAGTCACCTGTTACTGAGGTGGACACTTCTGAACATGTTCAGGATGTCCATATGGAAGAGGCTCTCACTTCTGCAAGTGATTACATCATTAAGACCTCAACCATGGCAACTCAACCCACTGACATCTCAACTGAGATTGCTAGTGAGCAGAGGAAAACCAGCAGCCAAGAACCTCAAGCTGGTGGTGAGAGAGAGGACTTTGGTCCAATCATCTCATCCCCCAATGATTCTTCTGATGAAGAAGAGGGGAATTTGAGACTAAAGGTGCAAAAACTGTCAAAAACATGCTCCTATTTAGTCTCTAAGGTTAGTCACCTTGAATCTCAGGTGACTACCTTACAAAACAGGTCAATGATCAGCAACTTCAGATTTCATATCTTAGGAAAAACTAGCTGGGAGACCTTTAAGGAGAGCTCAACCAGGAACACAAGAACCTGTGGAAGTAATTGACTTATCCTCCAGCTCACCTATGCAAGTGGGTGATGCTACCAAAAAGGGAGAGAAAGTTATTGTAGCCACAGAACCTGGGAGTTCTTCACGGAGAAATGGACATAGAGGACTCACCATCCTCACTTGTTGTTGTGCATTCTCAGCAACTTCCTCAAGTTCACATTAATGTGGACTCTATAGACTCTATCATTAGGAGTCTCTTTGAGGAAGGTATACCAAGGGCTGTGTCATCTCCACCACAAGAAACTTCAAACTACATCATAAATGAATGTATGATGCTGACAGAAGAGCCCTTATTCTTCACAGAGTTCAAGGGCAACAAGAAGTTTTTTGATTTTCAAAGCTTGAACTTCTATGAAAGATTGGATCTAGTCAACATGCCACTTGTCAATCCAAGCAACTCAAGACAAGCTGACAGATTGGCTCGAAGAATCCAAGATAGGATCCTTGCAGAGTTCACTCTAAGAAGGAGACTTAGGCAATCAGGCAATGTCATCGGTCAACTGGATGTTGAGGTGGACCCTAAGATTAGTTTCATAGGGGAAACCTTGACTGAAGGCCCAGTGGCAGAACCTGAGACCCCTGTCTCATCATCAACAACTGCTGCAGAGGTTCACACTCCTTCTGAGACACCTGCTGGTGAAGGTGTTTCTCAGCCTCTCTCTGGCCAGAGCATGGAAGCTACACCAAGCAATGAAGGCCAAGCCTCTATCCACCCTGAGTCACAAAGGTCTGTGGGTGACAAAGGGAAAAGGATTATGACTCCTGAGGAAATTGAGGAGGAAGAGAGAGAGAGGAAAAGGAAGCTAAGGGGAGAAAGTTCCTCTGGGTCTTCAAGCTTCATGCAAGCTGCAATCAGGGCTGCCCCAGACCAAATACTCAAGATGATGAGTTGAGGGCAGTCAGGATTACTTATTTACAGACCAGGAACTATGATATTGATGAAATCATCTCCCTCCCCTTAGAAGAATTGAATGAACTGGCTGACATGGAAGTGTCAAGAGAGATGAAAGAAAAAGAGGATGCAAGGCTACTTCTCCAATTCAAAGAGGAGAGGAGATAGAAAAGACTCTACAAGCATGCTCCCACTCTCTCTCTCTCAGTTCAGAAAGTCCTGTACAGGAATATGTGGCTCCACAAGAACCTCAGGTAGACAAAGAAGTAGATAGATCAAGATGATCAACTACCTGAGTGCCACAGGCTTCTATCAGGCAGATGCACTTCTTCCCCTGTCCTATGACTTCATTGAGTTTGAGTACTTGAAACAACTTGAACTTGAGCTAGTCAAAGAAAGAAAAACAACTAAAAGGAAGCTAAGGGAAGAAACTGCAAAGTCAAGAGCCATCATCCAAAAGTATGAAGAAGTCTGCTGATAGACAAAGGATGATGAGCTTCTTGAAGCTATATGGATTCTCCGAAAGGAGACTTGGCCCTATGTCTCTATCCACAATGGATGAGCATATAAGGGTGATCAAGCAAAAGATTAAGAGTGGTGAACTGATTGACTTGCACTCTCTTCCAAGTCAAGTCCCACCTGAAGTGGAGGTTAAGTTTGAACAACCTGAGACACCTCAATCCGGACCTCCAGCTGAGCCTCAGCAAGCTTCATCTTCTGATCCAAGAAGGGGTCAAACTCCCTCTCTTTCTGAACCTGTGAGGGAGGAACACCCCACTGAGAAAGACAAGGATGATCAACAAGGTGTTGCAGACCAGTCTTCTCAGTTAAAGTCATCTAAGAGGAAGAAGAGAATGGCTTCTAAACCAAAGTCAAAGAAGAAGAGCCTAAGTCATCTACCTTAACACCTCAGGCTGAGTCAGATCAACCTGAGGAGTGCATGATGAGGCAGCCCAATCAACTCCAATGCAAGTGGCTCCTCTGACAACTGAGACACCCATCTTGTCCAGGACTTACTCTACCAATCCAGAAAGATGGCATGTAATCAGAGATCAAGGTGTTGAGAATGTCTACACTTGGCAAGACATAATCAACTTACCTCTGCATGATCTCTTTGAGATGAGAAGATACTATGAAGGTCTTGATGATCCTGACCATCTAATGAAAAGGGTATGGTCATGATTGTACTGAAGACCACTAACATCTGAAGATCTTCTAAGTGTTTTGGTAGCATCAGCCTAGGGGGAGTTTGTAAGGATTCCTTAAGTCTGATGCAAACCAAAACATCCATGTCTCTCTACAACATGCACTAAGTACTGAAGTAAGAAATGCTTCGGAAGTTTTACACAATACACTAGAAAATACTCTAAGTGTAAAATCTTCCAAGCCAAGACCAATATCTTCCAAAGCCAACATGAAGTCTTCCGAAGCCTCAGAGACAAAGTCTTCCGAAGCTTCAACCTATGAAGACAGATTTCTTCCGAAGACTTTTAGTATACATGCTTTATCTGATGTACTGTTCCATAAAGCTGGACACCTTTCCGATGCATCTCTGTAAAGTCACCAACTTACATGAGTTGGTGAAAAGGTCCATACTTTTGGTAACTGTACATTGAGGTCTTGAGTCTGTAACTTTCTACTTTATGTACTTTATCCTTTTTGTAATAGATAAGGATGTGAGCTATGGCATGTCATAGTCACAAGGTCAAAAGACAGATATGCCTTTTGATCCTACAATTGATTTTGTTAGTGTCTAGTCAATTGTATCCAGCTGGCTTTCAAAGTATAGCCGGCTGTAGGTTGTAGTATAAGTATTCCAAGTTCTTGTATCTTTCTTTATGCTTTGTAACACTTGTAAAAGAACTTGAAAAACAATATAGTGCCTCCTTGAAACCCAACTCTCTTGTTCTGTCTCTTTACTTTTACTTGTGTTCTTTGTATCATATTGGTTAATCCAGTTCACTGTTTGATCAAATTTAGTTGTTCTCCTCATGTTGTTGTTGTGTTGTAATTTGTTCAAGCCCTTAACCGATCCTGCATATATATATATATATATATATATATATATATAATCTATATATAATATATATATATATCTATATAATATATATATATATATATATATATATATATTATATATCTATCTCTATATATATATATATCTATCTATATCTCTCATATATCTATCTATCTATTATATGGTAGGCCTCCTTAAAGGTTAAGTCATAGCCCTATATTCAATAAAATCGTAAGACTAGTTTTTATGCATACAAGAGTAGAATGAACATTAATTGTCAGGAACAATGACTATTTACTAAATAAATCAATATCATAAAGTAAAAGTTCAAAAAGTAATTTTAATTTTTTCTTTTATTTATATTTATTAATTTATTTAACTTAATTTAAAAAAGTAAGCTTTTTTTTTCTTGTTTGATTTTTGAAACTTAGCTGTTATCCCTATATTTAGTTTATTGTTTATTGCATTTCTAAAAAGTTTTTTGGTTTTTCTAATAACTTTTTTTAATTACACAGGAGTTATCTTTTTTTAATTACGTCTATAAACAACCAAAAGGTACTTAACAAACTTTAAATACCAATTATAGTAATGTTAGTTGTTTTTATGTTCAGAAAACATAAATATAAATAGCTAACTTACGTTTGTGAACATAAAAACACTTCATACGAACCCTCAACTCGAAATGCCCTAATTTTGTTACCGTGATGCAATAATACTATTTGTTGAAAATTCAGATTTTTATTATATGAGTTAAAAAATGAATTTCATCAAAAGAAAGTATGATTTTAATATAATAAGAAGTTAAATATGGAAAACTAGGAATCTATGTATCTTTGTCAACATCACAACTTGTTGGTAATAAAAAACGAGGCATGAGTGATGACATTGGATCAAAAGTAAACGCCAAAGCTATCACACGTGACACACTCGTGGTATGTAATTTCAAAGGAAAAAAAAAACATTAGTAAACTTGTATAAGTTGAATAGTTTCTTGTATATTCTAATTCAACTTAAAATTTACATAATGTCTCCGGTGTATGAAAAGGCAATCTAATTTACTAAAGTTTTCTTAAAAATAAGTGACGTTATTATAAGATGAGAATAAAGAGTATCAAATCCAAATTTGGCTTCTAAAGTTATTTCTATATGCTATTCCATACAACGTTACATTAAGTATTTAAAAATATGAATCATATTGCACAGGTTTAGTCGTGGTTTATTTTATGTTTGTATTTGATAAAATTGTTTCCTTTGAAAACTTAACCAATTTGATTTTCAAAAATATGTACATGTAACATAATAACAAAAGTTTGACATATCTTTTTCTGTCTTTTTTACTAATCTCTTATAATATGTACGTGTAACAAAACGTTACTGTGTTTATTTTTATTTATGTTTTCATTACTAAACTCTTGTTTACAAAAAGTTTAAGGGTTTAGAGTTTTTCAATTTTTACAAAAAGTTTAAGGGTTAAAAGTTTTTCAATTCTGTATACTTCCTCGTATACACCTATCTTTAAATGTATATTTTAACAACTGTTTTTATTAATTTAAAAAATGATCATCAAAGCTACACACCGAATAATTTAAACCCACACCCAAATTATTAAGAAATACACCATTTAGGCATTTACCTTGAAGTCCTCCGTAAAAAGATATAATGGACTAATAAAAATGGAAATGTATATCCTTTATCAAAGGATCTCAAGCATTCACATACCAATTTTCATCTTCATCTCTATAATTATATTAAAAATAACTATTTTTTTATTTTTAATTAAATAACATTTTTCATACATTTATCATTATATTTTTTTATCCTCTACCCACAACCATTTCAAAAATATTAAAAAATTAACAGAGATGAATAATATTTTATCAAATATAAAGATAAACAGTAATATATTATCTGTCTTTCACTCATTATTATTTTTTTATAATTTAAAAAACACCCTACCAAATCTATACTTATTATAAGGAATAACTTTAGTGCCACATGGCATTCTCTTAAACCTTTATTTTTTTCATTTCCCGCCTAAATATGTATCTGTTCTTATTGTTAGTCTAGGTTCATTTGACTAAAAGTTAACTTATATAGAAGAGATATTTAAGAAAAAATTTAAAACTAACCCTAAATTAAAGCACATCTTTTTTTGGAAATTAAATCATACCTGATATTTTTTTCTTTTTTCAAATAATTCATAAATGAAAACTATACAAATCATTTATGGTTTTCTTCATCTATGAAATTGGTTCCTTGATTGTGTTTTTCCATTAAATACTTACTCGATTTATATTCAAATCTTGACAAAAGTTGCGGAATTTTTTAATCGACTATCTCCAGTTTGAAGGAATTCATAGGTATTTTTTATTGGAAATGAAATCATACTCGAGTTTAAAATATTTCTCAACCATCCCAAGTTTACGACCCTCGCGATTTGTCTTTATAAAGTCTGATGATATCGTATTCGACAGACTTTATTTACGTTCTCATTTTGGCTTCGGTTTTATCAAGTTTTTCTTCAACAAAAGGTATTTATTTTTTGTTATATCTGAACTTTCATAATCTGTGATTATAATTAAACCTATCATTGTCTAAAATTGTGTTTTTGGATTAATATAATTTACTTTAATTTTTTTAAAGGTGATCTACTTCAACATTCAATTTATAAAGAGGTAATTACATGCTTTTACTTTTTAAACTTCTTTATTTCTTTTCATGTGTACTATCTGTCATATTATATATTATGTTTGATAGGAGTTCGTTTGATATGTACAAATTGTTTTGATGTATCTGGAAGTAATATTGAAAATCATATTTTTATTTCATTTTATCAGGGTTAGCTGACACTTTCAAACAAAAGATTTTTTTTAATAATTTCAAAGAAGTCAGTTACTGTTATCTGTGTTATGCAATGAAAATAAACAAGAGCCAGTGATAAACGCTATCTAAAGTTGGTTTGTTTTTTAAACATGGATAATGATTAGCTCTATGTTGTATTATCTCAAGTTAGAAGTAGATAGAGGTTGAAATATTACTATTAGATAATAATAGAAAAATAACCAACAAACACCAAATGTTGTATACAAATAAAATTTTGGATGTTTATGAATTTGAAATATTTTTTTCATGTTCAATTTATTTGTTTTATTAGTTAAAGTTCTTATTTATAAATTTATTTCATTCGATATCATACACTATTTAGATGTATAAATATTAATAAAGAAAACATACTAATGTTAGATATAGTTAATGTTAAAAATTATACATAAAAGTCGATATACAATATTATCAACAAATTATAACTTACGCATCTTTTTTAAATAACAATAATATTTTTTTATTGAACCCGTGTGTTACACGGGACTTTAGCCTAGTATAATAATAGGATGCGAATGATCTTAACACATAGATTTACTTACCATCATTTGACCCTTTGCTCAACCAAAATACCATCTCAAATTTGTTGTGTTCGACCCCAAGATTTTGTGGGTTCTAGCCATTTGCCCATCCTTATCTATTTCTACTACTAATTAAACGACTATAATAATTAAAAACCCAAGTTTAATTTAGATGATTACTTACTTATAAGAATAATCTTCATGCCTGATGTTTAACATATAAAAAGGGAATCACAATTCTTCTTCGATCTGGGGAGTGATTGATCACCAGCAGCTTTGAGCTCCAGTTGATTTCATGAGTTACTAACTGCAAATCGAATAATGTTTCATTGAAATTTCGAGTTCAATTTGGAATCTTTAAAGGAGATTGGTTGGTGGGTCACCGGTGAAAAAGTTAGATCCGCTGATTCCTAAATTCTTTTCAACTATAGTTCCCTTTTTGCAACTTGCATCTGTTTCCCTTGTGGTAGCTTCAATCAGGTACATACATTTTTTCTCATCGTAATTGCAATTGGGTTCATAATAATTGACGGGGTATTTTTGCTTTAGATCATTAGGATTGCGTTTGTGGGGTTTTGAGTTGTTGATTTCAAGTACTTTGAGGCTTAAATGCAATCGGGTATGCTCAAAATGAAGAAAAGTTCTTGTTCAGTGTTTGATTTGTTGATTTCAAGCACTTTGTCTCTTGATTGCAATTGGGTTATGTTCAAAATTGAACAAAGTGTTGTGATTAAGTTTATATGAGTTGTGTTTGTAGGGTTTTGATTTGTTGATTTGAAGGAATTGTAGCTTAATTGCAATTGGGCATATACGAAATTGAAGAAACATTATTGGTTTAGCTCATGAGAATTGTGTTTTGGGGGTTTTGATAACTTGTTGATTCCAACTTTTGGAGGACTTTGTCTTTGTGGCTTAGTTGCTATTGGATATGTTCAAAACTTGAAGATATATACTTAGTTTAATTCTTGGGAATCATGCTCTTACAATTGTTGTAAGCATGAGAGTTGCTGAAATATATTAGTTTAAATCATAACTGTACCAAAATAATGATAATATTCATATTTCTGACTCTCCTGGTTGTATAATTGAAGGATCGGACCAAGAACGTAAGAACTTGGTGTTTGCAAAGGGATCTACAACGGATTCTTCAATAGAGAATCGAGTGTTTGTTTCAGAGGGTGGTCTGGAGTGCATATTAAGCATTATCAGGGCCCTGAGGATGGGGTCCTGCTTCTCTGCAGAAAGCAGGAACCCTGTCCCGACTTCTCCAACGCCAACTTTAGGGATTAAAAAGAGAAACAATTCCAGAAAAAGGCCACCATTGATTGACCACCGTAGGGAAGAAAGAGTTCATAGAATTGCAGGCCGAATGTTCTTGAATGGGTCTAGTGAAGTTGCTTCACTCTTTACTCAACAAGGGAAGAAAGGAACCAATCAAGATGCCATGATCGTCTGGGAGGTTTGTCCCTTTGATTTTCTATTAAAAGCTTATTCTTTTGATCTTGGGCTGACTAGTTTCTAAACTGTTTGATTAAACTGATGTATTTAGAAGGTGTTTGGAAGTGCATTATGAAAGTGATTATATGGATATTGAATAACTACAATAGGATAATTAATAGTTTGTAAAAGATAAGTGTTTGACAAATTACGGTTGTCTTAGAAATTAATATATTTGAATGACCAAAATTGACATTTCTTGTGGAGAAAAGGAGACATGTGCTGTGAGATGAGGTGTAAAAGTCTCTTGGACTAGGTTAAAGAAAAGGGTGATTAGGAAATTTTATTATATCATTTAGAAAAACAATACCGATTATAATTCCCTTAAAACGGTGTGGCAGTTAGAACTGAGAAACATGTTTTTTTTTAAATTATCCAAACATTAAAACTATTATTCAGATTTAAAAAAACAAAGCCAAGCACCCATTAGTTGTATTGGATGTTTTGTATGAGCATTTTCAAATTGACTAATGCAACTTCAGTAATCAGATGTAAACAATAGCATTTTCAAATTGACTAGTAATCATCTTTATTTGACACCTCTTAGTCTCTTACTAATTATCCTAATCGTAATTATTCGACCTATCAGATAAAACATTGAAACTAACTATTACGACTTCACATCACAATAAATGGTTCAAGGTCACTTCCAAACACCTCCTTGGTTTTAATCATTCTTGTGTTTTCAACTCTGGGTATGTGTTGTATAAGAACTCTCTTAATTTTTGAATTAAAATAGAGAGCATGCTAACCATAATGTATAATCAATTTGATGCTAATGAAAATCCATGTTTTTCTATTTATATACGATTGACATTTGAGCTATCATAGAATTTTTTTTCTTAAGACTTCAAGCCTAGGGAGCAATTTCAATCAAAAAATTAAATTATGAGTGCATAGAACCTTGGTTTCTCAAAAAATAATAACCATATGCATATTAGTGTATTCATACAAATAGTATCTCTTGTGGATATATAGTGTATGTACATTATATATCAGAGTTGGCTATATAAACTCAAAGGAGATGTTTGGATGTGTGTTTTAAAGGTGATTATACGATGCTGAGTGCCTGAGTAATAGAAGTTAGATAATTATGTGGTGCATGAGATAATATTTGGATGTGTTTTTGATACTAGAAGAGGCAATAACCACTTTAGATGGTGTTGAGTGTTTGACATGTTTTGATTATGTAAGAAAGTAATTGATAAACAAGGGTAGACTAGTAATTGTACTCTACCCTTTGATAATACATGACCTTTTAGAGAACTTGATAATCATAACCATAAGTAAGTTACTTAAATGTTGAAAGTTGATTATTATGATGTCAGGCCACTAACCACATGTTTTGATTATGTAAGGAAGTAATTGATAAACAAGGGTAGACTAGTAATTGTACTATACCCTTTGATAATACCTGACCTTTTAAAGAACTCGATAATCATAAACACAAGTAAGTTACTTAAATACTGAAAGTTGATTATTAGGATGTCAGGCCACTAACCACATGTTTTGATTATGTAAGAAAGTAATTGATAAACAAGGGTAGACTAGTAATTGTACTACACCCTTTGATAATACATGACCTTTTAAAGAACTAGATAATCATAACCACAAGTAAGTTACTTCAATACTGAAAGTTGATTATTAGGACCTTAGGCCACTAATCAGATGATCTCTTTCAAAGCACATATGTGTGTCTTCAACTTTTATGTTTGACGCGTAATAATGTTCTTTCCCACTAGAGGTGCGAAGTACAATCCACTTACTTATGAACTTGGTTTTAAAAAGCATGAGGCGCTCCAAAGCGTTTAGGTCCGAAAGCCGAGGCGCTAGGTGTAAGGCATTAGGCGAGAGCCTCACTTGTGCGATGTGTTGTTCTATGTACAACCAAAGTTTCATACATATTGGCTTTATTATCACGTATATTATTCGTAATCTCATCATCCCTTTGGTTGTTTCTACATATCATCCTTTTACAGACCCCAAATTGACCAATGTTAACCAAATTTGACCAAGATGTGCATGAAATTTGACCAAGATGTGCATGAGGCAGCGCCTTAAGGCCCTGAGGCGTTTTCCTTATTGCCTCTAGAGCCTCCCACCTTAAGTGCAACTTAGCGTCATTTTCTAATATCAAGCTTATGAACGGGTCGATAGGGTTTGTGTTCTTTCTCAAATGGATCAATAAAAAGTTGGCTAAAAGGAGAATGGATCAAATGTATGAAAGTCACCCAAACTCAATTTTTAATGCATGTAACTTCTTAAAAAAATTATTCATGGTTGTTGGTAATCGAATGTTACTTGGATAAAGCTTGGATCATGTTTATTAAACTTTCCAAATGTAGTATTTCGGCTCAATGATTGCCTCAAGTTACATGGAAATCTACCTTGGGAAATCCAAGAAAAGATTCTAATTTTAGGCATAAACTTTGAGCAAACATAAGAAAATTGCAAGCCTTTTTGTCATTTTTTTCTAATATTGGTACCAAATTATGCACATGTATGTATGTATCTTGGTATTAGAAGACGTGAGGTGCTCTGAGGCTCCTAGAAGCTAAGTAAAAGCACTAGCCTCATGTATGCGAGGCCCTCAGTATTCATAAAATACTTATAAAGCCTTTTTCTATATAACGTTCTCCATGTTGTTAACCCTTAAACACCCAAAAATAAGATTATAAACGAAATACCAACAATTAACAATATAAAAAGCATAAACTACCTTATTTGTCTCTATGTACAACCAAACAAGCTTCATGTACAGCCAAAGAAGCTCAAGGAAACTAAATTCTATAGTTTGAGTACCATATTCTACAAAAAAGAAGTCTAGAGTAAGTAAATTTCATTTTCTTTTAAGTTTACACGTCAGTGCCTAAGAAGCTCGTGCACATACTACAGAGTCTACAGTACTACACAACCGCCCATACCTTCTATGCTTTTAAGTTTCTCTTTTCTCATCACACTCAAACCTATCTCTTCTCCTCCCCTCTCTCTATTATCTTTTCTTAGTTTCTTTGTTCTTAGTTCTAAACTTCAGCGTGGGTGAAAGCAGGACTCCCATCATTTGCAACAACCAACCAAAAAAGGAATACAAGAAGGAAAAACAAGCATGAGAGTGGCAGCCTGAACTGAAGCAGTGCCTCAGGAAAAGGCGACCGCCTCAATCCGCTTCATAACACTTGAAGTGTTTTCTGGAGAGCCTTCGTCACCTCTCGCCTCAAGTGCGCTTTTTATAACCAAGGTATATATAATAATCGAAGTGCCTTTTCATGAAACATTAATACCTGTTTCATAAAAAAAATTGGTCACACATTCATTCATGCCCTTTTAATGAAATATTGGCAGCTTTTCAATTTTTAAGGAAAAATTAGTTGGGTCAATCTTACCAAGTCATGCAAACCTTTCTATCATCATCTTGGAAGTGTTATCAGTTTTTTTATCATTAGCTTGGAAGGTCAACTCTGTTTTGTCTACACCGATCAACTCCACAAGTTGCCTTAGTGAAAAACGCCCAAGTTGACCAACACATGGTATACAAAAGCTGTCACTCCACTAAGTTTTTAAATTGGCCAACTCTGTAAGCAACCTTAGTGAAAATGCCTAAGTTGACCAACACATGATCATCTTTTGTGAAAGCTGGATGTGAAACCCGTGTTGTATGTGGAATTGTTTTTTTGTCTGGCTAGTTCCTTGCTAGTCAGGTATCATTTTATAATATCATCAGCTGTTCAAAATATAGCTGGTATGTAACCAAGTGTTTACACTTCCAAAGCTGCCATATTTAAACTGCCTAAGCTAGCCAACACATGGACACATGGTCAGCTTTTATAAAGTGGGTGTTTCACTAAGTGTTTATAGCGACCAACGCCGGTCAGGGATCCAATAATTTTTTAAGTATAGATTACAAACTTCATCATTAACCCCCTTGATCCCTACTATTCGCTAAGTCCGGGATTAGATTAGCTCTTGGTTTCAAATTGCGCACATAATGCATGATGCGCTGCTGCGAGCGCATCGCAACACCTGATGCATTGTGTAACCATGATGCGCCCCTGATGCGCCGATGCGCCCTTGATGCGCCAATGCGCAAGACGCGCCTTTATGCATGCATTATGCACAGTTATGTTTTTTCTTCAATTTTGAACCTAGGTCGAATCTTTTCAACATAAATATGGGTCTAACCTCTCAACATTAGGGAAAATTGTTTCATATTTGTGTTCATGCTATATATTTACATGTGTTTAACTATTGTTTCAATAGTCTGTGCATAGTGTAATAGTTGTGAATTTGGGTTTTTATGTTGAAGTGTGTTTTATGAGTGTGTTAATAAGTAGTTTTTATGTTGAAGTATTAATAATACAAAATGTTCTTTTGTATAATTATTTTTTGGTATTTTTTAATAACTAACGCATCGCATACCACGCATCGGGGATTTGAAACCAAAAAGCATCGGAGCGCATCGCGCAATTTAAATTAGCTTATATGAGTGTGCTCTTTGTACCTCCTAATCCGTATTAGAGCTTAACCAAAGGAACTTTTGGTCTCATGTAAATCATAATCACATAAAATCAACATTCCGACGTGGGCCCCCTCTATGTTATTGTGTGGATGGAATGAATTTGATTTACCAATAACTGAACTTCAACTTGATTTAAATTTGCTTCATTGAAAATAATGCAATTTATTTATGTTCTAACACTCTTAACTCTTCAGAATTTTGGGTCAAGAACAGACACGGTGTTGTGTGGTGTTTTTGATGGTCATGGTCCATTTGGTCACATGGTTGCTAAGAGGGTGAGAGATTCACTCCCGTTGAAGCTAAGTTCACACTGGGATGTTAACCTAAAAGACACCAATGATGTCCTTCGGGAAATTGGCAGTAGCTTAAACTCTAAAGGAGCATCCATTAATTCACCTGTTGAGGCCTCCATGAATTTTGAAGAATCTGAAAAGAACCCTGAAATCTTTCAAACGTTGAAGGAATCTTTTTTGAAGGCTTTTAAAGTGATGGATAGGGAGTTAAGTATGTATGCAAATGTTGATTGCTTCTGTAGTGGGACGACTGCAGTAACGTTGATCAAGCAGGTCAGATGGTTGAAAATATGTTAATTTAGGAGCAAATGATTTTTTAGCTCTAGAATGTAATTTAACAAGGTTTTGGTTATAGGGTCAGCATCTTATTATTGGAAACATTGGGGACTCGAGAGCTGTATTGTGTACAAGGGATGAAGATAACTCTCTTGTTCCTGTTCAGTTGACAGTGGATCTAAAACCGAATCTTCCAGGTTCCTCTCTCTGAAATCCTTACCTCACTTCAATTTCATATGATGTTCCTGCTTGTTTATATGTTTACTGTCATCTTTGTTTTTGCCCAATAGACTTTTAGACGTTATGGATCGGGTGACGAGTGAATTGACTATGCTTAGATAAAATGATATAGGAGGTGGTGTGCATTAAAAATCTTTGGGCAACTTTGACCCGTTTGATAAGTTTCCTTTTTAGCTAAAAGATCTTATTTGACCCGTTAGACATAAATACATAACCCAAATCGACAATTCATAGGTAAAAGGGTCGAAAATGCTGGCTTTAGGATCTTGTTTCTTTCATTTAAATTTGTGGGAAAGAATGAGTGCATTTATTGTCCAAAAGATCTAATACGAGGAAATAATAATATAGCGGACAGGGTTGTCTATTGTTTTGTTTGTGAGAAAAAAAAAATGAAAGGCGGGTATGTTGCATGAGTGTCCCTACGTAGAATACATTCATATGCTCCATAATGTAAAAGATAAATTGTAAATGAGTATATTACATGGATGGCCCGTGTTGTATGGTCATATTACGTTCATGGTCCTTTCCTGAAAACTAACCGTAAAAATTCTGTTAATTTATGTGAAGTGATTTTTAGAAAATGCTGAATTATCATGGATTATTGAAAAGCTTGAAAGAAGTTGGAAAATGATATATAAACCAGTTCCTTCAATGGCTTTTTTTAACTGATTTGTTGTTTTACATGTGTTACTCATGCAGAGGAATCTGAGCGGATCCGTAAATGTAGAGGACGCGTGTTTGCCTTAAGGGATGAACCCGACGTTGCTAGAGTTTGGCTACCAAACCACGACTCACCTGGGTTGGCCATGGCTCGTGCTTTTGGGGATTTTTGTCTCAAGGATTTTGGTCTCATTTCCGTCCCTCAAGTTTCATATAGACTCCTTACAGAAAAAGACGAGTTTGTTGTCCTTGCAACCGATGGGGTATAAAATCCCTCCATTTTTAATCTTATGTGTTTAACTGTTAGAGATCAAACATAACCCGAATCAACCTATTTATAAATGCTCAATGAATTTACATATAATCTTTTTGCAGGTATGGGACGTGCTTTCAAACGAAGAAGTGATTGAAATTGTAGCTTCAGTTGAATCACATTCGCGTGCGGCTCAAGCTGTGGTGGAGTCAGCGGTTCGTGCGTGGAAGCACAAACACCCAACTTCTAAAGTTGATGATTGTGCGGTCGTGTGCCTGTTTTTTGGCTTGGGTTCATCATCATCCACCAAACTGAATCAGGAGAAGAACATGGATGAAGAAGAGCCATCATCCACCATGTATACTGAAACAGGAAAAGACTGGTCTGCCCTTGAAGGCGTTTCGCGGTTGAACACATTACTAACACTCCCGAGTTTCGCTCCTGGTGAGGATGACGAAAACCGCGAGCCAGTGGGGAAAGGAAAGGTTTAAAGATGATTCAAAAGATTGTAGTATAATTGTCATTTTTTTTCTTTTTTTTTTATCATGTTTTTCCAATAGAAGAGCCCCGAACCTAGCTGTTTTAGAGGTTCGGGGATATATATTTCTTTTTGTTTATCGATCAAAATTATATGGTGATTTTATACAAATATTTCTGTATGTTTAATGTCATAATCAAACATAGTCTGACGAGTTTGATGTGCTTTTTACACTTTTTAGAGTTGTTGTAAACTCATCTATATTTGAAGTGTGTTGATCTATTTGACCTCTTAAAGAGAAAAATATTGTCTAATTCTAACATTAGTACATAAACCACATTAACTACAACGAGTTTAACATTTTGTTGAATAATATTAACTTGACTAAACAATGTGAACCGAATTTCATTTAAGCAACCACCATCCTTTTCTATTTCTAGCAACTAACAACCTGAAAACTACATGAAGAACTACTTTCTAGCATTCGTGTTGACGTATTTTCCACCAAATTATGTCGATGTCAACCTTGTCTATTTTAACCCCAATAAAATGTAGTAGACAAGCGTGATAGGTAACGCTATTAGCATTCCGAATATAACGCTGCAATAGATAGACGCAAATATTAGGTATTTCTAAATCAGAAAATAAATTCAAATAAATAATTTTTTTGACTAGTAGACTTGAAATTTTGACACCAAACCAACGGTCGGACTTAAATAACATCACAAGAAATCTTACTACTTTATAAATAATAAAAAAACCCAATTTATTTACACCCTTAAATTACATACTACACCCATATGATGTGGCAATTTTATTTTTGTTTTCTTCCTTTTATTTAGAGTATAATTTTGTTTTTTTTGTAATAATTCAAATCTTTTTTATATCTATATATATAGATGCGAATAAAAACTTAATACATAGAAATGGTGCAATTTTAATTTACATAAAATAACCTATATTGAAAGTTTTTGAACTAAAAAACAACATATATGAGTGTAAATAGTAATTTAAAGGGTATAAATAATAAAATCTAGTTAAAGTTTTATTAAATCGAAGGCCATTTAATAACTTCAAACAAGACCCTTCCTCAGACTTTATTATTATAAAGTTTAAAGACATATAATATGTGAAAAAGGAAAACCTTTTTTGGTTAAAAACTTAACTATTATTATCTTTGGCCAGAATTAAAATTGATGGAGTATAATAAAAGTGAAGCAATTTAATGATATAAAAATTAAAGTCCATCGATTTTATGTAAAAAAGTGAGAAAAGGAATATGTATTTTGTGGGAAAAAGAGAAGAATAAAAGTAAAGTGAAAAATAAAAAAGAAAAGGTGAGAAAGAATGCATACCCAGTACTGAGGATATGAGGATGGACGTTGTACTCCTTAGCAAAGACAAAGGGGACAATACCCTGTGGTAAAGCAGCCTGTTTGTTTGTTTGTTTTTCACCATTTTAGCATCAAACAATAAACTTAACCCTCTATATTAATTTCTACAACATTCAAACTAGCATATCAAAACAATCTATTATTATTATTATTATTATGGTTTGGTTATTTGGACACCCCAAAATTATAAATGAACACCTCAAAAATTCTATACGGGTCGTATAGTCTCATACGCGTCGTATAGGGGGTCGTATAGCCCTATACGGGGCGTATAACTCTCTGACATCCCCCTAAAATTTTTCCTTGTAGTCAGTGTCGAAATTTGCTATACGCGTCGTATAGCCCTATATGTGTCATATAGAGGGGTCGTATAGGGCTATATGAGGCGTATAGCTCTCTAACAACCCCCTAAATTTTCATCGTTTTCAGTGTATTCGACTCTATACGTCGCGCATTGACCCATACGCGGCGTATAAAAGGTGTCGATTTATCCGGGTGGATGTCTCTATATTAAGACCCTAATATTATTATAACAAAATGTTAAAAGCTAAAGTTCAATTCTTGTTTTATATCATTTACCAGTTTTTCTATCTTATTTCTTAAATTTTAAAATGCCATGTCATTCTGTTTTACAACTTTTAATGTACTTCTATTGATCATTTTATGGCTACAAAATAACAAAATTTGAATCATCAACCTTTAAATAATAAAAGACATTTTATCAACGGAATATCTTCTTAAGACTCGTGTTGGTTTCTTGAACTGATTTAATATTTGATAAAGTAACAATCGAAATGTACAAAAATGTTGACTAAATAGCTTGTTTGACCACGTCAGATTATATAATTTTATTTATAACGCTTAAAAATTTGACGAGGTAGTAAAAGATAGTTAAAAAATATTTTCATGAGAATCAAGAAAGTATTTTATGACATTATTTTTTTAATAAAGTTATAAGAACATCATACCATATTCCAACTTGTACTTTTATATTAATTAATATACGTGCCTTTAGAGTTTAAAGTGTTTTATGACATTTAACTATGAAAAAACCTAAGTTTATTTCATCTTAACATTCCTAAGGATATTAAACGATATAAATTATGGAATTCATATATGTTTTCTACAAGATTTTGTATTCCGATTCGGGATACTATTTATTTATTTAAAACTGGATTTGGATTATTGATAAAAGAAAAAGAAAAGGATATTAATGATAAAAATAATCATTTATTTTTATTGGACATTTATACTTTTAATGTCGTTTTAATAAACAAATAAAAAAGTGTAAGAGTGGCAGACAAAATGGGAGTGTGGGATTTAGTGTGTAATTAAATAAAATGAATGCACGCTTTGCTTTGCTTTGATCAAAGCATGGATATGCCCCCACGTGACTTTCACATGACCCTCATTATCATTCCTTTATTCTTAAAAAATTGACATATTCTAAAAAGCTATTTTTTAAAAATATTAGAAATGGTATAAATTGGACATAGTATTATGATAAATTTTAATTTTAGATTATTAAAAGTATTGTTTTAAAGAGAAGAAAAATGACCTGAACAATTGCAATGCGTAAAAGAACTCCACGTAAGCCAATGGGATAAGAAACGATTGCCATAACAGCCGGTCCCACAAAAAATCTCACACCCATTGCCATAGTTGCCATGGAATTCCCACATGCTATGATCCTTGGTTGTAATGCCATAAATAAACCTGTTATAAACGTAATGTAAATCGTTATTATTATTGTTATCATCATCATCATTTTATTTTGTAACTTTTTACTTATTACCAATCATTATATTGGTTTTTAGCTTTTAGTTTGATTATTGAATAATAAAGCTATGAATACACGTAGTTAATTCTTATAACAAACCTAGAAATTATAATAACCAAAGCACCCTAAAACCATAGACACGTCTATCATTCCCATATCTTTTACTCAGAGTTTTGTTCTTGTATTAAATTCTATTACATATTTGTTGTCACTTACTATATAATTAAATCAAGTATTTATTAACAAACACAAAACACAACAATATTAAGGCTAATTATTTGTAAAAGGAGGCCAAATCAAATGCTACAATTTTAAACAACAAAAAGTAACAAAAAATGCAAATTAAATTTTACAAAAAGAACTATACGTTGTTTTGTAACATTATTGAAAAATATAGTTTTTATTTTTAAAACTTTATAAAAAAAAGAAGATATTGGAATTAGTTAGGCAGGTGGTGATAATGAGTTATGAGTATGATGTGGTGGTGGGGATGATGATGTAAAGGCTAAAGCTGTTTTAGATTGTCGGGTCCAAAAGTAAAAGATGAGACTCATCATGGGTATATATATATCTAACTCTCACCCCTAAGGCTATTTTCGTAATATCCCATTTCAATTTTGTATTTTTCTTTATAAAAAGATTTAAATAATTTTGGAATTTTTTTTTGTACTTTTACTTACTAATTCTCTTGTGTTTTTTCTTATAATTTCAAGTTCGATGAAAATCTGTATAGTAAAGTAGTAAGCAAAGAATATAAAGATTGGAGGAAAGTATATAATCAAGTGTTTGAAATATATTATAACACTTTAATAAGATTCTATGATGTTAATTAGATATTTTACTATATTGTTTTCGTTTTTTATTTCAGTTCAATAATTAGAGAGGGGTTAAATGAGCATCTTAGAGGGTGTTAACAAAGCATAAATATTCACGAGATACTGGAAATCAGCTTGTTAAAAACTCAAATTAAGTTACACTTAAACAATTTTGAACTGTAAGTGCATATTGAAATTCATTTAATAAAAGTGTTTGTTTACGCTTGTTTGCACACTTGATATTAGTTAAACTTTTATATAAATATTACTGATAATGTGATAATTTAAAATAATATTTCATAAGGTGATATATTTTTTTTTTCTAAACAAACAGAAGTATGAAAATTCAAATCAATGTCAAAAAGAACCGGACAACATAAGACTCCCATGTCGGTTTCCTTATTACCACTCATATAGTGATGCATTACCAACACCATCGAAATGTTTTTAATTGAAAATTTTATATTAAACTCGATTATCAATTAAAAAAAATTTGCCTACTATAACATAAAACATGCTTTAACTTTTAAAATATTAATATATCCAAGTAATATATTATTTTCTTTTCATTTTGATTGGTCCCATGAAATACAAAGGTTCCTTTCTCAGAAAGATTCTTTTCCAAAACTATATTGTGGTAACATCTTTTGAAATATAAATATTATATTAAAAAGGCATTACTTTACTTTATATATATAATACATTTAATTTCAAATAACATAAAAATAATAATAATAATTATAATAATAATAATTATTATTATTATTATAAGTTTATAATATGTTTCATATAAGTGGAACAAAACATGAAATATGAAGAGAATGTTAGTACTAACCAAGACTGAACATAGCCATGCCAAGCCCTGCATCAGACAGTATTGATATCGACTTTGTTATGATTGCAGGCATATTAACATTCCATCTGTCAAATTATATAAAAAAAAGTTTATAAATATTAATCAAATTTGTATAAATCTTTTATCTAAATATATATATATAAATAAAAATATATTAACGAATTTAGTGTTTTTGCACCTGAAACATACTAGAGACCAGACGAGACCGATTAAACTCGAATAAGTATTCGGGTTTCTTATTAGTTTCCTCCACACCATTATCAGTATCAGTCTGGTCATCACGCTCGTTGGTGGCATTGCATTGTTGCCAACAGTCCCTTCGATGTTTATGTTGTTATTTCCGTAACTCTCCAAGTACTCTTCTCCGTTACCTAAAATAATTATAACATTTTTAGTTTGAAACAAAGGAATTTGAAATGATTTTTAAGAAATTAAAAAAAGATAACCTTTTACGGGTGATATGGGAACTTTTAGATCTTTTGTAGTTGGCTGGTCGAGGGCTCCGTATTCACGAGCCGCGAATACATCAGAGACCGGGGAATTATTCGAGCTCCAAACAAACATGTGTAGATCATTTGAACCTTCGTCTGCTACTTTTTGCCCATTAACCTTTTTATTCAACGGTTCACTTGGTTTTCCTGTTGACGGGGAAAACATCCCGGGATTCGGTGTTGGGTAGTTACCACCCACCACCCCATGATGAAAACGAGTTTTATTAACCGCAGTACTCCCTCCACCTTCTCCTTCATAGTTAGAAGACCTGGGCGTCGGGCCTCTAGAAACCGGAGGCCCGTACACATCCGCAGGCCCAAAGTTCGAATTCCTCCCTCCACCACCACCACCAGCCATCGAATAAAAATCATTATGATTAAAACTCGACCCTCTCGGGGTCGGGTTTCTTGACGACTGCAGAGAGTAAATCTCCGCATTCGTCAGATCCGACGGACGAGGCGTCACGCCCGAAAACCCATGCGACCGTCTCGAAACCACGTCCGACCTCGACGCATTCGACTTCCTTACCGTAACACGAAGCTTCCCGTCCTCCATCACCTCGGCCTCCGTCTCCAGCACATGCCGTCCATCCAGCGACATAACGTCCGGGTCGACATGAATCGACCCGATCGCTCCCGCGGAGCCCGGAAACTGCTCAGAAATAAGCATCCGGGCCCCGCGAAACTCAAACAAAAACAACATTAAAGTGTACCAAATAATACACTGCAAAACAACAATCTGAACCATTAAGCTCCCAGAGTCACCCCCATACATCCCTTTAAGCAAAGGGATGCCCATGACAAGGGTGTTGGGCAAAGTTGAAAGTGAAAAGAATGTGATGGCCCACTCGAGGCTAACGAGTTTGGTGACGTTGGCAACGACGGCGAGGACGACGAGGACAAGGAGCTTTTGTAGGGTGTCAGCGGCGATGAATTTGAAGTTCATTTGGTAAGGATTGTTGGTGGAGATGAAGTGGAATGAGAGGAGGGGGACGGCGAAGAGGGCGACGAAGCGGTTGATGCCGGAGCATTGATCGGGGGAGAAGATCTTCCACCATTTCACCGAGGCGTAAGCGAGGATCATGGCCACGTACAGTGGGACCACGGCGGTCATCACGTGGTAGAAATCTGAGAGTGTGATCATGGTCAGATGACAATGGAGATTTTGCAGGTTTTCAAAGGGATAGATGTGAATATATTGAAGAAGAAGAAGAAGAAGATCAAGTGTTTTTTGAATATGTTTTGGCTTTGTGGTTTTTGGTTGTGTGTGATTGTGGGGTTTTTTATATATATGTGGAGTTAAGTTGGTGGGTGATTGAAAAATGTAAAAGATGATGATTAGAATTTAGAGAGGAGTATTAAGTTTTGAGTATTTAATAAGTTTGGATATTATGGTTAACTTTTTTGTTTAGTTTAATATAGCGTTTAGTTAAATAATGAATTTGGGTACTTGCGTTTTGTTTTAAGTTAATAAAAAAGTTATCGAAACTTATTATTTTAATTTTATAAACTTAGGGGGCGTTTGGTTGGATGGAATGTAATGGTATTGAGAAACTAGTATAATTTTCAAATAAAATTATGTTTGAGTTGGTAATAAAATGTAAAACCCAGGGAATGTTTCACCTTAAATTCCTTTGGTTGTGTGATTTCAAATTCTCTTTTTAGGTGGAATGATTTTAAAATCCCACAACCAATGGAATTTGAGATGAAATATTCTCTTAGATTTTACATTTCATTACCCACTCAAACATAATTTACTTAAAAATTATACTAGTTTTTCAATTTTATTTTATTTCATTTCATTCCTTCCAACAAAATGTCCCCCTAGAAGTTGACAATTGAATGTATTATTATCTTTCTAATAACTAAACTTGTTATTTCTGTCAAGTTATAAGAGTTATATTTGTAATTAACTTTTATGAAAAATGAAGGTAAGAGAATTTTAATTTTAATTTAAGATTGGATTACTAAATAGTGTTTTGATTTAATATTTTATTAAATATCTTTTACACGTCAAGTTGCTAGAGTTTAAATGTAATTCGTAGTTTGATTAATGATCTTCTACAAAAATATAAAGTTGAAGAGTGGTTTTGTAGTTCTTAAAACAATATCTATATTATAAAATTTGTCGTAATTAGATCTTACTTGTCATCTACGTATAGAACTATTGTATCTAGTAGATACATCTTCATAAATTTATCATCAATGTCACATAAAGTAGCGAAAACCAGGGACGGATATATGAATTAATTTACATGTAGCAACTTTTTCTATATGCTATGCAATTTCATACGACATAACATAAAAATTCATAGTTTAGTTTGAGAAGGGTCAAGTTGGTCACGTAATAAAAATACAACAAAAAACATTACATACTTGTCATTACAACCGTTAATACTAGCTAGTGACAACTTTAGTATACGTTTTCTTCTTTTCACCCGATAAAATCGTTTACCCCATTCATGTTGGTAAACCTCAAATTTTCTTTCACATTAACAATGCAGTTAGTGATAAAACTAGAAACTTTCGTCAGCATCACAAAAACTACAACATATCAACCTAGCTTCTGCAACTATAAAAAAATAATTTATTTTACCGGTGATTGTGGGCTTCAGTTATAATATTGAGACCGATTGGGCTATTACAAGATAAGATGGGGTCTCGTAGAAAATGACATGGGCCCTTATCCAAATTCGTTGGGCTAATAAGAGTAGGCCCTAACCTTCACATGAATAGGGCTGTTCAAATAGTTCGACGCCCGAAACGCTCGAACTCGTTCGAAAAATGCTCGAATTTTGCTCGTTCGAATTTCCGCTCGATTGTAAATGAACCGAGCGGCTCTGTTCGGTTTCAAAACGAACCGAGCATGGGCGAAGGGTCGCTCGCTCGGTTTCGCTCGAATTATTTTTTAGTTTAGTTTTTATATATTATATATTATTATATATGTTGATTTATTATTTTATTTAGTTATTTATTAATTACAAAAATTTTAATTTTTTAGTCAAAAGCTTAAAACCCTAATTCACCAATACATTCAAACCTCATTCACCCTCCACAGTCCACTCCTCTTCTCGTCTCCTACTCTCCTCTAGCAGTCCAGCCGCCAGCCTCCACTCTCCCTCGCCAGACCCCTCTCCCCCCTCCACTCTCCACCCTCCCCAGCCTCCACCCTTTGGGCCTCCCCCTGCGACCGCCGACCAGCGGCGCTGCCCGAATCTGCGAACCTGCGACCGGTCTCCGACCCCTGCTGCCCGAATCTACGAACCTGCGACCCTGCTGCGAGCCGCGAACCTGCGACCGCGACCCATCTCTGACCGCGACCCATCTCCGACCGCGACCCGTCTCCGACCTGCGAACCTGCCTTTGTAACACAAAACCGAGCAAAACCGAGCGAAACCGAGCGCTCGGTTTAAAACCGAACCGAGTTCGAGCATGAAGTTTGCGCTCGAATTTGTAAATTTGAACCGAACCGAGCCGCTCGGTTTGAAACCGAACCGAGTTCATGCGGAGCTGCGTTCGGTTCAATTCGGTTCGTGAACAGCCCTACACATGAATCCATCCTTACTCACACAAAATTTTAATTTTATTCTCATTTCATCCTCATCTCCATATTTAATAAAAATCATCTAATTATATACTTCATTTGATTTCTAATCCCTATAGCTCATCCCCATACTTTCAACAGAAACAACCTCATCCTCCAAGTAGAGATGGGCAAACCGGATTTTGGGCCATACCCGAAACCAGGTTCAAATCGGGTTGGGTCCAGTCGGGTTTTTATGTACCCGGGTATTGGTGAACCCACTACGAACCCGGGTCGGATTCACCTACTTGAAAACCCTACCAGCCATACCCTGGTAGGTCCGGGTCGGGTCCGGAACCGGGTCCAATACCGGGTTTAGTTTTTTTTTTCTTCTTTTTTTTCTTGTTTTTATGTCCAACACCGGGTTCAATATTGGGTCTCATACCGGGATCAATTCGGGTTTAAACCGGGTCGGGTTCGGTTTAGGTTCGGGTCGGGTCGGGTTCGCTAAAAAACTCAAAAACTAAACCCAATTCCAACCCTACGGGTTTAAACGAGTCCAATAGGGGTATGCCTCCCATCGGGTACTACCCGTACCCGGGTCCGGGTCGGGTACACTGGGTCGGGTCCGAACCCGGTTTTTAATGCCCACCTCTACCTCCAAGTATAGAGGTTCATCGTTCATCAACCATATTTTTTTAATATATTTTATTGATAAATATAAGTGGAAGAAAAAGAAATAGTATCAAAGGAAAAATAAATTAGTATATTTAATTGAGATATCAAAAGATATGAGGAATGAGATGTGAGAGGTTTAAAAGAAATATATATAAATTTAGAAAATAGTGTTCTTTCGAATATAAATTATAGGATGAGGATGGGGAATAGGGATGGCAATGAGGCGGGTTTGGGACAGATTTAGGTAATCCCAACCCTATACCCGATTATAAAAATGTGTCCAATATCCCGCCCAAAATCCGTTCGGTATGCATCGGCCATTTACCTGTCGGGTATTGACATACCCACAGATAAGCGGGTATACTCGTTAATTTCATGAACAATACCCTATATCTGTCGGGTATCTTTTCGACATTTTGACCAAACCTCTTTGTCACTATTTCTTTTTGACCAAATCTATTTGTTAACATGACGTCTTGTTAACTCTCTTTCAATAGCGGATAGAGTTCGAAGGAGAATCAAAAGTTTAATTGTTGAGTTACTCGACTAGAATACTAGAAGAATAATCGAATGAGATGAATATGGAACCAAAGAACTTGAAGATAAAATATATGATTAAAATCACTAAAAAATAATATAATATAATTAAACTAAGAAATAAATAAAAGTTATTTGGGGTGTATAATATAATGAATGCTCTTAGGTGCAACATACCTTTCGAGTTAAAGAATGATTCTTAGTAAAATCCTAGTAAACTTAGTCGAAAATTGTATCCACAAATGGTGATAAAGTTCATTTTACCGTTTAATTCAACTCCCTCTGCACTCTGAAACCAATAACATAAAAATTTGTTAGTGTGCTAATGCACCCAAATTTCTCATGCCTGAAACCACCTTTAAGTTATTAAGGTAGATAACTGCTTATCAATCACATCTCGTGCAACACTAGAACTCCCCCCTCCCCGCGTTTTCTTGTTTCTTGGAAACTTGACCGGTTTGCATGAGTGCAACTAATCTAGTTCGTAATTTCATATAATCAGCAAGAAATCGGACCAGAGTGTATGGAATTCTTCATCATGTAGCCTAAGAGATTAAGCAAATATGGTTGGCTAGAGTCAGTTGTAAAACATATTTTTGGGATAGAACTCAACTGATCATATAGTAATCAACTTAAATGAAATCTCTAGTGATTCAAATCGATCTCTTTAAGCAATCTCGTATCTTGAATCTCAGCACGAATGGCCTAGTTTAGGATTTAAAAACTAGAGAGAGAGAAAGAGAGATCTGTTATGAAATCAAGTGTTAACATAGATCGAAATGACGAATCTAGCCATAACAAGGTTATGGCTAATTGGGATACAAGGAGCCCATCTAAGGACCAATCACGGGCAGTTCCTATAACATACGCTTCCTACGAACTTTAGAAGGCACATATATAATAGTTTAAAAATAGATTTGACAAAACAAGGGGGTTGAGTAATGGGTTAATATAAATCCTTCTAAAACAGAGCATCAATTTGGTTTGGTCAAAACGGATTCAGACCATAACTGGTTTCAGGTTGAAACGGGTCTTCTAAAAGACATAATGAGGTATCAAATGAGTTCACCCGTTATGGTGAGCTGCCAGTGCCAACCCATTTGGACCTGTTCTAAATCTGCAAGTGTCATAAGAGCAACCTAGTCCTAATTTGAGTAGTACCCAAGTCAACCCGTTTCTTATGATCGGTCATGATACACCATGCCCAAAAAAAACTCATATATTTACCTTTTAATGCGGTTATCATCGCCTATCTTTTTTTATTGCACAACATGTGGGATGAATGACATACAAATAAAAAGAAGAAAAACAAACCACGCATACATTTGAATTTATCAGAAGAAACTCATGCAGATCGTATTTCTTTCAAAAGCTTGGAACAAAAGGAAACCATGACACCATTTCAACACCCCTAACTTTACATTTATTCTGTACAAAAGAACACCACCTATCTTGTCAAAAAAATCTATTGAGTCAACAAAACTAGCTACAATCGGAAAACGCAAACGAGAATCAATGAATGAAATGGACGTGAAAGACCTAAATCGCACTTTACAAACAAACAAGGAAATGTAGGAGAATTAAGAAGCGTATCTTATGTTCAAAGGAGATGTGGGTCCGGCTCCAGCATGTAGTGCCTTCACGATTGCAACAAACTTGGATAAACCACTTTCACTGAACCACTTCAGCTTCCAAGTCACAGGAACAGAAGCTGCACCCTGGTTGTTTAGTGATCCGTTTTCTGGTTTCCAGGGCAAGTTTATAAGGGAGAGCTCTGATGTATCCGGGTTGAGGGTTAATGACACACAAAAGCCCTCTTTCGTGTCTATAACCTGAAAACAGAGGGACAATGGTTTGGTTTCATTAGCAGTAAACAAATGGGCCAACTGATCATTTCTAATTAAAGGCGGTGATTTTGACTCATTTACTTTTGAATGGTCGATTTGGATTGCGTTAGATCTCAAATTTGGTCAAGTAAAAAATTGAGCTAAAGGGACAATGGGTTACAGTTTAAACATATTAAAAGTCAGCCCATAGTCGGTTTTTTAACGCATATAACCTCCTAAATTGACTATATCTAAACAATTATACTATTATTGTACTAATGTTACTAATCTAATCATAGTTAATGCATTAATAAAAGTTAATGCCCATAGTTGGTCAACCCAACCAGGCGTAGCCTGTTTTAATCCAAACATGTGTAACCCAGCCCACCCCATCACGCACCTCTAGTCAATACTATGGTGAATGCTACCCATCTCCAATTATAACCATTTTTTCCAATCCATTTGTTATTATTAAAAGAAGAGTGACATATTGAATTAAACATATCAGCCACGAGATACCAATGTTGATCATCAAAACACAGTACACGGTGAACCAGGCTATAACTCACTCATGAATGTAAAATAAACCATCAAATAACCAAAATCCAGAAAATTAAGTGATGTTTTTACCATTTCCAATGCATTGACAATAGAACAGGATGTATCAAGAGAGAAATATGGAGTATAGGTGTCCTGGGAATCAAAACCGAACTGCGAGACATCCTCGATGCATACAAGCATATGCCCACCAAGAACAAACAATGATCTTGAAAACCATTGATTATCTGATACAGAGAAATAATATTTAAGGTACTACCCGTGTAAAATAATACAAGAAATAAAATTATTAGTATATGAGCATGAAAGTCTGTTATGCTAAATTAAGTTTTGTCATTTGTGACATTTGATCAATTATAATTACAGGTGGCAATCACGAGCCATTCACTTATAAATGGGTTGATCTAGGATTGAGCCTTATTTGAAGTGAGTGAAATTAAGGGAATAGGTCAATAGGGTGAAAAGTTAATTTCGATGCATACAACCTACTAAGTAATCTTTCTTAAAGATTTAGATAATTGTGGTAATGGATTGTTTCTATAATCATAATTAACACATTAATTAGTTATAAAAAAACTAGAAATGCACAAAAAAGTGTGTTGGTCAACAACACAACACCACTGGTTCCAACGTGTACTAAATTGACCTATAAGAAACACACATTCTGACCTAATATCCAACCAACCCATCTCGCCACCTCTAATATTCTTACAATGATGTTATAAACTTATGATTTCTGCAAAAGATAAAGACAAAATTACCTTTAAAATTCTCTTTTTCTGTATCTAGAATTTTAAGAGAGGCAAGAGTTGACTAAAATATAAATACCTTCAGATTATTGTTCCAAAATAGCACCATAGAATACTGTAGGATGTTTGTTTTTAATCCTCCACATACATCTCTTTCAAGCAAAGCAACCTGGATCTTGTCCAAACTGACATACAGACACAAAGCCATCCCATCAGAAAAATAGATTGGAATACACAAGTAAAATAAGAAAACTGTTGCTAATTTCAACCGTCTCATTAGGGGGTGCTTTGATTTGATTTCTGAAAACTACTTATCTTAATAAAATTATCTATTGTAATGTTTAAAAATAGATTCAGTTTCTGATTATCTAATTAATTACGGGCCAAATGAGCAATTTTGGATATAATCAGTTTCATACCTGCTGCAGATAAACTAATCATTTAAGCCTATAAGCAAATTACCTGTCCACACCCTATATTAACCTAACACGGGAGACTTCTGCTCCTTTTTCACAAACTGTTTCTCCCTTTTAACAAAGACGTCCTTATTAGTCAATTTATCTATTAGTTCCTTATTAATCAAGATTTGTTGGATACTCATAATTCAAAAATGTGATTATGATTATCTAATTATTACAACTTGAAATTCAGACACTAATTTTAACAGCCCATTCTAATCCAACTGATTATCTGATTCAGGTTTATTCACTACCACATAATCACTTTCAAAAATGCACATCGAAACGCCCCCACAAAGTGGTACAAAGTTTGATTTTATTAATGGTTGGTAATCACCTTATCAGAGGAAACCCTTTCTTCTTGGCATTTGACCGAAAGAATTCTAATATAGATATAAGCTTCCTTGATTTCTCTACACTCCTAGTTATGAACATATACCTTGCCCCTCGTTTAGCGTACACCCTATGACATCAAATGACAAGATCAAACTTACATATGAGACAAAAAGATACAAAAAATAAAATAATATAAACAGGTCACAGAGTAAATTAAATGTTCCATCCAGTACTCAAAAAGTAGCAAACTCTGTTGTCTTTTTATATGAATGTTGATAACAATTAACAAATACTGAACTCATCTGTCTTTGTTTGGATCTATCATATAACATTAAACGTTACGATAGAAAGACATTTGTCAAGCAACATTAAAGTGAATAGCCAATATGGATTATCATGGAAAGATTTTTATAATGAAATTAATTAGCTAAACAGTTGAAGTTTGCAATTCTATTCACATTTCTACAAAAACAGAACGAAATTGTTGCACAAGAAAGTAGAAAAAACCACGAAGCTCATTGGATGTTGGACAAAAGCAGCGTTGTAGGTTTGGAGCTAGAGGTGGCAATTTGGTCGATTCATGTATGTTTTATATCTAGTGGGTTAAGCAGGTAATAAAAAATATATTTAGGGTAACAGGTAAAATACACAAACACCTCAAATGTTCGCCCTGAGTGCATCTTCAATGCTTGATTTTGACAAACTAAATAATAGATAAATATACTGTATTTTAACAAATAGTGCTTCATTTGTTCCATCACGACCCATACCAAAAATTGCCCGTCTTGACATGTTACCCGACCCACCCATATTGCCACCTTTAGTTAGAGTGAGTATTGAAGTGCAGACTCACTCACCTCACTGCCTGAAGTCCTAAACCTACTAAAACCTCTCTGAAATCATCAGTACCGAGGCAACCTATTAGACTCGGACTAGATCCTGCAAAATGCCAATGAAATAATCTGAGTGGAGAGAATACACGCATGCATAAAGATTTTAACCAATTCTTATTTGCATAATGGTCATACCGCAACGAACCTAACCTGACCCATCATGCCGACCATTGAGAAGCACAACATACAGCTTCTGTTCACAGCTAAGTAATAATGACATTCCGCTGTCAATCAAGAAATCAGAAAAAAATCATTATAAGGGACTAAATACTAAACTGCAGCTATGAATCATATTATCATAAATATCACGGGAAGTTAAAATTGTTAAAGACGGTAAAATCATTAAGCTTAATCAATGATACATGTAAGAAGTTGACTCGCATTCAGGAACCATATAAAAACACAGACCATAAATTGATAAAGACTGAAGAAAGCCCCATTGTATCAGTCTACAAGAAAGCCAAATTGTGCTTTAGAAAAGAACCATGTTTACTCGCCACGAAAGTATGTATCTAGTTTCATTAATACCAAATTTAGCTCAACACATGCCTATTGACGCGAGTGTTAAAAAAAAATTTAAACAATGATTCGATGTAGAAAAACTATGTTCCTTTTAGGCATTTTAAAAATATACCAGCATGCTTTTTTGGATAAATTCGGCATAACCGAAAGTGGATATATACTTATGTGGCCTCCACAATCCACATACACTAAAATTTCCCACCAGACTCCAAAACTATGATTTGTTTTACCGTTACCTTTTATCCTTATCCTTTTGAATTCTCCCATACATCATTTAGGTATAGAATTATCTTTAAGCTCAGAAGTTGCAAGACCACTCATAGAACAACTTTATAAGATATGTTGATAAAGACGGTACCTTTTAATGCACCCAGATGGATCCTCAAGCAAACAAATGCAAGACAAATATTGCCTACATGTTTCTTCAACCCCAAAATCTGCAAGATCTACATTGAAGTACTTTAAGATAAATTCTTCTGTCCCAAGGCCTGATGGGTTGTTTTCAGGAAGATTCCCTCCTGCATCAATAGAGTGCATTGCGTCAACTAGGGGTAGAAGATCAGGTGGGTTGAGTGGAACGTGTAATGGGTCAAGAAGACTAGATGTTGTTATGGGTAGATATGTTGCTGGGTAAAACTGGCTTGCCCTTATACCCTTTGTCCAAACAATTCAACCTTTACCTAAATAACTAGTGAGTCATATATAGTTACGAAAATTATATTATTTCAACAATAATATAAAATATTGAGTTTTTATGTGTTGAAAATACTCTTAGGTGTATTTCAACCCATTTGACACGTCTCCTTTTAAAGCTCCTGAATTTACCGGTTTGACCTAGTAGAGATACAAAACATAACCCAAATTAATCGATCCATAAGTAAATACATTGAAATTGCAACCTATACCGTCAACCAGCATCTGGTAATCATTCATGCTAGCCTCTTGCCAACAGGGCTCATGTACATCATGTCCACTGCAGTTCAATTTATGTGAATCATTAGCGCTTGATTCTGCCATCTTATCCTTTAGTGATACAACCCTCGGTTTTAATTTTCGCTTGCACATTTTCTTCTCTAACCAATTTGCTTCTTGCTTCATGAGACCGACTATTTCACCATCATGCAGACTTCCTTTATAAATGTTGTTGCCTAATTTTTCAAAATCCCCAAGTTTTATAGGACACGAGTCACTTTCCAGCGTTTTCTGTAAATCTTCACAAGATACAACCGTTAAGCTATCCATACTTCTTGAAATATCAGCATCTGTTGATTCATTATGAATATGTGATCCATTTTCCCCATAATCATCTCCACTGTCACTGGTAGAGCTATCAGAAGAAGCTACTGAATATGACTCAGCAGATAATTGCAGAAACTCTTCCTCCAAATTATGGCGGCGATGAAGAATGTCTTCTTGATAATGAGGTGGTGATCCTGCATAGACTGAGGGCGAATGAGCTTCAAAACTATCACCCACAGTTTCCAAGATTGCCATTTCAGGTCCTTCAACTTTGATGCCATTGTCAGAACACGGCCCCTCATCTTCTGGTGGTGGAATATTTCTAGCGGTATCAACCCTTTTATCATAATAGGAATTCAATTTCATATGGTCTGAAGTCGACCCATCTTTGGTTTCATATGATGCAGTATTGACAGACAAATCATCATATGGGTGATAAGATTCTTGTACTTCCATATGGTGTTCATCATCAAAAACTTCAGCAGAAGAAGAAACATATCTTGATCTATTACCAAAATGCTTTAACCTTCTCTGTTTTCTAGAACCATTTTCTTTGTTAGGAACTATGGTTTGTATATCACCCTTCACATGATCATCCGAAACCTGAGTCATCCACCGTTGAAACTCATCCAGCCATAAAGCGGAATTCTCTTTTTTCAGAAACTCAATTTTTTTCATGAAATCAACGATATCAGCTTCCTTATTTGAGTCAACAATCTCCTGCTTCGCTCGATCCTCATCATCACAAGTAATAGACTCATTATCAGAATATGCAATAGTGCTTGCTGTTTCACTTTCGATACTGGCAACACGAGACAGCTTCTTCTGAAAATAGGTCAGAAAATAATCACTCAAGGAAATTCCAAAAGCATTATCTTTTTCCTTGCATAATTATGTAAACTTGTACCAACTTTCAAATTATGAACGAACTTTAGAGGGTGTTTGGATTTGCGTTTTGAACTGATTTGCGAGTTGAAGTCAAGATAATCAGTTGTAAATCTTTGGATAAACTGATTCTGCCTCGACTATCTGATTGTTTACGAATCAGTTGACAATCATTTTCATACCAGCTACAATAAACTAATTCTTGAATGGCAATATGACATACCAGATTTACCTAGTTGCCCCTTCTTTTAACCTGATTTGATGGACATTTACTCATTCCACCTCACTTCATTCACAAAAAAGTATCATTTCTAGTAATTTAATTTATCAATTGCTTAAATAATCAGGATTTGTCATACACTCAACAATTAATTATCTAACTAATACAGTTTCAGACAACACAAACAAATCCAAACACTCCTACACTCATTATTAACATTGATTATCAGATTCTGATTATATATCACACAATCACAGTCAAAAGGCACATAGCACCCATCTAATAAAGTTTACAGTTACACTATCCAAAAACCACATTACTAATTACCAACCATTTTTGCGTTAACACTCCCCTCTGCTTCAGCATCGTCTCTGACTGGGGAATAAAATCCGAAGCTAGCTGGTTGCTTATGCCTACGTGCAATAATAATCTGTCGCTTCCAGACCTCTCTAGTTGAGATCTTCTTGTCATCCAATATCAGCTGCAAATTACAGAAAAGAGAACCTTAAATGCTTCATTTGTTACAGATGAGTGAAAGATATTAAACAATACTATCTTTATTTTTCGAATTCTTACTTTATCGGGATCAGAGAAGAAGCTATACAGTTGTGCTCTGTACCAGTTTGCAGAACATACTGGATTTCCTTCTAACCACAGATTCTGTAGTGAAGGAAGACCAGCTAGGAGTTCCAACTCTGAAAAGTTAGAAATAATATTGTAGGAAAGATCAAGCCCTTCAAGTGATTTTAGATTCTCCACCCCACGAATGGTGGTAAGAGCATTGTTCCTCAACACCAGTTTCACAATTTGACATGAGATCTGCATGCAAGAATATTGCTCCATAAAAACTAGTTTCAAATATTGAAAAGATATGTTCATAAGCATAACCATGCATGCCAAAGATAATTTCAACTTGTAGGTGCATCCAAGATGTTAAGAGAGATCAAGTATTCAGGTATGAGGAAGATAAGTAGTCAACCAACTTGACCAGCTTTATCAACAGAATACTTACATAAATAAGTCAAAACACAATAGCATTAAAAACCCTGAAAAATCTCATTGGATTATGAAAATAGAATTGTTGTATATTTTACTAAGTAACCCAAATAACATGACCATATACCTTTTACGGTTAACTAGTAAAATAGTCAACAGCTGTATCTCCACAATCAAAACAACCAATAATAGTATTTCGTTGAACAATATAGATAGAAATATTGTAAGTTGTAACATTATAACTAGGGATTATAAGATATGATTTATGCTTGGATTATCGTGCAGGGGTTAAGCATACATGGAGAGAACCTAACTCTCAAAAATGGTCAATTAGGAGAGACTGCTACCTCTCGAAAGCAAGCTGATTTTGTAAGTTTAACAGTTACTAATTATTTAGGTCCTCTAGTATCAGATCAATAGGTATGGGACGAACCATCAAATGCCAAAGGATTATGTTGTGTGCAACTTATTCCCATGCTTTCCATGGCCACGTAGTCCATGCACTATCCAAGAGGGCAACGTGGGGTCTGTAGTAGTGGGTCTAGTAAAATTGTGGTCGTCTTTGTTTAACGTCCTTTGATTGTAAGCCTATAAAAGGGTCAAGTCGGTTTAAGTTTTAAGGAAGGAATATTATGAATGGATCTCCTAAACCTCCCAACTATCTTTTGTTTCTTTTTATTTCCTCTTCTTCCCAAAATTGGAGCATATCATTTGGCATCAAAGCCAGGTTCTATTATGGACACTCATAACCTAATCGATGACAAATTCTACGGGAGCTTAAGTGAGGTGTTGGCTCAACACGGGTCAAGTCACAATCAGATAAAAGCTACCCTACAAGCCATTCTCATCATAATTCCATTTATTGAGAACAACATGAGCCAAGCCAACACACCCCTTCTCCTAACTGTTTACCCTAATTCGAGTCAGTTCATTTCAGTTCCCTCTGTTTTCCTTCCAATGTGGCCGATCCTGGTTGTTCAACCGCTCATCAGCTTCCTGCACCATCAACCCACACCGGAATGAACCCCATCCCAGACACGTCTACTAAGGTTTCTCTACCAAAGCCTTCTCCCCCGTTTTTTTCTTCTCCATCAGCTTCTTCTCAACCCTTGGTGCCAAATTTTATAAGATTAAGAGAAAATGCTTTGTGAGTGTTTTTGTCTCCGACACTATGGAGAATGGAGATTGGTAGCTTAAGACATCATCCAACCATCCTGTAAAGACATCATAAAACAATCTGAAATTGTTCATTGGTGACCACAGTGGGATGGTAATGTAGATGTCATAGAAGTGTTCCTTGTTAGTTTCATCTGTGACACAAACTGCCCTACAAACAAGTGGTGCTCACGATGGGGCTCCGCCACGAGTCGTCCAAGAGCAATTAGAAGAACAAAATGGCACCCACCGTGGCGCAATGCTCAAACTTACTCGGATATCATACTTGAGGACAAGAACGTTTCAAGGCGGTGGGATTGTTGTGGAAAACTTCTTCCCAAGCTTTAAATGGCCACGTAGTCCATGCCCCATCTAAGAGGGCAACGAAGGGTCTATAATCTTCTGCATGACTGCATGTTTCCTTCAATTCCTTTGTTGGTTAGTTAATTTTCCTAAGTATCTAGTAGTAATGGGTCTAGTAAAATTGGGGTTATCTTTGTTTAACTTCTTTGATTGTAAGCCTATAAAAGGGCCAAGCCGGTTAACATTATTAGTTAGGAATGTTATAAATTAATCTCCTAAGCCTCCCAATTACTTTCTATATCATTCTTTTTCCTTATCTTCCTGAAATTAGACCACATCATACTACTTTCATGTAGGGGCGCACTTAGTATTTTGCTGAGGTATCAAGTACAATATGTGCTTAACCAATTATGTAGATTTATGGACATAATAACCAAACACCTGCTGAACCTTAAATAGTTTTATACTTTTATTCTCCTTATGATCAATTCAGCTGCTATAGTTAATGGTTAAGGGTTACCTATCATATGCTCCTAAACCAAAACCAGTGCACATTAACCATATGATTAGAACTTAGAAGTACAAAAATATACTTGAAGAGCTTTAGTGATTTAAATCAGGCTTTGGTAATAAAACACTCTTCATCAAATGTGTTGCCTTCATTTAGAGAAAAAATGCACAATAAACCAAAAGAAAAGAGCCTACACAAACAAAATCTCAATCACCACTATTTTACACATTCCTATAGCTGTCGAGACTAACTATTTGAACTTGATGAATATTTGCATTTAAACAAGCTTGATGTATGTCAACCATGAATACATGTGACGTCTCTGCAACATTTCAAAGTTCAATCGAAGTTCTAATCCAAAACTAGTTCAAAAATTTCCAAAGTGAATGTACCAAATGTCTATAGGAGTATTGTAGATATGATAAAGTTGCATAAGCATATATATTGTGACCAGGTACCCATAATGATCTTTGTGTGCGCATGAATGAATACGTTTATCCATTTGGTTACAGAAAAATTGTGCAATTCAAAAGTTGTGCATTTAGATTGTTAGATTACCAAGTATTCCAACTCATTGCTTCAGCAAGTATATGGCACTTGATTCAAAACCACATACAACTATTTCATGTAAATACACAACTCAACAACTGCACGACTTAAAAAAAACACCAATAAACGTTACCTTACTAAACGATGCAATTGTTCTCAATTGATTAAAACCAAGGTCCAGGTGCTTCAACTTGCTACATCTCCATAGATTATCCACTTTAGCAAACTTGTTCCTACTTAAATCAAGGGTTTCAACAACAGGCAGGAGCCTCAAGGAATCATCCATCAAAACCAAGCCATTATAAGCACAAGAAACAAACGAAAGCCGCTTCCACTGAGGAGAGTCCTCTATCTCAGCAATTCTACTAGCAAAAACATGCCGAAGTGCATCCTATTTCACCTCAACAAAAACAGAACATCATGTCAATCCTATCATAATCAAAAATTAAGAATCCGAACAGTCTGATACTCTGATAACTGAATAATAATCAGGATAATCATAGGATGCAAAATCAATCTGACAATCATACAGTTGAATTGTGACAGATAATCTTCTCCAGAGTATGCCTAAGTTCAAGGAGCCCCCGAGCAGCAGATGTGGAGAGATCACATCCTCGCAGCTCGAGAACCTTCAACCGACCAAACGGCAGCAAGCACAGAGGCGTAGGATCTCTACACGACTGCGGTGGAAGAACCGACACGACTTTGAGCGACGTAAGTATCCGGAGGATCCGCCGGAGCTGCTCAAGCGCGCGGTGATCGCCGAGGTCGGAGACATAAGCACGAAGGTAATCCACCGGCGCTCCGGCGAGAAGGCGTTCAAGCTCCGCCAACGACTCGAGCCTCGATTGCACGTAGTGAAGGCCAACGGGATTCAGCTTCAGCACAAGCGTTCCTTCGATCAACGGTCCGGCGTTGTTCTCGACGAAGTGAACGAGTGATTCGAGGTAGCGATCGCCGGTGACGATTGCAGTCATGTTATGGTGAGTCAGATGTAGGAGATGAAGTGAGGGTTTACAATAGTCATTGTGAGGTGAAATCGATGGGAACACGTTGCAGTGGTTTTCGCTGGCAATTGCATTTGTGAATCATCAAATTGAATTGAATATTTGTGTGAAATTGATTGGGATGAAAGGTTCAACGAAGGAATCAAAAGTCTGGGGTTTACATCAAGATTTGGTTTATTTGAAAAGTTTTCAATCATTATCGGATAGGAAGAAAGCTTTGGCTTTTGTTATTCATATACATCTAATAATAATAATAACATTACAGAAAATTAGGAATCTTTAGTTTGATTAAAATTTTGACTTTAATTCTAGTGGATTTTGTCGGTGTTTTGTAATTGTTTGATTTTGAATAAAATTTATGGGCCTGGTTAAAAATAAATATATCGTAAGAGTAGCTAAAATTAGCACGTTGTAATGCTATAATTGGAACTAAAAAAAATTACGTTGTGCCGGCTTAGTTTTTAATAAATTTATGTCAAAACCTGGCTAAAAATAAAGATGTTAGTAACACTTCAGATCATGACAAGTAATGTAGGTTTTTAATTATGGTGACACTTGTGATTAACTACTTTATGTTTTATGTGTTAAACATTTGTTGCTATGGGTAACATCAATATCCATATCCATATTCATATAGATCTATTCCACATCCATATTCATATATATATATATATATATATATATATATATATATATATATATATATATATATATATATATATAATATATATATATATATATATATATATATATATATATATCCTAGATTATAAAGCATATGAATTATACTTAAACTAAAATCTTATAACATCCTTCTACCATGTAAAGCACATGACTTATACTTTAACTATAATCTTATAATATCCTTTATAACATCCTTCCACCCTTTAGTGACATTTTTTGCTTGGTCTCATTCATAGTTTAAGTACATGTATCAAGAAATGACTAAATCTCTCAAACTATGTGAATCTATTGAATGGAATGAACCTGTTTTCATGAGCAAGGCTGCATGCCTTATAGTGTGGGTCAACTGTTAGGGGTTAGCTACCATAATAGATGTTTACTGACAGGGGTAAGCATTTATCGTCAATCATATGTTTGGGCTCTTGCTTTGTGCAAACCCAGTTTATAAAAAGATGAAAGATAAAGAATGAAAGAAAGATAATAAACACGATAAATGATATTATAATAGTCATATGACTTATATGAATTATAATTGTGTGTTCATTAAATAAAATAAAAGTATAATTTCTATACACACACACACAAACACACACTCAATATATATATATATAATATATATATACATATATACATATATATATTATATATATATATATATATATATATATATATATATATATATATATATATATATAATATATATATACATATGTTGGATCTAGAGAGGCTGTTGCAACCAAAACTAAGTCACTTAGAAGATTTTGAGTACAATATACAAAGGACTTCCGAAGCCAAGTGTAGAACTTCCGAAGGAAGAAGGAGCTCTTCCGAAGTCTAAGTGTAAAATACACTTCCGAAGGAAACTCCAACTTCCGAAGACAAAGAAGCTACTTCCGAAGATCAAGACTTAAAGACAAAGATCTGAAGTCAACTTCCGAAGTACAAGAAGTCCTCAAAGCCTCGGAAGCATAGAAGCATCTTCCGAAGTATAAGTGGCTTCGGAAGAACTTGTTCTTCCAAAGCCAGTTAACCTTCGGAAGACACTTCTATTATCCAGTGGACATAAGTATGGCCTGTCTGACACTCCGCTGCAAATCTCTGATATACTGCATGGCGTTTTCTCAAAAGCCATGTAGTTGACCATACTTTAATCTACTGTTTACCTTTTTATGTTAAGTACAGTTGTCATCTTTAGTTGGTGACAAAAGGTAAGTCATGGACATGTCATGACTACCATATCTTAGATAATACTTTATCTAAGATACCTTAACTATAGCATTGTAGTATATGCTTTAGTCGTAGGTTTCCAGCTGGTATCAAGTATAACCGGCTGTAGGATCTAGTATATATAGTTTTTCATTGTAACTCTTGTTTTATGCTTGTAAGTGTCTTGTAATCTTGAGTTGAGAAGTAATATATACAAGTACCTTGAAAATACTTCTGCTTGTTCTTTTGATTACTTATTATATTATTATCAACTCTTGTTAAAGGCATTGCTTCATCTCATTTGAGTGTTATTATAAGTGAGTTTGAGAGAATCACAAGTGTTTAAGTGACAAAACCGATCCTGCAATTGGTATCAGAGCTTTTAGGCTCTTGATTGTGAGATCTTACCATCCTAATCAACCAGTTTTTCACTCCTCCTTATACCTCACTCAAAAATGTCCCTCAACAAATCTGAAGTTGAGATGGGAACGATGACCAAAGCTCCCATCATCGCCCCTGAAAACTTCAGGTCTTGGAGCAGAAGAATGGAAGGCTTCATCAGATACCAGGATAGCAAGATGTGGCAATCCATCGTTAATGGCCCGTATAAGCCAAAAGTTGCTGGTGGAAACGGTGCCATGATCGAGAAGGCCGTTGAAGATTATTCTGATGAAGACAGGAAGAAGCTTGACATAGACAGCAATGCTATGACTGTTCTTATGACTGCAATCCCAAACTCCATCATGGTGGGGTTTGAGCATTGTAAGTCTGCCAAAGAACTCTTTGATGCTCTTGCTCAAATGTACTCAAGCTCGAATGATTCAAAGAAGGACTCACTGAAGCAGCAGTTTGAGAACTTCACCTATGTTGCTGGAGAGACTCTTAGCCAGCAATATTTCAGGTATATGGATCTTATCTCTTCCCTTGAATCTGTGGGAATCACTCATGAACTTAGAGACCTCACTAGAAAGTTTATGAGTGCTCTACCTAATGAGTGGACATTCTACTATGTCTCCATCAAGAGAACAGAGAATTTGAATACACTCACCATGACCGAACTCTATGGGATCCTTGATGGATACCGTTTGGAAATGGAAAGCAAGAGGGGTCACCAAGCAAGCAGACCCTTGAGCCTTCCTGCTAGCAACGCTTTAATGGTTGCTGAAGGCTCAGGCATCTCCCAGTCTCAGCAGTACCTGACCTACACCCACACCCAGCAGCCATCTTGTTCATCTGGGCCTTACATCACATTTCCTGAGACTCCAAGGTCTCATCAAGCTCAGCAAAGCTCCTTTCAGGAGGGCTGTGCATTTGTCTCAGGGAGTGGACACTCCAATGATCATCAATTCTGCTTTGATGATCTTGAGTGCTTTAGCCCGGATGACATAGAGTATGTGGACATAGTCCAACAAATGGCTCTTCTAACCTACAGAGCGAAGAAGTTCTTTAAGAGAACTGGAAGGCAATTCCCTTAAAACCCAATCACCAGCAAGTTTGGGTTTGACAAAAGCAAGGCTAAATGTTATAACTGTAACCAGCTTGGCCATTTTGCAAGGGAATGCAAGTCTCCCAAGTCCAACCCGGGAACCTCACAGGCCTCCACACATCCTTCTACACCAAAGCCCAACGGAAAGTCAACTGAAACAGCAGCAATGGATCAAGAAGTTGACTGGAGCTTTATGGTTCAAGATGTGACTCCTGCTCAAGCACTTATGGCAGAAACAGATGAAAATAAGGTATATGAACATCTCTGTACCCCTGCTTGTATTGCTAAGGTTAAATTGTACCAGGACTATAATATGGAAATTAAATCTGATATTGAGTCTTTAAATGTTTTAAAATCTGACTTTAAAAGAGCTGAATCTGACTACCAAAAGAAAATTGAGGAGTTAGAGAAAACTGTGTCTCTCTTAAAACATGAACACACCAACTACAAGACTTAAATCAATGATTTAATATCCAAATTGATTGAGGCTCAAGCCCAGCTTGTCACTGCTGAGGCTCAAGCCAGGAAGTATGCTGTTTCCGAGCAAAACTTCCAAGCCATTCTTCGCATCATCCTCTCACTCTAAACTTTGTTATCAAAACAAAAGTGGGTTGAAACCAATGAAATTGCTCCACCACACTCTTATGAGTCTGTAAGACAACCAAGGTGTGGTACTGAAGAGCAAGAGGTTCCATCTGTTGACCCACCTTCTCAAGAGTCAAAGAGTGATGCAACTATGGAGACCATGACCATCACAGGGAAGGAACAGGTAATTGTGCCCTCCCCAGCAAATGATGATCAAACCCTAACCACCAAAGCCAGAAGAAGCAGGGCTAAAGCAGCCAGAAAAACTGCCAAGAAGGTGGCTGAATCCAAACTGAAGATAGACCCAAAGCAAAATGGTGTATTCATATCAGCAGGATTTCAGGTGGTTGGACCTTCTGATTCAGGAAAAGAGTATAGTACCAGTACTCCTATCCTACCAAAGGATCAGAAGTTAAAGGGAAAGGTTGCTGATGAGGAGAAAAAGAACAAGAAACAGCAACCCTCTCATTCCCAGAAAGTTAACATTGCATGCATAATGTGTGGTCTGCAAAACCATATGGCTAAAGATTGTTACTACAATCCTGCTAGCACACATTATGCAAATAATGTTAAAAGAGAAGGAGTTAGGGAAGGTTTTACATTTGGACCATATCAAATGGTTCAACTGATGAAAAAGGGAAAGCTTGTTTCCGAAGCAAGGCTTCTCTCGGAAGAAAACTCTTCTTCCGAAAGGAAAAAGGCTTCGGAAGTTAAAGCTACAAAGACTCAGAAAATTAAAGAGTCCCCTTGAAACCATCCCAGAAGAAGACTGCTTCGGAAGAAAAGGTGGTGAAGGTCTCTTTCGAAAAGAAAGAAGCTTCGGAAGAATGCCAAGCTACAAAAGCTTCAACAAGCTCATCTTCTATGATCAACCAAGGGATGGAATGGAAGATCAAGGAAGATGATGTAGCCCAAACCTCTTCTTCAAAGACATCAATTGAACCCCCATGCATAAATTTTGGTTCAATCATGTCACTCACATTGGAAGAACCCAAGACCAACAAGGCTTGGGTTTCCAATCAAAACTAATTACTTCACCTTATGTGCAGGGACATCCATATGACAAGAATAACAACATTTGGATTGTAGATAGTGGATGCTCCAGGCACATGACAGGGAACGGATCTCTCCCTTCAACAATTTCAACATTATGATGGAGGTCCTGTCTAGTTTGGAGGTGAGGCAGAGGATATATTTCTGGCAGAGGGAGTATATCCAATGGAAAGTTAAAAGTTGACAAAGTTAATTTTGTCAAACAGCTTGAACACAATCTGTTAAGTGTTTCTCAATTCTGTGATCAAAAGCATCAAATGCTTTTCACAGAACATGAGTGCATCATCTCATCCTCAAACCTGGGATGACAATTCCTGAGGAATTGGTGCTTCTTAGATCTCCCAGGAGAGGGGATATGTACAAGCTTGATATGAACAATGCTTCCCCAATGGGAGAAGTATCATGCTTTCTTTTTAAAGCTGATGGTGATGAGTCAATACTATGGCATAAACGAATGTGTCATGTCAATTTTAAGACAATGAATAAATTGGCTAAAAATAACTTGGTACATGGTTTGCCTAAAAAGGAATTTTTCTGTAAAGATAACTGTGTTGCTTGCCTGAAAGGGAAACAACACAGGTCTTCTCATAAATCCAAAGTTGTTAACTCTATCACCACTCCATTACACTTATTGCACATGGATCTATTTTGTCCCACAAGTATAATGAGCATTGGAAGGAAATCATATTGCCTTGTGGTAGTAGATGATTTTACTAAGATTTACATGGGTATTATTTTTAAGAACTAAAGATGAAACTGCTGAAACTTTAAAATCTTTTATTCTTAAAATAGAAAATCAAGTTGATCACAAGGTTAAAAATATTAGAAGTGATCAAGGGACTGAGTTTAAGAACTTTGTTCTTGACTCATTTGTAACTCAAAAGGGATTGCCAGACAATACAGTGCTCCTAGAACTCCTCAACAAAATCGTGTTGCTGAGAGGAGAAATAGGACACTTATTGAGGCTGCTCGGACTATGTTAGCTGATTCAAAGCTGCCTCTAACATTCTGGGCAGAGGCAGTCAGCACTGCATGCTATGTGCAGAACAGAGTTCTTGTAGTAAAGCCACATGGAAAGACCCCTTATGAGTTATGGAACAAGAGGCCACCGTTCATTGGCTTTCTAAGGTCCTTTGACAGCAGGTGTACCATACTTAACACAAAAGACAATTTGGCAAAATTTGCTGAAAAGTCAGATGATGCTATCTTTGTTGGATACTCCTCCTATTCTAAAGCATACATGGTTTATAATATTAAAAACCAACAATTTGAGGAATCTTCCAACATTGTAGTTAATGAGCACACTCCTTGTGTTAGGGGGAATTGCCCTGATCATATCTTTGATTTAGAATTGTTTCCAAACTATTCTAAACCATCTTGTGAGAATGTTTCAGCTGGAACAGGTGCTCAAAGCAATTCTGATGAAGATCAGCTGTTTGAGCTTCCCAGACCTACTCCAAGAGCTACATCAAATCAAGTTCCCGCTATTGAAAGATCTGACAGCATAACCATTTCAAGAGATAGTGGAACTTCAACAAGGGATTCACCTGATGATTTCAAATCTCTTCAAGTGATCCTGCACAACACAAGCTGATGGAAGCAACATTTTGAAGGAACATGCAACTGTTAATGATGCTTCACAGCAAAGAAATGATGATGTTTCTCTTTCATTCAATCAGTCCTCATTGAATGAGCTTGAAACAACAGCTGGACCAAGTATTCAAGCTCCTGAGCAAAATATGTCCAACTTGGACCTATCTTTGCAACTGGAGGTGATTCCAAGACTCAGAATTCACAATACTCATCCAGCTGAAAACATCATAGGGGAAGTCTCTGAGGGTGTGAGAACAAGAGGACAAACTCATAATGGGAATGTCTGCTTGTACTCATGCTTCTTATCCCAAATGGAACCCAAGAAGGTGGAGATGCCTTGAAAGATAGTAGCTGGGTTGAATCAATGCAAGAGGAGCTGCTTCAATTCAAAAGACAAAAGATTTGGAACCTATGTCCGCTACCATCTGGTCAAGTACCTATAGGCACCAAATGGGTATTCAGGAACAAAAGAGATGATAGAGGCTTGATTATCAAGAACAAGGCAAGACTGGTGGTTCAAGGATACACTCAAGAGGAAGGAATCGATTATACTGATGTCTTTGCACCTGTTGCAAGACTTGAGGCAGTTAGGATCTTCCTTTCTTATGTTGCATCCAAGAATTTTACTGTCTACCAGCTTGATGTCAAGTGTGCCTTTCTATATGGGGATATAGATAGGGAAGTCTATGTATGCCAGCCTCCAGGATTTGAAGACCCACAGCATCCAAACTATGTGTGCAAGTTGGATAAAGCTCTATATGGGCTGCACCAAGCACCTAGGCTGTGGTATGAGACTTTGTCTCAATTTCTCCTGAAGAATGGTTATACTAGAGGTACCATTGATAAGACTCTCTTCATTAGAAAGTCTGGGAAAGACATTTTGCTAGTTCAAGTCTATGTTGATGACATCATATTTGTTCCTCAAATGACCAAATGTGCAAAGACTTTGAGAGCATTATGAAGAAGAAGTTCGAGATGAGTTCTATGGGAAAAATGGACTTTTTCCTTAGAATTCAGGTAAAGCAATTGAAGGAAGGGTTCTTCATCAATCAATATAAGTATGTCAATGATATCTTAGAGAGATTGATATGAAGGATTGTAAAGCAGCAAAGACACCCATACTCAGAAACCATGATCTCTGCCCTGACTCTGAGGGGAAGGATACTGATCAACATCAGTATAGAGCAATCATTGGTTCTCTGATGTATCTCACAGTAAGTAGACCTGATATCATGTTTGCAACTTGCATCTTGGCAAGATATCAGGCTGCTCCAAAGGTGTCTCACCTAATTGCTGCCAAGAGAATCCTCAGATACCTCAAAGGAGCACCTAAATTAGGTCTCTGGTATCCAAGACATAGTGATTTTAATCTCTATGGTTACTCTGATAGCGATTATGGTGGCTGCAACATCAACAAGAAATCAACATCAGGTGGATGTCAATTTCTTGGTGGAAGGATCATCTCATGGCAATGCAAAAAGCAATCTGTGTCTCTACATCAATGGCTGAAGCTGAATACATTGCTGCTGCTAGTTGCTGTGCTCAGCTGCTGTGGATTCAAAACCAGATGATAGACTATGGATTCAACTTCATGCACTCCTATCCACATTGACAACAATAGTGCTATATCTATTACTGAAAATCCAGTGAAGCACTCCAAGACAAAGCACATTGATATCAGGTATCATTTCATTAGAGATATTCATGAGAAAAAATCTTATCAAACTAATCAAAGTTGATTCAAATGAACAATATGCTGATTTGTTCACTAAGCATTTGATGAACAGAGATTTAAATATCTCATTACAGCTATTGGGATGATAAACATTGATTGGTTAATCTCAACTGAAACCTTTTTAATGTGTAAAGTCTTATGTCAAAACAATCTATGCCCTGTTACAAAAGATCTTTTCTTAAATTTATCTAAGTATAAGTTCTTCCGAAGAGAAATTAACCCTCGGAAGATATCTGGCATATCTTCTGAAGCAAATTTCTCACAGGATAATTTTCTTCTCGAAAGAGTGTTTAGTCTCGGAAGAAGCGATTGAGTTCACCTCAGATCTACTTACTTCCGAAGCACTTAACACACTCCATCTGAATGCAACATATACTCTCGGAAGTAAGCAATTTACCTTCGGAAGTAAATTTGCCTTCGGAAGAACATTACCTTCGGAAATACTTTATACTCGGAAGAAAGATTTTACTATGTAACGGAAATCTTTTGGGCCCCACACTGTAAAAGTAAAGATTTTGTTAATGATGTCGGATTATTTAAATGGTCTAACCTTACCGCCCATGTCACATCATCCACTGAACCCTCACATCATCTTATCCAAACCACCCTTTAAACCGCCATTTCACCCATTTAAATACTTCCGGTTAATCACTTACACTCTTTTACCCAATTCATTGCCTTAAAAGCTTTCTTCTTCTCCAATCTACCTTACTCAGAACTATTCTACTCTCTGTTATCTTTCTCAAATGGCCTAAACCACCCTCAGCACACCCAGGTCGCACTCCTGACTCTTCAAGGGATGATGACTTCTCTGATATCATTTCTTTCCTAGCCCAATCTTCATACTACACTGCTTGACCGTAAACCCTACCATCTACTCCAACCAAATGTCCGAATTTTGGGCAAATGGTCGGATTGAAACCCTAAACGGGGTTCGTGCTATTAGGTCAAGCATTTGTGGCCAAGAGTTGGTCATCACTAAACAGATCATCAGGGAGCATCTCGAGCTCCATGATGAGGGCGCTCCGACGGAATTCCCCAAATCAGAGTTAGATAGTTCTTACCTCCAAATGGGATACGGTGGAGATGTAAGCAGGTCAAACGGTCTACAAATTCAACTTCTCCTACAAGTGGAAGTTCCTGCTGCATGTGGTTCTTCACTGTCTATCTAACAAATCTGGGGGATGGGATCAAATCCCTTATGAACTCGGGTGCTTAGTTCACGGGTTAGTACAAAGCCTCCGCTTCAACTATTCAAGGTTTGTGCTGACTAACCTTATGAGAAATCTGCAAAGGGACACATTCTTTATGTATCCCAGGTTTCTCCAGCACATCATCAACTGTGAGCTGATAAGATCAGGGTAAGCTTGTCTGTGCAGCTGCTCTGTCTGCTCCCCAAATGAGGCCGACCATCTTCAAGATCTTGAAGAGAGTGTCTACCAACTACACTGGAAGATTACCGCACTACTTCCAGGTATGATTGAGCCAATGGCTTCTGGTGACATCCCTGTTCACCCCACAGGTGATGAACCCACACCATAACTACCCTCACCATTCCAAATCTAACCTTCTCCACCCATTACTGTCACATACCAGAGATGTACCAAACTAACCCTTGTTCAATCTACTCTGGTTGAACAAGCCCCTGCTCTTCAAACCAAAAAGGCTAGAGTGGAACAAAGGGCTCCCACTCAGCCAAAGGTCCACCCATCCTTCACTATTGACCTTAATGGGTCTTGAGTCTCCTCAGTCTCAGACCCATGAGCCCAAAAACCCCAGCTGATAGCCCTCAGGGTGAGTCCTATACTCCCCTGAGCAGCCACAAAGGGACGGCTCAATGCCTTTTGACATTGATCAAAGTCCCGGGTCCTTAGGTCTTCACTCCTTTTCTTTTACACTGACCTTTGACCGGAGCTGGTGAAGAGATTATGTCTCTTAAAGGCGATGAAGTTGATCCACTACACCCTCTCAAGGATCAACAGAGCCTAGAGAAACCTCTTATCTCTAGCCCACACCAGCAAAGCCCACTGAGGTGAGTCCCACTGATGTGGAGGGGACTCATGTAGATTCAGCTGCCACCACTGAAGGAGCCTCAATGGATCCTCAGGACAGTGGTAACGACAGTCAGACTGAATCTATGGCAACCATGCCCTTTGATGCCTCTGAAAGAGACATCATTGTGCAAGGGAAACCAGGGTGCCAAGAAACCACATCTGGTGGTGATGATGAACATACCAGGTATGTTACCTCATCTCCCCGTGATTCTTCAAAAGAAGATGAGGGAAAGTATGCAACTCACCATTCAACACCTACTTTCTAAAGTCTCAACCTTGATCAAAGGTTAAGACTTTAGAGGATAGGTCTGCCACTCAGTAACTTGAGATTGAAACTCTCAAGCCAAACTAGCTGAGACAACGATTGAGAGATCTGTTAGGCATGTACCAGTTCAGGTCTCCTTGACCTCTTCCTCTAGCTCATCTAGCTCTCAAGATGATGCTACCAAAAAGGGGGAGAGTGTTGAGAGACAAAGCCAAAGACAAGAAACCCAAGGTCAAGCTCTTACTTCTTTGAGCTCAAGATATCCAATGCAACAAGCTGCCATCTTCCCTGAGCCTCCTCCAGTTGTCTTTCAAGTGGATCAAAGGATGCTCCAGGATCTCAATAGGTCTTTAACAAGTTCCTTTTGGAATCCCTCATAGAACAGCCTAGCCCAGATATGTCTGTGATTTACTTTGAAGCTTAAGAGCTTCAAAGGTTTGAATGCACCTCCTACCACTGTTGAGGAAGTGGTCAACCTAAGGCCCAAGTGGAACCTGAGATCAATTTCTAAGGGGAAACTAGACTGATGGCCCAGCAACTGACAGTTTGGGACAGAAGGTGTATTTTTCACAGACTTCCGAAGCACAATTCAAAGCCTCTTAAGAACAAGCTCAAGAACTTCCGAAGCTGAGATTGCTGCTGCGGAAGGACTATTTTCTCTTTCCGATGATCTAATAGTCACAGATGCAATTCTGGAACTTGCATCTAAGGTTAATAGGGAGGACTTTCTCAGCCAACCATTGGCTCTAACATCTGCATTGACTCCAGCTCCTACCTCTACCACCCAACCTGGATCTTCTATCAAGAACCCTAAAGTCTAGCACTTCCGAAGACATAAAAGGCAAGAGGAAGATGACTTCGGAAGAGCTTCAGGAAGAAGAAAGGTTGGAGAAGCTCAAAAGGAAAGGTAGACTACCAACTGGGAAACTATTAGCTGCAAGTACCAAAGCAGCTGCAGCTAACCAGGAGGCAGTCAACATTCGAAGAAGGGTAGAGGTAATAGATAGACTTGTCTGTCTAGGGGCTGCTTCGGAAGATGTACTCTTGCTACCATTAGAGGAGCTGATAGAGCTGGAAAAGGCAACCTTGCTGCAAAAACAGCAAAAAGAAGAGGTTGCAAGGTTGGCCTTAGAAGAAGAAAGGCAGAGAAAGGAAAGGGAAGCTGATCTGCAGCTCAGGAGAGAAAGGATCACTTTCCTACTCTCCAGAGGATTCTCTCAAGAGGAGTTTTCTCCACACAATAGTGATACGATATGGCTCTTCAACAAAGAGCAAGATCAAATGGAGAAGGAGAGAAAGAGAGCTGCAAGGGAGAAGCTTGTGAAAGAGAAAGAAAGAAGAAGAAGAGCTGGACTGTCTGCCGCCCCAAGAATAGGTGAGAAAGCTTGGATGAAGAATTATCTTAAAGCTCACGGCTTCTCTGGCAGGCAGGTGGGTCCCATGTCTGAGAAAACTCTCCAACGACATGTCAGTGACATCAAGGCTGACATTCGGGGAGAAGAAAAGAGATGTATAGAAGGGGACAGGGGATGACCTTCAAAGCACCTCTCAACCCAAAATCCAAACCCAACCTCAACCTGAACCTATACCCTTTCCCTTCCCAATCAAAACTGAACCCACTTTCTGAACCATTCACCCCTGAACCTACACCATCACACCTACCAACCTCTTCACCTCAACCACCCAAACTACCCATCATTCAACCCAAAACCTTAGCCAGAACCCAAACTCCTAACCTACCCAACAACCAATCAACCATCCCCTCAGCCTTCCAAACATCTTTCTATGGAGGAATTCAAGGCGATCAAGACTAAGCTCATCAACTGTACAACTCTGAGCGACACATCTCCTGTGAGGAGGATTCAGTCAACTTGACTTATGTTGATGGATCCTCAAGTTCCCTCACAAGAGATGAGTTTCTTGATCTGCCCAGAGGAACTTTGGACCAAGCTGCAAAACTCCTTGGCATCAATTCAGATATATTGAATGAGGAAGAAAAGAAGCTGAGGAGAAAGCTGGTGACTCTGCTAGATACAAAGAAAGGAGATAGGGTACCAAGACAACCTCTTGTACCCAGAAAGAAGATAATCCAGTGGAGGTTCGAAGACTCTTCTCACAACTTTGTTGTTGAGAGAGAGAGAATGGAGAGATTAACAAGCTGAATGCCTCATCTCTGCTACACTTAAGCAGGTTCGACATTGCTGAGTTAGCAGAGAAACCATTCTCCAACCCTTCAAACTCCGATGTAGCTGCCCACATCAGAAATCATCTTGGCAGCCTTCATATGGCCGAGCTTACTGCTAGAAGCAAGGTCGAAGAGGAGTTAAAACTGAGAGAGGAGGAGGAAAGGAAAGGATCAGCAACCAAAGGCAAAACCTTTCTTTAAATGGTTGAAGGTCCTGAACTTGAGACCATAGTTAGATGGGAGTATGACTATAACTCCCTTCAACTAACTCTCTTCAGGGGGTCACAACAAAGGGTACATGTCATTCAAAGTGATAGACTGGATCTCCTATCCACGAATGACTTGTACAAGCTTCTCAGCACTACTTCCGGGAAGAACAGAGAGACAGACAAATATCTTTTGTCCCTGGTGCTGAAAGCTTTGAGAAGCAGAAATAAGTGAAGTTTTGGTAGCATCAGCCTAGGGGAGTTTGTTGGATCTAGAGAGGCTGTTGCAACCAAAACTAAGTCACTTAGAAGATTTTGAGTACAACATACAAAGGACTTCCGAAGCCAAGTGTAGAACTTTCGAAGAAAGAAGGAGCTCTTCCGAAGTCTAAGTGTAAAATACACTTCTGAAGGAAAACTCCAACTTCCGAAGACAAAGAAGCTACTTCTGAAGATCAAGACTTAAAGACAAAGATCTGAAGTCAACTTCCGAAGTACAAATAAGTCCTCAAAGCCTCGGAAGCATAGAAGCATCTTCCGAAGTATAAGTGGCTTCGGAAGAACCTGTTCTTCCGAAGCCAGTTAACCTTCGGAAGACACTTCTATTATCCAGTGGACATAAGTATGGTCTGTTTGACACTCCGCTGCAAATCTCTGAGATACTGCATGGCGTTTTCTCAAAAGCCATGTAGTTGACCATACTTTAATCTACTGTTTACCTTTTTATGTTAAGTACAGTTGCCATCTTTAGTTGGTGACAAAAGGTAAGTCATGGACATGTCATGACTACCATATCTTAGATAATACTTTATCTAAGATACCTTAACTATAGCATTGTAGTATATGCTTTAGTCGTAGGTTTCCAGCTGGTATCAAGTATAACCGGCTGTAGGATCTAGTATATATAGTTTCTCATTGTAACTCTTGTTTTATGCTTGTAAGTGTCTTGTAATCTTGAGTTGAGAAGTAATATATACAAGTACCTTGAAAATACTTCTGCTTGTTCTTTGATTACTTATTATATTATTATCAACTCTTGTTAAAGGCATTGCTTCATCTCATTTGAGTGTTATTATAAGTGAGTTTGAGAGAATCACAAGTGTTTAAGTGACAAAACCCGATCCTGCAACATATATATATATATACATATATATATATATATATATATATATATATCTATATATATATAGATATACATATATAACATAATAATATATATATCTATATATCTATATATACATATATTACATATATCTACATATATGTATATTATAGATATATATCTCTCTCTACTCTATATCTCTCTATCTATATATATCTCTTCTCTCCTCTCTCTTCTATCTATCTAGTATATGTCCTATATTCTACATCTTCTATATAGGGGGAGGTTCCCTTGAAACCTATGTTTAAATGAAACTGGAACTTAATATTAACCAATTATCATTTTGATCATGGTTTTAATTGAGAATGGTATTTGTGTAATTAATGTGTACAAGAGATTATAATTTGGTTGATAGGGGTAAAATAGGTATTGACTATTTTGAAAGTTGTAACTCCCGAGTATCACTTCCACAATTGTTTCTCTCTCTCCAAATCCCCCCTAAATCGCAAACAAAATCGGAAACATTGAGAATTCAGTCGCATGTGGCCTATATCATCATCGATTAAACCAAAAATCGATCATCGACGCAAGAAATCCGTCTGTTTTGTATTGATTTCGAGTTGTGTTCGTGCGAAACAAAGAGGTAATCGATGACGTTTGTTACATATTTTGATATTTTGTTCTTTGCATTTTGAAATCGATGATGATCCCATTTTTATGCACATTACTGTTTAGGGTTTTGGCTATTATTATACTGATTTAGGTAGAAATAGGGAGGTTTTTTAAGTTTTGAATGGTTGTGTGGGTATTTCGAATTGAACAGGGATGATACATATACGTATTGATTGAAGTTATTTGTTAATATGGTGTGTAGTTGTTGTATTGATTGAATATTATAATGAACAGGTTAGTTTCATATTAAGATTGTGTTAAATTAAATGAGTAAAAGGAATGATACGTGTATGTAATAGTAAATATTATGTGTTGAAGATTCTTCTAAAACTTGCTTAATAAGAAACCTAATATCTGTGTTTTTTAAACAGATATGTTAGGTACATATATGTAAGGTGTATATTGTTAATATGCAGCGTATATACTGATTATGGTGATGAATGTTGTAATGAGTATATATATTAAGTACATATATGTAAGTTGAGTACTTTTATTTGGTTCCCTATTGCAGGGTAGAATAAAACACAACTGAAGATGTCATCAAGTAAGTTTTATCTTAAAAAATAGATTAATAAACATTCATATCGATACGTACTTGTTAATTTTAATGATATTTCACCATCCAGAAAGAAAGAAGAGCGAGAGGATTGCAAAGCGTACGTCTTTTAATAAGTTCATCAACACAGTTGAAGACCCTATTGTAGTAGATGATTGTAGTAGATGACTTTCAAGAGACACCATATGTTGTAAGAGGTAATTGTATATGAGATTATATGTACATGTAATTAATAAATTATTTTTGATGAAGTTTGTTATTCAAACAGGTTTGGAAAAGCCCCCACAGACGGTTTTAAATAAGGAACTAAAACATATAAGCAAGGGTGCTGAGGACAACTATGGTATTTTGCAGGACCGGTTAAGGGCTTGTACAAATTACAACACAACAACACAATGAGGAGAACAACTAAACTTTGATCAAACAGTGAACTGGATTAACCAATATGATGATACTAAGAACACAAGTAAAGTAAAGAGACAGAACAAGAGAGTTGGGTTTCAAGGAGGCAGTATATTGCTTTCTCAAGTTCTTTTACAAGTGTTACAAAGCATAAAGAAAGATACAAGAACTTGGAATACTTATACTACAACCTACAGCCGGCTATACTTTGAAAGCCAGCTGGATACAATTGACTAGACACTAACAAAATCAATTGTAGGATCAAAAGGCATATCTGCCTTTTGACCTTGTGACTATGACATGCCATAGCTCACATCCTTATATATTACAAAAAGGATAAAGTACATAAAGTAGAAAGTTACAGACTCAAGACCTCAATGTACAGTTACCAAAAGCATGGACCTTTTCACCAACTCATGTAAGTTGGTGACTTTACAGAGATGCAGCGGAAAGGTGTCCAGCTTTATGGAACAGTACATCAGATAAAGCATGTATACTAAAAGTCTTCGGAAGAAATCTGTCTTCATAGGGTGAAGTTTCGGAAGACTTTGTCTCTGAGGCTTCGGAAGACTTCATGTTTGGCTTCGGAAGATATTGGTCTTGGCTTCGGAAGATTTTACACTTAGAGTATTTTTTAGTGTATTGTGTAAAACTTCCGAAGCATTTCTTACTTCAGTACTTAGTGCATGTTGCAGAGACACATTAGATGTTTTGGGTTGCATCAGACTTAAGGAATCCTTACAAACTCCCCCTAGGCTGATGCTACCAAAACACTTAGAAGATCTTCAGATATTAGTGGTCTTCAGTACAATCATGACCATACCCTTCTTCATTAGATGGTCAGGATCATCAAGACCTTCATAGTATCTTCTCATCTCAAAGAGATCATACAGAGGTAAGTTGATTATGTCTTGCCAAGTATAGACATTCTCAACACCTTGATCTCTGAATACATGCCATCTTTCTGGATTGGTAGAGTAAGTCCAGGACAAGATGGGTGTCTCAGTTGTCAGAGGAGCCACTTGCATTGGAGTTGATTGGGCTGCCTCATCATGCACTTCCTCAGGTTGATCTGATTCAGCCTGAGGTGTAGAGGTAGATGACTTAGGCTTCTTCTTCTTTGACTTTGGTTTAGAAGCCATTCTCTTCTTCCTCTTAGATGACTTTAACTGAGAAGACTGATCTGCAGCACCTTGTTGATCATCCTTGTCTTTCTCAGTTGGTGTTCCTCCCTCACAGGTTCAGAAGGAGAGGGAGTTTTGTCCCTGCCTTGGATCAGAAGATGAAGTTTGCTGAGGCTCAGTTGGAGGTCCGGGTTGAGGTGTTCTGGTTGTTCAAACTTAACCTCCACTTCAGGTGGGACTTGACTTGGAAGAGAGTGCAAGTCAATCAGTTACCACTCTTAATCTTCTGCTTGATCACCCTTATATGCTCATCCATTGTGGATAGAGACATAGGGCCAAGTCTCCTTCCGGAGAATCCATATAGCTTCAAGAAGCTCATCATCCTTTGTCTATCAGCAGACTTCTTTATACTCTTGTGGATGATGGCTCTTGACTTTGCAGCTTCTTCCCTTAGCTTCCTTTTAGTTGTTTTTCTTTCTTTGACTAGCTCAAGTTCAAGTTGTTTCAAGTACTCAAACTCAATGAAGTCATAGGACAGGGGAAGAAGTGCATCTGCCTGATAGAAGCCTGTGGCACTCAGGTAGTTAATCATCTTGATCCTATCTTCTTCTTTGTCTACCTGAGGTTCTTGTGGAGCCACATCTTCCTGTACAGGACTTTCTTGAACTGGGGAGAGAGAGGGAGCATGCTTGTAGAGTCTTTTCTGTCTCCTCTCCTCTTTGAATTGGAGAAGTAGCCTTGCATCCTCTTTTTCTTTCATCTCTCTTGACACTTCCATGTCAGCCAGTTCATTCAATTCTTCTAAGGGGAGGGAGATGATTTCATCAATATCATAGTTCCTGGTCTATAAATAAGTAATCTTGACTGCCCTCAACTCATCATCTTGAGTATTTGGTCTGGGGGCAGCCCTGATTGCAGCTTGCATAAAGCTTGATGACCCAGAGGAACTTTCTCCCCTTAGCTTCCTTTTCCTCTCTCTCTCTTCCTCCTCAATTTCCTCAGGAGTCATAATCCTTTTCCCTTGGTATACCTTCCTCAAAGAGACTCCTGATTATAGAGTCAATAGAGTCCAGATTAATGTGAACTTGAGGAAGTTGCTAAGAATGCACAACAGCAAGTGAGGATGGTGAGTCCTCTATGTCCATTCTCTGTGAAGAACTCCCAGGTTCTGTGGCTGCAATAACTTTCTCCCCCTTTTTGGTAGCATCACCCACTTGCATAGGTGAGCTGGAGGATAAGTCAATCACTTCCACAGGTTCTTGTGTTCCTAGTTGAGCTCCTCCTTAAAGGTCTCCCAGCTAAGTTTTTCCTTTAGATATGAAATCTGAAGTTGCTGATCATTGACCCTGTTTTGTAAGGTAGTCACCTGAGATTCAAGGTGACTAACCTTAGAGACTAAATAGGAGCATGTTTTTGACAGTTTCTACACCTTTAGTCTCAAATTCCCCTCTTCTTCATCAGAAGAATCATTGGGGGATGAGATGATTGGACCAAAGTCCTCTCTCTCACCACCAGCTTGAGGTTCTTGGCTGCTGGTTTTCCTCTGCTCACTAGCAATCTCAGTTGAGGTGCTAGTGGGCTGAGTTGCCATGGTTGAGGTCTTATGATGTAATCACTTTCAGAAGTGAGAGCCTCTTCCATATGGACATCCTGACACATGTTCAGAGAGTTTGCACCTCAGTAACAGGTGACTGATGTGGGATAGACTGAGGAGAATCAGAGGTACTCATCTTCTTTGAGTAGGGGAGGAGAGAAGAGAGACTCATGGTACTCACTGATCCTAGGTCTTCATCAGTATAGAAGGATAGGTTGGGAATTGGTTGTTTAGATCTAAAGGCTGGGGATGGTAACTGTCCCCTGAAGGTTGTTCACTTGAGTGTTGAGACTCAGAGTGAAGGCTTAAGGCTGTTGGGCTTGTGAGCTCATCAGGGTGAGCATGAGGAACCTCAGCCCTGATAGGTGAAGAAATGGGAGTGGTTTGCTCCTCAGGGGAAGTGGGAGCTCTAGTGTCCACTTCCTCCTGTAAGGTTGAGTATATGGGGACCTGCACAGACTCAATAGCCTGAGCAGGGGTTCGTTTGGATTTTCTTTGGTAGGTGAGGGTTATTTGTGGGCTTTTTAGTGGTAAAGAAAAAGAAGGTGTGGGTTCAACACTAGCTTGTGTTGCTAGGTTGTCACCTTGAGCAATGAGCTCTAACATTTTGGGGACTAGGGCTGTTTCTACCCCTGAGAAGCCTACAGTTGGCTTCTTCATGATTTTAAAGATGCCGGGCTTTAGCTGTCCCAATTTAAGAATATTACTTGTTTCCCTCAACTGTGAGCCCAGTTCACAGTAAGAATGTGTTGAACATATCTAGGAACATGTAATACTCTAAGGAGTCCAAGTTTGCAAGTAAATGGTATAAACAAAATTGAGAGTACCTGAAACTTGACCCCCTGAAACCATTCCATGCACTATAAAGGAGAGATCCTCAGGAATCTGGTCCCACCCTCCATGCTTGTTAGACAAGCTGTGGATAACCACATGGAGTAGGTATTTCCACTGGGATGAGACCTTCCCTTTCCTGAAGGTCTTTACAGAGAAATCTCCCTCATAGCCCATCTGCTCAAAGGAATGATTAACAGCTTCCTTTGGGAAGGACAACTCACCTTCTTCATCATCCAGCTGCAAATGATGGTTGATGATGGCCGGAGTGATGAAGATTGTCCTCCCTTGCACTGTGGCAGACAGTGCCTTCTCCCCATCCATAATGACCTCTTGGCAGGTCTTCCAGAATTCAAGCAAATGATCCTCATACAGAGTAGGATCAATGGTCAGGGAGGTGAAGTAGTTGGATAGAGTTAAGAATTGGCAAATCTCTGAGAAACTTGCATCTTTCTCAGAGCTTAACAGAGCAACCTGATTATGTTGCCTGTGAAGTTGCATGGAGAAATCTGGGTTGTTTCTGCGGTTAAGGTTGGCCATTTCAGAAGCTTAAGGGTGAAGAAAGGTAGAAAGCAAAGGCGGTTTAGAGAATTAGGTTTGAGGAATAGTGGAATTGAGGAAGATAGTGAGGAAGAGGGGGAACCGTTGGGTATTTATGTGAAAAGGGATTTGAACCAAAGTTAATGAAAGAGGATAAACTTTGAAATCCGGAAGTCGGTCCCACCTCTGAAAAAGTAGTTTACTTTTGCTCAAAAAGTAGTTTTCTTGGAATTCGAAAAGCTTCCGAAGGTAAATTGTCTTCGGAAGTTTTAATGAAAAAGCTTCCGAAGCTAAAATGGCTTCGGAAGATTTTCCTGAGAGTCTTGAAATTTTGCTTCGGAAGAGAAATAAACACTTGAATGCTTTGTATAAGAAACAACAAAGCTTCCGAGAGTTAATTTTGCTTCGAAAGGAAAAAGTCCTTAAAAACAAATAAGTGTCTGAGATAAGAATTTAAGCTTCGGAGATAGAGACTTCTTCCGAAGGTAAAATTTCTTAGACAGTTATTTATTTTGAAGACATGATTTTCTTCCGAAGATAAAATTTTATCTTCCGAAGTATCAGAAAATTTTCAAGAATCTAAGGAAAGTCTTCAAAAGAATTTTACATCCAAAGAAAACATGAGCTTATGAAAGTGATGAACTAGACAACTTAGGACACACATATTTTAAGAAGAAATAATTAGAATTAGTTTTAAGAAAAAGTCTACTCAAAGTTAATCATCCCAATAGCTGATATCAGATATTTAAATCTCTGTTCATCAAAAGCTTTTGTAAACAGATCAGCATATTGTTCATCTGTATGAACTTTGACTAGTTTAATTAATCCCTTTTCATAGTTATCTCTTATTAAATGATACCTGATGTTGATGTGTTTGGTCCTTGAGTGCTGCACAGGGTTCTCAGTGATAGAGATAGCACTATTGTTGTCTATGTGGATAGGAGTCTCCTTGAAGTTAAATCCATAGTCCAGCATCTGATTTTGAATCCAAAGCACTTGAGCACAGCAGCTTGCAGCAGCAATGTATTCAGCCTCAGCAGTTGATGCAGACACACAGGATTGTTTCTTGCATTGCCATGAGACAACCCTTCCACCAAGGAATTGACATCCCCCAGATGTAGACTTTGCAGTCATGTTGCAACCACCATAATCACTATCTGTATAAGCATACAGATTGAAGTCAGGATTCTTTGGGTACCATAAACCAAGTGTTGAAGCACCTTTGAGGTATCTTAGAATCCTTTTGACAGTGATTAAGTGAGACATCTTAGGGTTGGCTTGATATCTTGCACAAATACATGTAGCAAACATGATATCAGGCCTGCTAGCTGTAAGATACATAAGAGACCCAATCATAGCCCTGTATAAATGTTCATCTACACACTCCCCCTCAAGATCAGGTCCAAGGGAGTGGTTTCTGGCTATGGGTGTCTTAGCAATCTTACAATCAGTCATGTTGAACCTCTTGAGTATGTCCTGAACATACTTTGACTGACTTATGAAGATGCCATCTTCAACTTGCTTCACTTGAATTCCCAGAAAGAAATTGAGTTCTCCCATTGCACTCATTTCAAATCTGTCTTTCATCAGCTTCTCAAAGTCTTTGCAGAGCTTTGGATTAGTTGAACCAAAGATGATGTCATCTACATATACTTGAACTAGCAATAAGTCATTTCCCTGTCCTTTGATGAAGAGAGTTCCATCTATAGTACCTCTCCTGTATCCATGTTTACAAAGATACTCAGACAATGTCTCATACCACTTCCTGGGTGCCTGATGCAGCCCATAAAGAGCTTTGTCAAGCTTGCAGACATAATCAGGATGATCAGGGTCTACAAAACCAGGTGGCTGTTTGACATAAACCTCTTCATCAATCACTCATATAAGAAAGCACACTTTACATCAAGTTGAAAGACCTTGAAGTTCTTGGATGCAGCAAATGCCAGGAATATCCTAACAGCTTCTAATCTTGCTACAGGAGCAAAGACATCAGTGTAGTCAATCCCTTCTTCTTGTGTGTATCCTTGAACAACTAGTCTTGCCTTGTTCTTGATGATAATTCCTCTATCATCCTTCTTATTCCTAAAAACCCATTTGGTTCCAATGGTAGTCTTCCCATGAGGAAGAGGACAAAGGTTCCAAACTTTCTGCCTTTTGAATTGAAGCAGCTCTTGTTGCATAGCTTCAACCCAACTTCCATCCTTTAGAGCTTCATCAACTTTCTTTGGCTCTATCTGAGATAAGAAACAAGAGTGAAGACAAACATTTGCTTCATGGGTTTGTCCTCTTGTTCTTACCCCTGTGACAACATCTCCAATGATGTTTGTGGTGGGGTGAGACTTGTGGATCCTTAGCTGAGGGATCACAGCAAGTTGCTGAGAAAGATCCAAATTTGAGAAATTTAGATCTGGCATAGATGATTCACCCTCCACATTACCACACTTATCAAGATTAACTTGATCCAATGAGTGTGTGACATCATTGATGTTGTCATCTATGGTGTGGTTATTAGCATCAAGGAATTCCTGATCACTATCACCATCACCATTGTTGTCTTCTACAATTGAGGTATCTTTATCTGGTTGAGCAGCCTCTGAGCTGGAATTTGAAGGCATACCAGATGTATCAGCTGAATTTGTCATTGTAGTGCTGATAGAGACCTCATTTGCTGAAGTAGTTCCAACTGGAGCTGAAGATGTATGAGTTGAGGGTCTTCCTAGCTCAAATCTTGGATCAGGATCACCTGTATTTAGATTTTCTGCAGATCCTGAAACATTCTCACAAGATTTGTTAAAACAGTTGGTAACTAAATCAAGATCAAATAGCCAATCAGGACCAGAACCAGCCACACAGGGTGTGTGTTCATTGAAAGTCACATTGGCTGACTCCTCAACAATTCTAGTTCTGAGATTGTATACTCTATAAGCCTTAGCTTGGGAAGAGTATCCAATGAAGTGTCCATCATCTGATTTCTCAGCAAACTTGGCAATTTGATCTTTGGTATTCAAGATGGTGCAGGGACATCCAAATGACCTGAGAAAACCAATGAAAGGTTTCCTCTTGTGCCAAAGTTCATAAGGAGTCTTACCATGTGTCTTAACTACTAAAACTCTGTTTTGCACATAGCAAGCAGTATTAACTGCCTCTGCCCAGAAGGTGATGGGCAGTTTAGAGTCAGACAACATAGTTCTTGCAGCTTCAATTAGTGTCCTGTTTCTCCTCTCAGCAACTCCGTTTTGCTGAGGAGTCCTGGGAGCACTATATTGTCTTGTAATACCTTTTTCATCACAAAATGTATCAAGGATTTGGTTCTTGAATTCAGTTCCTTGATCACATCTTATGGTTTTGACCTTGTGATCACTTTGATTCTCAACTTTTAAGATGAAATTCTTCAGAATCTCAGGGGTTTCATCCTTAGTTCTAAGAAAGAAAACCCAAGTGAATCTTGTAAAATCATCTGTGATCACTAAACAATAAGAGGTCCTTCCTAGACTCATTACACTGGTGGGGCCAAAGAGATCCATATGTAACAAGTGTAGGGGGTAGTGATGGAGTTCCTTTCCTTAGGCTTGTGAGATACCTTATGTTGCTTCCCTTTCAGGCATGCAACACAATGATCATCACTTGTAAACTCTTTCTTTGGCATTCCAGTTACCAGATCATGTTTAATTAATTTATTCATGTTCTTAAAGTTTACATGGCACATTCTTTTATGCCATAGGAAAGACTCATCACTATTTGCTTTAGATAGAAAGCATGAAACTTCTCCAAAGGGAGATGTTTCTTGCAAATCCATCTTGTACATGTTCCCTTTCCTGGGGGCTCTGAGCAGGATATGCTCATGAGGAATGACCACTCCAGGCTTGAGAACAATGCACTCATGCTCAGTAAAGAGCATGTTATGACTCTGATCACAAAATTAGGATACACTCAGAAGATTGTACCCAAGCTCTTTAACAAAGTTTACCTTCTCAATGCTGAGCTTACCATTTGTGACCTTGCCCCTTCCAGAAATGTAACCACCTTCATCTCCTCCAAAAGCAACTGGTCCTCCATCAATTCTCTCAAAATTATGGAGTAGAGACCTATTGCCTGTCATGTGCCTGGAACAACCACTGTCAATTATCCAGACATTCCTACTAGTCTTGAGCTGTTCCTGCACAAAGAAAATGATTAGTTACATTTGGAAACCCAAGCCTTACTTGTCTTGGGCTCACTAAGTATAGAAGGTAATGCAACAGTAATAGATCCTATGGTTGTACTAGGGGGATCTTCAGCTGTTGTTGATGGAGAAACTTCAGTCATTTGGTCTTTCTTAGACTTCCATACCACCTTTGGAGTCTTGGACTTGACCTTCAAAACCTTAGAAGCTTTTGGGACTTCACAAGTTTTGATGACTGAACCTTCGGAAGATTCTACAGTCACTGCAGCAGACTTCAGTGTTTCGGAAGAACTCCTTTCTTCCGAGACCAATTTTACTTCCGAAGGAAATAGACTTTCCTTCCGAAGCTTGAGTCTTCTTGAAACTCTTTGAAGTCTTTGTATTGGTCATGTGGATAGTACTTTTAGGATTGTATGGGCAATCCGTAGCAATGTGAGAGGTACTTTCACACATGACACATAACATTTTCTTCTTCAAAGGAGTCTCCCTATGAGAGCAAGACTGGCTTTGGTCACATCCCTTCTCCACCTTCATCTTGGTAGATGCTGAGATAGTTCTTTTGGGCTGTGAACTGTTCTTGGAGTTTGGTGGTCCAGGCTGTGCAGCAGTGGTACATAGCAGCTCAGTCTTCTTCTTTGTACTGAGATGATTTGAACAAGAACCAGGACTCTTAGCTGAGGAGTCTTGGTTGATGTCTTCAGTCCTTACTATTTTAAAACCTGCAGAAATAAAAACTTGTTTCTACTTAGAATCAAAAGTAGCCTTGATCTCTTGAGCCTTCTTTGCTTTCGTTTTACTCTTCCTGATCAAGTTCTTTCTCTTGGAATTGGTCATCACAGTAGATTTCTTCTCCTCAGAAGGATAGTGGCCCTTAGAAGAATCCTCTTCTTCACTCTTCTCAGAGGAATTCTTCACTTCTCTTCTTCATCCTCCTCACTTATAGGATCTATGAGAGGAAGCTCATCTTCACAAGTTCCACACCTAGAAGATCTTACAGACAAGATTGTGTGTGGAGGAGCTATCTCATTTGATCCCAGTCCCTGTCTATTTTGATAGCACACTTTATTGTGCAGGGATGAGGATATCATGTTCTTGAAGGTCTCTTCTTCAAGAACACTCTTTTCAGCCTTGGCTTTGTTGATCACAAGCTCAGCCTGGCACTCAGTCAACTTAGTTATGAGATCCTGGATTTGAGTCCTAAAATCTGTATGTTCATGTTTTAGTATTGAAATGGTGTTCTCCAAGTCCTCTATTTTTAACTTGTAATCATTTTCAGATTTTCTAAAATCAGATTTTAATATATTTAATGACTCAAGATCAGATCTCATTTCTAAGTTGTAGGACCTGTATCTGTTTACTTTAGCAATGCATTCAGGAGTACAGAGATGTTCCAATACCTTGGCTTCATCATGGTCTGCCATAAGTGCTTGGTTTGGAGAAGCATCTTCCACCTGAAAGCTCCAGTCAAAGCCTCCCTCTTCAACAGCAACAGCAGCATGTTGCTTTGGCTTCTCATTTTGAGGGGCTTTGTCAGTGTAGTTTGGTCTGGTTTGTGTTTGGCCACCATTTGTTTTAGGTGCCTTACACTCCCTAGCAAAGTGGCCCATCAGGTTACAGTTGTAACACTTGACTTTGCTTTTATCCAGCCCAAACTTTCCACTGGTTGCATTGCTTGGAAACCTTCTTCCTGTTCTCTTGTAGAACTTCTTGGCTCTGTGAGTGAGGAGAGCCATCTGCTGAACTATTTCCATATACTCCAGGTCATCTGGATGGATACAGTCCAGGTCTTCAAGAGTGAAGAGAGAGTTCCCACAGCTTTCATCAGTAGACACAAAGGCTTGAGAAGAGCTTGTCTCTTGGAATGGGCTTCCTTGAGTGAAGTTCTCCTTGGTGTCTCTGGGAAGGTGATGAAAGGACCCTTTGGTGAGTTGTCAGGGTAGCATATGAGATGATGTTGGGGTTCTATGCTATCCCTTTCAACCACATGAAGGGCTGAACCCATTTGATTGTTGGAGTTGCCAGATGAACCTTGCATGTTCATCTCCATCTGGTATCCACTGAGAATCCCATATAACTCTGTCAGAGTAAGAGTTTTGAGGTTCTCAGTCCTCTTGATTACCACACAGTAGTGTGTCCATTGCCTAGGAAGTGAGGACATGAACCTCCTTACAATGTCCCTGTTCTCAAGAGGAACTCCTCCATCCACTAGGGTATCCACTATCTCAACATACCTGAAGTATTGTTAAGTCATGGTTTCACCTGCTTTAAAGGTGAAGTTTTCAAACTGCTGCTTCAGCAGATCCTTCTTGTTCTCCTTGGCTTCAGAGGAGCCTTCATACATCAGCTTCAGTGCATCCCACAGCTGTTTAGCTGTTTTGCACTTCTTAAAGCCTATGTACACAAAGTTTGGGAGAGCAGTCTAAAGAGCAGTCATGGCCTTCCTATCAATTTCTACTCTCTTCCTATCTTCATCAGAGTAGTTGGCCACATCTTTTGGAATCATACCAGCACCAGTAGCAGAAGAGTGCTGGGTATGAAAGGTCCATTCTCAACAGATTCCCACATTCTTGAGTCTAATGACCTAATGAAACCTTCCATTCTCATACACCAGGTGTCAAAGTCATCAAGAGTGATCAGTGGGGATTTGTTCATGGTTCCAGTCTCCATATCAGTCTTTGAGATGGATGCCATTTGGAGAGTTTAGTTTTTGTGTGTGTGAGGGATCTTAAGATGGTGAGATCTTATATCAAGAGCTTGAAATGCTATGATACCGATTGCAGGACCGGTTAAGGGCTTGTACAAATTACAACACAACAACACAATGAGGAGAACAACTAAACTTTGATCAAACAGTGAACTGGATTAACCAATATGATGATACTAAGAACACAAGTAAAGTAAAGAGACAGAACAAGAGAGTTGGGTTTCAAGGAGGCAGTATATTGCTTTCTCAAGTTCTTTTACAAGTGTTACAAAGCATAAAGAAAGATACAAGAACTTGGAATACTTATACTACAACCTACAGCCGGCTATACTTTGAAAGCCAGCTGGATACAATTGACTAGACACTAACAAAATCAATTGTAGGATCAAAAGGCATATCTGCCTTTTGACCTTGTGACTATGACATGCCATAGCTCACATCCTTATATATTACAAAAAGGATAAAGTACATAAAGTAGAAAGTTACAGACTCAAGACCTCAATGTACAGTTACCAAAAGCATGGACCTTTTCCCCAACTCAAGTAAGTTGGTGACTTTACAGAAATGCAGCGGAAAGGTATCCAGCTTTATGGAACAGTACATCAGATAAAGCATGTATACTAAAAGTCTTCGGAAGAAATCTGTCTTCATAGGGTGAAGCTTCGGAAGACTTTGTCTCTGAGGCTTCGGAAGACTTCATGTTTGGCTTCGGAAGATATTGGTCTTGGCTTCGGAAGATTTTACACTTAGAGTATTTTCTAGTGTATTGTGTAAAACTTCCGAAGCATTTCTTACTTAAGTACTTAATGCATGTTGCAGAGAGACATTGGATGTTTTGGGTTGCATCAGACTTAAGGAATCCTTACAAACTCCCCCTAGGCTGATGCTACCAAAACACTTAGAAGATCTTCAGATATTGGTGGTCTTCCGTACAATCATGACCATACCCTTCTTCATTAGATGGTCAGGATCATCAAGACCTTCATAGTATCTTCTCATCTCAAAGAGATCATGTAGAGGTAAGTTGATTATGTCTTGCCAAGTATAGACATTCTCAACACCTTGATCTCTGAATACATGCCATCTTTCTGGATTGGTAGAGTAAGTCCAGGACAAGATGGGTGTCTCAGTTGTCAGAGGAGCCACTTGCATTGGAGTTGATTGGGCTGCCTCATCATGCACTTCCTCAGGTTGATCTGATTCAGCCTGAGGTGTAGAGGTAGATGACTTAGACTTCTTCTTCTTTGACTTTGGTTTAGAAGCCATTCTCTTCTTCCTCTTAGATGACTTTAACTGAGAAGACTTGTCTGCAGCACCTTGTTGATCATCCTTGTCTTTCTCAGTTGGGTGTTCCTCCCTCACAGGTTCAGAAGGAGAGGGAGTTTGACCCTGCCTTGGATCAGAAGATGAAGTTTGCTGAGGCTCAACTGGAGGTCCGGGTTGAGGTGTCTCTGGTTGTTCAAACTTAACCTCCACTTCAGGTGGGACTTGACTTGGAAGAGAGTGCAAGTCAATCAGTTTACCACTCTTAATCTTCTGCTTGATCACCCTTATATGCTCATCCATTGTGGATAGAGACATAGGGCCAAGTCTCCTTCCGGAGAATCCATATAGCTTCAAGAAGCTCATCATCCTTAAGGAATCCTTACATATTTGTTTGTAAATATGTTGATTGAGGTATGTTATTGTTTAATATGTTATTAAGAAAGTTGTTTGATTGTATTGTAGTTGCGAAGCGGAAAAAAACAATAGAGGAAAAAATGAAAATACTGAATGAAGTTAAAGAGAATTTCAAGAAAATAAATGAGAGGATGATGTCCAAAAAAGGTAAAGGAGTTATGAACTGATTTGAAAATATATTTTTTTAAAATTTTTAATACGTGTATGTAAGTTTTGTTGATGTCATGTTATTATTGCTAATTCTGAAAATTTACTATACCAAGGTGATGATGCTGAAAAGGGGAACCAAGATATTGGGGATGAAATCAAAAACAAAGAACAAGAAACAAAACAAAACGTGTTCAAGCTAGGGAGGAAGAAAAGTATGGCCAAAAAGAAGTGTGAGATACGTAAGTGTTCTTTATACTAATTATTAAGTATCAACTTTAGATTGTAAACTTTATAATAAGAATTTTGATTATTAACGTTTTATTTGGTACAGGTAAGGTAACTGAGGAAAAAGCTGATAATGTTGGTTTGACAACTAGTGATTCTATTCGAATGGATGTAAAAAAAATTAAAAAGAAAGAAAGGAAGTGGAGGTAATATTTTTACATAAAATCATTATTCGATACGTAGCTGTTAATATTGAATTTTATCAATATAAATGTAAATGCACTAAGGTATTTATAGGTACAAGATAAATAATAAAATAATTCTCAAAATATAATATGCAGAAGGAAGTGAAGATAAAAAGGAGACGAAAAAAGGGTAATAATGGAAAGAAGATGGTTTGGGATACGTACACGTTCCTCACCGAAACAGTTTTACACAGCAGTTTCGCTTTTGGATAAACAACAGAAAGAAGCAGTCAAAAGCATAGGTTTTGGTCGATTTTTAAATTTCAGAGTTGATGGAATACCCGCTAAACTTGGACATTATGTTGTTGACATGCTTGACCCACAAAGGTTGGTCATTAAGGCTAGCAAAGGAGATGTGAAGGTGGACAAGGATTCAATATACAAATTGATCGGAATTCCAAACGGAGGGAAAGACTTATTTAGTAAGGATAGTGAAGGGCCAACTACAGAGTACGCAAAATGGAGGGCTCGTTATGATGGTGTTAATGTTGGACCGTCTGAAATTGTTCAAAAAATTGTCGAAGGAAATTACGACGACATCTTTTTTTTCAAACTAGATTTCTTGGTTCTTTTTTACAACACAATGGTTTCTAGTCGTAAGAATGGGAAGTGTCTTTGTGGAGTGGTTAAGCAAATTAGCATGGAAAGTGATATTAAGGAGTTTGATTGGTGTGGATGTATTGAAGAAGCAACAAAAAAGTGCAAAGTTAATTGGACAAGGTGCAACTTAGCTAGCGATTTTGTGGGTCCGTTGACTATTTTGACGGTACGTATTATTGTTTATATTGTAGTGTAATATAAAAAATGGCTTGAATTATCTTCAACACAGTTGTTACATATATGTATTAAAAAATTTGTTACTTACATATATGTATTTAAATATTGCAAAAAAATGTCTGCTCAAACTGTTTAATACATTAAAACATGATTTACACATTTTAATTATGTCATAATTATTACTACAGAAATTATCTTAGTCACTGATTTAATTTATTATGCAGCTTTTGTATGTTGATTGTGTGTTCTGCCCGGGCATAGATGTTGAAAAGAGAATTTCTCCACTATCATATTGGTCAATGGAGAAGCTTAAAAAAAGAGAAGACATCGAGATATCCAAGGCATGTATGTAGATGAATTTTGTTCCAACTAAGACTTGTTAGCTGTGTTAGACAATGAATATGGTACATATATGTAACATTTACCAGTAGAAAGTTTATACTAAACATGGTACATATATGTAACATTTATCACTAGAAAGTTTATACTAAAACATGGTACATATATGGTAATAAAGAGTGGTTGGTATAACATGTATTATCAAATGTAGAAAGAATGACATGCTTAGATATAGCTTACCCAAATAACATGGTACATGTATGTAACATTTATCACTAGAAAGTTTATGCTAAACATGATACATATATGTAATGTTAATCAAATTAATTACATGGTACATTTATGTAAGCTTATAGAGAGTATATGATTGAACATTTATGTAAGTTGTTACGCTGATTGTTGCATTTCCGATGGTGGATTTGTTATGTGTATGTACTAGAATATCTATAAACAACAATGTGTATAAGAAATAGCATATACGTAGTGAATGTTATATATATTAAGAAATGTATTTTGTAACATTATATATGTTAGGGTGCGTATATGTAACCTATTAACCATATTTGTTTTTGGTGGCAGTGTTCCCATATTTGCAACAAAATTTTGGGCAGGTACTAATTTTAACAGTTGATTAGCTTAAGCCCGAGACAACAAATCTATAATGATGTGATTGATTGTTGGGCAAAAGTACTTAACCATGATGAAAAGGATAGATGCCCAAGCTCACCACATCGATTGTTCAGCGGAGTAACTCCATTTGTGAGTATCTAGAAATTACATTTTCAGTATTTCTTTATTAACCCATATATATTTTTCTCCTAATTTAATAAAAATACAGCTTGGGTGGATTGTTGATAGCCATAAAGAGACGGATGTGGAGAGGTTGACTCATTTTAAACTAAACCTATTAAATGTTGTTGAAGGGTGTGAGAGTTTACTTGACATGAAACAATTTGACATCGTCTTATTTCTAATTCTGGAGAAGAATCATTTTACCTGGTATGCTTTGAGTTGAAATATCCTGCGGTTACAGTGATTGATAATATGTGTGATGAGCAATGCGTGTTTAGTTTGGAGGATCATCCGGAATTCATACATAAGGGGACACCTTTAAAAGTGGTAAGACGTATACGGTTCTACAAATTTAGATTTATTAAATTGTCACAAATAATATGATGTTAATAATATAATATAAATAAATTACATTTTGCAGAAACACATATTTGTATCGTACTTGAGATCAGTTGGGCATCCAAAATGGAGAGATATTGAAGGCTCACACCCACAGAAGTTAAAGATTGGATGGTCGACATCGAAGAACTATACAGATTGTGGTATCTTTGTAATGCGTCATATGGAAATGTTCATGGGGAGTCAAGTAAAGAATTGGGATTGCGGGTTTCCAACAGAAGATAACAAAATGAAGATTAAGATAAGAAATCTCCGGAAAAAATATGGATACAAAATCCTTACGTCCGAAGCAAACATATATAGGGATAAACTTTTGAGAGATGTAGTATGATACGCTTCTTAGAAGTACAATTTTTTGGTTACTTTTGGACCCTTTTAAGGCGACAAATGTGTTTGAATGTTGACTTATGGTTATTTCCGTATGTTGGTTGTTTATTATTAATGTAAAAAGTTTACATTTATAACCCGCCTTTGATAAAAACATTTACTTATAGTGGTGATAATTTTAACAAAAAAAATGGATACATATATGTAACAAATGTATTAAAACGTTATAATTAAACTCACTGGAAAAGGAACTATGAGGATGTTGTAATAATTAGATGTAATAAATGTATAAGTATCTAACTGAAGGGGAAATAAAAATTTAGCAAAAACATGTGAAGTTATGTTACGTATATGTAGGCATTATGTAAATGTGTTCCAACCAAATAAGTCGTGGTAAAAACAATGAAGAAGACCATGATACGTATATGTAAGCTGATGTTTTCATTTCCATACGTATATGTAGGATTCTGGTTTTCCAATATTACTTATACTTTAGAATGAGGAAAAAAAATGTAAACCTAAACAAATATTGATACTTTAATTGTTATCAATAAAAGACCAATTAATAATCAAATATCAGAATAAATTTTATTAAAAATTAACAAGTTTAAATGTATGACGACAAAAGCTCATGAATGGATGCAAGCTTATGAATGGATGCACGAAGATTTGTGTTATTTAATATATGTCCATAAACCTGTTACAATTAAATTGAATTAATAATTATTACGCCCATTTTTACGACCATTGCTACAGAACTAAAAATGTTTACATATACGTAACATAGGTCAAATGTATAGAAAATCCCAATATTGTAATAAATTAATTGAAAATTAAAAAGTCTTGTGTGTAATTCAAACGGACATAAAAAATTAAACAAAACAAAAAAACATTATTCAAAACTTTTAAACAATATCATCTTGCACATATAGTTCTTGGTCTTCTTCGTCATTGCTTTCGTCTTCAAACGAGTTATCTTCAGATGAATAATCTGATGATTCGTCATCATGAACAACTTTTTTGAATGCTTGTTAAGTAATTTTAGTTTATCAGGGCAATTGCGAGAATCGTGTCCACGTACGTATTTCCTGCAGTAATTACACATCCTTTTAGGCTTCTTACTTTTAACTTTCGCCTTCTCACCTGGACCGATCAACCGCCTGTTCTTACCGCAACCTTTGTTCCTGATTCCCGCAGGTGGTTTATACGTAACTTCAACGGGCTCGGATCGATGTAAAACTATACCATTTTTATTATATGATGGATCTTGAGGGACTTCATTAAATATTTGATTCTTTAGTTGTTGAAGATGGTCGTCAAGCCATGTAAGACGCTCTGAATTCAACCTTAACCGATCCACACATTGTTGCATTGTGTCCATCAAACGATGTCTAAGAACTGAATTTTCAGATTGGTCTGCGCAATACCTGTATTCCATACTGAAAACCCTTCTTGGTAGAGCATCTCTCCTCCAACGTCCATGAACATATTGATCAGGTACCTTTTCAATCTTGTGATGCCTAAATACGCAAAATGCGTGACGACACATATATCCAATCCTTGTGTATGACATGCAAGAACATGTTACAATTTTTTCCTTCAAATCAAGAGTAACCTACACACATATTTATAAAAAATTTTATGAATTAAAAAACATACATTCCATACCGTATACGTATCAATAAGAAAGATGAATAAAACATAAATGTTACCTTAAACTCGTTTATAACATCTGAGCTGTTATCTTGATGAGCAATTTTATAAAAGTATACCCCATCATCCTCTTCACGACTCACTATGTAACATAATGTTTTACACTTATGAATCTCTTTTTGCACTTCTAAAAATATGTTGCGTGTGTATACCTCGGAAGCATGACGTTCTATTAGTAAGCTGGTGAGGAATATAGGAACTGTAGTTGTAGTGTTGAACTCAAGCACACAATGGTTGTATCTTTGGCCATCTATAGCATTGTCGTAGCACAACAAGAATTGAACAAGTGTGTTCGATGGGCTAGAATTTAGTTTGAAATATGAATTAGAACTTTCACATCTTAGGTGGTCTTCATCAAGCAACACATCGGGATATCCTTAAAATATCCAGGAACCCACTGATCTCTTATGTCAAACATATCAGAAAGCCACTTGTGGTCTTCCAAACCATGCTTTTCCATTAATAACTTCCATCGTGCCTCAAAAGCGGACGGATCTAGGTATACATTCCACACAAGCTTATGAATGGATGCACGAAGGTTTGTGTTGTTTAATATATGTCCAGATACCTGTTACAATTATATAGACATAATAATTATTTTGCCCGTGCCTCTATTTTAAAGCAAAACAAATAAAGTTACGTATATGTAACATGTTTTAAAAATTCAAAATTCACCATATCGTACGTATATGCAGATTAATAAAAGAAATACGTTAATAAAAAATCAGTACCTTCACAACAATATGTTTATTGGAAAAAGATTCTAGAGGTACAATGGATGAAGCTTGTCTTGATTAATGGAATTATTAATGATACGTATATGTAACATACAGTGTTTTAATTAATATGTATATGTAATATTTCACATCAAAGACTGTAAAATTATACCAGATTATAATACCTTTGATGGGAGCTTATTTGTGATATGCCACATACATAGTCGATGAATTGATTTTTCAAAAACAATATGAACAGCATGTTTCATCGCAGCGTCTTGGTCCGTCAATACTAACTTTGGTTGTTTGTTGTTATGAGCTTCAATAAAGCACTTGAGCAACCACATGTATGATTCTATGGTCTCGTCATACAACAACGCCGCACCAAAAGTGACACACTTTTTATGATGATCCACCCCGTAGGTATGCCAGCCTTGTTGCACAAAATATACCTATGAGTAACAACACCATTCTTCTTCTTCGCTATACCTTTTCGGGTACTAAAACCGGCCTTCTCTGCATAGACTTTGTACTTTCTTAAAGCTTCATCCCAATTTTGGTACCTGTATCCAACCACAGGTTTATGCTCCGTGGATACAATAGGAGTCCAATATCTAGATCCATTTGGGGTTTGGTATAGAGTGCTGCGTATGGATTCTGCATAATTTAAACATAATATATACTTAATTAAAGTTTGACATAAAAATACTACAAATATGAACAACACTTGGGTACCTTCATTTTCAACGCCAGTTATAAATAACGTATCATTCTCTATCCCGACTTCATTGAACTCCTTGTCATTCAGGACATTTGTGTTATCTGCTTCATGCAACCCAACTTCATCACATGACATAAAAGAAAGTATAAATTCCAATAAACTATGATACATATACGTACAACAATACAAATTACAAAAAAGCATAACAATAAATGTGAACATACTCGTAACTTACGTATACGTAAACTGTCCTTACCAAAATACTAACAAAAATATGAATCTAGATGTACCAATGTATCAATGACTAACACTAACAAATACGAACGTAAGATATACTTAAAATAAAGGTTGTCTTAAAAGGACTACAAATCTGAACAACACTTGGTTACCTTCATTTTCAACGCCAGTTATAAATAACGTATCATTCTCTATTCCGACTTCATTAAACTTCTTGCCATTAAGGACATTTGTGTTATCTGCTTCATGCAACCCAAATTCATCACATTACATCAAAAAGAGTATAAATTCCAATCAACTGTGATACATATACGTACGGCCATACAAATTCAAATAAGCATAACAATAAATGTTATTTAACTCTTCACATCCGTATACATAAACTGCAGTTACCGAAATACTAAAAAAAGTATGAATATATATGTAAGATAACATCAAATCGAATTAATACTAACAAATCCTAATACTACCGTAAGAAACATCAAGTCTAATTAATAGCATCAATTTGATCGTATATACCTTCATCGTCTTTGTTAATTGCTTCAATTTGTTCAATATATACCGATTGACATATGGAATTTTCATTGATATCGGTAGATTGATTCAACTCTTCTGAAATGTAAGAATCCATGGCTAAGAACTATCAAAAGACGAAATTAAAATCATAGATACCGATATATGAAAAAACCTAAAATCAAAATCAATGAATGTATGTGAAATTGAAGAAATTGATGGATGAAGATGATAATTAAGAAATCAATTATGCTACAGAATTAAGAAACAAGAATAATCAGTTAGAGAAAAAAACGTAAAAGATTTAATTGTTTGACTGTTTCTAAAAAAAAGATTTAGGCAAAATTACATAAACACCCTTTTGATTAAATTAATGGTAAAAAAATTTAAAATTATGTGATTGGTTGGATATGGTTTTCAAGGTTTTCATTTGATCCCTCCTCTCTCTCTCTATATATATATATATATATATATATATATATATATATATATATATATATATATATATATATATATATTTATATATACATATATATATATATATATATATATATATATATATATAGATATATCTGTATATAGTATATATCTATTATCTATATATATATATATATATATATATATATATATATATATATATATATATAAAACTAGAACTCACTCGGCAATACTGACTATATATGTATATTAGTTGCAGGAAATGATGGATGCTGAAGATGACACTGGGATTGGAGCTACTTGGTGTTTAGAGACTATAGCATCCACATATTTTAAATTGTTTTTTAATTTGAGAAGTACAATTTAATGTTTTGGTTTAAGAACGCGTGCTTATTATGTTTTTGAGACAAATGTTTATTTTGCACAAATTATGTCATGGGATGAATGTTTTAAGCTTTTCCGCTACAATGTTTATAAATATTGGTTTATACTATGAATGACCAACTGTAAGGTTTTCAGGAACAACACCCTATTGTTGTACGAGGATTTTGTTAATGGGAAATGGTTCATACTCGATAATGCATGCACGAACCATGTCTGCTACGGTTGGATGGTCCTTATTGACTGATCATTGGTTTGTGAGTGATATATTATACTAATGTGTAGTCTCGTTCCAAAAGTATCATAAAATCTCTTTCAAACTTAGATGTAAACTGCGTGTCTTTATCTAAAACATTTGATACTAGCACACCATGATGTGCCACAATCCTTTGCTAAACATCTATGCTAACCTTTCATATGTATAAGTCTCTTGTATTGGCAAAAATGTGCACTTTTGTGAGACGATCCACTATTACTCAAATTATGTTATATCCTTTAGTTGTGCAAGATAGCTTAGTTATAAAGTCCATGGTGATGTGCTCTTATTTTCATTTTGTTATATGTAATGTCCGAATCTTTCCATAAGGTTTCTAGTGATCAGCTTTAACTTGCAAACTTTTCAAACATATGTTCCCGATGATTTCCCGCTTTATTTCAGACCATTAATATTTTTTCTTCAAGTCTTGGTACATCTTTGTAGCTCCCGGATGAATAGATAATCAATCTTATGAGTTTCATCAAGAATCCTTTCTCTGAGATCCCCATTGCGAGTAATCTAGATAAGATCGAAGGATTTCTCTATCAGATTCTACTTTTTCTCTACCATTCTCTCCTTTCGCCTTTACTATCTTTTAAAGGTTCATCTTGCATGTTGTGAATTTGTTTCAGAAAGTCTAAAGTTACGAGCAACTGATGAGATCTCACCTGGACAGATTTGTGTCTTTCTTTACGACTTAAAGCATCGGCTACAATGTGGCTTTTCCGGGTGACAATGAATTTCACACTCATAGTTATTTATCATCTCTAACCATAGTCATTACATCAAGTTTGAATGATTCGTTCCAAGAAATACTTTATGCTCTACCCGTATACTCTTATTTTTTAGTATGCATACTATTATTACGAGCTCTAGGTCGTGTATAGGATAACTGACTTCATGTGTCTTTTGTTGTCATGAAGCATTAGCAATCACATTTTCTCATTGCATCAACACATATCCTCACCCTTGATATGATGCATAAATACAAACCAGGCCTTTCTTACAATCAGATAAGGTTAGAATCAAAGCTTGAGTTAACTTTTTTTTTTTTTCAGTTTTCGGAACGCTTTTTATTGACATTCACCCATTCAAACTTCACTTCCTTCTTTGTCAACTATGTCTTTAGCATGGCAATTCTTGAGATATCTTGTATAAACCTCATGTAATGCTTGCAAATCGATTAATTTCTAATGACGTTTTAGGAGTTTTCTATTCCATAACGCTTCCGATTAGTAAATTAAGATATCGTCTATGAACATGATTACTGACCGATCCAACATCAGTCGAAATACATAATTTTATCACGTCCGTGAATGTTGTAGGGGTATTTTTAAGCCAAATAACATCAGAAGAATTTCGAAGTGTCTGTAATGCATGTAGAAACCAGTGTTTGGAATATTTCGCTCCTTTACTTTTAATTAATGATAGCCCGACCTTATATTGTTTCTTGAGAACCAACTTGCTCCTTGTAACTGATCAAAAAAGTTATCAATTATTGACAACGGGTATTTATTCTTCACTATAAGTTTGTTCTATTTCTTGTAATTGACACATATTCTTATGCTTCCATCCTTTTTCTTTACAAATAACACTACAACTCCCCAAATAAAATGCTTGATATGATAAAACTTTTATCAAGAATATCTTGAAGTTAGAACATAAGCTCTTTTATTTTGGACAGAAGTAGTTAATATGGTACTTTGGTGACAAATTAAGCTGCTAGAAAAATATCAATCTAAAACTTTATCTTCAGATAAGATGACACTCTTGACATTTCCTCTTGGAGCACATCAAGGAAGTTACACACTAGGAGCACAACCTTTAACTCTTTCATCGTAACACAAACGTCTTTAACATATGCAAGATAAGCCTTGCACCCGCGCTTGGTGACAAATTAAGCTGCTAGGAAAATATCAATCTAAAACTTTATCTTCAGATAAGATGACACTCTTGACAATTCCACTTGGAGCACATCAAGGAAACTACACACTAGGAGCACATCCTTTAACTATTTCATCGTAACACTAACGTCTTTAACATATGCAAGATAAACCTCGCACCCGCGCTTGATGAAACTTTCAATTTTTGACTATAAAAATTATCTTTGGCACAAAACATACTCCATCACTAGAGATCAAGAGAAGACTACTATTAGACGGTGTCAAATGAATCATTTTCTTTTGGCAGAAAATTTTAGCCTCACAAGGGACTAAGTAATCCATACCTAAGACAACATCAAAACCTTCTAAAGTCATTACAAATAGCCTATCTGGAATTTATAACCTTCGATATCTATACAACAATCTTCTATAGCTTCAGTTACTTTAGTAGACCTACTAATAAGCATATTTTCTATCTTCTTGGCTTTATCACTCAACATATTGTAGAATGTAGTTGTTAAAAAATTCTTGCTAACACCAAATCAAAAAAATACATATATGAGAATATAATCAACTAGAAATGCACTTGACATCATATTAGCAGTCGCCCTGGCCTCCTATTTAGTCAAAAATTCATTTAATACCTTTGTTTTCTTGCAACCCTTGCTAAAATGCATGTCCTCACCATGTCCTCATAAATGATTGAAAAGTCTTTAGAGCACTAGCCTTCATATAGGTGCAAACTATCTATGGAAACCCTTGAATCTTATCCTTCGTCCTCCTTTCCTCAATGTTGATGTGATGGTAAACCTGTCATACTATCTGATTGAACTTTAAAGTATACTGATGGTTAGTCATGTTGGTAGGTTTAATCTTAGGAATTCGGCTTCCACCTTAACAATTCCATTTGAGGACAAAATATCTTGATCATAATATTCTTCATATCATCCTATCTTATTTTCTTCATATCAATATTGCTATTGGTTTGTTTGACAGTAGTTCACTAGTGTAGTGCTTTATACATAACCAAGTGAGCTGCTAACTTGATAGCTTGGTCAGCTAAACTGCATGGTCAGTCTGATACTCATTGGTTTCAATCACTATGTCCATTTTAAAAAACCCAACGGAAGGTAAAAATCACATCTTTGTTTCCGTCCTAGGGAAGGAGATTGCAACCTATATAGTTCTATAACTACACCCTTTTGTAATTTTTTTATTGAAATTATCATCACTGATCCCTAGTCCTTTGGTGCTTTTATTGTGATCCCTTATGCTTCCCTTTATAGAGTTTCCCTTGTTCTTAGTTACCTATTTCTTACTTACTGCCTTTAGAGCTTTTATAAAATTGAAGGCATGGTGGCTTGAAAAATCCGATGAACTTTATTGTCAATTGCCTCTTTGAGTAAAGTTTCTAAGGTGAATATTTCTTCAGAACGTCCTCTCTCATTTATCTCATTCTTCTCATGCTCATTTCTCTTTGCTCGACTTCTGTTAACTTTTGTTTAACTTTGTTTATGTCTAGCTATTATTGCGGGTAATAAGTATGTCATCTACATAGACAACAAAGAAAACACATGCAGTTTTGCATGTTTTATAATAAAAAAGGATCACCTTTACTTTGGATAAAACCAATGTTTGTTAAGGTAGTGTTAGTTTTTCATTATATTTTCCATGAGCTTGCTTTAATCCATATAAGGATTTGACTATTTTACACACCTTACCTGACTTTGCCTCAAAACTCTTACCATAGTTTCGGCTATTTCCATATAGATATCCTTAGCTAGTGCTCGATAAAGGAAAGCATCATTAACGTCTAGTTGATATACTTTTCAGTTGTTTTGAACAGCTAAGGTGATACGTCTCTCAATCTAACCTTTTGATTTGTATTTTACTCTATATATCCATTTACATCCTATGGTTTTTCTATTAGGAGGTAAATTAATGATGAACCATCTTTATTTATGTTTAAAGTTTTCATTTTTATGATTCATGGCATTTACCCGGTTTATATCTTTGCATGATTCGAAGTAATTTTTGGGTTCTACACTTTTATTAGGAAGAGTGATAAAGCATTTACGTTCATGAGACAAATTAGAATATTTAACAACTTTATGTATTCCATATTTAACTTTTCCATCAAGCACATAGTCTAAATAGTTTTTAGGAACACGTCCAAACCTACTAGACTTATGAGTGATAATATTTGGTTGAATGGATGTGCCCTCAAGGAAGTCAGCATTGGTTCTTTCCACATCAAGATTTTCAACCCTAGCTGGTTGTCTTGTAAGATGATTGTTGTCGCCTCCAAATCATTTTTCATGTTTCCTATGGTGTCAACATTGGAATGATCTACGTCTACATTGGTATATAAGGTAACAATCTTGGGATTGTGATTATGTTATTGTTAGAAGGCTTCAAGTGGCCCTGAGTTAACACTAAGATCACAACCATTCACATTTGGACAATCTAAGCAGGGTTTTTTTTATCTTTAGATATCCTTCCCTCAGCACCGAGCCCTTTTGTCTAAGAGTTATTTGGATCAAAACGTAAGTATAAAAGATTTAAATGATTCAGTCTATCATTTGGTTGTAAAGTAAAAATTTTCTTTTAAAGAAAATTATTTTCACAAAAAATTGTATCTCGTGAAAACAAGATATTTTATCTTCTGAATAGAGCTATTTATAACCTTTTTTTTCGAAGGTGTAACCAATTAGAACACATTTTGATGCTCTACTCCAAATTCCATTTTAGAATTAAAATTGTAAAAAAAATGAAAATAACCAAATGTTTTACGATGTAACAATGAGGGTTTTATATTCATTATCAACTAATAAAGAGATTTTTCATTTAACAAAGTGATGAATTCCTATTAATCAAGTAGGTAGCAGTTAGAACATATTTAAAGCACATGTTTAAGGGAATACCATTTTGAAACGTGCGAGGTCATGTAACATTTAGGAGACGTCTATGTTTTCCCTCTAACTATCCCATTTTGTTATGGGGGTATACACATTAGAGGTTCGATGAAGTGTTCTATTATTTTTTAGATATGTTTCAAAATGTGAATTGATGAATTTTGTTGTTGGTTCTAAAACACTTGACTTGTTTGTCAAATTGAGTTTTTAATGACATTATGAAATTCATCATGTTTTAAAACACTTCATCTTTAGACTTAAGTAGGTTTACCCACATACCTTTAGAATGATCATCCACCATAGTTAGAAAAAAATTATACCCTTATCTACTTCATATATTAAAAGGACACCATAGGTCAAGGTGAACCCAACCACTCACTTAAAGGAAATAGATTGTTGGTTTGTTTTGCCATGTGATAGATTTTACAAGTTAAGTCTAAGTTCTTTGTTTTAGTTTAAGATCAGTTCTTAAAACGAATAGTACTTAATGAGAGGGATGGTGAAGTCTAGAGTGCCATAAGTGTGTGTCTTCTTTTAGAAAGAATATCATATGGTCACATACATACCTATAGATGAATCTCCAAAGTGATACAATGAATGTACCTGTTTACCGGTCAGTAGTGTCATTGTGAGAGCTATGTCTTGAATTAAGCATTATTCATTAACTAACATTCAAGTTTGTTATCTTTTGCATGTTTGTAAACCGATAGGAGATTTACATAATGTAAGGTTTATACGTAAAGGCCGATGCAACCAAAGCAATCAAAGAGCTCTCAGCATGCTCGCATGAAGTAGAGTAAAGTTACTTCGGAAGTTTTACACAACTCAGAGAAAATATGGTAAGTGTAAAATCTTCCGAAGCCAATGATCAAATATTCCAAAGCCAAAGATGAAGTCTTCCGAAGCTTCAGAGACAAAGTCTTTCGAAGCCAAAGACTGATTTCTTCTGAAGACAGAGAAGACATGCTTGCTCTGATCACCTTTTGAGAAAAGTTGTTCAACTTTCCGCTGCCAGCTCTGAAAACTCACAAACTTAGATAAGTTGGAAAAAAAGGTCCATACTTTTGTTAACTATAGATTAAGGTCATTGGTCTGTAACTTTCTACTTTTGTACCTTTTATCTTTTTTGTAATATATTAGGATGTGAGCTATGGCATGTCATAGTCACAAGTCAAAAGGCAATCTGCCTTTTGACTATACATTGATCTTATTGTCTAGATTAGTATGTCTAGCTGGCTTTCAAAGTATAGCCAGCTGTAGGATGTAATATAAAGTGGCTCAAGTACTTGTATTTATGCTTTTTAACACTTGTAATATAACTTGAGAGAAATATACATCATTCTTGAAAACCAAATACTATCTTGTTCTTATTCTTGTTTTGTCTCATATTTACTTGTGTTCATAGTATCATCAACTAAAACTCGATTCCCTATTTGATTTGTTAAGTGTTCTAAGTCTCTTCTCATTGTGAAACTGATTGTATTGACTGTGACATCCGTCACCTTAAGGTCCGTCAATTAACGTGAATGTCCGTTAACTATTCTTTGATCTATCATTCCTCATCCTTATTTGACTCTTTATGTGGATATCATGTGTGCATTATCATCATTGCGTGTGTGTTCATCATAATCATATGTTAACCTTAAAAGACTTTTAAAACTTTCATTTTCGAAACCGTCAAATATATCATTTTTATATATATTAAATGCTATTGACATAACCATTTCTTAAGTCACAATATCATTAAATTCACTTTTGCAATTAATATAAAATATCTAATAAAGTCGTTTTTCAACCGAACTAAATTTGGGAAAACTCGGGGGTTAAGTGCAGGGACTAAACTTGTAATTTTGCAAACTTGGGCTGGGTATATATACCCCATACCAGCCCTAAACACACATTTTCACCATCTTCTTCATCTTCATCCTCTCTACACACACATCTTCTCCATTCTAGCACCAAATCCAACCCGTGTGGTCTCGTTTTCTTCGTCTAGTCTTCATCTACAGCTTAGACTACTCGTTTCTAGCAGGTAGTCGACTTTGGTTTTCCATTTTCTTGCCTTTTCACGGCTGTCCAAAACTAGGGTTTCGGGTGTTCGGGTTCAACCCGAACACACAAGGTCGTATGGGTGCGTGTGAGGTCTTTCTGCGTTTGTTTCATGTTTGTGTATGTTTGTTGAGTGTTTCTGGAAGTCCTTGTGGTGTAAAACCCGTGTTTAGAGCAGCTCGGGGGCTGCTCATCCCGACCACAGTCGCGATTCTGCAGATCAGGCGACTGGGTCTGCCATGCGATTGAGCCGTGCGACTAAGTGGGTCGTGCGACTGAACCATGCGTCTGAGTCAATCGTGCGACTGAGTTGTGCGACTAGGCATGTCGTGCGACTGAGTCGTGCGACTGAGTGTTGTTATGCGATTGAGTTATGCGTGCGAATGAGTGTATGCGATTGAGTCATGCGTATGAATGATTGTGTGCGATTGAGTCAGGTGACCGACTGAATGTATGCGATTGTGCGTGGTTCGCACGACTGGAGTCCAATCGCACGAATGAAGGTTCAATCGTACGAAAGTAGCTAATTCGCACGATTGAAGGTTGATTCGTGCGTATGGAGGTTGAGTCGTGCGATTGAGTGTTGTGTGGTACGACTGAATGCCAGACATACGAATGAAGGTTCAATCGTACGAATGAAGCTGATTCGCACGATTGAGGGTTGATTCGTGCGAATGGAGGTTGAGTCGTGCGTCTGGTCTTGTCGTGCGACTGCAATTGTTGTGTTTGATTTCCTTTGTGCGTGGTGTGAGTATGACGTGTGATGTTGAGGTAACATTAACACAATAGCCATTGTTCGGCCACAAAGATTAAAGTCAACGCGAAAAAGGGCACAAATACTATTTTAAACAAATTAAACTAACGTTTCACAACGATCAACCGACTTATAACTATTGACACATATTCAATACTTCTTCAATAACAACGAAACTTTTACTCAAACATCATCATCAATGGCAACAATGTCTTGTACTTGGATCTACATAAGGTCTAGTACGTGTGTCTGTTTGTGTGTGTTATACGCGACCCAGCCGATACGACCCGAACCGACCAATCATCATTATTACGCGCTTATATCATATCATTAATGCTTATCAATAACTGTCAATAGGTGTTTGACTGTTCATTTGCATTCAACATTTGGGATTACTTCGATCATACATACTTACCACCTAAGAAGTGAGTTTCGTGGCCTCTTTTTACGCTTATACAATATTTCAATCATTTACAACTTGGGGGAAAAGTATGCTTACTCATTTTCAATGCTGTACAACTTACTTACATTTTACATACAAGGAATCAACGTGATAATGTGTTGCAAGTACTATTTGATACATGCTTGGGTCTGCTGTGTGGTTCTATCTTTGCAACTATTTAATTCCAGTGTGGGAACCGACGGTTAGGTATTGGTAGTACTACTGGGTTGACACCCCCACCCTCGTTCGATGGTATACTAGTTGGTACCATCAGTGGCCCCAGGAACGGGCCCTTGGGTGAATATATGCCGACAATTTCTTTGTGTACGTCGCTAGGTTTGGTTGCAAAGCTCATGTCATGTGATTTTACTTGTGTATATAACTGTATTCACGGTATTCCATTACGCTTACTTATTACAGCATCACTTACATTTTATTACTTAAACCTGCGAGCTCACCAACAATTATGTTGACCGTTTTAAGCATATCTTTTCAGGTGATCATGCAAGTCCAGGAATCTAGGTGTGCTGCCTTAGTGGAGACCCTAGGATGCATTTTTGGGACTTAACATATTTTGACAAACAATCTTTTTGAACAATGTTGATATGTGTATACAATTATCATCTTTTGAAACTTGTTCCCGGGTTGTGGGAATTTACATTTACAATTTCATCATTATGTGATTATGTGTATCATTATCATGTTGCTTATGGCTATGTTGTCGTGAACACTGACTAAACATGACACAAGTCCCTTTGTCGTCAGGTGTCGTCATGACACGCTTGTCATCATTTATTATATTGCATCTCTATCGCTTACCATGTGTTATGACGATCCCGGTCTCGTTACATCCCCGTGTTTCCGCTTTTAGCGGGGGTGTGACAGATTGGTATCAGAGCCATTGGTTATAGAGAATTAGGCAATACGCTTGACCTAGACTATAACCTAGGAACCTTCATGTAGATTTGCATGCTAGGACTCTGTATGCATATTATATCTCGTGTATGTGTTCCTCGCTGCTTGATTTGTTCATCTATTTGTTATGTGATCTTTCCATCCTATGAGGGAGCCCTTGTGCTCACTCTTTTATGGGATGCTTCTATTGGATCTTCCGTTCCCTTTGCGAACCGAGTTAGTTTATCGGATCCGGGTATTAAACCCAAAGAGATCTTCACAGATCATGCTATTGCGCTTGACCTTGGACATTGAGATTAACCTGAGGAGGCCTTGTCTGAGACCTCGAAAGAGGAGGAAATAGACAACCTCCGCTAGACTAAACGTGATTATATACATGGACTTACAACTGTTGTGATGGATTATCATTGAAACATTATCAATTCATGGTGTGAGAACTGCACGAATTGCATGCGATGTGTGGTGACAATAAGTGTGATATTAACATGAAATACTGGACATGATGAGTGTTATGGATATACACTTTCAATTGATTTAAGCTTATGTGTTTACTTTTCTATGATTAGAACATGCCGCCTCGAAGAGTTACCCATAGCAATAGTGGCGGGAGTGAAGCCCCAAGGGGCAGAGGCCGAGGCAGAGGCAGAGCACCAAGAACAAATGATGCTCCTGCCAGTAACAGTCAAGGAACAGGGAACGCCGACATGGCAGCCTTGATCGCTCAGCAGTTGGCCGCACTGATTCCTACTATCGTGGCCCAAGTGAGCGACGCACTCCAACAACACCACCCTCACGGGGATGGTGGCAATGATGATGGAGACAACGGAGAAAGAGCCTATGGTGGGATCGAAACTGAGACGGGAAACGGAAACCCCACCGGAAACGAAAGCAACCAGGAAACCGGAAATGGGGGTACTGCCGGTATGGAGACTGGAGTTGTTAATGCTCATCGGGGATGTTCATACAAAGAGTTTGTGGCCTGCAAACCAAGGGAATTCGATGGGAAAGGTGGGGCGATAGCCCTAACCAGGTGGCTGGAAAAGATGGAGGCAGTGATTGATATCAGTGAGTGCCTCGACAGTCAAAGAATCAAGTATGCCACTTGTTCACTACAGGGTAAGGCCCTAACCCGGTGGAACACCCAGGTTCAAGCTAGAGGACGAGAATCTGCGATGCAGATGTCATGGGATGAGTTCAAAGTGTTGATCACCGAGGAATACTGCCCTCTCAACGAGATGCAGAAGTTGGAGCATGAGTTCTGGAATCATGCTATGGTGGGGGCAGGGCATGCAGCTTATACCGACCATTTTCATGAGTTGGCAAGGTTGGTTCCGCATCTGGTCACGCCGGAATCAAAGAGGATTGAGAGGTACATTTGGAGACTTGCGCCTCAAATTAGAGCGATGGTTACAGCAGCTGCTCCTCCTACTATTCAGAGCGCAATTCTGAAAGCTGGCGCTTTGACTGATGAGATGGTTAGGGCAGGGGTTTTGGGCAGAGGAGCAGAAAAGCGAAAGGATGTTGGGGAATCGAGCCGGTCGAGTTCCGGAAAGTTTGAGAAGAGGGTCAAGACGACCAGGAATTTCGTGGCCGTGTCTCAGGCCAAAAGAGAGTATGTGGGGCCGCACCCCAAATGTGACAGGTGCAATTATCATCATCCCCCAGGAGTGCAGTGCCGGGTGTGCGCGAACTGTAGACGCCCGGGGCATTTGGCGAGAGAGTGTAGAACTGCGCCGAATCTTGCAGCACCCGTCAACGCGGTTAACCCCGCTGGGAATGCAAGGGCTTGTTTCGAGTGTGGAAGCCCTGATCACTACAGGAATATGTGCCCCAGGCTGAACCGGGCACCGGGTCAACAGGGGAACAACCAGCAGCAAGTGATGGCCATAGCTGGGAATCAAGGCCCGACTACTCAGGGGAATGCAGCTCGGGGACGTGCATTCGTCATTGGAGCCAATGATGCCCGTCAGGACCCGAATGTTGTCACGGGTACGCACTTACTCAATCATCACTTCGCATCTATATTATTTGATACTGGAGCAGACAATAGTTTTATATCTTCTGAGTTTGTGCAATTGCTTGATTTGAGTCCTAGTAGGCTAGAAACTAGCTACTCTGTAGAAATGGCCAATGGTAGAGTTGTTCAGGCCGATGAGATCATTAGGAAGTGCTCGTTAACATTGGAGGACCATGCCTTCGATATAGACTTGATACCCTTCGAGTTAGGAAGCTTTGATGTGATTGTGGGTATGGATTGGTTGTCGCAAAATGGAGCAGAGATTGTCTGTCGGGACAAAGTAGTACGTATCCCTATGCCAAACGGGGAAGTACTCAAGATTCAGGGAGAACGACCGGGTAAGAACTTAAAGCTTATTTCCTGCATGAAAGCACGCCAGAGTTTACGAAAGCAGTGCTACGCTTTTCTGGCTCATGTGGTTGAAAAGAAAGACGAAGAGAGGAAACTGGTGGATATTCCAGTGGTACAGGATTACCCAGAAGTATTTCCAGATGACTTGTCTGGTTTGCCTCCTCCACGACAGGTGGAATTCCGTATAGAGTTGGTTCCTGGAGCTACACCGGTAGCAAAGACACCATATCGACTAGCGCCGTCCGAAATGCAAGAGTTGTCTAGTCAGTTACAGGAACTACTGGAGAAGGGTTTTATTCGACCGAGTCATTCACCGTGGGGAGCGCCGGTACTATTTGTCAAAAAGAAGGATGGATCGTTCCGTATGTGCATCGATTACCGCGAACTGAACAAGTTGACGGTGAAGAACCGATATCCTCTCCCCAGGATCGACGATTTATTTGATCAGCTGCAAGGAGCTTCGTATTTTTAAAAGATCGATCTTCGTTCTGGTTACCATCAGCTAAGGGTTTTCGAGGACGACATACCGAAGACTGCGTTCAGGACTCGTTATGGGCACTATGAGTTCTTGGTCATGCCGTTTGGGCTGACTAACGCACCAGCTGTGTTCATGGATCTAATGAATCGGGTGTGCAAACCTTACTTGGATAAGTTCGTGATCGTGTTCATAGACGATATACTTATCTACTCCCGATCGAAACAGGATCACGAAGAACACCTTCGGGCAATTCTGGAGCTGCTACGAGAAGAGAAACTTTTCGCCAAGTTCTCGAAGTGTGAGTTTTGGTTGCGGGAAGTGAAGTTTTTGGGTCATGTGGTCAATGAGGACGGGATTCATGTAGATCCCGGAAAGATCGAAGCGGTGAAGAAATGGGATACGCCCCAGACACCATCAGAGATACGGCAATTTTTAGGATTGGCCGGTTATTATCGTCGCTTCATCGCGAATTTCTCAAAGATCGCGCAACCATTAACCCTGCTTACTCAGAAAGACAAGAAGTTTGACTGGGGACATGCACAAGAACAAGCGTTTCAAACGTTGAAAGAGAAACTGTGCAACGCGCCTATATTGTCTCTCCCAGACGGAACTGATGATTTTGTGGTTTACTGCGATGCGTCACATCAAGGATTGGGATGTGTACTAATGCAGAAGGATAAGGTGATTGCCTACGCTTCGCGACAGCTTAAAGTGAACGAAAAGAACTACACCACTCATGATCTTGAGTTGGGCGCTGTAGTATTTGCACTCAAGATTTGGAGGCATTACCTGTATGGAACCAAATGCATCATCTTCACTGACCATAAGAGCCTCCAACATATTCTGGATCAGAAGGAGCTTAATATACGCCAACGACGTTGGGTAGAGCTTCTTAGTGACTACGATTGTGAAATCCGGTATCATCCGGGGAAAGCTAACGTGGTGGCTGATGCCTTAAGCTGTAAAGAACGTGTGAAACCACTACGTGCACGAGCGTTGGGATTGACCATCCAAACCAACTTGAAAGCTCAGATCCAAATTGCACAAAGTGAGGCGTTGAAAGAAGAGAACCTTGCGGGAGAAGAATTCCGGGGGTTGGATAAACAGATGATTCGCAAGGATGATGGTATACAGTACTTCATGGATCGCATATGGTACCCAAATGGGGAGGTGTTCGAACCTTAGTCATGGATGAAGCCCACAAGACGTGATATTCTATTCATCCTGGTGCAGACAAGATGTATCACGATCTCAAGGATCTGTACTGGTGGCCAGGCATGAAGAAAGACATTGCTTTATACGTCAGCAGATGCTTGACGTGTTCCAAAGTTAAAGCTGAACATCAGAAACCATCGGGATTATTACAGCAACCTGAAATTCCCGAGTGGAAATGGGAGAATATAGCTATGGATTTCATTACCAAACTCCCTAGAACAAGCAGCTGTCATGACTCGATATGGGTCATTGTTGATCGAATGACGAAATCAGCACATTCCTTGCCTATCCGAGAAGATTACAAGATGGATAAGTTGGCGAGATTGTACATCAAAGAGGCCGTGACACGGCACGGGGTGCCGGTGTCAATCATATCCGACCGTGATAGCCGATTCACTTCACGATTTTGGCAGACACTACAGAAAGCGATGGGCACTCGATTAGACATGAGTACCGCCTATCACCCTCAGACAGATGGCCAAAGTGAACGAACTATACAGACGCTAGAAGACATGTTGAGAGCGTGTGTAATCGATTTTGGAGGTAGTTGGGATGCTCATCTACCGTTGATTGAGTTCTCCTACAACAACAGCTACCATACAAGCATTGGATGTACTCCGTTTGAAGCGTTGTATGGACGGAAATGCAGATCACCCGTTTGTTGGGCCGAAATTGGTGAAAGCCAACTAACAGGCCCAGAGATCATTCAAGAAACAACAGACAAGATTTTTCAAATCAAAGATCGACTAAAAGCCGCACGAGATCGCCAAAAGAGCTATGCCGACAATCGTCGGAAGCCTTTAGAATTCAACGTTGGGGATCGTGTATTACTCAAAGTCTCCCCTTGGAAAGGAGTCGTTAGATTTGGAAAGAAAGGGAAGTTAGCCCCAAGATATGTTGGACCATTCGAGATCACAGAAAGAATCGGTCATGTGGCTTACCGGTTAAGGTTGCCACAACAGCTCAGCGGTGTGCATGATACTTTTCACGTGTCAAACCTCAAGAAGTGTTTGGCCGACGAATCCCTTCACGTGCCAATTGAGGAAATCAAGATCAATGACAAGCTTCATTTTATTGAGGAACCCATTGAGATCATGGATCGAAAGGTCAAGCAACTGAAGCGCAGTAGGATACCTATTGTTCGCGTAAGGTGGAATTCAAAACAGGGCCAGAGTTTACATGGGAACGAGAAGATCAGATGAAACTCAAATATCCACATCTTTTCGAGGATGACACTCTTGGGCCTAACTCCAGCTGAATTTCGGGACGAAATTCTCTCAACTGGGGGATACTGTGACATCCGTCACCTTAAGGTCCGTCAATTAACGTGAATATCCGTTAACTATTCTTTGATCGATCATTCCTCATCCTTATTTGACTCTTTATGTGAATATCATGTGTGCATTATCATCGCTGCGTGTGTGTTCATCATAATCGTATGTTAACCTTAAAAGACTTTTAAAACATTCATTTTCGAAACCGTCAAATATATCATTTATATATATATTAAATGCTATTAACATAACCATTTCTTAAGTCATAATATCATTAAATACACTTTTGCAATTAATATAAAACATCTAATAAAGTCATTATTCAACCGAACTAAATTTGGGAAAACTCGGGGGTTAAGTGCAGGGACTAAACTTGTAATTTTGCAAACTTGGGCTGGGTATATATACCCCATACCAGCCCTAAACACCCATTTTCACCATCTTCTTCATCTTCATCCTCTCTACACACACATCTTCTTCATTCTAGCACCAAATCCAACCCGTGTGGTCTCGTTTTCTTCGTCTAGTCTTCATCTACAGCTTAGACTACTCGTTTCTAGCAGGTAGTCGACTTTGGTTGTCCAGTTTCTTGCCTTTTCACGGCTGTCCAAAACTAGGGTTTCGGGTGTTCGGGTTCAACCCGAACACACAAGGTCGTATGGGTGCGTGTGAGGTCTTTCTGCGTTTGTTTCATGTTTGTGTATGTTTGTTGAGTGTTTCTGGAAGTCCTTGTGGTGTAAAACCCGCGTTTAGAGCATCTCGGGGGCTGCTCAGCCCGACCACAGTCGCGATTCTGCAGATCAGGCGACTGGGTCTGCCATGCGATTGAGCCGTGCGACTGAGTGGGTCGTGCGACTGAACCATGCGTCTGAGCCAATCGTGCGACTGAGTTGTGCGACTAGGCATGTCGTGCGACTGAGTCGTGCGACTGAGTGTTGTTATGCGATTGAGTCATGCGTGCGAATGAGTGTATGCGATTGAGTCATGCGTATGAATGATTGTGTGCGATTGAGTCAGGTGATCGACTGAATGTATGCGATTATGCGTGGTTCGCACGACTGGAGTCCAATCGCACGAATAAAGGTTCAATCGTACGAAAGTAGCTAATTCGCACGATTGAAGGTTGATTCGTGCGTATGGAGGTTGAGTCGTGCGATTGAGTGTTGTGTGGTACGACTGAATGCCAGACATACGAATGAAGGTTCAATCGTACGAATGAAGCTTATTCGCACGATTGAGGGTTGATTCGTGCGAATGGAGGTTGAGTCGTGCGTCTGGTCTTGTCGTGCGACTGCAATTGTTGTGTTTGATTTCCTTTGTGCGTGGTGTGAGTATGACGTGTGATGTGAGGTAAAATTAACACAATAGCCATTGTTCGGCCACAAAGATTAAAGTCAACGCGAAAAAGGGCACAAATACTATTTTAAACAAATTAAACTAACGTTTCACAACGATCAACCGACTTATAACTATTGACACATATTCAATACTTCTTCAATAACAACGAAACTTTTACTCAAACATCATCATCAATGGCAACAATGTCTTGTACTTGGATCTACATAAGGTCTAGTACGTGTGTCTGTTTGTGTGAGTTATACGCGACCCAGCCGATACGACCCGAACCGACCAATCATCATTATTACGCGCTTGTATCATATCATTAATGCTTATCAATAACTGTCAATAGGTGTTTGACTGTTTATTTGCATTCAACATTTAGGATTACTTCGATCATACATACTTACCACCTAACAAGTGAGTTTCGTGGCCCCTTTTTACGCTTATACAATATTTCAATCATTTACAACTTGGGGGAAAAGTATGCTTACTCATTTTCAATGTTGTACAACTTACTTACATTTTACATACAAGGAATCAACGTGATACTGTGTTGCAAGTACTATTTGATACATGCTTGGGTCTGCTGTGTGGTTCTATCTTTGCAACTATTTAATTCCAGTGTGGGAACCGACGGTTAGGTATTGGTAGTACTACTGGGTTGACACCCCCACCCTCGTTCGATGGTATACTAGTTGGTACCATCAGTGGCCCCAGGAACGGGCCCTTGGGTGAATATATGCCGACAATTTCTTTGTGTACGTCGCTAGGTTTGGTTGCAAAGCTCATGTCATGTGATTTTACTTGTGTATATAACTGTATTCACGGTATTCCATTACGCTTACTTATTACAGCATCACTTACATTTTATTACTTAAACCTGCGAGCTCACCAACAATTATGTTGACCGTTTTAAGCATATCTTTTCAGGTGATCATGCAAGTCCAGGAATCTAGGTGTGCTACCTTAATGGAGACCCTAGGATGCATTTTTGGGACTTAACTTATTTTGACAAACAATCTTTTTGAACAATGTTGATATGTGTATACAATTATCATCTTTTGAAACTTGTTCCCGGGTTGTGGGAATTTACATTTACAATTTCATCATTATGTGATTATGTGTATCATTATCATGTTGCTTATGGCTATGTTGTCGTGAACACTGACTAAACATGACACAAGTCCCCTTGTCGTCGGGTGTCGTCATGTCACGCTTGTCATCATTTATTATATTGCATCTCTATCGCTTACCATGTGTTATGACGATCCCGGTCTCGTTACATCCCCGTGTTTCCGCTTTTAGCGGGGGTGTGACATTGACCCTTTTATGTGGTCCTGCAATTGGTATCAGAGCGTTTTAGGCTCTTGATTATATGATCTCACCATCTTAAATCCCTTCAGTTTCACAAAACACTTAACAACTCAAATGGCAGCTCTTACCAAGGCTGATATGGAAACCGGTACTATGACAAAGTCTCCACTGATCACTCTTGATGACTTTAACACTTGATGCCAAAGAATGAAAGGCTTCATCAAGTGTCAAGACAGCAGGATATGGGGATCTATCACTAACATGAGGTCGGCCATCTTCAAGGTGCTGAAGAGGTGTCCACCAACTTTACCGGAAGACACACTGCGCTTCTTCCAGGTATGATTGAGCTAATGGCTTCTGGTGACATCCATGTTCACCCCACAAGTGATGAACCCACACAAGCAATAACCACCTCAATGCCAAATATTCCTTCCCACCCCATCAAACACACATATTAGAGACGTTCCAAGCGAACCCTTGTTCAATCTCCTCTGATTGAACAAGTTCCCCCTGTTCTATCCAAAAAGGCTAGAATGGAAACATGGGCTCCCACTCAGTCCGAGGTCCCACCTTCCTTCACAATAGACCTCAATATAGGTATTGAGTCTCATCAGTCTCAATCCCATGAGCCCCAAACCCAAGCTGTAAACCCTCAGGGTGAGTCTCTATACTCTCCTAAGTAGCCAAAAAGGGACACCCCAATGATAGGCTCAATGCCTTTAGACATTGATCAAGGTCCCGGGTCATTAGGCATAACTTCTATATCTTTCACTGACCTTTTAATAGCCACTTATGAAGAAATCATGTCTCTTCAAGGCCATGATGTTGATCCACAACACCCATCTAAGGATCAACTGAGCCTAGAGAGATCTTTGATTTCTAGCCCCCATCAGCAAACCCCAACTGAGGTGTGTCCCACTGGTGTGGAGGAGACTCTTGGAGATTCAGCTACTGAAGGTGTCTCAATGAGCCCTCAGGATAGTGGTAACATATCTGAGACTGAATCTACGACAACCGTTCCTTTTGATGACTCTGAAAGAGACATCATTAAGCAAGGGAAACCAGGGCGCCAAGAAACCACAACTGGTGGTGAGGATGAACATACTATGTATGTTGCCTCATCTCCCCATGATTCTCTAAAGAAGATGAGGGAAGTATGCAACTCACACTCAGAGACCTACTTTCTAAAGTCTCATACCTTGAATCTAGGGTTAAGACTCTAGAGGATAGGTCTGCCCTCAACAACTTAAGATTGAAAATCTCAAGGTTCAACTAGCTGAGAAATAGATTGAGAGATCTGTTAGGCATGTACTTGTATAAGTCTCTCTAACTTCCTCCTCTAGCTCATCTACCTCTCAAGATGATGCTATCAAAAAGGAGGAGAATGTTCAGAGTGAAACTCACATGGAGCAGCACAACTTAGTTCTTTCTACTCTCTCTTCAAGATACCCCGCTCAACAATCAACTGTTTTCCCTGAGCATCCTCCTGTCATCCTTCAAGTCGATCTAATGATGCTCATAGATTTGAATAGATTCCTAACCAAATTTCTAATGAGCTCCTCCCTTGAACAACCAAACCCAGATGTTGCTTTGGCATATTTTAGAGCTGAAGAGCTTCAAGGTGGAACATACCATCTACCACTGTCAAGGAAGTTGGTCAACCTAAGGTCCACATTGAACCTGAGATTGAATTCGAAGAGGATATGGGAACTGATGGCCCAACAACTGAAACAGTTAGGAAAGATAGTGAAATGCCACTATCTTCAAAGCTGAAGTCAAAGCTATGGAAGAAGTATTTCAAACTTCCGAAGCTGAGATCCAAGCTGTGGAAGGACTATTCTCTCTATCTGATGATCTAATTATCACAGATGCAATCCTTGAACTAGCATCTAAGGTAAATAGTGAGGGCTTTCTCAAAACACCTCTTACTCATCATCATATGCTCAAATCGCCACCCACCAACCTGAAACCTCTACGCAAGAACCTCCAAAGTCTCAAGCTTCCGAAGACATCAAGGGTAAGAGGAAGTTGACTACGGAAGAACTACAAGAGGAAGAAAGGCTGGAAAAGATTAGAAGAAAAGGTAGGCTTCCTTCTGAGAAACTATTAGCTACAAGTAGCAAGGCAACTATAGTCAATCAGGAAGCTCTCAACAATCAGAAAGGGGTGGAGACTATTGACAAGCTTGTCAACCTGGGCGCAGCTAGTGAAGATGTTCTCCTCCTACCACTTGAGGAGTTGGTGGAGTTAGAGAAGGCAACCCTGCTGCGGATAGAACAAGAAGAAGCAGCAAGGTTGGCCTTAGAAGAGGAAGAACAGAGAAAGAAGGAGGAAGCTGAGCAACAGCTTAGGGATGAAAGGATAGCTTTTCTGAGCTCCAAGGGATGGTCTCTTGAGGAACTGGCTCCTCATGATAATGATACGGTCTTGTGGCTTTTCAAAAAGGAACAAGACCAAATGAACAAAGAGAGAAAGAGGGCTTCCAGGGAAAAGCTGAAGGAGAAGAAGAAGAAGAAGCCCAACTTGCAGCTTCCAAGAAGATGGGAGATAGAGCCTGGATGAAGGATTATCTCAGGGCCCATGGCTTCTCTGGCAGACAAGTTGGCCCCATGTCCGAGAAGACCCTGCAGCGACATGTCAGTGACATCAAGGCTGACATTTGCTTAGGAAGAAGGAAAGAGATGTACAAAAGAATGCAGGGGATGACTTCTGAACCCATACCTTAACCACAACCTCAACCAGAACCAACTCCTCTTCCTTTCTCATCAAAACCGAACCAACCATTGAACCTTACACTCCTAAGCCCACACCCTCATCCATACCCTCTCCCACACCAATTCCATCAAAAAAACCACCTCCACTACTTATCCTTAAACCCAAAACACTCTCCAGAACCCAATCATCATCTACCCAATGGCCACCTAAGTCATCCTATCAACCCTCTCAACCTCTAACCTTAGAAGAGTTTAAGGAGATCAAGAGGAAGCTCATCAAATGTACTACACTGAGCGATATCTCCTGTGAGGAGGGGTCCATCAAGTTAACCTTCATTGATGGCTCCTCATGTTCCATCACAAGAGAATAATTCCTTGATCTACCTAGAGGAACACTGGACCAAGCTCTCAAACTCTTGGCAACTAACTCTGCCTCTCTCTTGAAGAAGAGAAGAAGCTGAGATGAAAGTTGGTGACTCTACTGGACACTAGGGAGGAAGACAAATTTCCATCTCAACCTCTTGTTCCTAAGAAGAAAATAGTCCAGTGGAGGTTTGAAGACTCTTCTCACAACTTTTTTGTGGAAAGAGAGAATGGTGAGATTAACTGGCTTAATGCCTCCTCTTTGCTACACTTAAGCAGATTTGATATTGCTGAGTTAGCAGAGAAACCATTCTCTGATCCCTCCAACTCAGAGGTAGCTGCTCACATCAAAAATCATCTGAGTAGTCTTCATTTGGCTGAACTAACTGCAAGGGCCAAGATTGAAGAAGAGTTGAAGCTTTGAGAGAAAGATGAAAAGGAAGGGTCAGCAACTAAAGACAAACCCTTTCTTCAAATGGTTGAAGGCCCTGAATTGGAATCTATAATTAGATTGGAGTATGACTAGAACTCCCGTCAACTAACTCTCTTCAGAGGGACACAACAAAGGATACACATCATTTAGAGTGACAGACTTGATCTGCTGTCTACGAAAGATTTGTACAAACTTCTCAGCCACACATCAGGAAAGAACAAAGAGACAGATAAGTATCTCCTATCCTTGGTGCTGAAAGTTTTGAAAAAGTAGAAACAAGTGAGGTTTTGGTAGCATCAGCCTAGGGGGAGTTTGTTGGATCAAGTAAGGCTGGTGCAACCAAAACAAACACTTAAAACATTTTTGGTGCAACTAATGAAGAACTTCTGAAGGTCAAGACTAACAGAGCTTCCGAAGAGGAACTCTAACTTCCGAAGACAAAGTCTTCCTTCTCCCGAAGTTCAACACTTAGAAGATTCCAAGACAATAACTTCCGAAGTGTGAAAATCATCTCAAACCTCGAAGAAGTAGACTCTTCCGAAGTATAAGTGGCTTCGGAAGAACTTGTTCTTTTGAAGCCAATTAACCTTCGGAAGAACCTGCTATGAACCAGTGGACATAAGTATGTTCCTTCTGACAAGCTGCTGCAACCTCTGAGATACTGCATGGCGCTTTCTCACGCCCATGTAGTTGACCATACTTTATTCCACTGTTCAATCCTTCCACTGTTCAATCCTTATCAGTTAGTACAGTTACCAACTATGGTTGGTGACAAAAGGTAAGTCATGGACATGTCATGACTACCAAATCTTAGATAGTATTTTATCTTAGATACCTTACTTCTAGCAATGTAGTATTTGTCTAGTAGTAAGTTCCCAGCTGGTATCAAAGTATAACCGGCTGTAGATAATAGTATATATAGTTTCTCATTGTAACTCATTTATCATGCTTGTAAGAGTCTTGTAATATTTTGAGTTGAGAAGTAATATATACAAGTATCTTGAAAACCTTTATCTTTTGTTTGTTTACTTATTATATTACTATCAACTCTTAAGAGGTTCTGCATCATCAATCGGAATGTGACTTAGTGAGTTTGAGAGATAACAATTATGTTGAGTGACCAAACTCGATCTTGCAGTCATTTTATAAAAGAATTAGTGGAAAAACTAACAGTGTTAGGTTTTTGGATACAAATGGATATAAAAATGAAACATTAGGGGGTAGATGGCAATTTTGAAACCGCAGGGATGCAAGTGGTTAAAATGAACAAACATCAGGGATGTAAATAGTAATTTACTCTTATATTTTAATAGATCATATAAACTTGTTGTTGTTAATCATTGTGTTTTAACATTAGAAGTACATAATGTAATTATCAAAACTCTTATATTTTAATAGAGTATTCAAGATAACACAACAATAATCAAAAGATACAATTAGACATTGTGTTATTTTGTCATTGTTTTTAATGTATTAGATCAATTAGTTGTTTATTTATTATTGTATTTTACATATTAGAGATATACAACAATGTTATTCCGTCATTATATTTTTTTAAATTCATCATTTCAGAAAAATATAATAGTATTAAGATTAACACAATAATTAATAAAAATACATAATGAACTGTTCTAAAGACACAATGACGAAATATAAGTTTAAAAACATAAAAAAATTAATCTTTTTTATAACAATACTATATTCTTTTACAAATAAAAAAACGCTCGGTGTGATTTTTATAAAAAATAATGTCGTACATAAAATTTATCAACGTTTAAAAAAATGGGGAAAATTACAAAAAGTCAATAAAAGTGATTATTGCTAAAATACTCATCTAACAAACTTTTTTCTACAATTTGATCTCAACCGTTGATTAGGAAGATGGATGGTTAAGATTACTTCTTATACTTTTTAGTTATAAAAGCCTTTTTTATTTGAACATAATCCTTATATTTAAGCCTTCAAGTTATATTAAAAAAAATTAATCAATATATAATAGAGCTCGTTAATTATAGTAAAGTCACCATTTACGTATTCACTATTTTATCTTCTCTGTTTTGAGTTATTTATTTTTATAGTATTTTTTCTATTACATATTTTTATTAGCGTTTCACACGTAATTTTTTTTAGGTGGTTAGTACTAACATATAAATCTTCAAAATTAAATCTCAACTTTTATAACCCCCGCTACATAACACGGGCCACACCCACTAGTAGGCTTGTAAATGAACCGAACGAACACGAACATCAGCATGTTCGTGTTCATTCATTTAACTTTTACCGAACATGAACACTAACACATAACCGAACATAATTTTTTGTTCATGTTCGTTTATTAAGAAACTAAATATGTTCGTGTTTGTTCGTTGAAAAGCTAAATGAACACTTCACGAACATAAGCGAACACAAATGAACAATAATAAACAAACATAACTGAATACACAAAAACAACATTAAATGATCATTTTGGAACTTTTAGGTGTGTTAGTGGAAATTAAAATCTCACTAAACTTATAGATTTCTAGTATACATAATACATTTATGTTTTAAATATTAACACATAATACCGTTTTATTAATATATTAATATATATAAATAAACGAACATAAATGAACGAACATAAACAAACGTAAATGAACAAACATAAATGAACGTTCATGAACGTAAACGAACGAACAAAACATGTGATCATGTTTGTTCGTTTAACTAAACGAACACAAATTTTTTGTTCATGTTCGTTCATTTACTAAATAAACGAACTTCCCGCCGAACAGTTAATGAACAGTTCATAAACGTTCGGTTTATTTACAGGCCTACCCACTAGTAATCTAGTATAGAAGAGTTTCAAACCCTTTCACAACTTTCTTATTAGTTGTTTTTACTATCTCAATAATTAGTGACAAATGATTGAAATTGATCGATCCATAAATGTATTAATCAAAATTGCCATCTCTAGTTGTTTGTAGGCACATTGGTTTAATCCTTATGCACTATGTTATATAAACACAAATACTTTTAATTTCATTTTATTTTACACTACAAAAAATTTTAAAAGTATCAAAATACCCTAAACCTTCTAAATCCGATGTTGATGGTTAACTAACCAACATATAGAACACTCTAAAACACAACAACCACATTCTACATGTGGTGTGCACCCGGAAGGTCAATCCAATGCAACTCGAGTTCGATTTCACCAGATTCAACATTCCGCAATTTGAGAAGCATATTCTGAGAGATCATGCCATCTTTCCACATAACACAACTTTCTTCAGACAAACAATTTGCCTCGGTCGGCTCAACCCTCTTTAAAACAGTGCCATTTGGGACCGTGTGTGGGTCCGGATGCATTTTATGTGCTTCCATAAATGGGTGGATGTCAATATCTGCATCCCCCATTTCATCATCTCTGCTAAATGTGTCATGATCATACACCATCTGCAACACGTGTATGTATATATACACACATAAATCGAGCATTAGAACAAGATTCTTTTGCTTACAAAAACACACCTAGTAAAGAAATCAAGACCCGTGACAACATAATAAAAATATATATGAAAAGAGAATGCCTAAGCCAAGTCATAACTCTAAAAGATCCACCCATATCATTAGACTAAATGAAATATTTAACAAGTATACACTAAATATACCTAAATGCCACTTGGGGTGTAGCTTAAACTCAGGCTTAAACATGGTAGAAAATAGGTTATTGTATAGTTTAAAAGTAATGTACGAAATAGTACATTTTGGTCGAGCCATATGATTAGTTTTCTTCATAGCTGATAGTTTGAATTCATAACGTGAATCGCCCTGTTTATAACTTCTTAAACAGTTTTGTGCTAAAGAAGTAATCCTTTTATCAACACCATTACACCAATGCTGTTTATATAACCATTTGCAATTTTAAAGTATCATGAAATCGATATTAAGTTCCATATGAATTGAAGAGCTAACAACATCTGCATTCTGTAATGATTGTGTCGTATGAACAATTCAAGAATTCGAACACAAACAGAAGGTTGATCGAATGTGGATTACATACCAGTTCAATCGGCATTTCAGGATTTTCGATCGAAAGAGTCAAATCTTCATCCCACACGGGATTAAGGTCTTTATAGATAATACGAGTCTTCAGTTTCTGCATCAAACGAACAATTAACACCATACTATTCAAGTATCGAATCGAATCGAAAGAATGATGATCACCTGTTCGCCGGATTTAAGTATGCAATAAGGATCGCTGGATCGGAAATCACGAATCACAAGATTTATGCCTCGTTTAACCCTAACTCGAAGAAGACCCAACAGATTGTCCATTAAACAACAAGAGCCCCGATTTCTGATATCGTCGATCTCTGCTAAAATCGCCCATACGATTATCCCCAGTTTCAAAGAATGTGAGGTTGATCAAAAGCTATAATATGTTGTTGATCGATTGAAATGTAGGGTTTGAATTTGGGGATTGGGTGTGCATGCATTTTGCTACAGGAAATACATGAAATGTGATTGCATGATGCAAATGGTGAAAAAAAAATCGATAAAATTTAATTGATACGAAATTTGAGGAGATCCATTGGAGCATAATGCCATACGAGAGAAGAAACATGACTTCATTGATGAGTTAATTACATAGATTGTTGTGTTAAGCTCGTTTAATTTGAGTCTTTATTTTTTTGGAAATTAAAATTATGACTTATGACACTAACTTAAGTCATAATAAGGGATGTGGTATTTGTCTTATCATCCTAATACTCTTCGCTTTGTTCAAGAGAATTTCATACATTTAGCTTTGGTCATTTGAGCGAAAACTTCTCAAGATGTCACTCAACCCCTGGAGCGCTTCACCCAAACACACTTAATTATTAAGTTTTCTTTCATCCATAACCAATGCACTCAGATCACGTTGGTAGTTGAGACATGACATTTACTATGCATCCAATATCTCTCTTGTCCATCGTGAGATTTACTTAAGGTGTTACATTCGATATCATTTTGATAAATTTTGTTCGAAACTAAAACATTATTTAATAAAAAAGTAGTTCGTAATTCTAAATTATTTAAAGCATAATAACGCATGAGGTTAAGGACCTAGTTCGTGTTTCCTTGTTAAAAACGAGTGGCCCCAAAAACATCATTTTCTCTCTTTAAGTCATAGATTGATGTATCATTCTCTCTCTCTTGTGATCACAGAACTTAGGTTCTTCAATCATGGAAGGTCCTTGGCCATAGACTTCTTTCTTCTCGGGCCCTGTCTACCACGTCGGCTCTTACTCTTCCACACCGCAGTTAGTTTTGCTACAAACCATCTTTTCTATTTTCAAAGTCACATATTGTTGCTTCATTTTCTTTCATCCTCTCTAATAGAACACCAACTTTCTGTCATCTCTCTATCTCTCTCTTCATTCCTCACTCTTTCTTGGTGGAGCTACTAATCATTAATTGTGGATGCTATAAGTTAATAGACCTAACTTGCATCTTAGTACATAGTGTAGGGACTAAATTCGTATTAATATACCCATAAGTGTTTCTGTCCGCTCTATTTTATGTTGGAATTTGGTGAGTATGAAACACTCAACAATCAATGGAAAGCTCAAGTAATTTATGATAGTTTGATAGATGATACATAAGTTGAGTACATAGAGGCTTAAATAAGAAACGAAACCCATGAAAGACTCACCTAACGTAAACAAGGGCCACCAGATAACTGGATTGACTCCTTATTTTGCTAACTAACATATTCAGATCAAATGAACATAAAAAAACACAATGATAATTATTTTGCTTAGCTCCATGCGTGTGCACCATCCAAGACTTGAGCTCCATGCACACGTGAAGATTGACTCACATTTTATCACCCCCTATTGAGTCAAACTATCACATGCCCAACAACCACGTGAAGTACATAAGTTTCTCCTTTATTAGTGACTTTGTAAACACGTCCGCCATTTGATTGTGAGTGCAGCAAAATTCGAGAGACACCAACTTCTTTTCAACCATTTCTCTTATAAAATGAAACCTCAACTCGATGTGTTTAGATCTATTATAATTAATCGGGTTATTGGAAAAATTGATGGCTGACTTACTATCACAAAAAATAGTTGTTGCATGATCTTGCCTTAAACCCATATCTTCGAGTATTCAGCGTAGCCAAATGGCTTGACATGTGGGTCCGGTAGCTGCTATATATACTTCCTCAGTATTCAACAAGGCAACAACGAGTTGCTTCTTCGAAATCCAAGCAACTGCACCACTACCAACTGAGAATAAATACGCAAATATAGTCTTTCGATCATCAACGCAGCTGGCCCAGTCACTGTCACTGTAACCGATCAACATAACATTAGCTCCTTTAGAGTACCAGATTCCAAAATCAATGGTACCTGCTGTATACTTGAAAATTCTCGAACCACACCCTTTAGAAGGGGGCTGCATGAATCTGGACACCATACTTACAGCATAAGCCAGGTCAACATGTGTCAAAGTAAAAAAGACCCCCCACCATGCTTCTAAACATCTCACAATGAGCTTTCTCAGCACCATATTGAATTGACTAGTTCTCGTTTTAGTTCATTGGTGAGGCTTCATCTCTGTCAATATGAATAGCAAATCTTTTGAGTAAACTCTGAGCTTAATTTTGTTGATTCAGGAAGATACCATCATCACTCTGGATAACTTCAAGACCCAGAAATACTCTGAGCAATCCTAGATCAGTCATTTCAAACATGTGCTTCATACTTTCTTTAAATTCCTGTATCAACTCATCACAAGAAGAGGTACAGATAATATCATCAACATACAAACACACATAAAGAATATTACCCGTAGAATTTTCTTTGACACAAAGAGTTGGTTCACTTGAACTCTTTCCATAACCATGATTTCTAAAGTAAGTACCAATCTTGGAGTACCAAGCTCTAGGAGATTGCTTCAACCCTTACAAAGCCTTATTCAATTTATACACCATTTCTTGGTTTTTCTTGGTTACAAATCCTTTTGGTTGTTCAACGTAGATCTCCTTAGTTAGTTCACCATTTAAGAATGCTGACTTCACGTCCAGCTGATGCACCCCCTCTGTGCTGCAACTGCAAGGAATACTTGAATGTGTTATTGATGCCCCGTTGTTGTGAGTATACCTTAGCAACAAGCCTTACCTTATGTTTAAGAGTTTGTCCATCTGGACCAACTTTGGTTTTGAAAAGCCACTTTACTCCAACGGTTTATCAATCGGTAGGGAGGTGTACCAACTTCCATGTGTTATTCCGTTCAATGGATTTAATTTCTTGCTTCATTGCTTCCATCCATGCATGCAAACTTGCTTCTTGATTGTAGGAAGTTAAGTCTGTGATATTTAAGGCAAACTAACATGTTTGGAGTTCATTTCATTATCATACAAGCCTTCCCCACTATGATAATCACATAGCCATGTGGGAGGTTTGGTAATGACTAGATTGGCCATTTGACCAATCTGATTTTGAGTAATAGCCTTTGACTAATACAATTACCAAAATAGCAGACCAATCACGAGTGGCCAAGTGTCACAATATCTCCAACCGGCGATACAAAAGCATGATATATCGCCAAAAAGAGCCAACCGGCGATACGTACACATGATGTATCGCCGGCGTATCGCCCAAAAATAAAAAAAAATTAATATTGCCTACTAGCGATACATCATGGTTAGGTATCGTCGGCGTATCGCCAAAACAAAAAATTTAAATTTTAAAATAAGGTCGGCGATACGTATCGCCGGCATATCGCCTTGTAATTAATTTCAATTATTATTTCACTTAATTATAAAAATAACACCTATTTTTTGATTTTCTTCTGTTTATTTGCGTGAAATTCATTAAATAATACTCATTAGAATTTTTAGATTACCAAAACAATAATATGAAGAAAAAAACGTTATACATAATATTACAATAAAATCATTATTCATACAAGTATAAATTTTCTATATGATTTTGTTTTAAAAATCAATACAACTTTTCTTCTTATTAACAAAAATGCATATATTACAATAAAAGTGCATATATTTACTAGCCAATATTACATATCAGGAATTAACAAAAAAATCTTCGTCATCTTTTGTTTTAAAAAAATCTATATGATTTTGTTATAGTATATCTACATGTACTTATCTAATTATTATATTCAATGATAATGTTTGTACAATTTTTATAAATCTTATGACTAATTATCAAATTGTGTTTTTACGTGATAAGGCAGTTTATATTTTTATTATATATTAAGAAATTCAACAAATAATAATATATATTATTTTTATAAATTGAGAAAAATAATTTTTTAAATAAAAAACCGCCGGCGATACACACCTGGTGTCGTATCTCCAGAGTATCTCCGACCAAATGAAATTTAATTTTTTTTTCATCTGGCGATACACAAATAGTTTCGTATCGCTGGCGTATCTCCAGACAAAAAATAATAATTTTTCAATTGCCACGTGGGCGATACCACATGCATTGGTATCGCCACGTGGCGATATATTGACTACTTTTGTAAATTTTAAAGTCAATGGCTATTACTTAAAACCATATTGGTCAAATGGCCAATATTTGTGGGTTTGATGGTGGGTGGTACAATAAAGGGTGGTAATGATGTTGACGGGTCATGGTTGAGTTGTGAGTTGGTAACAAGAATGGTAGAGTTAGAGGTTGAACTAGTAGGCAAAGGACTAGTAAATATAAAGGACGCATGGGTATTAATGGGAGCTTGTTGTGATGTGTCATAGTCAGAGGACAAAGTGGCTACATTATCATGTCACTTAAGAGGAAATGGGTCCACAAAGTGATAATTTGATGTTGTGGATGTACTTGCTTCTTGAGGTTGCCAATCCCATTTTATTTCTTCAAAAAATTCAACATCTCTCTTAGTACTGATCTTATTTGTATGCGGATTGTGCAACCTATAAACTCCATTTAACATATTAGAATAACCAATAAATATTGCTCGTTCCATTTGGTTATCTAGTTTTCTTCTTAGTTGGTCAAGTATGACACCATGAGCAATGCAACCAAAAGTTCTCATGTGAGTGACAGAAGGCTTAATCCCTGACCATGCATGCAAAGGAGTTTGGTTGGGGAGAGCTTTAGTGGGTGATCTATTAATTATGTAGACAGTAGTAGCAACTGCATCAGCGCAAAGGTAACTTGGTAATTACTTCCCTTGTAAAATACTTCGAGTAAGATTCATAATGGTTCAGTTTTTTCATTAAACAACCCCGTTATGTTGAGGGGTGTATGGAACAGTCTGATCTTAGTACCTATTGAACTCATAGGAGCAAAATTCCCACAAAACCTATCGAACTCATAGGAGCAAAATTCCCCACCTCTGTCTCATCTTAGTACCTTGATAGGATTACCACTGTCGGTTTCTATCATAGCCTTGAAGCATTTAAATTTTTCAAAGGCTTCATGTTTGTGGGTCAAGAAATAAACCCAACACACGTGGGTATAGTCGTCGAAAAATAGAAGGTAGTATCGGTTATTGCCGAGACTAGGCGTGTAAATAGGTCCACATGGGTCTGTGTGAACGAGAGCATGTTTGGTCTTGGCACGCTAGGAGGCAGACTTAAAAGGTTTTATAGTCTGTTTGGCGAAAGCACAAGCTTCACAATGAATACCACCCTTAAGCTTTGGCAAACCTCCTACCATTTCTTTGTTGCATAATTATTTTAAACTATCAAGGTGTAAGTGACTATACTTAGAGGTGGGCATAAAACCGGTTTGAAAACCGGTTCGGCCAAAAAAACCGAAACTGGTTTGAGGCCCAAACCGGTTTGGCCCAAACCGGTTTCTAACCGACCCAAATCGGCGGTTTGCCAGCGGGTTGAACATTCCACACACCAAACCGGTTTAGGAACCAGTCCGGTTTCAAACCGGTTCTCAAACCGGTGCCCAAACCGGTCCCCAAACCGGTTTTTGAACCGGTTTTCAACTTGGTTTTCAAATGTAGTCGTTGGATAACGGCTATATAGCCGTTATAAGCCATTTTTGACCGTTTTTTGATGTTTTTTTACCATTGTACCCCCATTAGGTTAGTATATATATTTATTGGATGTTTTGGTTGAATCACAACAACTTAAAACACTCTCTGCTCTCAAAAATCAAAAAAACGCTCACCAATACTTTCGTTTTACAAAAAACTCTCTCAAAAATCTCTCAAATGGCTTTATCAAGTGCTCAATCATCCGTTGGTTGTGAAGCATCTTCAAGCAACGTGGTTGTAGCAATCCTTCTAAGAATAGGAACCTGCTAACTGGAAAACATATAAAAAGTCAGCGTTGCTGAGTGAGTTTTAGTTTTATTATAAAACATACTTTACTTTCGCATAAAACTATTCGTTACTTTTACATGATCACACATCATACGTACACATAGATAATATCACTATTATCTTCTTCATTCATTCATTCGTTCTTTCGTTCCATTTTACTTTACTTGCGCATCGGACATCATCCGTACCAATACCATATGCTACACCCCGATCAGTCTTAGCTACCGGGCCGAAGTCAATAAATGAATAGCTAAACGTATGCCACGGTACTAAGAGTAACCATCAGTCATAGCTACTGGGCCGAAGTCAATAAATGAACAGCTAAACGTATGCCACAGTACTAGGGGTAAGCGGTAGAGGTTCTACATTAATGGTCAATCACAAAGAAGGACCCGTTATCCGATGCCTGCAAGAAGTTTCATTTCTTTCCACTTTACGTTACATAATACTTCATTTCATTCATCATAATACGTAAAGCCATAGGAAAGATAATATACATCATACCAAGGAACATTAGCATGCATCAACATTACATCATACAGGGCAACATCATACATACATAACATGCATAAACATGCAACATCATCATCATCATGCCCTACATGCTTCTAAGGCCATATCAGTTATCTTACATGCTCTTACGGGAACCTTTACGTCAAAACTTACATCTGCACTTTCCCCCGGAAGCCAGAAGTCTAACTACACTTTCTTTCGGGTGCAACAGCTCTATACGTGCATATGAAGGTCATGCGACTGAACATCATGCGATTGGACTCATGCGGATGGACATCTATGCGAATGGACATCCAGTCGTGCGTATGGACCTCATGCGGATGGAACTAATGCGAATGGGCACCTATGCGACTGATCTAATGCGAATAAACTCATGCGACTAAGCACTTATGCGACTGAACCCTCAGTCGCATGAGTCCTCATGCGATTGGACTCCCAGTCGTGCGACTGAAACCTTAGTCGTGCGATTGAACCCTCAATCGTGCGAATGAATCCCAATCGTGCGAATGACCCTCAATCGCCTCTCATTCGGCCGTATGGCCTCCATTCGGTCGCCTAGCCCTAGCTGATGCAGAATGGAGTTCATCCCGAACCCAATCTGCCATTTTCGGCCTCCAAGCTCATCCAAACCCATTCTAAGCCTAAATTAACCCTCCTGGACCTTAGGAATGCATACCATAACACCATACAAGCACACACAAGCCCGAAAACATACACGAAACGCATCACACACATCACACCCAAATGGGTCAAACACACACACATACAAAAACGGGTTTTGAACATTTTCCAGCCCCAAAATCAGTTGAAAACAAGTAAAAGTGGGGTCCTAGAACTCACACAATCGAGCACAACGTCAAGGGCTTCGATTTGGCTTGCCACACGACGAGTTTGGACACCCGAATCACCCGAAACACCCCTTTTTCTCTTTTTCTCCTCTTTTCTCTCTTCTCCTCTCTTGAGAGCTGAAAATTTGTGTATGGGGGAGAGGGTAAGGGCTGCCCTCTCCCTTATATACTCCGCTCACCCGACTTTCTTTCGTTGGCGAGTTTGGTCCCTCGACTTTGGACTTTATTTTTTTTTGTTTTCTTTCTTCGCCGGCTTCAAAATAATAAATATCCGGGTGTTACACGAACTCTCCAACCACGTTACACCAATGTAAGTCGTGCTATTCTTTGAAGATATTGTTTAAAAATGTGGAAAAAAGCTAAAAATGAATTAATATCTTATTTTGAAAATTTACAAACCGGTGTTAACTTAACTAGTGATGTTTGGTCGACACCTCACGGTTCACCGGACTCGTACATTTGTGTCGCCGCCCATTGGGTTGAACCCGATTCATGGCAAATGATGAAACGTACGATTGCGTTTGAATTGTTTGATTATCCTCACACCAGCCAAAATATTTTTTATCTTATTGATAAAGTTATTTAAAAGTATAAATTAGAAAACAAAATATTTTCTATATCTTTTGATAATATGTCAAATAACACTCTTGCGATAGATCATTTGAAATTAAAATATAAACCAATGTGTGAGGGTGTGTTTTTTCATAGTCGATGTGTTGCGAACATCATAAACTTAGCCGTTCAAGACGGTTTAAAAACGATTGAAACAGTGAAAGATTGTTTTAAAAGAATGTTACGTGACATTTTTAGCAATAACCAAAGATATACTAGATATCGCAAGTTTTGTAAGGACGCAAATACCAAATGTTTAGGTGCGAATTGGGACGTACCAACACGATGGAATTCCACTTGTGGCATGTTTGAAAAGGCTATTGAACAAAAAAGAAAGTTTAATAGCCTTTCAAAATAGTTTTGTAAGTCGTGGAAAGGCAAATTCTTACCATCAATCGGGATGGGCCATTATTGAAGAAATAACCAAAATGCTTTAAATTTTTAAAAACGCAACTACTTGTCTTTCCGGAGTTTATTATCCAACGAGTCCGTTTGTACTTCACCAAATTTATTTAATGACTTTAAAGTTAAATGAGATGTCGTGTAGGGGTAAACCTTATTCGGATATGATACCCCCAATGAAAGAAAAACTTATAAAGTATTTTAAAGAAACGTATCCGATTATTACATGTGCCGCTGCTTTAAAACTTTGTTTAAATTTGTCGGGGGTTGAAACTTTACTTGATAAAATTACTTTTAATTTGCATTTAGAAGTTGATAACCCTCTTTATAGTAAAACTTTAAAAGCTACTTTTAACAAACAATTAGAAAAAATATATGATGTTTATTTATTAAAATACAGGGAAACATCACAAACCCATGAGGCTTTAAGGCATGCGGCAAATGCCGAAAGTTCGAATGATCCAATGTTTGATTTATATAATACTTTAAGGGATGAATGTAATAAACGTCAACGTGGTAACACTCCGAGTTGTGAACTCGGGGGGTATGGTCTTACCAACTTTTTATCCACCATGACTCCACAAGATTTTAAATTTTTGACTTGTTGGCTCGGTGGAAAGGTAAGGAAGATCAATTTCCCATCCTATCCACCATGGCCCGAGATTTACTAACCGTCCAAGCTTTCACGGTAGCTTCGGAATCTGCTTTTTCTGTTAGTGGCAGGGTTATATCAATAAGACGAACTCGACTCACTCCACAAGCGGTTGAAATGTCAATTTGCTTGAAAGATTATTTGGATGTCGCGAAAAGAGTACAAGACAAATGCTTACTTGAAGGAGAATTGGAATACGAAGCAGAATTATACGAGGATGAGGTAGAGAGCGAATTGACACCCGGAATGACCGATGATGAAGCGGCGTATGATGACTACCTTCGTTACAGTTTCGGTTCTGGTGGCGAAGAATAAACGTACAAGTATGCAACGGACGAACGAAGAAACGACTAGTCGACTAGGATGAATGTTTAGTTTTTAAAAAACTATTATTTAAACTTCTATGTTGTTTAAATTGTTTAAATGTGTTATATATTATATATTTCAACTTTTGTTTAATTGAAATTCAAATATTAATAACAAAAAAATTGTAGAAACTCCTGAATAGTGCTCATGCGCCTAAGATTTAATCACATTAGCACTATTCAGGCGTTTATAGCTTAGGCGCATGAGCATTGTCCATGCGCATGAGCACTGTGCTGGCGGTTGGGCATTGTTCAGGCGCATGGCTTAGATAGAAACGCCTGAACAGTGCTCATGCGCCTAAAATGTAAAAAAAAAAAGAAACCGAACCGGTTTGGGCCCGAACCGACCCAAATAGGTTTAATAGGTTTGGGATTTTATATGTACAAACCGGTTTATAACCCGAACCGGTTTGGGGCCAAACCGGTTTTGACCAGCGTTGACCAAACCGGTTTCGGTTTGGACCCCAAACCGGTTTGGAAAAAACCCGGTTTGTTCACCTCTAACTGTACCTGCAGTGCCACTTCAAAGCATCAAGTTTTCTGGGTTGAGTATCATGGTTAACGATCAAGCAGGTGGCAACGAACAAACATATTATTAACATCAACAGAGATCTCCAGATATACTAGCGGATGACTTTATTCCGCACCCTACATTTATCTTCATAAAAAAGAATGAATAGCCTTTCCTCATAAGTTGTCTAACACTTAGCAAATTGTATTCCAATTTTGGTGCATAATAGACATCTTCAAGCGGCTTGTACTCATTATTTCCGGTTAAGATCCATACCGTACCTTTTCCTTTGATGGCATAATATTTCTTATCTCCCAGTTTTACTCCTAATTTGGAAGTTTCATTAAGATAAATAAAACTTGATTTCATGCCCGTCTTGTGATTGGAACACCCGAAGTCAACGAACCACCTGTGTCGGTTGTCTTGTGATTCCAGAGAGTTTGCCATCAAGGCAACACGCTTGAGTGAGGTATCAAGTATAGCTAACAGTAAGTGTTGTCAATCATCTTCTGCTTCATTTTAACTTCATCATTTTCCACCTCATTCAATTGATTCTCATCATTATACCAATAGTATTTTTTTAAATGGCCTATTTTTTTGCACACATGGCATTGATCAGGTAATTTACTTCGATCCAATGCACCGCGACCATAACCGAGAGCACGTCCACGAGGTTAGGGGTGCAAACGAGCCGAGCCGCTCGTGAGCTACTCGAGATCGTATCGATAAAAAGCTCGAAACGAGCCGAGCTTTATCGAGCCCGAGCCGAGCTCGAGCTAGAAAAAAAGCTCATTTAATTATCGAGACCGAGCCCGAGCTTCACGTATCGAGCTCGAGCCGGCTCGCGAGCCTAAACGAGCTTTTTAAATATATATATATTTTTATTTAATTTATTAAATATATTATATAAATAATATCAATAAGTTATGACAAAAAATAATTAAATAATATGAATAATGTTATATATAAAATATATAATTATAAATATATATCAAAATTAAATATAAAAATATTAAAAATAATATTTAAATGAATAAACGAGTCGAGCCGAGCCGAGCTCGAGCTTGAAAAAGTATTTGTCGAGCCGAGTTCGAGCTTTAAAAATAAAGCTCGAAACGAGCCGAGCTCGAGCTCGAGCTCTCCTAAGTCATCACGAGCCGAGCTCGGGCTGGGCTCGGCTCGTTTGCACCCCTACACGAGGTGACTGCGTCAAAGACCACGGCCACGAACGGGTCTAGCCTGATATTGGATAACTTGAAGTGCTTGTTCATATTGTGTTATGGGTTTCTTTGTAGGCCTATGCGGTTGAGCCTAGCTGTTCATTCTTTCTTGACAAAATTACAAAAAACATCCTTTAAGTTTATATAAAGTTGCAGGTATCGTCCTTTATCTTTAAGAAGTACTCTAAACATCCTTTATGTTAACATTTTGTAACAGATTACGTCCTTTAAACTAACTATCGTTAAGTTTTTCTGTTAAGTCAAGGGCAATATGATCTTTTTGCCTCTAAAGGACTATTAATGTATTTTTTTCCAAACATAAAGGATGTTTTCTGCAACTATTTTTATCTTTTATTTAATTTATGTATTTTTATAATAATACACATACATATGATTTTTATATAACAAATAAATATAATTTAATTATTATTATCCACGTATTATATATAAATATAAATTATATAAATAATAAATAATAATAAGATGTTTAGAGTTAAATAAAATATATAATTTTATTTATATACGATAAACATATATTATTGTTTTCATCCATGTCTTATATATAAATATAAATTCATACATAATTAAATATATTAAATATTTTCATGCACGTATAGCTAATTAATTATTTTCATCACGTCTTATATATATATATATATATATATATATATATATATATATATATATATATATATATATATATATATATATATATATATATATTATTGTTCTCATCCACGTATTTATAATATAAATAAATAAATAATATAAATTTTACAAATTATATTTATAGATAATACGTGGATGAAAATATTTAAATAATATATATTATGTTATTAAAAAAATGATATGTACATGTATTATTGTAAAAATACATAAATTATGTAAAAGATAAAAGAGTTGCAGAAAACATCCTTTATGTTTGGAAAAGTCTACATTAATAGTCCTTTAAAGGTAAAAAGACCAAATTACCCTTGACTTAACTGAAAAAGTTAATGACCTTTAATCTAAAGGACGAAATCGTTATAAAATGTTAACATAAAGGATGTTTAGAGTACTTTTTAAAGATAAAGGATGATATCTGCAACTTTATATAAACTTAAAGGACGTTTTTTGTCATTTTGTCTTCTTTCTTCTTGGTATTGCAACAATCCCATCAACTTGACCGGAGTAACATCGGCCAAATCGAATTTAACTTCAATGAAAGAATGACATAGTCATATTTAGGTGACAAGCTTCGTAAAATCTTCTCAACAACCTTTTGATCAGTGAGTTCTTCTCCGTATGACATCTTACGACGTACGTTGCCTATGACACAGAAAGAGTAATTCCCAATAGCTTCATTATCTTTCATGGCTAGATTCTCGAAATCTTGCTATAACCCTTGAAGCTTCACATATTGGACTTGTAAATCACCTTAAAACTTGATTCGTAGAGCATCCCATGTTTCTTTCACTAAAGCAGCCGTAATAATACGATAGAAGAGATGATCGTGGACTCCTTGTTGAATAATGGACATGGCTGATGCATGCTTCCTCTTGGCATCTAGGTGGTCTCGTGACCCTTCATTGGTAGTCGTTACACTCGGGTACTGCATCCAGGTACACAACATCCCATAGATCACGAGATTTTAGAATTGTTTTCATCTGGATACTCAAGTGTTCATACCCATATCCTTTAAAAACTGGAATAGAAACAAAATCGGTTGGGTTTGGGTGAATAGGGTTCTCAACCATCATGCTTTGCAGGTGAAGTACACAGAACGAGAATCGTGGAGAGCCGATCTGGCTCTGATACCAAATATATTGGAATTTGGTAAGTATGAAACCCTCAACAATCAATGGAAATCTCAAGTAAGTTTTGATAATTTGATATATGATATGGAAACTGAGTATATAGAGTCTTAAAAAAGAAAAGAAACCCATGAAAGACTTAACAGACTAACTTAAACAAGAGCCACCGAATAACTCTATTGACTCCTTACTTTGCTAACTAACATATTCAAATAAAATGAACATAAAAAACATGTTGATAGTTATTCTGCTCAGCTCCATGCATGTGTGCCATCCAAGACTTGAGTTCCATGCACACGTGAAGATTGACTCACATTTTATCATTTTACACATATTCCTGCATTTAAAAACCATACATCTTGGAACCATAACTTTTAATCGAATTCCTAGAGAACAATTGAACACAATCCCACACATTTCATATCAATCACATTATCTTCTCCATGATCGATCACACAATTTCTTCTGCTTCTGTTTCGAATTGTGGGATCATCGTATGGGCAATTTCTCCTAAGAAAATCATCAAAAACAGGAGGACGATCGTCTCGCCCAATGGATAATCCAACAGGAGCTCTTAGAATCACAATCAAGAAAGGTGTTTGTCTCGCTGTTCGTGATTTGAAAACCAGCGATCCTTATGTCGTCATCAAGATGGGTAATCAGGTCACCGCTTCATCCTTCATCTTCTCATGTTATTCGATCGAATTCATCTTTGATGTTATACATTTTGTTTTCAATATCCCATGATCGATTTCGATTTTTGAACTATTTCCAAAACACCCTTTTGAAGAAAGCCCTAACAACAATCATAAAAAGGTAGTATCAATATCAATGTTGTAAGGATTTTGCCAAGTAATTTTTATATCAGTTTTCAGATTGTATGCGAATTTGATGTTAGGATGGCTTTTGACATCTTGTTTCCAAGCTAGGTTAGATTTTGATTAGTATGGTAGTTTGTCAGTATGATCAGAATTTTAGATTCTATTAGTTACCTTTTAGCATTTTAGAACGTTTCTTTAGACCTTTGTGATTCAAGGAAATATCATCTAATGTGTTTTGGGTGCATTGACTATGGTCAAGAGAAGAACTCTCTGATCATGCTAGGTGAGGGTAATGATAGGATGGGTGACATCTTAAGAAGTTTATCCACATGAGTAACTAGAAAACAAATCCTTGAGCTCATTATGGACAAAGCTAACAATATTGATCGGTAGGAGGTGTTTATGGCGTTACTATTTTTATTCTAAAACATAAGGGGGAGAGAGATAAGTTGTTGGCTATAATATGCCTAGAATAAGATATTGACAAGTCTATATGTCTTGAAATTGTTGCAGTTATTTGTCTTAAAATTTCATATGTTACACTTACCATCAAACAAAGTTAATAGGAGCATAGCCTAATAGATAATATGGTTGTTTCATAGTTATGACTCGACTCCTAAAGATGATGTAGAAACAGTGGTTTATCGAGGATCTAAGTATGCACTTTTTTATGACAACCCTTTTTCCTTAGGGAACACTCTAAAGCGATAAAATATTAGTAATTGTTTTATGTTGTGAGGTTCAACAACATATTTGGTGATCATGCATATCAGAAAGTATGAGAACTTGTATGATACACAAATACCGTGACTTTGGTATTCTAAAGTGAAATGATGCTTGGGTTGTTTAAGTGACGCACTTAAGATTTTTTTTGCCGGTGTCACTATTTGAAAATGTTTGGTGAATCAGTGTCACCCGACTTTGCTGGGTAAGTTTTGTTAACCTTAAAGCTTAAAATTGCTTTTGATGTTAGGTTCTTTTAATCAATTTTACTCGTTACGAATTTTCATTTTTCGTTTAAGAAAGCCAAAATTGCGCATTGCATATCCTTGTTCTTGCATCCCTTTGAAGTTATGGTCGATAATTTAGAGAATGATTATCAGCATCATCATCTGATTATCTCCTTAATAAATGTTCTTTAAGTTGATTTAGAAACTGAAGACTCGTGTTGTCGAGAAGAATGTCAACCCTGAGTGGAATGAAGACTTGATTCTTTTCATTCAAGAACCTGATCTTCCAATTAAGTTGGTATGTTTCACATATATGGCAACACTAGCAATCTATTTATGGGGTGTTTGGATTTGCTTCTTAGAATTGTTATATGGTTAGTTATTGTAATGATATTATGGATAAAGATATTTGCTTCAACTGATTTTTTAAGTGAAAAATAAAATTACATATTTACATGTTTCTTACCCTAATTTTTGCTACTTTTATTCAATTACAAAATAATCTCTGTTTATTTAAAAAAATGGTTTTTGGGTTAAATTCTTAAATAAATAGATTTTTTCAAACACAAAAACTCAATGTCTGATTTCAACTTTAAATAGTAAAAGCACATCTAAACACTACCAAAAACACATTTAATTTAGGGGTTGACAGGTTGAGCTATGGAACCCTAACATGATCCATATATTTATTTGTGTAAAAAAACATGAACACTAACCCCAGACACACTTAAATCATGTAACCTGCAGACGACTTCATTTAACCCATCTATCTAAACAAGTCAAACAGGTTGTAAATATATTTTAATCTAGTTGTAAAGGTGTTAAACAGGTTGGTTGGTTGAAATAAATTGGTTAAACAGGTTAGCAAGCTAACTTCTTTAATTAGACGGATTAAACATGTTAACCCGAACACGATCCATTTAATTAAACAAGGCCAACAAGTCAACCCAAACACAACTTGCTTATTCAACGAGCTAGATGCGATAACCTGAAAGTTGATTATATTTTCATGTCATGTTTCGGGCCATGTCATGAATTGTCACTCCTACATTCAAACAGCCCTTTGTATGTAAAACTTTAGTTCAGCATAATAAGCCCAACTAGTGAAAAGCACAACACTTTGATTTATGATTGCAGATGGTGTATGACCATGACAAATTTAGCAAGGATGACAATATGGGTGATGCAGAAGTTGACATCAAACCCTTCTTGGAAGCACTGAAGATGAAACATAAAACCCTCTCGACCGGCACTGTCTTGAAGAAAATACAACCTGCTCGGTCAAATTTCTTGGCTGAAGAAAGCCATATAACATGGAAACGCGACAAGGTAATTCAAGATATGTGTCTCAGATTGCAAAATGTGGAATGTGGCGAGGTGGAACTCGAATTGAGTTGGATCAATCCTCCTGGGGCGACCAGCACTTAGAATGTATTGATATTGTCTGCCATCAAGTATGTATTAGCACACAAGAGACTTTGTAGTATTTTGTAATGTAAACCATATAGTTGTTTAAAGTTGTAATTGTAGTGCAGCTTTCAAACTTTTTCTGTATGGTAATGCATTCCCTGCATATCGTGTTGAAGTGGATCGATCATAAACTCAATTACTAGTTCCTGTTATCATATAATCTACATGGTAGTCAATTACTACTTCCTTGTGACTTGAAAAATCATTCCATCACTTGACAGTAATGTATGTTGGTAACATTTACAGTCAAAAGATGTGGTAAACGACTGGTAATAATGAATCTTGTTATTAGGCAACAGTGTAAATGATATTTGCAAGTTTTTTGTGGTTCATACATTGAACCATGTGTGCAACGCTTAGTGTGTCACCATAAGATTGTCATAAGTATTACCTGCACATAAGAATATACGAAGAACATAATTCTACTGAGTAATCATCAAACGTATGAGAACGTTCGCTATATGTGTGTAGCGCTAGTGTATAATAACTACTTGTAAACTAACAGAATGTATTGTTAGATATTTTACCGTAATTGAATTGACTAATGACCAATGTGATCATAATATCCATGAAACAAGTTAGGAGGTGCGGAGTGCACGCTTGTTTGAGTGTATTATGATCTTTGATATTGAGAACCTTCTTAGGGGCGAAGCCCCTAAGCAATGGGGGTTCCAAGGGGGCAACGCCCCCTTGGCGGGGGTCCGGGGGCAGCGCCCCTAGTAGCGGGGTCCAAGGGGCAGAGCCCCTGGCTGGGGTCGAGCTGTGAAATTCGAATCGATTAAAAATGACTTCATTAAAATTGCATTTCGAATCGATTTTCCAGAATTTCACATGTGAAATTCGAGTGAAAATACGTATTTTTAATGGTTATTTAAAATAAAAAATAAAATGGATTAAACTGCCAAATGACAGTTTTTCCCGTTTTTTTCTCTCCAAAACCGAATGAGATGATGAATGTTGGTCATATGCTTCTTCTTGAATTCTTCTTCTTCTGGTTCACGAAAATTCACACATCATAACATACAAAATCTTGATCTTGTCTGAGTTGTATTCGATTGATTTATTCGGGTGAACCACCGAATAATTTCGATCTGAAAGTGATCTTCACGACTCTCAGATTATCCAAGTGTTCTACATGTATCATCTAATATTCTAACATGTGAGAAAGTGTGGCAAATTAATGTGATCATCAATGAATGAACATTCTTGAGGCAGTCTTGCAATATGTTCCATTCAAATTCATCACTCTTAAAAATATGTTAAAAGATTGATAACAAGTTTTATATATGTCACAAGTGTACAAATAACTAGTAATAATTGTACCCCGTGCTTCGCTGCGGGTATATTTAGACAACACATTTGTACAATAGCTTACTAAGTTATAGATACATTCCAACCCAAAAAAAAATTCAAACGGGTACTTAGCCTACATAAAAAATGCTACACATAGCCATTCTATTCCATAACTAAAATTTTCTAGTGAGAAGAGTAGGTAGCTTCTATTATAGCGCACAAATGCTCACACCCAGTCTAAAAGTTTATAAAATCTTGGAAACATGTTAAAAATTATAAACCTGGTCATCCTTTCATCTTCATTGGATGCAATAGGTTTAAATAGGCGATCAATCATCTTGACTCTTGAAGATTGTGACTGGAAAGACGCCCTGTAGCAAGAGATAGAGATAAACAACTATTTCCTTGATCATACAACGTAGAACATAACGAAATATCATAAATGTTATAATGAACGAAAGAATCTAGATTGTTATCGAACATACAACAACAATAGAAAGAATTAATAGAAGGAACATCAAAACGACCAGACCACGGGACACATCCATTCCAAAGATTGTGGTGGGAGTGTTTGAGACCAACGATATAGAATGCGAAAGTTTGATAGATACCACCCATTGAAATCAAACAGAAATAAATCAAACTGAGTTCAAAGGAGAAGAAACTAAAACATTGTGTTTTGATATATGTATATAAAAGCTTGTTATGGTATGATGAATTGATGATTGTTATTGATTATAAATACCCTATATATAGGGAAGAATACAAACTATAAAATAGAAAGAGATATACATATAATTACATCATGATTATCTCTAAATAAATGATATCTATTCCTAAAAGATAGTAAATAATCGGTTGGTTAAGACATCCCCTTAGTTTGAGCGGGCGGATGACAGACGCTCAAGTTGGACCGAAACAACTAGAATAACTCACGAGATAACCTCTTTGTGAAAATATCCACATACTGCAAAGATGACGGGACATGAAGCACCCTGATATGTCCAAGGCGAACCTTTTCTCTCACGAAGTGTATATCAATCTCTATGTGTTTAGTTCTTTGATGTTGTACCAGATTATTTGACAAATAGACGGCGGAAACATTATCACAAAAGACAATGGATGCTTGCCGTAGGGGAGTGTGAAGCTCAAGAAGCAAATTTCGTATCCATGTGGTTTCGGCAACCGCATTTTCAACCCTCGGTACATGGCCTCTACACTTGATCTCGATACGATAGGCTGTAGTTTGGCAGACCACAAAACTAGGTTGTCACCGGGAAAAACACAATAAACGGAGGTGGAACGTCTGGAATCTGGGCAGCCACCCCAATCAGCATTAGAATAAGCAACCAGATCACGAGAAGCTGGTCGAACTATTCGAAGCCCGTATTCAACTGTGCCTTGTAAATAACGAAGGATATGCTTCATAAAGGCAAAATGATGATCACGAGGCTCATGCATGAAGAGGCAAACCTGTTGAACTGCGTAAGACAAATCCGGGCATACGAATGTTAGGTATTGAAGGGCACCCGTAGGACTGCGATACAAGGTAGGGTCTAAAAAAAGCGGCCATCTGTTGCACTAAGTTTAGCAGATAAATCAACCGGTGTTGTGCACATCTTACAAGTTGACATAGATGCTCGAGCAATTATATCCTTAGCATACTAAGCCTAAGACAGAAAAAGACCCTGTTTGTTTTGAGTAACCTTGATCCCCAAAAAATGATGTAAGCGGCCCAAATCAGTCATGGCAAATTCTCGTGAGAGGGTGGCAATAATATCATGCAAAAGACGACCATTAGAAGCCGTAAGAATTATATCATCCACGTATAGCAATAAATATGCAATATTAGATGCATCTTGATTATAAACAAATAGCGATTGATCACAAGTGCTACTGCAAAACCCCTTTGATGTAATAAAAGTAGCAAATCCAGTATACCACACCCGTGGAGCCTGTTTAAGTCCATAAAGTGATTACTTCAACCGGCAAACATGGTTGGGAAACCGTTTATCATAGAAGCAGGGTGGTTGATGCATAAAGACTATCTCATGAAGGTCCCCGTGTAAGAACGCATTCTTTGCATCCAACTGATGAATGGGCCAGGACTGCGAGACAGCAAGGGAAAGCACTGTCCAGATAGTGGCGGGTTTAATGACCGAGCTAAAAGTTTCATCACAGTCCACACCAACCGTTTGAGAATTACCATTTACCACCAACCGAGCCTTATAACATTCCAATGAGCCATCTGACTTAAATTTGTGTTTGAACAGCCACATGCAGCGAATAATGGGTCGGTCTTGTGGGCGGGGAACATGTTCCCATGTTTCATTATCTTGTAAAGCCGTATACTCGGTTTGCATGGCATGCAACCAATTCGGATCAGTGAGGGCGTTGGCGTAGGAAGTAGGAATAGGCGAAAGAGAGGCGGTGTTGTGAAGGGATGAGGTGTGGGAGCGAGATTTTGATCGGGTGGGAATTTGTTCAAAAACTTCAATGAAATATTTATAAACATTAAATGCTAAATTCTCCAAATACACATGAACCTTAATTTGATTTTGATCTAATTGAACACCAATTCGTACATGATAATGAAATCAACATTGGAGCTTTTAATCCCCAAGTGAAATCGAGTATATGTGTATGTTTAATTACCTGGATCGGTGTTTAATGAATGGCATTAAGATCAAGATGAGTCGCGAAAGAGGAGAGGTTGATTCGAGGTAATTCTGTTGATGAAAACCCAATTGCTTGTAGGGTAAGCTTCTTTGGATGATGAGAAACAAAAGCCCTCTATGAATTGGAGTTCAGAATGCTCAAAAGATGATGAACACCTCGGTCGCAGTCCTCGGTGAAACCCTTGATTGAATTCGAGAATGTGTTTGTCGTTTATGTAATTGGTTGTTTGAATAACTCAGGGGGATTGTTTAGATCGTTTTGCCTCACTTATATAGTATCAATTTTAGCAGTTTCAAGGTCAACGAATTAAGGCTTTGAATCGGGGGTTTTGGTTTTGTGTACACAACATTAACAACCGAATAAATTCAATTAGAACGGGTATCGTGTTCGAAACTGATGCGCGAATGATAAGAGATAATTAATTTTATTGATACCGATGAGTTTTGGTGGGGTGGGGGTCGCCGGAGATAGGCCGGAGGGTGGCCGGAAAAGGAAAAGGGCGACTGTGGGTTGGGTTGGGTGTTTTAAGAAAATTACAATTTGATCCTTGAAGTTTATAAGTCTATTATTTTATGTAAAAACTTTTAAGTAAGTTTCTAAAACTACAACTTAACCCTTGGATTTATAAAACCCAAATTTAAAAATAAATCAAATTATGTATAAAACTTTATAAATTTTAATAAGACTTTTCAGTTCAACTATTTATTGTAATTTAATAACTAAAACTCATAAATGGTGATTAAAACTTTATAATTTTATAAAAAAAATAAATTTTATAAATTATGAAATTATTATAAGTTGTTTAAAGGATTAAATAAATGAAATTTGAATAATACAATTCATAATATTGGTTAACTTACACATTCATTGCATTTGATTCATTAAAATAAATAAATAATTTAATAATGAATTTTTTTCTCGTATGAAAATTCAAAATGGGTTCGGGTTGAGGTTTATAGTTTGAAAATGGGCCGGATGTTACAGGTGGATGGGGATTGGTGCAGGGAAACACATGCTCATCAAAAGTCACATGTCGTGAGATGTGTATTTTGCCTGTAGTAGGGTCAAGGCAACGATAGCCACAAAAGTCGGGTGGATACCCGAGGAAAATACAACGCACAGACCTGGGGTGGAGTTTATGGGGTTGGGTAGCTGAGGTATTGGGGTAGCATGCACAGCCAAACACTCGTAGGTGGTCGTAAATAGGGTGGCGTAGGTAAAGGGCAGGTGGGAGCGTAAAAGTTGAGGCGTTTAGTTGGTAAGATATTGTGAAGGTAAGCGGCAGTGTGTAAGGCTTCTACCAAAAAAGATAGACGTAGATGGGCATGAATTAAGAGAGACCAAATGATGTCATTGAGGCAACGGATCATTCGTTCTGCTCGGTCGTTTTGGGATGAGGTTTGAAGACATGAAAATCAGAAAAGTAAACCATGTTGTTGTGCAAAATATTTGAAGGCTAAGTTGTCAAATTCACCCCCTGAATCACATTGGAAAGTTTTTATTTTGTGGTGAAATTGAGTGAGTATTAATTGATGGAATTTGGGAAAGGATGGAAAGGTGTCGGATTTATATTTTAGGGGCACACAAAGTGTGAGAAGTTGTCAATTAAAACCATGTAATACTTATAACCCGTTTTACTCGTGATTGGCGAAGTTCATAATTCGCAATGAATAATATCAAAAGGAGCAAAAGTAAATGTATTAGACGAATAAAATGGCAATCTTTTACTATTTGAAAGTTGACAAGAGTTGCAAAGATGTGGACTTTTGTCCTTATTACAATGAAAACTAAAATTGTGATTTAAAATATCTAGAACTTGCGCCACGGGGTGTCCTAAACGATCATGCCATGGTAAGTAGTGGGAGGCGAGAAAGGTGGCTTGAGGTGGCAGTTGAGGAGGCGTGAACGTGTAGAGATTCTCGGTGCTATTGTGACGAGAAAGTATCTTCTTAGTTTTGAGGTCCTTCAAAGAAAAACCAAACGGGTCAAATTCGATAGACACTTGATTATCGCGAGTAAAACGTCTAACGGAAATAAGATTTTTAATGATTTGAGGTCTGTAAAGGATGTTTGGAAGTATGTAGGTGCGGTTGGGTAAAGGGTGAAAACCCGTACCTGATCCGTTAATTGGTAATAACATGCCATTGCCCACCAAAATATTACGACAAACATGATTAGAATCAGGGATTAAAATTTTACCTAAGTCGTATGTGATGTGGGTCTCGGCTCCGGTATCCATAACATCTGAGGTCCATGCGGTGTTGGGAGAGTTAACCTGCAAATTAGCCATGGCTGCACTCAAATCGAAAGGGCTCAAGCGGTTGTACGTAGGCTGTGAAAAACTCGATTGTTGATAGGAGAACTGGGCCGATGGGTAACTGGCATATTGAGCCTGAGGAACCATTTGTGGGCCGGGATGTGGGTTGGACTTCCACTGCTGCTGAGTCGGGTAAGGGCAGGGTGGAGGATTCCACCAAGCCCAGTTCGGAAAAGAAGGTTGGTGCCCCTACCACGAGAAATTGTGTTGTTGTTGTCGGCCTGCCCTGCCCCTACCCCTACGATTGAAAGAGCCACCGCAGCCCCGGCTGCTGCGTCGATTGGAAGAATAATTTGAACCATCGGGCTGGGGGTTGGTGTTCGGTGCAGGGCTTGATAATCAATTTAGAGAAAATAATAAAACTTTTCAAGCAAAAAAATTATTCTAAGGTTACTACAAGCTTTCTCGTGGGGAGCTCGCTTGTTTGGAAACCAAAATGATAATAAAACTTAAAAGATAATTATAATTAGAGGAGGCATGGTAAATGATAATAAAACTTAAAAGATAATTATAATTAGAGGAGGCATGGTAAATGATAATAAAACTTAAAAGATAATTATAATTAGAGGAGGCATGGTAACCATTGTTTTAAAAACCGGATCAGACCGGTTTTTCATATATAATTTTTATTTTTTAGTATTTTTTACATATATATTTATAAATTAATTAAAATTTTATCCGGTTCTTATATCCGGTCCGACCAGTTCAACCGGTCCGACCAGTGAACCAGTAACGTCCGTTTCACTGTCCGATCTGGTTTTGAAAACATTGATGGTAACAGTTTTCTTACCACAACGTTTACAGGTGATCCTTTATAAAAGTATTTTAAATCAAATCCACAAATCAGAAGCAAACATTCTCATGCTACCCTTCTCACCGGTGCAGATAGCACCCACCCTCTTCATTAGCTTTTTCACATTAATCTCGAACAATCACCAAAAATGAAATATAAAAGACGAATTTATTGACCCATTAGGGATTAGTCATTACACAAATATGAACTGCTACCTTTAAATTTGATATACAGAAGACAAACACAAAAGACATCACATTCAAAGGCTTAACTCACTTAAAAAGACACTTGTAATATCATTGTTTTAATATCATGTACCTGCATCAAGTACCTGCTTTTGTTTCCCCTTTATCAAGTATAAACATCATGTGTTTAAACTATTTTACTTCACTCTTAACCTTAGTTTCGAATGTAAGAGTTTATAATGTTTATGAGTTCCACTTAGGAAGGTTGATACCAAGTTTTATCTTTATCACAAGTGTACAAATAAGGTTTGTAAGTCCACTTAGGGTGGGAGGGGCAGTCTACCTAGCTGTGTTAATTGGTGTTGCTCGGTACCGACCGGAAGCACTGTCGCTGAGAAAAACTTCCTCTGAATGCCCACTTGAGGCTTGTCTTCCTGAAGCCTACCGATGTTGTTTATCCGCTTAAAAAGTGTGTGTGTGCGCGTTCATTTTAAAACCAAAATATGTTGAGAGCTATGACAACGACATGATGCGCTTATACATAGCGTTTTGAATGTGGTATATATGTCTGTTAGTAACCACTGCTTTTCTCTCACGCACAGTTGTCTAATATCTTTTATGCATTATGTACAAGTGTATTGTACGGTTCTCATAGCTTTTAATATATTGATGGTTCCAAAAACAAATACATCATAACAAAGTGCTCTTTTCACATTTTAAACATCTATGATTTTTTCATATGTTATATCTTTTTAAAAAATGACTCCATAAAATCTTAACTTTTTATCTTTAATTTAAATATAATATTAATATATATAAAAATTAACCCGCATGTAAGTTTTTCTATACATATAGTTGGAGATCAAATTAAAACAAGAATGTACATGGTAATCTCATACCATGAATGGTAATCGACTCACAACATTCGTACCATAATTTTTAGAGTAAATTACAAACTATGTTCTTTAAGTATTACCAAAATTATGAATCTCTTTTTTAAACTTTGATAAGTACATCAAATGTCATTTATATGAAAAATTATCATGTTATTTTCACTAACTGAAGTTAACTTTTTCTAATAAGTTTTTAGTAAATGACATTTTTCCTTTACTCTTTAAAGGACAAAATATGTAAATTATAATAATTTTATTTTTCTTTTTCTTTTATTTTATTTACTTAATTTTCTTTATTGTTTTTTCTCACCACTTTTAGATTACATACTTATCTTAAATATTTATAATTAATTTTATTATATTTTAAAGTATGATTTTGTGTATAAAGTTTTAATTTTTTATGATTTTTAAATTTGTTCAGTTTAGTTATTTATAATTTTTAATAAGACCCTTCGAGTTTTTCATGGTCTTTAGTGGGTTCTTCCACATTGACAACAATGCACTTGAACGGATCTAGTCTTAACGACTCATTAAAGCTTGAGGAGTTAAAAGACCCATTAAATAAGTCGAGCACTCTACCTCTAATGCTAAATGTACTTAGAAGCCAATGTTGAAATAGGAATAGTTAAAATATCACATAGCAAGAAGCGGTGATATAAAAAAAATGTTGGACTTCTCCTCTTCCACAAACAACAAAACTTGTCTAGATGTTGTATTGTTAGTCCATGATTAGACTATGTGGGTGTTTGGGAGTGTTTTTTTTCCTTACTTATTAACTTATTAACTTTTAAAAAGTTAAAAAGTTATTTTATAATGTTTGGCAATATAATGATTGTGAGTGAAATAAGTTAATAAGTCACTCCATATTAACTTATTAACTTATTAAAAAAGTCAATAAGTCAATAAGTTGTTTTAATAAGCAAACCCAAACATGCCCTATGTATCGACCATACTCTCTATGAACTCCTCAAAACTAATTCATTGCAATTGGTCCAAAAATGATTTTAGTCTCTTGATCAGTTGTTATGTAATGAGAAAATCACATGTAATCGAGTAATGTATGATTGAGGTAAACACATTGGAGAGTGACCAAAGCTTGTTTTGGCAAGTATCTATGTTTGCTTTTGTCTTTTCCCTTCCTTACTTAACACTTGTTAAAGCATCTCTTCTTCACTTGATTTCATTTAAATGATGAAATGATTTCTTCTTAAAGAAAATTGCCTTCATCATTTTTACTAAGAGTATTATTAATTTTAAAGAAACTTTAATAGCTTAAAACTATTTCAAAGTTATAATTTTGTTTTATACACATTTTATTTTATAAAAAAAATGTTCAATGTCTTACATGTGTTTTATGAATGTGCATTTCACAAGATTTCGTTCAAGTTTGTAGACGTTCTTTTATAACCATTTTATTATTATAGAACTTTCGATAAGACTTTTATTACGGTTTACAAGTGATCTTCCATCGTTTACTAACTTCCAGTTGTTGAATTTGTTTTCAGTTGTTGATTTTATACTTTGGCTAATGCTTAACTTTTTCTTATTTTAAAAAATATTTACCCTTAATACACACAATCCACGGTTGATAATCGTTTGCATTATACTTGGTACGTCAATCCATGTTTTGACCGTGCCATCGACCATGATGCTTTGTTGGAGCTTTTAGTATGGTGTCAATCTTCATCAGATTAAATTATGGTCAATTCATGATGCTTTTGTTTGACATTACTGGATCATCTTGATATGATTAGTAGAGCATTTTTCATATTACATTATATATGATCATTTTTCTTATTTTTATGATCATAAAAAATGATGTACTTTTTTTACTACTCATCTATGCACTAGCATTCTATATTTGTTACAAGTTCATATTGCTAAAAGTTGACATGGTTAACTCTTGAGGGGCTGACATAGTAATACGCATTTAACTCCCTTTGACAATTATCAAGGTTCCACTAGTTTTCTATCTTTAATCTTTTGAAGGTCATGTACTCAACGCAAACTGGATATTACATGATTTTATTTGTTTAGGGTATTGGTTCGTTTCTAATAAAGGGTCTCACGATTATAAAAAAATCACATGTTTAAACCACATTCCTCAAACAGGGATAGAGATTGTTTGGTGAAAGATCATTACAACCAACTAGACGAGGAGTACAATATTAGCTCACCTCTATTGTAAGTCATCATATATTAGATATCCATTGAGCAAGTAATTTATGCGTATAACTAGTGCTTTAAGAACCAAACCAGACACTAAATTGCTCGCCTTATAAATCCATTGTTCGTAGTGGTTGAACCAGATGATGTGATAAATATTAGAAAAATTAAAACTATATATAATTTATAACAAAAAGTAAATTAGTATTTTTTTTTTGTAAATTTGCATTTATAAAAAAAATATGAGAACTTAGATATATTAAATATGGATTTTAGAATAATAAATTAATTTTAACAAATGAAATATTAAAAAGAAAAAAATAATAATTAAAAACTAGTCTAACCAACCAGTTGGGTTCACCACATTCATTGGTACGGTAGATAACCTGACAGGTTCAAAAAACAACCCAAATAAACAAAACCAGACCGATTCTATGACAAACTTTTATACACGTCCATTTTTTCAAGACATAAAAGCCATGGATATTTATACAACTTGTTGACGTTTTTAGCTTTTAGGTACACAACTTTTAACTATTTGTCTTCACGTTACTATACAGGCCAACAGATCAAATCAGTTAAAAATTATTGAAATGTATGTTAATGCAGAAAAAAACTCATAAATCACTTTAAACTAAATTGGGTTTCTAATAATATAGTTTTATAATCATACTTTACACACTGAAAAGGTTAATAATTCACAACAAGAGTTGCGACTCATCAGGATGATTCGCCCACACCAAAAATGAAAGTTTTGACCTACACCTGAGTCATTTTGACTTGTTACATACCTCTGCCTATTTTGCTGGTATCTAAAAATCTAAAATAACATTTCAACTGAAAAAAACAATTACCTTGTGACCTCTGTTAACATGAAATAAAGATCAAAAGTGTAACAGACCAGTGATCTCTAAGATAATGATCAGTTGGGTGTGATGCATTTAAGATTCAAGAGCTGACAGTTCAACTTCTTGATTACAAGGCCGATAAACCACGAAAGTGGATTCATTGGAGAAAGATCCTGGATTGAAGCAGGTAATACCGGTGTATTTGAACGCCTTTTGTTCACTGCTATCGCCTAATACAATCTACAAATGGGTCAAAACACAACATCCACTTTAGCTGACTTCATAATAATAAATTTGTAAATAATAGAAACAAAGTTAAACAAGCAGTTAAATTTGGTGAAATCATTAAGAATAAGCATGGCAAAACAAGCGGGTCGGGTCAGATCAAAACAGATTGTTTTGAATAAGTATAATTATGGTTCGGGTCAAGATGGATCATATTGGATCACTCCAGTGCGGCATGAAGCCGCTGATGCCAAGTCAGCTCCTATGCCGCTAGATTCGACCAAAATGGGCTTGAGTTGAGATGTAGATGAAAATGTATATCATGATGATGATGATGATGAATAAGTTTAACATGGGATTCTTCAGATTTATGAAAATATTGCCACAAAAGAGAATTCTTGCAATTCTTATGGAATGGAGAAACTTCTACATTCTTTTTGCCCAAAAAGAGTTATTATATAGTAATTCTCATTCCTTCTATTGATGTACTATTACAATGGTTAATTTATCAATTAGCATCTAAAACATCAAGTCAGGTTGCCCTGAAATACTCTTTTCCAATTACTTGCATCTTTCTTAAAATATGATGATCATTATTGCAATAATAAGGTATATAATAAATTGAATTAGGATTTTCTACGTATTGACAATACACCGACAATTGGATTCCTTTCTTAAAAAGAAGTCCTTTATATCCCCACCAAATTCTAGTCCAAAACATATCCCTTGTAGAAGGTATCATTCGTATGTTCACAACATGCAAGTCATAATGCAAGAGTGAAAACTACTATAATAAAACATTACAAAGAACAAAAATTTGTGTGTATGTTTTAATTGGTCACCAACTCTTGCAACATATAAAAGATCATGCATATAACATAATAAACTTTAGAACTTTACCGTATGTGGAGTTGGATAGAGCTGAAGACAGTGATCATAATTCCAGTTAATGGGCTGTACACTTAAAGGGAGAGGGCAGAGATGACTTTGATGTGTTATAGTAGCAACAAGCTGCATTGAAAATAGTTTTCTAATTAGTAAAAGTTTTGCTGATGAGGTGGCACTTTCAGCCATTTTTATGTAAAGTCAATTGGGTTTCATTATTATTGATAACAGGTCACAGGTAAAATAAAAAATACTAAGCTGTAAATATAATGGGTCAAAAGGGTCAAGAGTCGTCTTAAGTGTATATAAATGCTAATTATCTTTTATAACTTTGTATATAGAATACTTACATTATTTTTTCACCAATATAGTACTTAGTACTCGTGCAGACAGGGGAAAGAAAAGGGATAGTTTGCATTTTGCTTCTTGGAATGTAGGAACCCTTAGTAGTAAGTTGTTGGAGTTGGTAGATGTGCTAAGAAGGCATAGGGTACATGTGGCATACCTTTAGGAGACTAGGCAAAAGGGTAAAAAAACAAAGAACAATGATTACAAGTTATAGCAATCGAATGGTGCAAGAAATGCGGTGGGTTTTCTGGTTGCTAGGGAAAAAGTAATGGCTTAGCATCGACCCTAAGGAGATAGTAATTGTTCAGCATCAACTCTTGGTAACATAAATAACCATGAGAGCTGGTTGAAGGAAAGTGGAAAATTAAACCTAAAATTCAGTGGGGTTATTTGAATGGCGAAAATATTACAGTGTTTAGACTTTAGAGATAAGGTTCCCTCAAGGAGCTCAACTGGAATGTGGGAGGCTATGCAATCACCATTACACAAAGTAGCAAACGAGACTATTGAGCTAGCACGAAGATAGGCATGTGAGTGTAGGAAGTCCTGATGGTGAAACGAGGATGTGCAAGGCAATGTAAAGGACAAACAATGGAGTTTTAAGAAGTTCTTGAGATGCAATGATAAGAAAAAAATGAGATTGAATGAGAGATATAAAGAGACCAAGCAAGAGGCAAAGAAGACGGTGTGTAAGGCAAAGAACATAGCCTATAAGTAGATGTATAAGTGCATGGAAACTAAGGTGGGGGAGAATGACATGTTCCAGATATATAAACTAAAGAGCAGAGAGGCAGGATCTAGGAGTCATTAAAAGGCGAGGATGGATGGGTTTTGGTGAAAGGGCAACACATAAAGGTGAGATGACAATCCTATTTTCACATTGTTTTAACAATGGTAATAATTAAGAAGTTGAGAACTCCACTAAACAACAACGATACCAAAATAATTGTTAGTGTTGTAATATTACTGCAATAGAGGTGAGGAGAGCACTTAAAAAATGTGAAAGCCTATAGTGATTAGCCTGGACAACATCCTCATTGACGTGTGAAAGTTCTTTTTACTGAGGAAGGAGTTCAATGACCAATAACTTGTTAAGTATTACTTCAAAACCGCTATGATGCAAGATGAATGGAGTAGCATCATAGTCCTCTCAACAAAAACAACTTCCAATGGATACTCAAGTGGGTTGTCAAATCAAATTGGGGTCCAAGTTAACCCATTCAGCCTTAGTCAAGAGTACAACTATATTAGTGGCTGAGTGGGGAAGAGGAGCCGTTAACAAGCAGCAACAGTTCCCCTCATTTAGAAGTATTAGAGCAGCCTCAGTTCATCTATGTTTCTCGGTCTTAAATTTACTAAGTATTTGTATGAACTCTTGGAGAGTTTTGCCCCTCCCTAATCGGGTTGTTTCTCTTTAATTCCAGTAACCCTTGCTTCCTTCAATTTGTAAGCCCTAACATTGGTTCCATTGCCGAGAAATTCGATGGCACCTTGCACCCAAAGTAACCCAAAAGGCGGAAGCGATGAGACAAATCTTATTGTTACTCAGTTGGCGGTGATAGCTGCCTTATTAAAGTCATTTGAGCCCCTAAAGGTAGGCGTGGTTGCACTCTAGTCACGAGAAACATCAAGGAACAAATCCAATGGAACTTTAGGGATAGGAAGATGAAGAATCCTCTGGGCGACAAAACCAACATCGACCTTCAAAAAAAATCACATTACCTGCCTTTAGCGATGGCGACCCAAAGGGATGGATACTAAAAGCGAAGAAATTCTTCAAAAATTACAATATTGCAAATGAAGATAAAGTCAATGTCACGACAATGCATCTCGAAGAAGATGCTCTGGATTTGTACTCTTGGCTGTCAATCAATGTTGTAAAAATCGCTAGGCGTTAGTCGGGCGGCGAGGTAGGGACTAGGGATTAATCGGATTGGAATTTTCATATATAATTTTTAGTTTTATATATAAATACACACATTTAGAATGTAATTTTAATAAAAAAAGTTCAATTTTATATATAAATATACATATTTCGCCGGGTTTTCTAAGTTTTCCCGGAATTTTTGAAAGTCACTGGAAAAGTCGCCAGAATCCCGCCAGAACCCTACCGGGAAGTCGCCGGAATCACCGATTTTTGGCCGATTAAGACCGCCTAGGTCCGATTTTGACCGATTACCGATTAGGGGCTCCGATTATGTGAAATCGCCAAGGTGAACCTCCGATTGGCGATTAGTCGCCGACTAATCGGCGCCTAGCGCCGATTTTTGCAACCATGCTGTCAATTGATCAAACCATGGCCTATTAGGAGGAACTTGTGCACGCCCTGCACAAGAACTTTGGGTTGACTGAATTCCCAAACCTTGATGACCATCTTTGTAGTATTAAACAGACCTGCACTATGCAAGAGTATCGTCAACAATTTGCCAAATGGTCAGTACGGGTATGCCCAATAATTGTTTACTTAAAAGTAATTCTGAACGGGTTAGGCGAACATAATGATTCATAAGCCCAAAACTATGTATAATGTGATGAGTTTGGCAGTGGAGTTTGAGTCGAAGCTAGGTACCACTCGAATGGGAAAGGGACTGATTTTGGTTACTAATGTTGATAACAATGCCACTTCATCTTTTGCTGTTGTCACTAACCCAACAGAAAACCCACTGCCACGACTTTCTGATGTTGAAAAACAGTCCCACTTCACAAAAGGAGAATGTTTTTTATGAAGAGACAAATACGCAACAGGTCATTGGTGCAAAACAAAAAACTGTCAACTCTAAAAGCCTACTACTGAAACAAGAGGTCAAGCTACCATATGACGAGGAAAATCTACTCAATCAGGACTTCAGGAGGACATGGCTGAAATCAGCCTTCATGCCAACTTAGGGAAGTTGCAACACCCACCCTCACTCTTCACGGAATCATTTACTCTTCTGATTTGCTGATCTTGATTGATTGCGGATCCACACACAAAACTCATTGCCCACTCCTTGGTTCAGAAAGTGCAGATACCAACAACAATAGTAACCCTTTTTGGTGTAAGAATTGGCAATGGAGACATAATCAGTTGTAATCAGATTTGCAAAGATTTCTATCCGTTCTCGTTAAGGGGGCTGATGTAGTATTTGGCATTCAATGAATTGCCACCCTAAATACAGTTCCAACAGATTGAAGCAAGATGTTGTTTTTTTAACATCAATGGATAGAAATACAAGCTGCAAGAAGTGCTACTGCCCATCCAAAATTCAGCTACCTTCCATCATTTAGCTATCAAGCCTTACGAAATAAGCTGGATCACTTCATACCCGAATTGAGGACAAGTCGGTTCTTCAAGCTGGAAGTATTGATACATGCCCACAAGTCAACCCAGTTACCCATGGATACTCCAGTGTGTTGTCGAATCCAATTGGGGTCCAGATTGACCCATTCAGCCTTAGTCAAAAGTAACTGGCTGAGTGGGGAAGTGGAGCAGTTAAACAAGCAGCAACAATTCTCCTTGTTTAGAAGTATTAGAGCAGCCTCACCTCATTTATGTTTTTCAAAGCGCGTGCGACGCGTAATACGCAATGCATGATGCGCACACATCACATATGTGAGGCGTTCATTATTAAATATACTATAAGAGTTACTTAAAGATAATATTTTAAATTGATAACTTTTAAACACTAACAAGATTTTTGCATCATCTCTGGTAAGATTTGTCAAAACAATGGTCTAATTTATTCAAATACTCAAACCCATTGCTCAATCAACGGTCAAATTTGTTCAATTGATGATTAGTTGTTCAATAAATTTTTAAAAAACGCAAACCTAATTCAACCAATGGTCTAATTTGCCCAAACACTAATCAACTGCCAGAGCGCACCACACGCGTCACATGTGCAGCGTGGAATCACATCGTATCAACTGCAATGATACGATCTCATCACCACATCATCCCGTGGTGCATGTTGTTTGCAGATAATATTATGTTGGTAGCGGGGAGTAAGCACAACATGAATGGAAGACCTAAGGAATTGATAGCAACCCTAGAGGTCTAAGACCGAGTTCCTTTACTGTGAATTCAGTGGTCAATGATGAGGACGCTTATTAAAAGTCAAGTTGTCTCACAAACAACCAAGTGTAAGTACTTAGCGTCGTTCATCTAGAGTGAGAAAGAGTTTGACGGTGATGTAGCTTGACGAGCTAGTGGAAGTTAAAAACAGCCATAGGAGTCTTGTGTGACATAAGATTTCCAACATTATTAAAAGGGTAATTTATAAAGTTGTTTGTTCGCTCACAAAACCAATTGTTGAGCTATTAAGAAGACACAAGTGCAAAAGTTGGAGGTAGTAGAAATGAGGATGTTGAGGTGGGTGTAATTGTACGAGTACACAAGGATAAACCATATAAGAAATGAAGCTTTTCAGGTTAAATTCGAGGTAACACATTTCAGTAATAACAGTTATTAGAGACACCAGATAAAGGTAGGGACTTTAGGAAGGCATATAGTTTTACCTTAGAGCATTAACGTCAGGTTCCCCATCCTCATCCTTACAATTACACTGAAAAACACTAATTTTCTCTCATTTTCAATTAAATAATGCTTTTTATACTTTTATCATTACCTTTTCTCTCTCCTCAACTCACAAGCACTTTTAAAATATTTAAAAAATTATAGGGTGAACAGTGTTTTCCTCAAATATACAATATACACTAAAATTCTCTCTTCACCACTTACGACCATTTCCTGTAACATAATGAATACACTCACAATGGTATGGGGAACCATAGGTGAATGCTCTTAGTCAAGTCTTGGTGCCTTGACTCATCCTACATTTTTGTTTGCCTTTCTTCCTAGGTGTCAATGCAAGATACTCTCCAGGTTATTCGAGATCTCATTTTTAGTCCTCTATCTTTTTCTTTCCTACTACTAATATATACCATTATACTCTATGATAGTAGTTTTTTATTTAAAAAGGAGGTGGTTGACAGCCCAGGCCTATGGAACCACCCTCACTATCTCCGTAAGGTTTGCCTCGTCTCCCCCTCCCTAGACCGTACTCTATGAGTGAGATAAAACTTAGTGCCTTTGTTTGTTTATATATTATACTTGTAAACTTTATATATAACAAAAATATGTTTGCTTGTTTTGACTCACTTAAAAATGAGCCATTACACAACCCACCATATTACCACCTCTATTTCATGAACTGCAAGACCAATATATAGTATTTGAGTTATGTCAAAGAAAGCAACTCACATGCTCAAAAGGATCACTGGTTTCTTCTTTTGAATAAGGAATCAAACAAGACCTTTGCATTTTGTAAAGCAATTCCTGGCGAAAAAATGCTATTTCTTGGGTGTAAAACTTGAGTCTGAAACACAAAAAGAGAAGTTTGTCAGTCACAATTCGAGGTGGCAATACCAACCCATGTATTAATCGATGTGTGTTATGTTTTCTCTCTAATAGGCTGAATCGATAAAAGTAGTAAAAGAGTAACAAGTAAAAAGTAGTTCAAAGTAGAGTTATAATGCATATGGTGTCCTAAATCGCTTCATGTAAAAACAATAGATTATTATTGTAATGATATAGTTTTTAGTCATATTTAACACACTAAATATTAGAAACTTTAAAGCGAAGAACGAGACAAAAATTGTGTTATGCCCACCCAACCAACCCATACCAAATATCACCTGTTTTGACACAAAGCCACCTTCACTCATTACCCACCCTTTGTTTTGCTACTAGTCACAAGAAGACTAGCAATGGCTTAGTAGCGGCAACATAAGATGTACCTTAGAATACCTTCCCATCAATTAACATTAAAACCACAAATCTTATACATTCATATGCATAGAAGAAAACAAAATTTTAAAAACTATATGCGATGCAATAACTAATAAGAAAAAATTACATATGCACCTGCATGGATTGCTTGCAAATATGGCATTTGGAACGTGTTGTTGAAACTCTTCGGTTATATATTTGGGTAAAGCACACCTGGGTAGAGCTGTTGAAGGGCCTAAAATGACAAGTATAAAGATTAAATCCATAGAATTACAAAAGAAATTAGTAAAAAATTAAACGTTCTTCACCAGCATCATTTGGTCCTGGAATGAAAAGAAATCTACTGTGTTCTTTTAACCGCTGATGGTCTCCAATCATTTTCCCAAGTTTTGCAAAACTTGATCTGTGTCACAAAGGTTTTTGTAGTTAATTCAATAAATTAATTAATTCATATGTAATACCAAAAGAATCACACTAAAGAACTCACCTGATATTAGAGATGGAATTATATGAAAGATCAAACGGATGTGAACAAAAATTTCCCATAAATACAAAGAGAGAGGGAACTACTTCAACGTCTTCATAACCATCTAACACGATCTCTAGCTTTGCCATGGTCTTCTCTAACAATGAATATAATCAAGAAATTAGGCGATGCATGCAAAAGGTTACTACTAGAGGTGGTAAAATAGGTTTGGGTGATAACATACAACTTTACACAAGTTCAGTTGACCGTAAACACTTTTGTCCAAAGTCTGAAGCACTTTATAAATAATAGTGTCTCAATATGATGAGAAAAATTATATTAAATCACTCATAATCTAATTTATTGTATATGATCATTCATAAGGCTTTACACATAAAAAACACTTAGGTAACTTTTGGTTTGATAGATTCATTTGATAAGTTTCCTTTCAGCTAAATTTTTTTTATTTGACCCATGCAAAATAATATACAGCCCAAATCGACTCATTCAATTCAACTAAATTTGCACACTAGTAATTTACTAGTGATACACCACAACCATGCAGCCTAATTGTCGTAATAATATGCTATTAATATTGCATCTGGTGGTGTATCTAGTAAATTAGGTCTCTAAAAAAAAGGTCGAAATTGCCACCTCTAATTAATGTAAACTCGATACCTCCTCATGGTCCAGCCAAATGTCAGATAGTATGACAAACATTTCATTGACTGCCCTTGATTCCATCTCTGCAAGTCTAAGCTGGAAACATGGTCAAGGCAACTTCCAAAACATTTTTCATTGTTTAAGCAACAGGAGTGGCATGGCAATTGAATTACAGTTACTTGAACTGAATTATACGCATTAAATGACTCAAAAAGGATACAGTGTCCTCTTTTGCATGCGTACCACCACCAAAATAATCAACCCCGGAAAATAATGAGGTTGACTTCTCTCTGTCTTCTAATGGTGGAAAACCAAATGTTTGAACCTACATATTAATCAAGTATAACTATCAGCTAGTAACAAACATTCAATGGATGTGGATTTATCACCATATAGAATATAAAAATTGATGTACAAATCTTTACAATTTTTTGCATAATAAAAAAGAAAAAAATCATTGTGTTAGATATATTGCTATTTTGCATTTCATCTTCTAAGCCTCAGTGAACCTTACATGATTTATATATTCAGAGTTCTTTGCATGATAATTTGAGGTGGCCTTTCAACCCATTTACTTAAAATGGGTCCATATGAAATGATTGATTCTGATGGATAAAGTAAAAACTAGCTTTTTTAGAATGGCTAATCACAAACCCTCAAATCCAACTCCTAAATCATACTTTTTGTCCACCATAGAAGTTGAACCCTCAATCACATGGGGAAAGACACCTTTCACACAAACCTTAGTACCGTAGGCCACAGATAGTGTTTGTAAGTTGAATCTAGCTATAAAGAAAATTTCCAAAGTGTAATTTAAATGCATAAACCTTCTGATATATGTTCTTTGGATTCTGATTATTATTTAGATACCTTTTCTTATCATATTTGACAGACTAATTACCTTAGAGATAACAAATTTTGGAAAGAGTATTGAATCAACTCAACGTACATTTTAACTTGTTACCTAACCCATGTGACCCACCCATTTTGCTACTTATAATAATAACACGTCATTTTTACACTAATAATATGTAATCAGGCATCCAGATACAAAATCATAGGTTATAGATCCCAAAACCCTAGCCACCACAGCAGCATCATAACTGCCTCATATCTGTCAGCAACAAGTGCATGTTTGCCCTCATAACCAATGAACTTACTTTTTACCATAATAGAAGTCTTTTTAATAATCTGCAACTAATTATCTAAGAAAGTTGTATGCTTGTAATCTATCAGTAGCCACCACAATGAAATGGCCCAATTATCAAAGCCTGTATTCTTTTACAAATAAACTGCATTATATTGCCGAGGGAAAACTATTGTTACGCTTTCCATGTAAAATAGGTTTGAAAATGTAAGCATCCAATATTTTATAAAAGAGCTTCATTTTAATACCTAATGAGTTTGTATAAAATTTTCTGAACTGTTCACAGCCTTCCAGCTGTTCGCATTTCTGATATCATCTTTTTTTAACATAAAATATCAAGATTGATTGATTCTATACAAAAATCAACCAGTAAAGCGCATAAGAACGTATGTAGAACCACTAAATATTTGATTTAGTTGGATTTATAGTTCATGAACTATCAAGAACCAGAGAAAGTTCAACAATATTACCAAACAAGGTATAGTAAGACTAACCTGGAAAATACCATCTAACTGCATCTCGCCTTGAGCTAATACTATGGTGTTCTCAGAAAAAAACCCTGTTGTTATTTTGTAAGTGATGTTAAGAAAAGACTGTGTCACACTGTATGTCTTGCATTGTAACACACATAGAGACTGTCAATTAAGAGATTTAGTGTTTAGCTAAAAAACAGTAAAAGAAAATCAGTAGGTTTTTCAGGTATGTATTTGTTTATGATTACCAATCTCTAAATATAATCTAATTTCATTACAAGCAGATCAATCAAATGTAACATAATTATTGAGCCGCAAAAATCAAGTGCTTAAGGATATTGCATTGGACAGATTAATTTCCACAGCTGCTGTAAGGTCTTCCAGGTAGAAGTGACCATCTTCAAATTGAGATATGACACCCATTACCCAACTTATTCCAGTTCGTCCAACCAGAGATTGAATTTGAGATATCTACAAAATACATGAATCAACAACACAATCATATAGAAATTTCTTTTGCAACAATATATACAAGAGAGAGATAGAGAGAACCTCACAGCTCCCAAGTTCAGATAATTCACTGTTAAATGAAGGCCTAGAGAATTGTGGAATCCGTGATAGCCTCTGAGACAACAAAAGAAACCTATCCCTGTACAACCAAGCTTTTGCAGGAGCATCACCTTGAAGTGGAAGTCTCCCTGCGTGTCTACATTAAACGAAGAAAAAAATAAACGACGCGTGTTCTTTCAATTAAAGTTTTAGCTCAAAATGAATGGAGATTATTCCACTTCTTAATCAGAGAAACCAGAGGACTAGACAGGTGGCTTTTCCATATTCTCTCCACAAGTCCAAAAGATATTATATCTATATGTATAAGCCAAGCCTTCTCTTTTAGTTAAAAAAAAAAGAGATAGAACATAGTTTTTCACTCAGTAGGCAAACATAATGGAGCAGTGGTCGGCCGGCCCTGGCTCTAAATGGGCCCACTTAGTTATCTTGTAAAGTAAGGGATTAACCTAATTCTAGTCTATAAATATACCTCTTGTACTTGTAAATTCTTATCACTCGATAATAAGAAAACCCTAGTTACCCCCATGAAGGTAGGTTACACAATGCGACCGAACCATGTTAAATCTCTCTTGTTCTTTGCTGTTTTTTGGTTTGTGTTCGTGTGTGCTTTGATCCTAACAAGATAAACTGTGATAACTTTGTAAAATGAATGTTAACAGGTGATAAAATAAACGTAGGCAACATTTTAGTCACAGAACTAGTTCTTTGGTTTCCTTCCAACTCCTTGACGGTCTATTTATGAGTGATTTGCTTTCCTGGATCATTTCAACATCTAATTTTTACATCTATTGTACGTGTTTGACACTAATGGTCAGATACACCCTCCATGATGAATCTTTACTTCCCAATATGGTCCTTTTGTCCTGTAGCATTATCTCCCACAACCCCCCAGTGACTTGTGTAGTAAAGTTGTCTGATCCCGTTAGTTACCATATTAACACTTAGCTTTTTGGCTTCCTAACGTTTGATCATTATAATTTAATAGCAAGGCAGCAAATATTAAATGACTGCAACCCAAGCAAAAGACTTACTCGCAAAACATCTTTCTGATGGGATCATATCGAAACTTTGAAACATCAAAGACGTCAATTACACTGAAAGAAGTTGACATATTTGTACCAAGATTATCCTCAGCTACAGATTCAGCTTCACGAAGCATGCTTACAACACGCTGTACAGGCTCCTTATCCAAAACCGAAGATTTCACTGCCTCATTTCACCATATAGAAGAAACATTAGTAAATCCCACTAAATTATAAACCACACAAATCCTACAAGTTGTAGCCATGAAGCTACAATTCGAGATCAAATTTCAACGAGAGTTCAAACATGGCAAATTGTTATGAATCTTGAATATCCGAAGTCAAACTTTAACTGCTCATACAAAAGATAGATTATGCGATTCCACCACAGACGTCAATTTCACAAAACCCACAAATTAAAAGACCGTAAAACCCTAAATCTAACAAAAAAACTCAACTGAACTACGTATTGAACAAGAATTAGAGGGATTACGCGATTGGCGTTGGAGTTCGTCAAGGAGGAGATCAAGGGCTTCATCTTCTGCATCTTCATAGCTGCTCAAGAACGAAAGGATCTCCTTTAGGGCTTCTACCTTGAGAGTAAAGCCCATCATCTTGCACTTGTTGTGCACTTTCGATCTCATCTTTCCACTCATTGCTATCGTATCTGTGGTTCTCTTGCTTCAATTGATGTTGATGAGTAGCAGGAGAATGAATCAGTGGTTTTGAGGATGCACAAAATGGCGGGAAACCTGGGGTCAATTTCTTATATCTCCCACCATTTCTTTCAACCTATAAATAGAAGAACAACATAAAATTCAGGGCTTGAGAGGATTTTTTTAAAGTATAGTTTTAGTTTATTTTGTGTTTTAATATTTCCATTCCTTAAATATCCTCGAAACATAAGCTTCGCATCTTAAACTTTAGTTTTACTGGTGACCGAACTCAAAATATCAATAGTAGCACTCAAAACACAGGCTACCGCCTCAAAACAAAGGCAAGTTGCGAGAGTGCTCAAAAGAGGGGCGATCGAACTTACACATGAACTCTTGATGTGTGTAAAGTATATATATTTGTTCGTCTTTCGATTCTGTTGACATTTGACTCATTTCTTCTACCACTTGTATTTTTTCTTTTATTAATTTTCCATTTCGTTCACTTTATTGTCTAAATTTTGTAATTTTAAGGTATTTAGTTCCATTGCTAATTCTATCTTATTTAATTTTCAATATATTTTTTGTAGGATCAACGCCTAGTATAAGGGTCCTTATTTGTGATGTAAAATTATAGGATTTATTTCGATTTCTTCATTTTCTGTATCGTATATCGGTTGTTCTTCATCATTATCTTCAAGTAATTCTATATATTCTGCATTTTCTTCATGGATTTTTTCATTTATAGTTTCTTTGAAATTTGTAAATCTTAGACTTTGTTTTCCATTTAACCCTTCGTATATAAAACTTTTCTTTGGGATTAAAACTGTATTTTTATTTTCTTGTAAATTTTATGTCCCATTTTTTTTAAGTATGAAGTATAATATGAAGAATAAGAGATGAAACTAAGGATTAAAGGATAAGCTAAGGAGTGTCGGAGGGAATTTAGTGTGCCATGAAAACTATGAGAGAGCAGAAGTTTTTATTGCTTGCTTGGTATATCTTACAATGAAAGGAATGCCCTTTATTTATAGGGCAGATACA
>CM046033.1:49263847-49371347 GCA_025215565.1 Flaveria ramosissima | reverse complement strand
AACATAGGAGGTAGAGACGAGCATGTTTGGGGTACTTTTATGGAAAAGAATGTCAAATAGACATTTTAAAACAAAACACTAATTAAATAGATATTTGAGAAATTTTCGTTTTATAAGCGACTCGCTTGTACACTTGTGATATGGTGTATAGTAAATATGTTTATTTCTTAATGGGTGAGTATTCTAGTCACACGATGGACATCAATGAAATTATGGATAGAATTAATAAGTGTATGATTCATAATTCTTAAAAATAAAGTTATATATGAGATCTTGTGTTTCCTTTCTTACACCACCCTGATTCATAAACCATCTTGATTTGAAAGTAAACTATCATTTAGCTTTTTAAAAATCATTGTTGCAGTTATCCACTCAAAGTTTATAAAAGTCATTCTAGAAAAGGTAGATGGTCGTTTAGCTTTGATGTGACCTTGCTCTTTAGGCTATTGTAGGGATGGTTATTAATGTGTCATTAACCTTTGTATACTATTGTTTACATTAAAGTTATATGGTCACTTGCAATAAAGTAAACAGTCATTACCAACCCCAAACCTTAATATATAATCAGCAAGACGTTACGAGCTACCAGTATCTATTAAATAAACCAACCTACCAATTTTTAAAACCCACAAACTGTATATTATCAACCCATTTTCAACCTCTCAACCTATCAATTTACATTAAGAAGCATTCATCTTCAACTCCCATCCCATTAAGATTAGTCATCCCTCAAGTTCATGTTGATTTCTAATACTTTCGCGGATGCTCGATATGATAGTTGAATCCCTAAATCCTCTTAGGTTTAGATATAACAGCTTACTTCTTATTGCTTGACAGTTTCAGCTTGTGCTACTATTACAATTGTGTTCTGTATTTCTTCCAAATCTACATGATTTTCTCCGATCTTTCGTACTAAAAGTTGGTTCTCTAATAAGATAGCTCTACGTTTATCATGAAAACTCGGTTTTCAATAGGATTGTAGAAATAGTAGTCGATTATTTTATGGTATCTGACAAAAACGAAGTTATCACCAAGGGGGTCTAGTTTCTTCGAAGATTCACATGTAACATAAGTGTTACATCCCCATACCTTAAGGCATGACATTCTGGGAGTGTTCCCTCGTCAAATCTCATAAGACTTTTGTCATCGTCTTAGTCAGACATAGATTAATTTAGCTGTCTCAAGAGCGAAACTCTAAATGGAGTAAGGTAAATTTGTATGACACATCATTGCTTAAACCAATTATAACAGTGTCCAGTTCCTACTTTCAGACGCACTATTAAGCTATGGTGTTATGGGTGGAGTGAGTTATGAGACCGTTTAATTAGATGTTTATCAAACACTTGACTGATATATTATTCACCTCAATAAGCTCAAAGTATCTTAATTATTATACCTAACTAACTTTGCACTTTGTTTTGGTATTGTCTAAGCTTTTCAAACATTTCATGTTTATGCTTCATAAGATAAACATAACCATACATATTGAAATTACTAATAAACGTAATGAAGTACAAATTTCCATTCCTAACTATTGTTCTGAATGGTCCACATACACTAGTATGCACGAGTCCTAACATATCCTTAGCCCCTTGACCGATAGCAGTGAAATGAGTTGTTAAAAATGACATTCATTTCACAATGCAAATATTTATATATTCTTTGTTATTTTTAACTTTGTTTATCTCTCTTGGTGAGGTTAAAGTGAAAGCATAAAGTTTGGTCCTTGATTGAAGATATATAAAGAATGAAAGGCTAAAGATGGCAAGGTTGTTCCCCTTAATTAATACGGTCAGGGCTAAAAGTCAAAGAAGATTGAGTTTCTCAAATCTCAAATCATCCAGCTTTTCTCTTTCTAGCATTCCATATCGATCGCTCCTCTGGTACTATAAGAGGCCTTCTCCTCTTCTCCAATGGGGCACCATCAATCATCATCAGTTATCATCTTCATCTCATACAAGTTTTGGTTTGTTCTTATTCATCAAATAGCTAACTTTTGCTTTATTGTTCTATCATTAATCTTGTAGCAAATCATTCAATTGGTTCAATATAATCATATCGATTGCCTTCCCTTGGTATCAGCGCCTGTAGGCTCTAATATTATCTTGTTCTCTTCAGTTTCATCTCTATTTTGTAAGATCTGGTTACTTATCATCGACTACGGATCTGTGGTAATTCCGCTGGTACTGTCGGTTTGCTACAAGATTATTTATTGAAGGTCGATTGAAGGTCAATTTGAGGCAATCTACTTCTGGTTATTGAGTTGGTGTTACTTGTAGCACATACGTATTAAAGAAATTCTATTTAATTTACCAGCATAAGTTTGACTTATTGGGCTAGTCAATTGTTTGTCTATTACCTTGAATTCAAGAACCCTCATACCATAAGTGAAGGCTTATTTTAAGGTGGTCATTTGTTAGCCAATCTTTCTCACTCTACTCTCTATAAGTTTTTTTAAACAAATCTTCAAGCTTCTGGCTGGGCTGTAAGTTTCTCTCCGATCCTTCTAATCTTCTTGTTGCATTTATTAATATCTTTTAGTTTGCAAGACGTTTCTTGATTATTAAATTGTCATAATTTGATAGTTCATCAAAATTATGACAGATAATATAGTGATTAATTCATTAGATACCCTCATTAGTAAGCTTGATTTTGGTAATCCTTTGTACTTGCTTGCTAGTGATACAAGTAATCTTAAAATTGTTAATATAAAACTTAAAGGAATAGAAAATTACACTGTTTGGGCAAATGCAATGGTCTTAGCTCTATAAGTTAAAAACAAGTCTGGTTTTATAGATGGATCTTGTGAGAGACCTACTAATGATGAAACTCTTGCCAAACAATAGGATAGATGCAATTCAGTAGTCCTCTCATGGATCTTAAATTTTGTTTCTGATGAACTTTATCTTGGTCAGGTGTTTTCCAAAGTAGCATCAATTGTTTGGCATGAGTTAAAGGAAACCTATGATAAAGTAGATGTATCTATTGTTTTTAACTTACACCAAAAAATCAATTCTGTCACTCAAAGTGGATCTTCTGTTTCTAAGTATTATCATTGGTTAAATTCCGTGTGGAAGCAATTTGATGCTTTAGTTAAACTTCCCTCCCGCACTTGCCCTGCTGCAAAACAATTTTCAGAAATTAATCAACTAATGAAACTCATGCAATTCTTAATGGGACTGGTTGAAGTGTATGGATCGGGTCATAAATATACATAATTTTTGGTTGATTAATAGTCATAATTCGATCTATAATATAATGGAACCTTGTACTTTGATTAAGTTACGTTATTGTAGGTTGAAATGAAGAAAACAAAGCAAAAGTACAAAAATCAACAACTTGGGCGTTAGTCAACTTTACCAGCGTTGGTCAATGCTACCTTTGAAGCCAAAAGAAGATTTCCAGCAAGTTGGGGTGTTGTCAACTCTGCCGGCGTTGGTCAACGCCGAGTTCGACGTATTAACGGTTTTCATCCATTTTAAGCAGTTTTTGGGTTTCATTTGAAGGGGGAATCGTTTAGAGACTCTTTGGGGTTGATTTTGGGATGAAGAAACCTTGAAGAATCATTAAAGATTTGAATATTAACACTTGATTATCAATTTTGGATGGATTCTATACATCAATCCCTTGTTCTTATCACTCCAAACATGTGTGGCTAAACAATTTGTAATCACATCTGGATTAGGTGTTTGTTCTCATCACTTGAAAGCTTTACTTTGTTAGTTTGCTTGAACCTAAGACAATTGTTTCCATGTACGCGTAATGTTTTCAATTGTGCTTTTGTTGTTACTTCAATGCTAATATGAAGAACATTTCGTTTTGACTCACCAAGATGGTCATTCTTTTATAGAGAAACTCTATAGAATTGTATTATGTCCCTATGCGATTAAGTTATTTGATTTGATATGGAGAGACTCCATTATGTTGTATCATGGCCTATGTGATTGATTAACGTGAAACTATTTGATTGGTGTAGAAGTTGCACGAGTTATGTCTATGTGATTCATCAAGCATACTAATGAACTTATTAAGCAAGTGAATGATTGAACCCTGAAGCCAGAAGTGATTATATCTTCTCTTATTTAACTAAGTGTATTTCAGATTATAATTAATCATCAACAACTCAACAAATGACTTTTGCATTTCAACATCAAAATAAATTAGTTGCCAACCAATAGCTCCTTGTGGATTCGACACTCTTAGTTGCCCTAGCTAGCCTAAGGTAACTAAGAATAAATAATTTTTATTTTTGACCGGGCCTTCGATGCCGGTCAAATTTTGGCGCCGTTGCCGGGGACCAATTATGCTTGGTTAACTAGTTTGTAGTGATTTTTATTTGTTTACTTGTTTATAAGTAAAAAAACCCAAAAAAATCATAAGCTCTTGTTACTTTCTATTCGTTGTTATACGTGGTGTGTTAATCTATGCAGGTAATAGGTTATTTGCATGCACACTTGTTATTCGGGAAGATCATCACCACTTGTATACGATCTGGAGATAGAAAAGTCAGCAAGAAGTAACCGAGTACTTCATAGAGCATGGTTAACATCAACTTCAACTTCATATTCATTGGAAGATACTCATGCAGAAGAAGCGAATTCAGATTCTCAACATACTAACTCAGTTGAAATGGAAGGTCCTGAGCAAGTGGATAATAACAACGGTGGAGGTAATGGAGGTGAGAACAATAATAACAATAATGATAGGAATAATGATAACCAAAGGAGAGGTGTAGATAGTCATTATTGTCCAACCATATTCAAAAATCCATCTCCAATTGTGCCACCAGATTGGCATGGGCATCAATTCGAAATCCATCCTCAACACTTGACTATCATTCCTACTTTTCGGGGGTTTGCATCTGATAAGCCATATACACATCTACAAGATTTTGCAACCTTATGTGGTACTATCAAAGGTCAAGGATTCAACCCTTAGCTTAATCTATTCCAATTCTCACTAAAGGATAAAGCAAAGCAATGGTTTATTTCACTTCCTACTGGTAGTATTTAAACATGGGATGAGATGCAACAACTCTTTCTTGATGAATATTACCCCATGAGCAAATCAAGTGATGCAAGGATGGCTACCAAATCCTTTAGTCAACAACATGGAGAAGCATTACATGAAGCATTCATACGTTTCAAGTAGATGATGCTAAATTTGTGTTTTCTAGTAGTGGGGGTACATTCTTGACTCATCATGAGGATTATGAGTGGGAGTCTTGGAGACATTGAGTAGAGGATCCAAGACACAAGCATCAGCAAGTAGAAAAGCTAGGCCTGTTAATGTCAAGACACTGAATGATCACATGAATAATGATTGATCTGAATCATTAGAGCGTAAGTTAGATTTGCTTTGTAGAAATATGACAAAGAGCACGGCTAATGTTTCTCAAGTTTATGAAGTGTATGAAATTTGTGGTGATTTGGGACATTCATCTTTTAATTGTCCTATGAACTTGGAAAAATGTGAAGAGATAAACCAAGTCTATGGTGACAAGAAGCAATTTGACATGAATTCAAATACATACCATCCAGGTTTAAGAAATCACCCAATCTTCAAGTATGGTGTTGGATCTAGAAAGGATGGTGCAACCAAAACTAAATCACTTAGACTACTTTGGTGCAACTAATAAAGGACTTCCGAAGCTAAGTGTGGAACTTCCGAAGGAAAAAGGAGCTCTTCCGAAGACAAAGTGTAAGACCAACTTCCGAAGGAAAACTCCAACTTCCGAAGACAAAGTATTCACTTCCGAAGATCAAGACTTAGAGTAAAAGATCAGAAGTCAACTTCCGAAGTATGAAAGAAGTCCTCAAGCCTCGGAAGTATAGAAGCCTCTTCCGAAGTATAAGTGGTTTTGGAAGGACTTGTTCTTCCGAAGCCAACTTACCTTCAGAAGACACTACTATTATCCAGTGGACATAAGTATGGTCTCCCTGACACTCCGCTACAGACCTCTGAGATACTGCATGGCGTTTTCTCAAAAGCCATGTAGGTGGCCATACTTTATTCCACTGTTTACCTTTATCAGTTAGTACAGTTACCAACTTTAGTTAGTGACAAAAGGTAAGTCATGAACATGTCATGACTACCATATCTTAGATAATACTTTATCTAAGTGTCACACCCCGAAAACCGCAGCGGAAAGTCGCGTGACGTGGTGGTAACTAAAGTTAGAGTTGCCCAACTTTTATAGTCAAACGTATTCAATGATAACGTTAGTCACGAAAATCATATATTTTTATCATAAAAGTATTTTGTTAACCAACGTTAAACGTTTCGGTAGTAACACATAATACTGTTTTTATTACATGAACCTAAATTTATTTAAAAACGTTTGAAACGTTTGACCCTCCAAAGACATAGTTCCAAAAATCCATATAGAGCTCACCTATAACCCTGAAAAGCATGAAGGGTAATAAAGTCAACATAAAGTTGGTGAGCTTTCAGGGTTTTGTAATATCTTGCAAACATTCACTTTTAAAAATAACATGATGAAACAAGGCATAATATATTCCACATAAACTAGCTAGGTACTATGATAATTTAGGTCATAAGCCCATAATCAAACCAAGAAACACGTCGTTGCCCCACAACTATCCAGACATATAAACTCCCTCGCCACAACCTGACCAGCGCGACTGGTCGCGAGAGCGGGCCATTCTAACCCGATAGATCTACCAATGTATTCTGTGGCCTCACCCCTGAGGTTAATGATTATAGGGGGATTTAGGGCTCAATAGTATATATATCCATACTACTGACCCAAACTTATACCCTCATAATATATATTATCCTGTTTAACCCATCATATATTTTAAAGTATCGTTTCATGCTTTTCCCCCAAAACAATTAAAATAATATTTAAAATGGGGCCGAAGGACTCACCTTCAAATATGACAAGGAGATGATCTAGCAAAAATCGAGCCCGGAAATTAAACAACCAATTAACGCCCTATACACAAAGGATCTATTAATTGTTGAGTAATAAGTCTAATACGTAAGTTGTTTACCCAACTCACTAGACTTATCTTGAAATCCATTTTTTTAAAATCCCGTTGGTGATTTTCGATTTAGTTTAGTAACTTTATTTAAGTGTGACAAGTATTCATTTATTAAATCAACTATTTAATCCCTTAAACAACAACCACAATACACACACAAAATAAACACGTGAAAGTATATAAAAATGTAACGCAAAATTTACTAAGTTATGTATCATACAAACAAATAATAAACAAATGAATAATTAATAAAGATTTACATAAATAAGAATTTACTAATTCATAGTTATATTTTATTTAAGATTAATAATAAGCTATATATATATTCTTGTTCTAGTAACTAAACTATTTCTTATTTTATTACTTTATAAATATTACTTTATTTAGCGCAACTCAACTTTTATTAATCTTTTCAATAAGTAATTAAGTTTTTAGTAGTAAAACATGTATAAAATTATTGTAGACCTGTTTTATTATATAAAGATGACCTATTATGTTTGACCCAAATTTCACCCGTATACGATGATTTTTGACCCGAAACCGCACGATTTTACTCGCATAAACCGTATATCAAGCCCCTATATATCTTATGACCTTTTATATGTTTACACATGAATATTTTATACCAAAAACCTTCTGAAATATTTTGTAAAAATTCAGTTCCAAAACAGTCCATTAAGTTTGACCCGAAATTGTCAGTTTTCGGCTATTTCACGCGTATAAAGTTATCACCGAATACCTTGTTTGTTATGGTTTTGTTATATACTTAAAAACATAAGTTTTAAACTTCAAATACTACATTATTTTCTGTCCAAAACCGGAATTGTGAGAAATTATTTATTTTAGACCCGAAAACACCGTTTTTAACGCGTAAAACTTTTACGAGATTAAACCTAATCATCAAAACTTTTATTTTCAGTAAATTACTAACTTTTTAACTTATATTTTAAATGTTTTAAATTTATTTATCCAGATCTTACAAAATACTTGTCTTGTCCATTATATTTTATGGAAGATTTTGTAGTGTTCATGTCTAATCAACACTTGAGTACTTTTATCCTAATTTGTTTTTATCTTTTTTTTAAGTAAAATTTGAATAAGAATATCAAAATCTACAGATCATGATCATCATATACATGGATCATTTCAATCATCTTTAGGCTTATAAGTGAAGAACAAATCGAGAACAAAAGTGTAAACCATATATACATACATATACACGATTTCATACATACATACATAGTCCAAACTATAGCTTTTATCTTGTGTTCTTAGTTTTCATTTCAACAAAACATACTTAAAAATCAAAATATTTCAGATCATGATCACCATTATTCATGGATCATCTCAATCCTTTATGAAATCAAAATGCAATATGGGTTCAAGAACATCATTCTTTACATGCAATCATGTATTACCCATTTTCATCATTATGGTAAACTCCTTTTGGAGATGGGTTTCATATGATGTTCATAACCTCAAACAAAAGTTTGATCATCTTGCATGCAAGAGAAAATCAACAAAATTACAAAATCATTATACACATATACATACGTACGGCACACACACACTCACACACACATTGTTTTAAAACACATTTCTTTGTTAAAACTCTTTGTTGGAACCTTGGATTTCAAGAGAAACTAGCTTTTGGTAAACAAATCTTGCAACAATCATCCAAGAGTCATGTTGCATGTCATAAAAATTGAAAGTTCTTACCTAAGATGAACTACTTTTGAAGATTCAAGAATGATTTCCTTAGGGATTTCTTCTCCTTTGAGTAGGATTAATGCAATGTTTTGCACCAAACTCATAAGGGATCCTTGAAATCCAGAAATCAAGCTTGAAACAAGCTTGGATGATCAAAATCATGTGAAAGAGGGCTGTTCTTTGATGGTTCTAGCCATGGGTTTTAGAGAGAAGGAAGAGGAAAGTGTGTAGGTGATTTCTAGTGAGAGAAAGGGTGGGTTGAGTGTGTGTAAAATATGGAGTGTGAGGTGGTTTATATAGAGATGACCAAGGGTGATTAGAGAAATCTAATCATGTAATTAAATGTTAAAAATGGCTGATGGATGTCTAAGTGAGATGCCATCGGGTGTAAGGCGGGTGTCGGTCTCGTTAAATTTTTTTTGTAAAAATCTTAAACGTTCGGGTTTTACGCGAAAATTTTCTATAAAATTAAAGTATTAATTTGAGGCTTTCCAAGGGTTCGCAACATTAAATAATAGTGACAAAAAGTCAATAATAAAACTATACGCGATATAACACAGTGTGCAACGGACTGTACGTTGCATCACGACAATATTTAAAAAGTCTTAATTTTACGCGATCAAAGTAAATAATATTAATTATTATTATTCATGACTAATAATATTTTCAATTAATATTTATTAAGTTATAATATTCAATATTTATTGACCAAATTTAATTAACTCAATTATCACCAACGTTCGTTAATCGCTTTATCGCTACGCGACCCGGTAATTTCTCAAAATTACCAATTATAAAATTTATCCACAAAGGGGCTTTTCTAGACCTTAAATAACCTTAATTATCATAAAATTAAGTCTTATGATGCATTTAAATATCTTATTTATATTTTATTAACGTACGGATATTAACTTGAAAACACGAGATGTCACAGTCTCCCCTCGTTTAGGAAATTTCGTCCCGAAATTTAAGTTGTAGTTTCACATTCTAATCTAGATGGGAAATAGATGAGGGTACTTGTGCTTCATTTGATCCTGTCATTCCCAAGTGAGCTTGGGACCATGTCTAGAGTTCCATCTTACCCTCACCAACTTAACCCGACTCTTTCTAAGTTTCTGAACCCTACCGTCCGTAATCTCAACTAGTTCCTTGGTAAAATTTAGTTTATCATTGATATGAACTTCTTCAGGTCATATAACTAGAGCTTCATCAGCAAGACACTTCTTCAGATTGGATACATGGAACACAACGTGTATTCCACTAAGCTCACGAGGTAACTTAAGTCGATGTGCAATGGGACCAATCGCACTACGATCTCAAAAGGTCTGATATAACGGGGGCTAAGCTTTCCTTGATTTCTAAAACGAACAACTCCTTTCCAAGGCGAGACCTTCAGATAAACTCTATCTCCAACCTGGAATTCCAATGGTTTCCTTCGATTATCCGCATAACTCTTTTACCGACTCGCGGCGGCTTCTAACCTCTTTCTAATTTGAACGATCTTGTTCGTAGTTTCTGGATAATCTGAGGTCCAGTTAGTTGTTTCTCTCCAAGTTTCGCTTAGCAAAGCGGCGAACGACACTTTCTTCCATACAACGCTTTAAACGGAGCAGCTTTGATACTACTGTGATATCTGTTATTATAGGATAACTCAACTAAAGATTATCGAGATCGGTACTCCATGACGAGATACCACCTCTTTGTGGTAGATTTTGGTTAGCTTTTGCATTCAATCCATTTCCTTAACGGGTAGGAAATGAGCAGACTTGGTCAATCTGTCAACGATTACACAAATAGTGTCGTGACCACTAGACGCGCGGGGTCATTTCATGACAAAGTCCATTTCTATTCGCTCCCATTTCCATCGAGGAATCTCTGGTTGTTGAAGAAGTCCTGAAAGCTTGTAGTATTCAGCCTTCACTCTTGCACACGTCGAGCATTTACCGACATAGGTTGCTACATCACCCTTCATATTGGCCCACCAATAATGTTCCTTCACATCTTTGTACATCTTATCCGACCCGGGGTGAATTGAATATTTAGATATATGGGCTTCATCGAAAATTAATTCACATAGGTTTCCAACATGTGGAACGTAGATTCGGTCCATGAAGTACTTTACATTATTGGTCTTAGGCACTAACTCATTGACCATGCCTTTCAATCCTTTATTCTTAAAATTTTCATTCTTTAAAGCGTCGACTTGAGCATCTTGGATTTGAGTATCAAGAGCCGAATGAATAGTCAGCTCCAAAGCACGGACATGCTTAGGCTTATCATTTTCCTTTCTACTCAATGCATCGACCACAACGTTGGCCTTGCCCGGATGATAGCGGATTTCATAATCGTAATCGTTTAGCAACTCTACCCATGGAAGTTGCCTCATGTTAAGCTCTTTTTGATCAAAGATATGTTGAAGACTCTTGTGATCAGTGTAAACAACACACTTCGTACCGTATAGGTAATGCCTCCAAATCTTGAGCGCAAAAATCACCGCTCCCAACTCAAAATCATGAGTGGTGTAGTTCTTCTCATGGATATTTAATTTTCTAGATTCATAGGCAATGACCGTATCTTTAATGCATCAACACACAACCAAGACCTAAACGGGACGCATCACAGTACACAATGAACCCTTCTATTCCTTTAGGAAGAGAAAGAATAGGAGCACTACATAACTTCTGCTTTAATAACTGAAAAGCTGCCTCTTGCTTATCAGTCCAGTCATACTTTCTATCCTTCTGAGTCAATAGCGTTAACGGCTGTGCTAACTTTGAGAAAATTTCAATGAATCTTCGATAATAACCAGCCAATCCAAGAAACTGACGCACCTCGGTCGGGACTTGGGTACCTCCCAGTTCTTGATTGCTTCAATCTTAGTCAGATCTACATGTATGCCTTTCTCATTAATGACATGTCTAAGAAAGTGAACCTCTCGATTCTAGAATTTTCATTTCGAGAACTTTGCATACAGTTTCTCTTTCCTTAACGTCTCCAAGATAATCTTTAGATGTTGTTCGTGATCTTTCTTGGTTCTTGAATAAACTAGTATATCATCGATAAATACTATTACAAACTTATTTAAGTAAGGTTTGCATACTCTATTCATAAGATCCATGAACACAACAGGCGCAGTTGTCAGGCCAAATGGTATAACCAGAAACTCGTAATGGTCGTAACGTGTCCTGAATGTTGTTTTTTTTGAAACATTTTCCTTGGCTATCAATGGCTGATGAACCTAATTATAGATCAATCTTCGAGTAGAGACAAGATCCTTGAAGCTGATCAAACAGATCATCGGTTCTTGGTAATGAGTATCAATTCTTGATAGTGAGTTTGTTTAACTCTCGGTAATCGATGTACATTCTAAATGACCTATCTTTCTTCTTGACAAACAAGACTGGTTCTCCCATTTGCGAGAAGCTTGGTCTTATAAATCTCTTATCCAACAATTCTTCTAATTGCTTGGACAATTCTTGCATCTCTAAAGGTGCTATCCGGTATGGTGATCGGGTAACAGGAGCAGCTCCCGGTACTAAATTGATTCGAAATTCAACCTGTCTAGACGGTGGTAATCTAGGCAGATCATTAGAAAAGACATCTGGATAGTCTCGCACTACCGGTATGTCCTTAGGCTTTCGCTCCTCATTCTTAGTATCCACCGCCTTGGCAAGAAACGTTGGATACCTTTCATGTAAATACACGCAAGCCTTCATTACATTTACAATCTTCAAGGTAGGTCTTGCTTTATCACCTTTGATAGTCAAAGTTCCACCACTTGGAATAGGTAGACGAATTGTCTTCTCGTAGCATACCACTTCAGCATGATGTTTTGACAACCAATTCATGCCTACGACATTATCGAAACTACCAAGCACAACACCTAGGAGGCCGATACTAAAGGAATGACCCTACAAGTCTAACAAGAGAATCATGCAATCACATCGACACACAACACCACTGAAGCCATCATCATGCAAATTGTTGCCAACATCAACGTTGCCTCCCCTCGTCCTCCAAGAGAAGTCACCTACTGTTGTGTTGCTACAAATCCAGCCTCTGCAACCTCCAATTTCAGCTCCACCACCTCTAGCTTCTTCTTCGTCTCTTCTAGTCTCGTCTCTAAATCACAAATCCTAAAATGTAGTTGATTCTGGTTGTCGTTCACAATCACCTTCTCCTCCTTGAATGTCATCATCCTTCCATCCATCGCCTGCAACATCTCATTCGTCACTTCCGCCTTACCTTGTAAGGATGAAATCTGGTGCTCATAGTGGATGCATCAGGTAACTAAAGTAACTAGGGTGCGATCAACAGGCTCATCCATCAACGGGAGGTCCTGATGGGCTGAGGACGATTCACCAACCTCAAACGTTGAGGGTACTCCACCCTCATTAGCGTACTCTTGTAATCGTCTAGTCAACCAGTCCCACTACCCGTCCCGCACTCTAGCCTGCTTAGGCTCAGCCACCTCTGGTATTTCACAAGTAGTATCATTAGTAACTACCTTAGTCACCCTCTTCTTCTTCCTTGAGTAAATGAAGCGAACCTAAAAAAATGCTCAGGATTATCAGGAGCAAGCTCATGAGTAATAGGTTTTGTCTAATAAGGGTCACTAAGAGCAAGAGGACTCTCGTCATCGGATGCCAAAATCCAGCCATTTCCATACTCAAAAGTATGCTCCAATCTCGGTGCAAATTAGTAGTGTTAAATTTCCAAAAGTGTGATAGGGGAAAGAGAGAACATAGGATCCTCGTAATCACTATGGAGTCATGGATCAGAATGAACAGGGTTCGAGAAGACACCCGTAACACAAAAATATCCGTACTAAATTTTCTAAGTACAGACATTTATACTTAATTCCTTTTAACAAGAACATGTACAAAAGTATCATTAACTTATGCATGCATACGTACTTATTAATTATGCAAAGCTCTAGCACATAAAATTAACAATCATAATCTTAATATGACTATTATGCTCACATAATGCTCTAATCTAGCATAAGGCTCATGACATGGAATTGTCTTTGGAGTCATATAATCTTTTTAAAGGTTATAGTCTAGATTTTCGAAAAATATCTTCTAGTTCGCTATAACCGTTGGCTCTGATACCAACTTCTGTCACACCCCGAAAACCGCAGCGGAAAGTCGCGTGACGTGGTGGTAACGGAAGTTGGAGTTGACCCAACTTTTATAGTCAAACGTATTCAATGATAACGTTAGTCATGAAAATCATATATTATCATCATAAAAGTATTTTGTTAACCAACGTTAAACGTTTCGGTAGTAACACATAATACTGTTTTTATTACATGAACCTGAATTTATTTAAAAACGTTTGAAACGTTTGACCCTCCAAAGACATAGTTCCAAAAATCCATATAGAGCTCACCTATAACCCTGAAAAGCATGAAGGGTAATAAAGTCAACATAAAGTTGGTGAGCTTTCAGGGTTTTGTAATATCTTGCAAACATTCACTTTTAAAAATAACATGATGAAACAAGGCATAATATATTCCACATAGACTAGCTAGGTACTATGATAATTTAGGTCATAAGCCCATAATCAAACCAAGAAACACGTCGTTGCCCCACAACTATCCAGACATATAAACTCCCTCGCCACAACCTGACCAGCGCGACTGGTCGCGAGAGCGGGCCATTCTAACCCGATAGATCTACCAATGTATTCTGTGGCCTCACCCCTGAGGTTAATGATTATAGGGGGATTTAGGGCTCAATAGTATATATATCCATACTACTGACCCAAACTTATACCCTCATAATATATATTATCCTGTTTAACCCATCATATATTTTAAAGTATCGTTTCATGCTTTTCCCCCAAAACAATTAAAATAATATTTAAAATGGGGCCGAAGGACTCACCTTCAAATATGACAAGGAGATGATCTAGCAAAAATCGAGCCCGGAAATTAAACAACCAATTAACGCCCTATACACAAAGGATCTATTAATTGTTGAGTAATAAGTCTAATACGTAAGTTGTTTACCCAACTCACTAGACTTATCTTGAAATCCATTTTTTTAAAATCCCGTTGGTGATTTTCGATTTAGTTTAGTAACTTTATTTAAGTGTGACAAGTATTCATTTATTAAATCAACTATTTAATCCCTTAAACAACAACCACAATACACACACAAAATAAACACGTGAAAGTATATAAAAATGTAACGCAAAATTTACTAAGTTATGTATCATACAAACAAATAATAAACAAATGAATAATTAATAAAGATTTACATAAATAAGAATTTACTAATTCATAGTTATATTTTATTTAAGATTAATAATAAGCTATATATATATTCTTGTTCTAGTAACTAAACTATTTCTTATTTTATTACTTTATAAATATTACTTTATTTAGCGCAACTCAACTTTTATTAATCTTTTCAATAAGTAATTAAGTTTTTAGTAGTAAAACATGTATAAAATTATTGTAGACCTGTTTTATTATATAAAGATGACCTATTATGTTTGACCCAAATTTCACCCGTATACGATGATTTTTGACCCGAAACCGCACGATTTTACTCGCATAAACCGTATATCAAGCCCCTATATATCTTATGACCTTTTATATGTTTACACATGAATATTTTATACCAAAAACCTTCTGAAATATTTTGTAAAAATTCAGTTCCAAAACAGTCCATTAAGTTTGACCCGAAATTGTCAGTTTTCGGCTATTTCACGCGTATAAAGTTATCACCGAATACCTTGTTTGTTATGGTTTTGTTATATACTTAAAAACATAAGTTTTAAACTTCAAATACTATATTATTTTCTGTCCAAAACCGGAATTGTGAGAAATTATTTATTTTAGACCCGAAAACACCGTTTTTAACGCGTAAAACGTTTACGAGATTAAACCTAATCATCAAAACTTTTATTTTCAGTAAGTTACTAACTTTTTAACTTATATTTTAAATGTTTTAAATTTATTTATCCAGATCTTACAAAATACTTGTCTTGTCCATTATATTTTATGGAAGATTTTGTAGTGTTCATGTCTAATCAACACTTGAGTACTTTTATCCTAATTTGTTTTTATCTTTTCTTTAAGTAAAATTTGAATAAGAATATCAAAATCTCCAGATCATGATCATCATATACATGGATCATTTCAATCATCTTTAGGCTTATAAGTGAAGAACAAATCGAGAACAAAAGTGTAAACCATATATACATACATATACACGATTTCATACATACATACATAGTCCAAACTATAGCTTTTATCTTGTGTTCTTAGTTTTCATTTCAACAAAACATACTTAAAAATTAAAATATTTCAGATCATGATCACCATTATTCATGGATCATCTCAATCCTTTATGAAATCAAAATGCAATATGGGTTCAAGAACATCATTCTTTACATGCAATCATGTATTACCCATTTTCATCATTATAGTAAACTCCTTTTGGAGATGGGTTTCATATGATGTTCATAACCTCAAACAAAAGTTTGATCATCTTGCATGCAAGAGAAAATCAACAAAATTACAAAATCATTATACACATATACATACGTACGGCACACACACACTCACACACACATTGTTTTAAAACACATTTCTTTGTTAAAACTCTTTGTTGGAACCTTGGATTTCAAGAGAAACTAGCTTTTGGTAAACAAATCTTGCAACAATCATCCAAGAGTCATGTTGCATGTCATAAAAATTGAAAGTTCTTACCTAAGATGAACTACTTTTGAAGATTCAAGAATGATTTCCTTAGGGATTTCTTCTCCTTTGAGTAGGATTAATACAATGTTTTGCACCAAACTCATAAGGGATCCTTGAAATCCAGAAATCAAGGCTTGAAACAAGCTTGGATGATCAAAATCATATGAAAGAGGGCTGTTCTTTGATGGTTCTAGCCATGGGTTTTAGAGAGAAGGAAGAGGAAAGTGTGTAGGTGATTTCTAGTGAGAGAAAGGGTGGGTTGAGTGTGTGTAAAATATGACGTAGAATACGTGGACATTGTCCAACAAATGGCTCTCCTAACCTACATAGCAAAGAAGTTCTTCAAGAGAACTGGAAGGCAATTTCCCCAGAACCCAATCAACAGCAAATTTGGGTTTTACAAAACCAAGGCCAAATGTTACAACTATAACCAACTTGGTCATTTTGCAAGGGAATGCAAGGCTCCCAAGTCTAATCCGTGAACCCCACAGGCCTTCACACATTGCTCTATACCAAAGCCCACTAGAAAGTCAACAGAGACAACTACAATGGCTCAAGAAGTTGACTGGAGCTTCATGGTACATGATGTGACTCCTGCTGAAGCACTCCTGGCCAGAACAAATGACAATAAGGTATATGAACATCTCTGTACTCCTGCCTGTATAGCTAAGGTTAAATTGTATCAGGACCACAATATGGAGATTAAATCCGATATTGAGTCTTTAAATGTTTTAAAATGTGATTTAAAAGGGCTGAATCTGACTATCAAAGAAAAATTGAGGAGTTGGAGAAAACTTTGTCCTTATTAAAACATGAACACACAAACTATAAGACTCAAATAAAGGATTTAATATCCAAATTGTCTGAGGCTCAAGCCCAGCTTGTCATAGCTGAGGCTCAAGCCAGGAAGTATGCTATTTCTGAGCAAAACTTCCAAGCCATTCTTGCATCAATATCTCACTCAAAACTTTGTTACCAAAACAAAGGTGGGTTGGGAACCAATGAAATTGCTCCACCACACTCTTATGAGTCTATAAGACAACCAAGGTGTGGTACTGAAGAGCAAGAGGTTCCATCTGCTGACCCACCTTCTCATGAGTCAAAGAGTGATGCAACCATAGAGACCATCACAGGGAAGAACCAGGTAATTTTACCCACTCCTACCAGTGATGATCAACCCCTGACCACCAAAGCCAGAAGAAGCAGAGCTAAGGCAGCCAGAAAAACTGCCAAGAAAGTGGCTGAGTCTAAGCTGAAGATAGACCCAAAGCAAAAGGGTGTATTCATCTCAGCTGGATTTCAGGTGGTAGGAAACTCTGATTCAGGAAAAGAGTGTAGTACCAGCACTCCTGTCCTACCAAAGGATCAGAAGTTAAAGGGAAAGGTTGCTGATGAAGAGAAAAAAAACAATAAACAGCAATCCTCAAATTCCCAAAAGATTAACATTGCATGCATAATGTGTGGTCTGCAAAACCACATGGCCAAAGATTGTTACTACAATCCTGCTAGCACACATTATGAAAATAATGTTAAAAAGGAAGGAGTCAGGGAAGGTTTCTCATTTGGACCCTATCAAATGGTTCAAGTGATGAAAAAGAGAAAGCTTGTTTCCGAAGCAAGGTTGCTTTTGGAAGAAGGTTCTTCTTCCGAAGGGAAAATGGCTTCGGAAGCTAAAGCTGTCAAGACTCAAAAGAATAAAAGAGTCCCCTTGAGACCATCCCAGAAGAAGACTACTTCGGAAGAAAAGGTGGTGAAGGCTTCTTCCGAAAAGAAAGAAGCTTTGGAAGAATGCCAAGCTGCAAAAGCTTCAACAAGCTCATCCTCCATGATCAACCAAGGGATGGAATGGAAGATCAAGGAAGATGCTGTAGCCCAAACCACTTCTTCAAAGATTTCCATTGAACCCCTATGTATAAATTTTGGTTCAATTATGTCACTATCATTGGAAGAACCAAAGACCAACAAGGCTTGGGTTTCCAATCAAAACTAATCATCTCATCTTATGTGCAGGGACATCCATATGACAAGAATAACAATGTTTGGATTATGGATAGTGGATGCTCCAGGCACATGACAGGGAACAGATCTCTCCTTCAACAATTTCAACATTATGATGGAGGTCCTGTCTAGTTTGGAGGTGAGGCCGGAGGATATATTTCTGGCAGAGGAAGTATATCCAACGGAAAACTAAAAGTTGACAAAGTTCACTTTGTCAAACAGCTTGAACACAACCTGTTAAGTGTTTCTCAGTTCTGTGATCAAAAGCATCAAATGCTCTTCACAGAACATGAGTGCATTATCCTCAAACCCGGGATGACAATTCATTAGGAATTGGTGCTTCTTAAATCTCCCATGAAAGGGGATATGTACAAGCTGGATATGAACAATGCTTCTCCAATGGGTGAAGTATCATGCTTTCTTTCCAAAGCTGATGGTGATGAGTCAACACTATGACATAAACGAATGTGTCATGTAAATTTTAAGACAATGAACAAATTGGCTAAAAATAACTTGGTACATCGTTTTCTTAAAAAGGAATTTTTCTGCAAAGATAACTGTGTTGCATGCCTGAAAGGGAAGCAACACAGGACATCTCATAAATCCAAAGTTGTTAACTCCATCACCACTCCATTACACTTATTGCACATGGATCTATTTGGTCCCACAAGTAAATGAGCATTGGAAGGAAATCATATTGCCTTGTGATTGTTGATGATTTTACTAGATTTACATGGGTATTCTTTATAAGAACCAAAGATAAAACTGCTGAAACTTTAAAATCTTTTATTCTTAAAATAGAAAATCAAATTGATCACAAGGTTAAAATAATTAGAAGTGATCAAGGGACTGAGTTTAAGAACCACGTTCTTGACTCATTCTGTAACTCAAAAGGGATTGCCAAACAATATAGTGCTCCTAGAACTCCTAAGCAAAATGGTGTTGCTAAGAGGAGAAACAGGACACTTATTGAGGCTGCTCGGACTATGTTAGCTGATTTAAAGCTGCCTCTAACATTCTGGGCAGAGGCAGTCAGCACTGCATGCTATGTGCAGAACAGGGTTCTAGTAGTTAAGCCACATGTAAAAACCCCTTATGAGCTATGGAACAAGAGGCCACCATTCATTGGCTTTCTAAGGTCCTTTGGCAGCAGGTGTACCATACTTAACACAAAAGACAATTTGGCAAAATTTGCTGAAAAGTCGGATGATGCTATCTTTGTTGGATATTCCTCCAACTCTAAAGCTTATAGAGTTTATAACATTAAAAATCAACACTTTGAGGAATCTTTCAACATTGTAGTTAATGAGCACACTCCTTGTGTTAGGGGGGAATGGCCCTGATCATATCTTTGATTTAGAATTATTTCCAAACTATTCTAAACCATCTTGTGAGAATGTTTCAGCTGGAACAGGTGCTCAAAGTAATTCTGATGATGACCAACTGTTTGAGCTACCCAGACCTATTCCAAGTTCTCCAAGAGCTGTAACAAATCAAGCTCCCACTATTGGCAGATCTGACAGTATAACTATCTCAAGGGATAGTGGAGCTTCAACCAGCGGTTCACCTGTTGACCCTCAAACTTCATCAGGTGACACTACACAACACCAAGCTGGTGGAAGCAACATCTTGAAGGAACAGACAACTGCTAATGCTGTTTCACAACAAACAAATGATGATGATGTTTCTCATTCATTCAATCAGTCCTCATTGAATGAATTTGAAACAATAGCTGGACCAAGTGTTCAAGTTCCTGAGCAAAATATGTCCAATCTGGATCTATCTTTGCAACTGGAGGTAATTCCTAGACTTAGGATTCACAACACTCATCCAGCTGAGTGCAGGGTTGATTGTGATCCCCACAACAATGATACTATGACTTTTAAATAAGTGTGGATTCTAATGAATCGTTGTTTTTAAACTTTAAGCACTTGAATTCACCAACCTTGTGGTTGACATAAATTCTTTTTGAGCATGTTTCAGGTAATCCATGAAGGGACTCTAGCTATTGTTGAAGACCTTGACCTAGCACCATTACCATGGCATTGGCTTGTCTGATTTTCAAAACCATCTGAACAATTTTTAATTATTGTTAACTTATACATTTTGTCATTATGTTGGACGTACAATTTAATTTATGGGCTAAATCTGTTTCTAGCCCGGGATTATTTTAAACTCTTAATGCCATGTGATGTTCTCTCCCTTTGTGCTCTTATGATGGTTTGTTTCCGCTGCCATATGTTGTTGCTAGTCTGTGACGTCCCACCCTACCTGGGCCCGGGGTGTGACAGATTGGTATCAGAGCCAAAGGTTGTAGAGAAGTCGGGAATACCATAGTAGACCCTAGGCTACAACCCTAATACCTTAGGACCACCCTTTTGGAAAGTGTTGGGATGATCGGGTTGGGTAAATTGATGATTACACTTGATCAACGTAATCATGAATTTACCGGATGTGTAAATTCCAGCATGGACCTTAGGTCGTGTTTGGACCCTTCTCTGTTTGAAATTACGCGCTCTAAAGTTTTCTTTGTGTACTCTAAGAGTTTTATTTAAAAGAACCTCTTTATTTATTTATTGTTGTCATTTGACGAGACCATCAGTTTCTAATACTATTACTGATACTATTGATTGCTGATTGTACTGCTATCAGTACTATAAGTACTGCTACTATTACCTGTACTATTACTACCATGAGTTATGAGAAACCAAATTACTCATGATGATTTTACAGGTTATTCGAGACTATGGCAGGAAAAGGTAAGGCACCAGCTCACCCAGCCCACGAGACTACTTCTATCGGGAGCAGCTTAAGGATCACTCCTCGGACGGAATACGAGGCTTACCTCAGGAGGTGTGGACACCCTGGATTTTTATATGCGACTTCGGACGACTCGGAGCCATCGGAGGACTCTACTTCGACGTCCCCATCCAGGAGCCGAACGCGCTCCAACTCACCGTATGTCGTCGCACCCACTCACTCACCTCTCCCTCCTATCGGGGACAGGGGTGCGCAGACTGTTACCCGCCCACGAAAGAGCGTTAGGCCGGGAACTTCAGTCTCTTTCAGGATGCCTCCTCCTCCGCCTCCACCGGTCAGGAGACCGATACCAGCCCCACAGCCAATTGATCCACCCCGACACAACCACTAGACGAGCACTGGATGCCACCTAGGCACAACATGTATGACGACCCTAGTGTGCTGGCTGGTGACCGCTACTCCCAGTCTAGTCGCCGGGCAAGTGATGCAGGTCCCTCCGACGCTGCACTAGATGAGATTTGGAGGACCGTCCGTCGTCAGGAGATGACTATCTAGCACGCCACTCAGACCTCACAATCTGCCCAGTTTCAGGCTATGATGGCCTCACATGGGGTACAACGGTTGGAGCAGGAGCAGAAAAAGAAGAATGTAGGGTGGCTGGGATGGTTGAAAAAGAAATGGATGTGAATGTCTGGTGGAAAATGGGATTATCTGTCTCTGAGACAGTTGAAGAAAACAATTTCTATTATTAACTGATACTATTATTATTTATTATGGGGGTAACGGTACCTTCCAAGTTGTGAACCATGACATATATTTTGTTTTAAATCTCTATGATGGATGATCTTGTGGTTGTTTGAGAAACTATTGCTATCCGATACTAACCTTGCAGGGTGAATTGACATAGAGTATGTAACTCCACAACCGTGCTTAATGAAACTATTTATTATGTCATGTTGTTCTTATACTATGATGTTGTGCAACGCTGGCGTGACCTTTAGAGTAATCAATGTGTTAGGATAATCGAAACTTGTTATGTGATGCTAAATGAGTTGCTATTCTTGAAAATAGAATGCCGCCAAGACGAGGAGCCCGTATGGGTAGGAGAGGAACATGCAGAGGCCCCCGCAAGGAGCCTGAGCGAGAAGGGAATGAACCACCAACCCCACCGGTAAACAATAACCCGGGAAGTGACGAGAGAATTGCAAACATGGTGGCGCAGCAAATCGCTAACGCCATACCCACCATCATCAACTCGGATCGGGACAACGCCACTGTAAACGGGGAAGATCGTCAAGATGATACCGATGAAATCCGGATCGGGTGCTCGTATAAGACGTTTATGGCTTGCAAACCCAAAGATTTCTATGGCACTGAGGGTGCTATCGAGACTTACGCTGGATGGACAAGATCGAGGCGGTTTTAGACATAAGCGAGTGCAAGATGGAGCACATGGTACGATTTGCCTCCCAATCTCTGAAGGGGTCAGCGCTTGAATAGTGGAAAACCATCATTCAGCCCGGAGGAAGAAATGCTGCAGGCCGTATGAGTTGGACCGAGTTCAGAGAATTGATGATCAACAAGTACTGTCCGATCAACCAGCTGGAGAAACTCGAATCTGAATTCTTAGGCCTAGAAATGAAAGGGCCAAACTACACCGAGTACATCAACCGGTTCCTAGCCCTGTCCAGATTGGTGCCCCATCTAGTGACACCAGAAGCCAAAGGTGTAGCCCGATTTATCTGGGGGTTACATCCTAGGGTTCGGGGAATGGTCCGATCCTCCAGGCCTACTACCCTACAATCCGCGGTGGATCTCACTAGCAGCCTAACTGATGACCTGATTAGGGCTGGATGGACAGAGCTGGGAAGGACTGAAGAAAGGAAGAGAAAATGGGTTGTTGCCAAGAAAGTGATGGGTAGCAGCAGTGGGTCGAGCAGGAAGACAAGTGAAGGTGTGAGGCATGAAGATCAAGGTGGAAGGGCACGAAGGCTGTATGTAGGCACAAACCCTTATTGCACCAAGTGCAAATTGCACCATCAAGGGGAGTGCAACCCAATGCCCTGTTTTAGGTGCAAGCGAACCGACCACTTGATCAAGGATTGCACGTTCACGCCGGGTAAGCAGTGTTATGAGTGTGGAGACCCAGGGCATATGAGGAACAAGTGCCCTAAGCTGGCAAGAGACAAGGATGCGAGGCTTAACAAGCCCAAGGGACGGGCATTTGTGATAGGACCAGCTGATGCTCGCAAGGAACCCGATGTGGTCAATGGTACGTTCCTTATAAACAATCGTCCTGCTACCGTACTCTTTGATACTGGAGCAACTGCTAGTTTTGTCTCTACTGCTTTTAGGCCTTTGATTGACTTGTGTGCGTGTAACCTGACCAATCCGTTTACCGTAGAATTAGCCGACGGTAACATTTTAGAAACTAAGGAAGTCATCAGGGACTGCCCTATGAATCTAAAAGGTAACACATTCAAGATTAACCTGATGCCTATTAAGCTAGGAGGATTTGATGTGGTTGTTGGTATGGACTGGTTGGCTAAAAATAGAGTCGAAATCGTCTGTGAGAAACGCCTGCTTAGGATACCGCTGAGCGGCGAGAAAATATTAGTGATTCGCGGCGAGGGAAGTGACACGCTATGCCCTATGATATCCCATCTGAAGGCTACCAAGAGTCTCAAAAAGGGACGCCCAGCTTTCATGGTCTACGTAATGAAAGCAAAAGAGGAAAAGAAAATTGAGGATATTCCAATAGTTTCTGAATATCCAGAAGTGTTTCCTGAAGACCTACCGGGACTCCCTCCGAACCGACAAGTCGAGTTTCAGATAGACCTACTGCCTGGTGCTGCACCAGTAGCTAAGGCACCATATCGACTCGCCCCTCCCGAGATGAAGGAACTAATGTTGGAGATCCAAGAACTACTTGACAAGGGATTTATTCGACCGAGTGTTTCTCCATGGGGTGCACCGGTCTTATTTGTGAAGAAGAAGGATGGAACCCTACAGATGTGCATTGATTACCGGGAGCTAAACAAGCTGACGATAAAGAATCGTTATCCTCTCCCAAGGATTGACGACTTATTCGATCAGTTGCAGGGAGCTAGCTACTTCTCAAAAATCGACTTAAGGTCGGGATACCATCAGCTGAAAATAAGGGAAGAAGACATACCCAAAACAGCTTTCAGGACGAGATACGGACACTACGAGTATCTAGTCATGCCCTTTGGACTGACTAATGCACCAGCAGCGTTTATGGATCTCATGAACCGTGTATGCCGCCCGTATCTTGACAAGTTCGTGATCGTGTATATCGACGACATCCTGATCTACTCCCACTGTAAAAAGGAGCACGAGAAACACCTCAGACTAATTCTCGAGCTGCTCAAGAATGAACAATTATATGCCAAATTCTCCAAATGTGAATTTTGGATGCGAGAGATCCAATTTTTAGGGCATGTGGTAAATGAGAATGGAATTCAAGTCGACCCTTCTAAGATTGAGGCGATTAAGGACTGGAAAATTCCTGAAACTCCTACCGAGATAAGACAATTTCTTGGGTTGGCCGGGTACTACAGAAGGTTTATCAAAGATTTCTCACGCATTGTGCAACCATTGACTGCTCTGACGAAGAAAAAACACAACCTTTGTGTGGGAACGAGAGCAGAATGAGGCATTTGAAACGCTCAAGGAGAAGCTGTGTAGTGCACCTATCCTTGCTCTCCCAGAAGGAATTGAGGACTTCGTGGTCTATTGTGACGCTTCGCACCAAGGACTAGGATGTGTGCTAATGCAACGCAACAAGGTAATCGCTTATGCCTCAAGACTACTAAACGATCATGAGAAGAACTACACAACCCATGATCTAGAATTGGGTGCCGTGGTGTTTGCACTCAAAATGTGGAGGCATTATCTCTATGGCACGAAGTGCATTATTTACACTGACCATAGAAGTTTGCAACACATTCTGGACCAAAAGATGTTGAACATGCGTCAACGAAGATGGGTTGAGTTATTGAATGACTACGAATGTGAAATACACTACCATCCTGGCAAGGCCAATGTAGTGGCCGATGCCTTGAGCCGGAAAGATAGGGAGAAACCTTTGCGCGTACGTGCCTTGAGAATGAGTGTGTACACGGACCTTACCGCAAGATTAAAAGAAGCACAAGGCGAGGCTCTAAAGGAAGACAAGTTAGCAGGGGAAATGTTAACAGGAATGGAGAAGAGGTTTGAGCTGAATGACGATGGTAGATATAAATGTGAAGGGAGAACATGGGTACCAAAGCATGGGGGAATTAGAGAGGTGATCCTCGATGAAGCCCATAAGTCTAGGTACTCGGTTCACCCCGGAAGTGACAAGATGTACCATGATCTGAAGGCCCTTTTCTGGTGGCCTGGGATCAAGAAATCCATCGCCATTTACGTGAGCAAGTGTTTGACGTGTGCCATGGTAAAGGCTGAAAACCAGAAACCGTCAGGGACGTTGAAATTCCGGAGTGGAATTGGGATAACGTCACCATGGATTTCGTCACAAAGCTACCCAGAACTTTTAGGGGTCATGACGCCATTTGGGTAATAGTGGACAGGTTGACCAAATCAGCTCACTTCTTGCCGATTAAGGAAGACTACGACCTAACGAAACTGGCTCAGTTGTATATTGATGAAATAGTGACCAGGCATGGTGTGCCTTTGTCAATCATCTCCGACCGTGATAGCCGTTTCACTTCACGATTCTGGAAATCACTCCAGCAAGCGTTGGGAACTCGTTTAGACTTAAGCACTGCATATCAATCACAAACTGATGGCCAGAGCGAAAGAACTATTCAGACCCTGGAAGATATGCTAAGAGCTTGCGTGATCGACTTTGGTGGGAACTGGGACAACCATCTTCCTTTGGTAGAGTTCTCCTATAATAATAGTTACCACGCAAGTATAAAGGCAGCTCCTTATGAGGCCCTATATGGTAGGAAATGCCGATCACCATTGAGTTGGAATGAGGTTGGTGATAGCCAAGTAATGGGACCCGGCATCATGTGGGAAACCACCAAAAAGATATTCAAAATCAAGGAGCGTCTGAAAGCATCCAGGGATGGTCAAAAGAAATACGCTGACATAAGGCGAAAACCTTTAGAGTTTTAAGAGGGTGATAAGGTAATGTTGAAAGTGGCACCATGGAAGGGTACCATGAGGTTTGAAAAAAGGGGAAAACTAAGCCCGAGATACATTGGACCATTCGAGATACTAGCAAGAGTTGGACTCTTGGCATATAAGTTAAAGCTGCCACAGGAGTTAAGTTACATACATGACACCTTCCATGTGTCGAACCTTAAGAAGTGCCTGGTAGACAAGACATTGGAGATACCATTGAAGGAAGTTAGGGTAACCGATAAGTTGAACTTCGTAGAAGAACCCGTAGAGATCACTGACCGGCTGGTCATGAAAGTAAGACGAAGTCGCATACCCAAAGTCAAAGTAAGGTGGAATTCTAGGCGAGGACCTGAATTCACTTGGGAGCGAGAAGACGAAATGAGGAAGAGTTACCCGCATTTCTTCAAACCCACCCATACCGAACCTAAGCGAAACTAAAATTTCGGGACGAAATTTCTTAAACGGTGGGAGAATGTAACAACCGACCTCTAGGTCATAATTCTTACCTTGCCAACCTGCATAATTTCCTATTCAAATATTATATATAATGATATTATTTCCATTATTATTATTATTATTGGCACTTTTATTATTTGGCCATTGTTGTCTTTATTGGTATTTCATGTGCCTTTTGTGATGATTTAACCTGATCAAGCATTATTTAGGGAAATCTTAGTGTCCCGGGAAAGTTAATTAGTCACCCTTGCAAAAATTAAATCATGGATGAAAACAATTAAAGTGTGTGCCTACACACTAAGAATTTCGACTAACATGCATGTTCATGCATAATAACAATTTTCAACTAACTAAATTTTACCATCTAAAATACTACCCAATACTACACTACACTACAAATTATACCACATAATATTACTAAACAATTAAATCAAAAATCAAAACTAACCCCACTACAAGCCAAATCGGCCCCCCCTCTCCTCCACTCCCCTCTCTTCTTCACCACCACCCTCTTCCACCTATCCCACTTCATGCAAGTTTTCAAACACTCCACCACCACACCTCTTTTCTCTCCCTCTCAGTCTCCATAACCGAAACACACACACACTCGAAATCCTCTCTCAAATTCCAGCCATCTCGAAGAAACACCACAAGCCTATTGGCCAAGCATCAAACCGCAAGGAAGTGAAGATTTGCGAAGCTTTGGTGCCCGAATCTTACAAGCTCGTGGATTTCCAGCCTTACTCAAGATACTCCAGCTTTGTCAAAGGAGTTTCGAGCCATCCACGACCTGCTACACGCCCCAAACCGCGAGATACATCAAGTGTAAGCTCATGTAGCCGGTTTTAGTCGTTTCTTGTATTTGCCTTCGTATTTCATTCAAAACCTCACCATTCTCATATCTAACAGAAACTTGCTACTACAACTCCGTCCTTGAAGAGCTTTTCACGTCCTTGAAGGTACCATACTCGTAAGCATGTCATTCTATAGGTGTAACATGGTTTACACCTAGAAAACCCTTTTTTCGGGTGCTTTTACACCATCCAACTTGCACAACTTATAACCCTTCTAAACTTATCACGTAACCTGCTCAAAATGGGATTTCTAATCTCTTAATAACATGCTTTCAAAGTTATAAAAGGTTTGGTTAGTTATGACATTTAACACAAGTGTAATGGATGAGAATGGTGTAACACTATAGTTTCCATCGTGTTCTTACTTGGGTTGATGAACCCGTGAGGTTAACATAGTATTTCAGTAAGTTTTGGATGATTTTGAGTATGTGAGGAGATGTTAAAGGCTGAAAATATAAATGTCTTAGACTTGTAAGCTATTTGGACATATTCGGGGACCCGAAAAGTGGTAAAAACACCTTTAAAACAATAAAACATGGATTATAACCATCTTAAAAAGTATTCCAGGCTCTAAAAGGGTTAACAAAGTATTTGGGTCGGATTGGTTGTTAAATGGTCAAAGAATAGATTAAATGGAATTTTTAATGAAAAACGGGTTTTAACCGGGTAACGTTTGGAAGATAATTTTAAAAATGAGGGTATAACACCAAAATCCATGGAAACCATGTTATTTCAGTAAGTTATGTACTATAAGATCTAAAAGAGTTGAAAAATTGGTCAAACGAGCTTTTAACGGGTCAAATTCGGTTAAAAACGCGTTTAAACGGGTAAAACTTAAAAGGTAGACTTTCACCTAAAAGGAGCTCGAAATGCATCTCTAACAGATTAAAAACCTTAAATAAAGTCATTAAAATGATATTTAATGAATCTAAGACCGTTAAATTAGAAATCAACACTTAACCGTTAAAAACCTTCGGTTTTACCGTAACCGGTAACGAGAAACATGAAAATTTATAAACCGGACTTAAATTCTGAAATTTTGGTAGAAACTTACTTAAAAATCAGTTACCTAACTCTAAGAAACTAATATTTGGGCATAAAAGACATTTAATACCAGAAATCAAACTTTGGGGTAGAAATTATAAATTTTGAAACTTGGAGGACTAAACTGTAAATTTTTGGCAAACTTCTATTAACTGATCCCTTGAACCATGAATCACTTAAATGACTCAAACTAACTTATATAAGTGATTTAACATAGCCAATCAAGTATTCTTTCCTAAGAAACCCTAACTTTCTATAAAAAGAAACTTTTTATATAAAGACTTAGTAATTCAAATGCTATAAGCTTTCAACCGCATGACACATCTTATGCATCTCCATGACCCTAGAATTAGTGGATTAACACTTAAATCTTATTGGTTAGGGTGCTAGATTTGAGACTTTTCCCGGCACACGCAGTGACCCCTTTGCTTGAATTCTAAGGTGAGTTTAAGTGTTTCCCTTTTTACTACTGTTTTTGGGATGAAGCATGCTCTGTTAAAATGAAATATTTTTGTGCTATATTATGATGCTAGTTGTGGTTATGTTGAGACCTGCTGATACTTGTATCACAGTCATTAATTCTTTTGTGAACCGCTTGTTTATATGGGTTGATCTACTTGGGGAATCCCCCACACACAGTGTCTTCCGTGATGAACGGGAAGGGTACCACACTGAGATCCTGCGGGGTCGTTTATGGCATGTAATAGGTTTTATAAGATACTATGGTGGACCATCCGGCAGGTACGGTCCACTGGTTTGAGGCTCAGTTCTCCCCACGGGGATTTAGCCGGTAACTTAATTTTTGAAGAGGCTAACCGGGGCTGAGTGTAGGGTTGATTGTGATCCCCACAACAATGATACTATGACTTTTAAATAAGTGTGGATTCTAATGAATCCTTGTTTTTAAACTTTAAGCACTTGAATTCACCAACCTTGTGGTTGACACAAATTCTTTTTGAGCATGTTTCAGGTAATCCATGAAGGGACTCTAGCTATTGTTGAAGACCTTGACCTAGCACCGTTACCATGGCATTGGCTTGTCTGATTTTCAAAACCATCTGAACAATTTTTAATTATTGTTAACTTATACATTTTGTCATTATGTTGGACGTACAAATTAATTTATGGGCTAAATCTATTTCTAGCCCGGGATTATTTTAAACTCTTAATGCCATGTGATGTTCTCTCCCTTTGTGCTCTTATGATGGCTTGTTTCCGCTGCCATATGTTGTTGCTAGTCTGTGACGTCCCACCCTACCTGGGCCCGGGGTGTGACAAAGGATCATCTCATGGCAATGCAAGAAGCAATCCTGTGTCTCTACATCAACTGCTGAAGCTGAATACATTGCTGCTGCTAGTTGTTGTGCTCAGCTGCTGTGGATTCAGAACAGATGATAGACTACGGATTCAACTTCATGAGCACTCCTATCCACATTGACAACAATAGTGCTATCTCCATTACTGAAAATCCAGTGAAGCACTCCAGACTAAGCACATTGATTTTAGGTACCATTTCATTAGAGATATTCATGAGAAAAATTTAATCAAGCTAATCAAAGTTGACTCAAATGAACAATATGCTGACTTGTTCACCAAAGCCTTTGATGAACAAAGATTTAAATATCTCATTACAGCTATTGGGATGATAAACCTTGATTAGTCTATCTCATTTGAAAACCTTTTAATGTGTAAAGTCTTGTGTCAAAACAATCTAAGCCCTGTTACAAAAAGTCCTTCTCTGAAATTTTCTCTAAGTATAAATTCTTCTGAAGAGGAATTAACCCTCAAAAGATATTTTACATATCTTCCGAAGAAAATTTCTCCCAGGATAATTTTCTTCTCGGAAAAGTTGTTAAGTCTCGAAAGAAACGATTGATTTCATATCAGATCTACTTCCAAAGCTTATAACACTCTCCATTCGGAAAGCAACATATACTCTCGGAAGTAAAAACTTTACCTTCGGAAGTAAATTTGCCTTCGGAAGAACATTACCTTCGGAAATGCTTTATACTCAGAAGAAAGACTTTACTGTGTAACAAAAATCTTTTGGGCCCCACTCTGTAAAAAGTAAAGATTTTGTTAATGATTTCGGATTATTAAATGGACTAAACCTTACCGCCCCTGTCACATCCTCCACTGAAACGTCCCATCATCTTATCCAAACCCCTTAAACCGCCATTTCACCCATTTAAATAAATCAGGCTAATCACTTTCATCTTTTTACCAAATTTACTGCCCTAAAAGCTTTCTTCATCCCCAATTCAACCAATTCCGAACTATCTTCCTGCAACTTTCACAAATGGCACTAAACCCTCAGCACAACCAAGTCGCACTCCTTGATTCTTCAAGGGATGCGGACTTCTCAGATATCATCTCCTTTCTAACCCAATCCTCTTATTACACTGCCCTGACTGTTAACCCCATGGTTTACTCAAATCACATGGCTGAATTTTTGGCAAATGGTCAGATTGAAACCCTAGATGGGGTTCATGTAATAAGATCGAGCATCTGTGGCCAGGAGTTGGTCATTTCTGAACAACTCATCAGGGGGCATCTCGAGTTTCATGATGAGGGCGCTCCTACAGAGTTCCCCAAGGCAGATTTGGACAACACCTATATCCAAATGGGATATGGTGGAGATGTAAGCAGGTCAACCGTTTACAAGTTTAACTTCTCTTACAACTGGAAGTTCCTGCTGCATGTAGTTCTTCATTGCTTGTCCAACAAATCTGGAGGATGGGATCAAATCCCATGGTGCCTAGTTCATGGTTTTGTGAGAAGCCTCCGCTTTAACTACTTAAGATTTGTGCCGACCAATCTTATGGGAAACCTTCAACGGGACACATTCTTCATGTATCCAGGTTTCTTCAGCACATAATCAATTGTGATCTGGACCAGAGTAAGCTTGTCTGTGAGCTGCTCTGATTGTTCCTCAAATGAGGCCGACCATCTTCAAGACTTTGAAGAGAGTGTCCACCAACTTCACCGGAAGATATACTGCACTTCTTCCAGGTATGACTGAGCCAATGGCTCCTGGTGACATCCCTGTTAACCCCACAGGTGATGAACCCACACCAGCAACTACCCTCACATTGCCAAATCTACCTTCTCACCCCATCACTATCACTTATCAAAGACGCCCCAAACGAACCCTTGTTCAATCTTCTCTGATTGAACAAGCTCCTCCTGTTCTATCCAAAAAGGGTAGAGTGGAACAATGGGCTCCCACTCAGCCTGAGGTCCAACCATCCTTCACAATTGACCTCAATATGGGTTTTGAGTCTCCTTAGTCTCAGAACCCATGAGCCCGAAACCCAAGCTGAAAACCCTCAGGGAGAGTCTTTATACTCCCCTGAGCAGCCAAAAAAGGACAGCCCCACCATAGGCTCAATGCCTTTAGACATTGATCAAAGTCCCGGGTCATTAGGCTTTACCTTATATCCTTTACTGACCTACTAATAGGAGCTGATGAAGAGATTATGTCTCTTCAGGGCAATGAGTTTGATCCACAACACCCTCTCAAGGATCAACATAGCCTAGAGAGACCTCTTATCTCTAGCCCCCATCAGCAAGCCTTTAATGAGGTGAGTCCCACTGATGTAGAGGGGACTCATGTAGATTCAGCTACCACTACTGAAGGAGTCTCAATGGACTCTCAGGACAGTGGTAACATAACTGAGACTGAATCGACGGTAATCATGCCCTTTGATGACTCTGAAAGAGACATCATTGAGCAAGGGAAACCAGAGCGCCAAGAAACCACATATGGTGGTGAGGATTAACATACTAGGTATGTTACCTCATCTCCCCTTGATTCTTCAAAAGAAGATGAGGGAAGACTGCAACTCACCATTGAAGACCTACTTTCTAAAGTCTCAAATCTTGAATCTAAGGTTAGGACTTTAGAGGATAGGTCCGCCACTCAGCAACTTGAGATTGAAAATCTCAAGGCCAAACTAGCTGAGAAACAGATTGAGAGGTCTGTTAGGCACGTACCAATTCAGGTCTCATTGACCTTTTCCTCCAGCTCATCAAGCTCTCAAGATGATGCTACCAAAAGGGGAGAGTGTTCAGGGAACAAAGCCAAAGACAAGAGGAACCACAAAGTCAAGCTCTCACTTCCTTAAGTTCAAGATACCCTATGCAACAAGCTTTAGTTTTTCCTGAGCCTCCTCCAGTTGTAATTCAAGTGGATCAAAGGATGCTCCAAGATCTCAACAGGTTCTTCAACAAGTTACTGTTGGAATCTCTCATTGAACAGCCAAGTCCTGACTTGTCTGTGATTTACTTCGGAGCTCAAGAGCTTCAGAGGTTAAATGCACCTTCTACCACTATTGAGGAAGTTGGTCCACCTAAGGTCCAAGTGGAACCTGAGATTAATTTCTAAGGGGAAACAAGGACTGATGGCCCAGCAACTGAGATAGTTGGGATAGATAATGCATTCTCACAGACTTCCGAAGCACAAGTCAAAGCCTCGGAAGAACAATTTCAATCTTCCGAAGCTGAGATTGCAGCTGCGGAAGGACTATTCTCCTTATCCGATGATCTAATAGTCACAGATGCAATCCTAGAACTTGCATATGAGGTTAATAGGGAGGATTTTCTCACCCAACCCTAGCTCAAACATCAGCATTAACTCCAGCTCCCATTTCCACCACTCAACCTGAACCTTCCATCCAAGAACCCCCAAAGTCTAGCACTTACGAAGACATCAAAGGAAAGAGGAAGATGATAAGGAAGAGCTTCAGGAGGAAGAAAGGTTAGAAAAGCTCAAAAGAAAAGGTAGACTTCAACTGGAAAACTGCTAGCTGCCAGCAGCAAAGCAGCTGCAGCCAACCAGGAGGCGGTCAACAATAGAAGAAGGGTGGAAATCATTGACAGACTTGTCAATCTAGGAGCTGTGAGTGAAGATGTACTCGTGCTACCACTAGAGGAGTTAGTTGAGTTGGAAAGGCAACTTTGCTGCAAAAACAGCAAAAAGAAGAAGCAGCAAGGTTGGCCTTAGAAGAAGAAAGGGAGAGGAAAAAAAGAGAAGCTGATCAGCAGCTCAGGAGGGAAAGGATAACTTTCCTAACCTCCACTTCTCTCTAGACAACACAACAATGATACGATCTTATGGCTCTTCAACAAAGAGCAAGATCAAATGGAGAAAGAGAAAAGAAAGCTGCCAAGGAAAAGCTGATGTTGAAGAGGAAGAAGGAAGAGGAAGCAGGACTAGCTGCTGCCAAGAAGATAGGTGAAAAGGCTTGGATGAAAAACTATCTCCGGGCTCATGGCTTCTCTGGCAGGCAGGTGGGTCCTATGTCTGAAAAGACCCTCCAGCGACATGTCAGTGACATAAAGGCTTACATTCGCTCGGGGAAGAGGAAGGATATGTACAGAAGGGGACATGGGATGATCTTCAAATCAACTACTCAACCCCAACCTCAAACCCAACTACAACCTGAACCAATTCCTTTTCAATTCGCCATCAAAACTGAACCAACCACTGAACCTTACACCACTGAACCTACATCATCACCCTTACCAACCTCTTCAACTCAACCACCTAAACTACCTATCCTTCAACCCAAAACACTAGCCAGAACCCAAACACCATAACCTACCCAACAACTTCTCAAACCATCCCCTCAGCCTTCTAAACATCTCCCCTTAGAGGAGTTCAAGGCAATCAAGACAAAGCTCATCAACTACACAACCCTGAGCGACATCTCCTGTGAGGAGGATTCAGTCAAATTGACTTATGTTGATGGATCCTCATGTTCCCTTACTAGAGATCAATTTCTTGATCTGCCTAGAGGAACATTGAACCAAGCTGCAAATCTCCTTGGCCTCAATTCAGATACTTTTCAATTAGGAAGAAAAGAAGCTAAGGAGAAGGCTGGTGACTCTACTGGATACCAAGAAAGGTGACCGGGTGCCAAGACAACCCCTTGTGCCTAGAAAGAAGATCATCTAGTGGAGGTTCGAAGACTCTTCTCACAACTTTGTTGTTGAAAGAGAGAGTGGAGAGCTCAACAGGCTAAATGCCTCATCTCTGTTACACTTAAGCAGATTTGATATTGCTGAGTTAGCAGAGAAGCCATTTTCCAAGCCTTCCAACTCTGAAGTAGCTGCTCATATCAGAAATCACCTGGGCAGTCTTCATATGGCCGAGCTAACTGCTAGGACCAAGGTTGAAGAAGAGTTGAAACTGAGAGAGGAGGAGAAAAGGAAGGGATCAATAACCAAAGGCAAAGCCTTTCTACAAATGGTTGAGGGTCCTGAACTTGAATCCATAGTTAGATGGGAGTATGACTATAACTCCCGTCATCTAACTCTTTTCAGGGGGGCACAACAAAGGGTACATGTCATTCAGAGTGATAGACTAGATCTCCTATCCACTAATGACTTGTACAAGCTTCTCAGCACCACTTCAGGGAAGAACAAGGAAACAGGCAAATATCTTCTGTCCCTGGTGTTGAAAGCTTTGAGAAGCAGAAACAAGTGAGGTTTTGGTAGCATCAGCCTAGGGGGAGTTTGTTGGATCTAGAAAGGCTGGTGCAACCAAAACTAAATCACTTAGACTATTTTGGTGCAACTAATAAAGGACTTCTGAAGCTAAGTGTGGAACTTCCGAAGGAAAAAGGATCTCTTCCGAAGACAAAGTGTAAGACCAATTTCCGAAGGAAAACTCCAACTTCCGAAGACAAAGTATTCACTTCCGAAGATCAAGACTTAGAGTGAAAGATCAGAAGTCAACTTCCGAAGTATGAAAGAAGTCCTCAAGCCTCGGAAGTATAGAAGCCTCTTCTGAAGTATAAGTGGTTTTGGAAGGACTTGTTCTTTCGAAGCCAACTTACCTTCGGAAGACACTACTATTATCCAGTGGACATAAGTATGGTCTCACTGACACTCCGCTGCAGACCTGTAAGATACTGCATGGCGTTTTATCAAAAGCCATGTAGTTGACCATACTTTATTCCACTGTTTACCTTTATCAGTTAGTACAGTTGCTAACTTTAGTTGGTGACAAAAGGTAAGTCATGGACATGTCATGACTACCATATTTTAGATAATACTTTATCTAAGATACCTTAACTTTAGCATTGTAGTATATGCTTTAGTCTTAGGTTTCCAGCTGGTATCAAAGTATATCCGGCTGTAGGATCTAGTATATATAGTTTCTCATTGTAACTCATGTTGTATGCTTGTAAGAGTCTTGTAATACTTTGAGTTGAGAAGTAATATATACAAGTGCCTTGAAAATTATTTCCTTGTGTTCTTTGCTACTTATTATATTATTATCAACTCTTAGAAAAGATTCTACTTCATCTGCTTTGAGTGTAATATAAGTGAGTTTGAGAGAAATCCAAGTGTTAAGTGACAAACCCGATCTTGCATATGGTAATGCAACAAATCAAATGAATCCTAAGTTTCAAGGAATAAATCAACAAGGAGGGTACTCACATCAATATCAAAATCGTCAACCAAATTATCAAGGAAACTATCCTCGCGGTGTATACAACCAAGGTTATAATCAGCAATCTAGTTCATTTCAAGGATACAACCAAAACCAAGGACCATAATCAGGTCAAGGGCAAGAGAATTTGACAAGTCAAGTGCAGAATCTGACTACTCAAATGGTGGATATGATGGAGTTATTGAAGAAGAAGAATCAAAGGGAAGAGATTCAAGACAAGACGATTGCATAAATGGGGAAACAACTTGGGCAATTAGCAGAACAATTGTCTACAAGGCAACCGGGTACTTTGCAAAGTAACGCCCAAGTAAACTCCCAACATCAAGGTCTAAATCATCAAAAGTCACATGATGCACACATCAATGAGGTACATATTCTTCGTAATGGAAAATTTTATGATTCCACACCCATCCTTCACCAAACCTAGTTGAAGTGTGGTGGAGGATTGTGATTATGAGAATGAGCATGAATCGAAAATCATATTCAATAAAAGCTCTAAAATTGATACAAATGAAAAGTCAAAAGTTTCAAATTATTAAAAAAGGATAATATTAAAGTTGATGATAAGAATATAATGAATAATAGCATCCCTTATCCATCTGTTTTAGTGAACCTGAAAATAAACGTTATGGTAAAAATGGCCCACAAACCGAAGACATGTGGGAAACTTCAAGCAAATAAAAATTAATATCCCATTAATTGATGCCATAAGACAAATACCGGTTTATGCAAGATACCTCAAAGATTTATGTACTCAGAAAAGGAATCATAAAATGCCAAAAAAGCTTGATTTGTCATCATATGTGAATTCGGTGTTGTCTTGTCCCCTTCCACCAAAACAAAACGATCCCGGAGCACCTTTAATTTCAATTCAAATTGACAATTTTAAAATCGACAGGGCATTCCTTGATTTTGGGGCAAGTGTTAACATTCTCCCGGGTAATTTATATGATCAACATGATTTCGGTCCTTACAAAAAACCGACACCATTGTGGTGTTGGCGGATTTATTTTTGAAAATGCCTAGGGTAGTGTTAAATGATGTTATTGGTGGAAGAATATTATTACCCAGTTGACTTCTTGGTGTTGATTCGGTTGTTGCTAACAAGGAGAAACAACCAAGTGTGATTCTTGGTCGGCCCTTTTTTGGCTACAATCAATGCCCAAATTGGATGTCGTGATGGGTCGTTAGAGACAACATTTGGTAATCAAAAGGTAAGATTAAATGCGTTTCAAAATGCGATGAATCCTTTGATTGATAATGATTGTTTCATGGTGGACGTTGTTGACGGGTATGTCTAAAATTACACTTCTAGTGTAGTTACGGACGATACCCTAGAGCATTTTTGATGAATGACAGGTGTAACACATGGGAGACGACAAATGAAAATTGGAAGGACATCTTTGCAGTTACAACGGAAGGAGGAAGACCGCCATGGACTCACAAGACATAAAGTTTACCGGATACAATTGATCCAAGGCTCAAACCTTCATTAGAAAAGCCACCCAATCCAGAAGACAATTCCAAATCACCCCAAATATGAATTCTTAGGAAGGTGAAATATTACCGGTGATCATTGCATCTGGTCTTGTAAATGAGCATGAAGAAGCTTTGTTGAAAGTCTTGTCCAAATACAAAGCAGCCATAGGATGGACAATTTTTGATTTAAAAGGAATAGGATTATCACCGAGCCAACGTCAAAACCTACTAGAGATGTGCAAAGAAGGTTGAACCCAAATATGAGAGAGTTGGTAAAAAAGGAAGTGTTGAAATGGTTAGATGCGGGAATCATTTATCCCATTTCAGACAGTGAATGGGTAAGTCCAACTAAAACTGTGCCAAAGAAATCGAAAACCCAAGTGATCAAAAGTGAAGATGAAAATCGAGTAGTAACTCGATCTGTTACCGGATGGAGAGTGTATATAGACTACCGTAAGTTGAATGCAACAACTTCAAAGGACCACTTCCCTCTTCCCTTCATTGATCAAATTGTTGAGAAATATATTGCTTTTTAGATGGTTACTCGGGTTATAACCAGATTGCAATACATCCAGAGGATCAACATAAGACTACATTTACATGCCCTTATGGCACATTTGCCTTTAGGCGAATGCCATTCGGGTTGTGTAATGCTCCTGCTACTTTTCAGAGATGTATGATAAGTATATTATCTGATTTGGTAGGGGAGTCTCTTGAAATCTTCATGGACGTTTTTTCCATTTTTGGCACTACATTGGAATTGTGTTTAAAACAACTTGAGTGTGTTCTTAAACGTTGTACGGAAATGAATTTGGTATTGAATTGGGAAAAAAGTCATTTTATGGTAAAAGAGGGAGTTGTCCTTGGACATGTTATTTCTGAAAGAAGGATTGAAGTTGATCCCGCTAAAATTAAAATAATCTCCACCTTACCTTCACCAACTAATGTCAAAGCCGTTCGTTCATCCTTATGACGTGCGGGCTTTTATAGGAGATTCATTAAAGATTTTAGTGCAATTTTAAAACCATTATGCAATTTACTTTTAAAAAGATGCATAATTTATCTTTAATGACGCTTGTTTAGAAGCCTTCAATGCATTTAAACAACAACTCATATCATCCCCCATATTACAGCCTCCGGATTGGTCCTTGCCATTTGAAATTATGTGCGACGTAAGTGACTATGCGGTGGGGGCTGTGTTGGGGAAACGGGTGAATAAAAAGTTTGTTGCAATTTATTATGCTAGTAAAACTCTTTCAGATGCTCAATTAAATTACTAGCAGTTGTTTATGCATTGGACAAGTTTCGGTCTTACATTTGGGGAAACAAGGTGATAATCTATACATATCATATCGTGGCTAGATATTTAATGGAAAAGAAAGATGCTAAACCACGTTTGATTCGTTGGATTTTATTGTTACAAGAATTTGATTTCGAAGTGAGATAAAAAAGGATGTGAGAATGTAGTTGCAGATCACTTGTCACGTATCTCCTCTATTGGTGATGAATGTTTGGAAGAAATTCTGGATACTTTTCTGGATGAGCACTTGTTTTTTGTATCTAAGTTACCATGGTTTGCTCACATTTTAAATTATCTTGTCACAAGTCAAGTACCATCTCATTGGACACGTCAACAAAGAAAGCGTTTTCTCTCTCAAGTCAAGCAATATATATGGGATGAACCAGATTTATTCAAGATAGGACCTGATCAAGTAATAAGGAGATGCATTCTAGACGATGAGATCCAAGAAGCATTGGCACATGCACATACTTATGCCTGTGGGGGTCATTTTAGCGGGATGAAAACCGGTCATCGTATCTTGTCATGTGGTTTATTTTGGCCAACTTTGTTTCGTGATGCATTCTTGTTTGCTAAACAATGTCCTAGGTGTCAACAAGCTGGAGGAATTTCTAAAAAGGATGAAATACCTATGAACCCCATCTTTGTTATTGAGATCTTTGATGTATGGGAAATTTGATTTTATGGGCCCATTCCCCACATCATATAACAATCTCTATATTTTGGTGGCCGTTGATTATGTATCAAAATGGATCGAAGCGGAAGCCACCAAAACTAATGACCATAGTGTTGTATGTAAATTCATTAAGAAAAATATTTTGTCAAGACATGGTTTTCCACGGGCCATCATTAGTGATGGTGGGTCACACTTTAAACATTTTAGGTTAGGAAAACTTTTACAACACTATGGCATTCATCACCGGGTTGCTACACCTTACCATCTGCAAACTAGCGGTCAAGTTGAGGTTTCCAATCGGCAAATAAAACAAATTTTACAAAAGACGATGAGAACGGATAGAAAGGATTGGTCATTGCGCCTCGATGATTCTTTATGGGCTTATCGGACCGTATATAAGACTCCGATTGGAATGACTCCTTACCGTTTAGTTTATGGAAAGAATTGTCATTTACCAATAGAGCTTGCACATCATGCATATTAGGTAGTACAAACTTTTAATTGTGATTATGATGAGGCAGGTTTGGAAAGAAAATTGCAACTCAACGAGCTTGAGGAAATTAGAGATGAAGCATATGATTGTGCCTCAAGTTATAAAGCTAAGGGGTTGTTTGGTAGCCTCTTAATGGTTCCATTCAGCACTTAACCATTCAGTACATCTCATTCAGAGTGTTTGGTTGGAAAAAAATAGGTGTTGAATGGTTCCATTCAGCACTGAACCATTCAGCTACTAAAAGATGTTGAATGAAATATCTTCCATCTATACCCTTTAACCTAAAAACTTCACATTCATCCTCACACATGTGATGTGGATCTACATCCTGACCCCTCATCCCATCTGCATCGCCACCTTCCCGGCACCGCCATCCCATCTACCTGCGCCGCCGTCCTCTGTCGACATCACTAATCGCCGTCCCCACCCTGACATCAACAACCCTCTTTCCGGCGACTCTCTCCGACATCAACAGCGTTCTTTGCCGTCGACTCTCTCTATCACGTAAGTCAATCCATCTCTGTTAACAGCCCCTTAACATGCTCGATTACAACCTCTTACTCAAACTAGAGTTATAATTTTGTGTTGGTGGCTTGAATTTGTTTTTGTTGGTGACTTCTGAAATAATCAAAATGAAGTCGAAACCCTTGTTTGGATGATAATAACTACACCTACAACTAAGTTGCTTCCAAAGGCCTTGTGCTTATGGTGTTGTTTGGAGGGGTTTCGCCATTTTTTTTGTTTCGATTGTGCAGGGATTCGAACAATAGAGAAGAGTTTTCTTGATATATTTTTGTTACTTCTAGAAAATTGAAAACGATTACGAGGTCAAGAATAAGCTACAACTAAGCTGCTTCCATTGGACGAGAATTTGTGATCGACATTTGCTTGCTTGTTCTTTGTCTGTGCAACCAATATTTGTGATTTATATTTGTTTGATAAGAATTTGTGGTCTATATTTGTTTGACTCTGCGATCTACAGTTGCTTAAATTAATTATATATGTTGCAACTTGTTCTTTGTCAACAACATAAGGTTGTAATATCTATGTGTTTATATGTTGCAACCTAAGGTTTTTCTTTTCACTTGAAAGTTCTATTTAGGTTTGCTATGTTATTTTTAACTTTGTGTTTATATGTTATTTACATGCTAGTTTGTTCTTTTCACTTGAAAGTTCTATTTAGGTTTGTCATATGTGCTTAGGTTTGTTAAATGTGATTAGGTTTGTAAAAATGGCGGAAAAAAGAGTAGGATTAGTTGGCAACAAGAAGGTGTTGAATAAACTATTCTTGAAGCATGTATTCATGAATTGACATTACATGGTCGTGAAGGTAGTAGCCTTAAACTAGTATCATGGAAGAATGTAGCAGAAAAGTTGAAACAAGAACACAATTTCATAGCGGATCAACGACAAATGAAGAACATATATGATTATGTAAAAGGGAAATTTTCAGCTTGGACAAAGCTTAAAAGCAAAACTGGCAATGTTATAATCCTCTAACAAACACTTTTAACTTGTCAGAAGAAGATTGGAAAACAGAGATGAAGGTATTTCTAAACTGTAAATAATATTTATATAAATATGTAGAATGTTTAAAACTTTTAGTGTATTTTATAATATTTGTTTACACAGTCAAACAAATATGTAGAAGTATTGAGACGTTCGCCACTTGCTTACCCGGAACTTTGTGTTCAGTTGTTTGAGGGGTCTACTTCACATGGTTTTGATAGTTGGGGGACATCTTCTACACTTCCTCATCCTTCTGGAGGAAGTGTCTGACCAAAACTTAAATGTTTTTGATGATATTGATTGCACCCAACTGGAATCCCCGACACAAGGTGCTAGTGAGGAGTCATTTGTTGGATCTAAAAACAAAAGGGGACCCTCGTCTCAAGACTCTAAAAACAAGAAGGCGAAAACAAAGCAACACTAGACTCAAAGCTAATGGAAGTGGCACAAATGTTGATTGACAAACATAATATTTCTAATGATATGGATGCATGTATGGAAAAGTTAGGTACCTTAGGATGGGAGGAAGGTGATGCAAGATACCTAACAACAGTTTTGCTTTTTGGAGAAAGTGCTGATTATAGGAAAGTGTGGTTAAAAATTCCACCTGTTTGTGAGCCTTGGGTTAAGAGTGTAGGGTCGAAGTTTGGGTTGTTTCAGTAGGATTTTGTGGATGTTTTGATGGGATTTTATGGATGTTTATTTGGATCTTTAGGATGTTTATTTGTATGTTTATTGGAATGTTTGTTTGGATATTTTGGGTTGTTTATTGGATCTTTTGGGATGTTTATTTGGATATTATGATGGATATCTTGAATGTTATGCTTATGTTTAAGAATTTTATTACAGGTAAACTATGGATTCAGATGATGAGACTATAGTTTTTATGATCCTTTGTTGGTATTGGTTACACACAAGAAAAACTGAAAGGATAAGAGACTTAAATTCGGCATTGACCGGTCATGCATACACACAAGAATTATTGCATGGATCATCCACACAATGTCATGAGATGATGCGTCTTTCATGTGATACATATGTACTACTATGCAACCATTTTAAACAAAGGAATTGGTTGCAAAGTAGTAGGTCAATAACATTTGAAGAAAAGTTAGCTATGTTTTTTATTGTCATAGGGCATAATGAACGTTCTCGAATGGTTAAACGAAGGATTCAACACTCAACAAAAACAATTCATAGATGTTTCCATGAGGTCCTAAATGCCATGATGAATTTTGCTAGAGAAGTTATAGTTCCTACATCTTCTAATGCAATCGAACATACATCAGAATGACATAGAAAGCTAAAACAAATATTTCCTGGAGCTATAGGTGCATTAGATGGAACTCTAGTACATGCAGTCGTACCTGTTGATCAACAGACTCGTTATAGGGGAAGAGGAAAAGGTGAATGCTTTCAAAATGTGTTAGGAATTTATGACTTTGATATGATATTCACGTTCGTATGGGCCGGATGGGAGGGCATTGCACATGATTCACGAGTTCTAAAAGAAGTTGCATTTAACCCATCTTTCGGCTTTCCATTCCCCCCGCCAGGTTTATAATAATTCTTTAACCTTATTATTGAATTCAATATTTGTTTTTTTACTATTCACAACTTTGAAACTAATATCTACAGAAAAATATTACCTTTGTGACGCCGCATACACCAACACTCGTGGTTTTATGACTCTCTACCATAAAACTAGGTATTGGTTAGCTGATTTTCAACGATAACATGCGTTAACTAAGGAAGAAAGATTCAATCATGCTCACGCAAAACTCAGTAATGTTATTGAGCGTGCATATGGTGTTTTGAAGGCTAGATTCCCAATCTCAAAGCAAATGGCTCCATTTTCTTTTCCAATACAAAGAGACATAGTGATTGCTTGTTTTGCCGTCCATAATTTTATAAGGAAATGCAATATTCATGATCAATTATTTATGGACTTTGACGGAACACTACATTTTCTGAAATACATGGGGGAGAAAGTGATGGGCAGTTCGTTCACGACATAGAATGGGGTTCACAAGGCGTTGAGTACATGAATACTTTGCGTAACAAGATAGCTACTCAACTAATGTCAATGATGAAGAATAAAATTGTACGCTTGCATCTTAATTTGCATTTGGATTTTAGTATGTTTTCATGGATTTTGAACGGATAATGTGTAATTTGTATTTTTTATGATGTTTGTAATTTCATTTAATAATTATTTATCATTCAGTGATATTATTCAAAATTGTTACCAAACAGATACATTTCATTCAGCACAAAATGGTTCAAAGGGGTAAAATAGTAATTCTACATAGTTATTAAGATGTCTAACCAAACAACATAAATTGGTTCAGCACTTAATGATTCAGAGCCTTTTAACCATTCAGATCTCTTAACCATTCAGCACTTACTTGCCAAACAACACCTAAGATGAAGGTCATTCATGATGCCAAGCTTCGCGTGAAGAACTTTGAGGTAGGTCAAAAGGTTTGGCTTTATAACTCACGTTTTAAATTCTTTCCAGGTAAGTTAAAGAGCAAGTGGATGGGACCGTTTGTGGTTACACATGTTGGAAATTTAGGTGAAGTAGAGATTGAAGATCTCAAGGATGGTCACAAGCAATTGGTGAATGGACATAGGTTAAAACCTTACATAACTTCAATTGATCAAGATGGAGTCAGCTTTGATGTTGTGAGTTTCATGATGGACTCGCCGACATATAACAATGTCTAAACGTTTGAGGTAATGTCAGGCTGCAGACAATAAATGTAGCGTTACACGGGAGGCAACCTGTCTGTTCTTTATAGTTGTTTTGTTTCATTTTATTTATGTTATTTTATTTTGTTCAAAAAATCAAAACAAAAGGAAAAAAACTATGGGGAGGTGGTTGTTGGACACGAGATATTGGATAAACAAATTCATTTTTGGGTTATAAAACACGTTTTCAATTTTAGCATTGCGGACAATGCAATTCACAAAGTTGGGGAGGAGTGTTATTTTATACAAATGAATTTGGTAAGCTTTTCATCTAGAAGTTGAAAAAAAGGCAACCTGGAAATGTTAAAGTACAAAACCCGTTTGATGATTCTGACGTGACACAACAGCTTTGGCATTCTGTTTTCTCCCCACCACAAGGATGATTAACAAAAAGGAGGAATAGTTCTACCTTTCACTCAGGTGCAATTATTCCATTTCTCTCTTTTATTTTAGTTTGTGTTACTTATTATTTAGTTTATGTTTTAGTTTAACTGTTTTCTTTCAGTTGGTAGAATGTCTAGTAGGTTTCTAAGTTAATATGGGTTTAAAAGTGATGATTAATTATAAAAAGGTTGTGATTACAAGGTAATTGTCTTGAAATGTAGTGTGAGAAAAACATGAAAGATGATAGGATTTTATCATATTAATGAATATTGCATGCTAGATGGATGGATAGTAATAACCAAGGATATTTATCTCGTTATGCTAGTGCCTTCAACTCTTGGATTTATTAATTAAAAACGTTAAGTAGTTAGAATGACTCAAAAAGAAAAAAAAGAAGAAAAAAAAGAAAAACAAAAAAGAGAAAGAAAAAAAGAGTTTGGAACTCTTGTATGTGTAGTAGCAATTTGACCACATAAGAAAGTCGAGACCTAGCAAAAATAGGTTGAGAATTGAATCTTTATATCACAAATCGACATCTAAATTGGACGTTGGAAAAGTATATATAATAGGGATAGAAAAAAATCCTTAAAAAACTACATAAAACAAATCCACTCCTTTTGCACTTAGTGTGGTGTAAAATTGACCTGTTTGTGATTTAAAAAGAACTCAATAAACCTTGAGGTAAGTAAGACCTTCACCGTGAAATGATAATTGGTAGTAGATTAAATATATAAATAGTCTATGCTAACATAGATATAATTGATAAATCTGGAGTTTGAAGGTCAAGTGGACCATATAACTAGCAAATTAGGTAAAGATTGATAATGAAAAGCTTGAAATTTATTCTATGCATGCCAATTGACATTAATATGATAAGTTGATTCCATGCTCACAACGTTTTTCGGGACGAAAAAGACTTAAGTTGGGGAGGTTGATCGGGTCATAAATATACATGATTTTTGGTTGATAAATAGTCATAATTTGATCTATAATATCATGGAACCTTGTACTTTGATTAAGTTACGTTATTGTAGGTTGAAATGAAGAAAAACAAAGCAAAAGTACAAAAAGCAACAACTTGGGCGTTAGTCAAATTTACCCAAGGTTGGTCAATGCTGCCTTTGAAGCCAAAAGAAGATTTCCAGCAGGTTGGGGCGTTGGTCAACTCTGCCCAGCGTTGGTCAACGCCGGGTTCGACGTATTGACGGTTTTCACCCATTTTAAGCAGTTTTTGGGTTTCATTTGAAGGGGGAATCGTTTAGAGCCTCTTTCGGGATGATATTGGGACGAAGAAACCTTGAAAAATCATTGAAGATTGGATTATTATCACTTGATAATCAATTTTGGATGGATTATATACATCAATTGCTTGTTCTTATCACTCCAAACATATGTGGATAAACAATTTGTAATCACATCTGGATTAGGGGTTTGTTCTCATCACTTGAAAGCTTTACTTTGTTAGTTTGCTCGAGCCTAAGAGAATTGTTTCCATATACGCGTAATGTTTTCAATTGTACTTTTGTTGCTACTTCAATGCTAATATGAAAAACATTTCATTTTGACTCACCAAGATGGTCATTCTTTTATAGAGAAACTCTATAGAATTGTATTATGTCCCTATGTGATTGAGTTATTTGATTTGATATGGTTCATTGCTTAATCACCGAGATGTCATTCCATAATGGAAAGACTCCATTATGTTGTATCATGGCCTATGTGATTGATTAACGTGAAACTATTCGATTGGTGTAGAAGTTGCACAAGTTATGTCTATGTGATTCGTCAAGCATGCTAATGAACTTTTTAAGCAAGTGAATGATTAAAACCCGAAGCCAGAAGTGATTATATCTTCTCTTATTTAACTAAGTGTATTTCAGATTTTAATTAATCATCAACAACTCAACAAATGACTTTTGCATTTCAACATCAAATAAATTAGTTGCCAACCAATAGCTCCTTGTGGATTCAACACTCTTACTTGCCCTAGCTAGCCTAAGGTAACTAGGAATAAATACTTTTTCTCCGGTTGTTAAAATGGTCACAATTAGATGCATTATTAGTTTAGCTATTGAAAAAGGTTGGGTCTATTTCAATTAGATATTAATAATGCTTTTTTGTATGGAAATATTACTAAAGATGTTTATATGACTTTACCATAGGGCTATTATTCAAAAGATGAAAACAAAGTGTGTAAATTAATCAAGTCTTTGTATGGTTTAAAACGATCTCCTAGAAAATGGAATGAAAAATTAACCGGTGTGCTTGTCGAAAATGGCTTTGTTCAAAGTATTTGTGATCATTCCCTGTTTATTAAATCTCAAGGATCATTGTTTCTTGCTTTGTTAGTTTATGTAGATGATATAGTGATAACCGGAAATAATGTGAATGAAATTGAAAAGGTAAAGGAATTTTTAAACACAAACGTTTTAATTAAAGATCTAGGAAAATTGAAATATTTCCTTGGAATAGAAGTTTTATACTCTGATCAAGGTATTTTTCTTCCATAAATAAAGTATTGTCTTGAACTTTTATTAGAATTTGGACTTTTTGGTTGTAAACCGGTAATTACACCTATTGAGCAAAGTTTCGTTGTTTCGTCCAAGTGTAGTATTAATGATGTCTTAAATGTATCTGGTTTTCAAAAATTGATAGGCAAACTTATTTATATGTCATTAACAAGGCCATATATGTTTTATGTTGTTCAGTTCTTGAGCCAGTTTATGCACAACCCATCAAATTCTCACCTTCAAATTGCTTTGCGGTTGTTAAGATATCTTAAGAGGTTTCCAGGTAAGGGTATCTTATTTAGCAAAATAGACAATTTTGATCTTTATGGTTAGTCGACTCTGACCGGGGTAAGTGCCTAACAACGAGAAGGTCAGTAATAGGCTTTTGTATTTTCTTGGGCGGGTCAGTTGGCTCATGGAAAGTAAGAAACAATCAACTTTTTCACGCTCAACTGTTGAAGCAGAATACCGAGCCATGTGTTCAGCAACTGTTTCACGGTCAACTGCTGAAGCAGAATACCGAGCCATGTGTTCAGCAACTGGTGAAATAATACGGATTATAAATCTACTTGAAGTGCTAAAAATATTGTGAATTACTAGTAAAACTTTTTTGTGATAATAAAGCTGTTATGTCAATAGAAACCAATCCAGTTTTTCATGATCGTACAAAACAATTCATACGAGGAAAAAAATCTTCTGGGGTTATTAAAACACAAAAGGTTAGTTTGGATTGTCAAGTAGCTGATATTTTTACAAAAGCTCTTAATATTCTCCGACATGATTGTTTAAGTAAAAAACTAGGGTTATATGACATGTTTGCAATCTGAACTGTGGGGGCATGTTAAAAATTATATTCATTTTAGAATGCAAATATTTATATATTCTTTGTTATTTTTAACTTAGTTTATCTTTCTTGGTGAGGTTAAAGTGGAAGCATAAAGTTTGGTCCTTGATTGAAGATATATAAAGAATGAAGGGCTAAAGATGGCAAGGTTGTTCCCCTTAATTCATACGGTCAAGGGCTAAAAGTCAAAGAAGATTGAGTTTCTTAAATCTCAAATCATCCGCCTCATCTCCTTCTAGCATTCCAAATCGATCGCTCCTCCGGTACTATAAGAGACCTTCTCCTCTTCTCCAATTGGGCACCATCAATCATCATCGGTTATCATCTTCATCTCATACAAGTTTTGGTTTGCTGCTATTCATCAAACAACCGACTTCGGCTTTATTGTTCTATCATTAATATTGTAGCAAACCATTCAATTGGTTCAATATAATCATACCGATTGTCTTCCCTTGACATGAGTATTGGCCAACTTTTCACTTAAACATAGTTCTCATCTATCAAAGAACTCTTAAGTGAATCACGAATTGTGGTTGTACCTTCCACTAAAACCGTAATAGTAATCCTAACACCGAGGTTTCGGATAGATTGGGTGATGTGTCACTAATTTAGGGTGGCGTAAAATATCAATTTTAATTTGGTTTACTTTTATGTTAAATTATTGTTCAAGTGTAAAACGTAGTGGACGACTTGTAACATAAGGCAACCCATGCAATTTTAGTATAAACTCATTTTACGTCAGTTCGTGATAGTGGTTCAAAACTTTTTTTCACTTTCGATATGACCCAATATTTAATATTTTATTTAAACTAAGTTGGTCGTTTATCACAAACTGAGTTTAAACTAATAAACTCTTGTATTAATTTTATGTTTTAAGTAATCACTTTTATCTTAAACTTATTTTTACGTTTCCAATAAAACTCTTATATTTAATGTTACCTTCCCGGGCATTATTAAATCATTTAATTATCCGCCGTCTTTATTTTGATTATGCAAAAATAGTTGCAGGACCGGTGAAGGGTATGCACTTACAACACAACAACACAATGAGGAGAGTTGCTTAGAACACTTAACAGATCAAATAGAGAACTGGTTAATTTGTTGTGAAAGATGCTAAGAACACAAGTAAATATGAGACATAACAAGATGGCAAACAACACAAGTAATTGGTTTTCAAGAATGTTGTATATTGCTTCTCAAGTTCTATTACAAATGTTACAAAACATACGATAAAAGTTACAAGTACTTGAGATACTTTATACTACATCCTACAGTCGGCCATACTTTGAAAGCCAGCTGGATACAATTGACTAGACAACTACAAAATCAAATGTAGAGTCAAAAGGCAGATTTGCCTTTTGACTAGTGACTATGACATGTCATAGCTCACATCCTAATATATTACAAAAAGGATAAAAGTACATAAAGTAGAAAGCATGGACTCAAGACCTCAATGTACAGTTACCAAAAGCATGGACCTTTCACCAACTCATGTAAGTTGGTGACTTTACAGAGTTGCAGGTGAAAGGTGGTCCAGCTTTATGGTAAAGTACATTAGATAAAGGCATATCCTCAAAAGTCTTCGGAAGATATCTGTCTTCACTCTTTGACTTCGGAAGACTTTGTCTTTAAAGCTTTGGAAGATATCACTTTTGGCTTCGGAAGATGTTGGTCTTGGCTTCGGAAGATTTTACACTTAGAATATTTCTAGTGCATAGTGTAAAACTTCCGAAGCATTTCTACTTCTGTTCTTCAGTGCATGCATGCAGAGAGACTTTGGATGTTTTGGCTACATCAGACTTATAGGAATCCTTACAAACTCCCCCTAGGATGATGCTACCAAAACATTTAGAAGATCTTCAGATGTTGACAGTCCTCAGGATGATGATGACTATACCCTTCTTCATCAGATGGTCAGGATCACTCAGACTCTCATAATATCTTCTCATCTCAAAGAGATCATGCAGAGGTAAGTTGATTAAGTCTTGCCATGTGTAGACATTCTCAACACCTTGATCTCTGATCACATGCTGTCTTTCTAGATTAGTTGTGAAGGTCCAGGATAAGATGGGTCTCTCAGCTGCAAGAGGAGCCACTTGAATTGGAGTTGATTGGGCTGCCTCTTCATGCACTTCCTCAGGTTGATCTGACTTAGCCTGAGGTGTAGAGGTGGATGATTCAGGCTTATTCTTCTTCTTTGACTTTGGTTTGGAAGCTATCCTCTTCTTCCTCTTAGAAGACTTCAACTGAGAAGACTGGTCTGTAGCACCTTGTTGATCAGTCTTGTCTTTCTCAGTTGGGTGTTCCTCCCTCACAGGTTCAGAAGGAGAGGGAGTTTGACCCTGCTATGGATCAGAAGATGAAGCTTGCTGAGGCTCAGCAGGAGGTCCAGGATGTGTTGTCTCAGGTTGTTCAACCTTAACCTCCACTTCAGGTAGGACTTGACTTGGAGAGGAGTGTAAGTCAATCAGCTCTCCACTCTTGATCTTCTGCTTGATTACCCTGATATGCTCATCCATTGTGGATAGAGACATAGGGTCAAGTCTCCTTCCGGAGAATCCATACAGTTTCAAGAAGCTCATCATCCTTTGTTTGTCAGTAGACTTCTTTATACTCTTTTGGATGATGGCTCTTGACTTTGCAGCATCTTCCCTCATCTTTTTCTTTGTTGCCTTTTGCTCTTTAAGCACTTGAAGTTCAAGCTGTTTGAGATACTCAAACTCAATGTACTCAAAGGACAAGGGAAGAAGTGCAGATGCCTGGTAGAGACCTGTGGCACTCAGGTAGTTGATCATGTTTTGCCTATATGTTTCCTTGTTTACCTGAGGTTCTTGTGTAGCTGCCACATCCTCTTGCACAGGGCTTTCTTGAATTGGGGAGAGAGTTGGAACATGCTTGTATAACCTTTTCTGTCTCTTCTCCTCTTTGAATTGGAGAAGTAGCCTTGCATCCTCTGCTTCCTTCATCTCTCTTGACACTTCCATGTCAGCCACTTCATTTAATTGCTCTAAGGGGATAGATATAATCTCATCTATGTCATAGTTCCTTGTCTGCAAGTAAGTAATCCTGACTACCCTCAACTCATCATCTTGAGTGTTTGGTCTGGGGGCAGCCCTGATTGCAGCTTGCATAAAGCCTGAAGACCCAGAGGAACTTTCTCCCCTTAGCTTCCTCTTCCTCTCTCTCTCCTCCTCAATCTCCTTAGGAGTTAGAATCCTTTTCCCTTTGTCACCCACAGACCTTTGTGACACAGGGTGGAGAGAGGTTTGGCCTTCATTGCTTAGTGTAGCATCCAAGCTCTGGCCAGAGAGAGGTTGTGAGACACCTTCACCAGCAGGTGTTTCACTGAGGGAATGAATTTCTGAAGCAGTTGTTGGTGTGACAGGGCTCTCAGGCTCTATCACTGAGCCTTCAGCCAAGGTTTTCCCTTTGAAGCTAATCTTAGGGTCTACCTTAACATCCGGTTGACCAATGACATTACCTGATTGCCTTTGTCTCTTTTTAAGACTGAACTCTTCAGTAATTCTGTCTTGAATCCTGAGTGCTAACCTGTCAGCTTGTCTTGATTGACTTGGGTTCACAAGTGGCATGTTGATCAGGTCAAGACCTTCATAGTAGTTCAAGGTCTGAAAATTAAATACTTCTTGCTGCCCTTGAACTCTATGAAGAATGAGGGCTCTTCTATCAGCATCATACCTCCACCCAATAATGTAATTTGAAGTTCCTTGAGGTGGGGATGACATAGCCCTTGGAATGCCTTCCTCAAAGAGACTCCTAATGATAGAGTCTATAATATCCACATTAATGTGAACTTGAGGAAGTTGCTGAGTATGCACAATTGCAAGTGAGGATGGTGAGTCCTCAATGTCCATACTCCCTAAAGAACTCCCAAGTTCTGTGACTGTAATGACTTTCTCCTCTTTTTTGGTAGCATCACCCTCTTGCATAGGTGAGCTAGGAGTTAGGTCAATCACTTTCACATGTTCTTGTGTTCCTGGTTGAGCTCCTCTTAAAGGTCTCCCAGCTAGTTTTCCCTGAGATAAGATATCTCAAGTTGCTGATCATTGATCCTATTTTGCAGGGTAGTAACCTGAGGTTCATGGTGACTAACCTTAGAGACTAAATAGAAGCATGTTTTTATAGTTTTTGCACCTTTAGTCTTAGATTCCCCTCATCTTCATCAGAAGAATCATTGGGGGATGAGATGATTGGACCAAGGTCCTTTCTCTCACCACCAGCTTCAAGTTCTTGGCTGCTGGATTTCCTCTGCACATTAACAGCCTCAGTTGAAGTGTCAATTTACTGAGTTGTCATGGTTGAGGTCTTAATGATGTAATCACTTGCAGAAGTGAGAGCCTCTTCCATATGGATATCCTAAACAGGTTCAGAAGTATCCACCTCAGTGATGGGTGACTGATGTGGGCTAGACAAAGGAGACTCAGAAGTACTCATCTCTCTTTGAGTAGGGGAAGAGTAGAGAAACTCATGGTACCCACTGAAACCTAAGTCTTCAGCAGTATAGAATGAGAGGTTAGGAATGGGTTGATTTTAATCTAAAGGCTGGGGATGGTAACTGTCCCCTAAAGGTTGTTCACTTGAGTATTGAGACTCAGAGTGAAGGCTTAAGTCAGTTTGGCTTGTGAGCTCATCAGGGTGAGCACCAGGAACCTCACCACTGATTTTTGAAGAGATGGGAGTGGTTTTCTCCTCAAAGGAAGTGGGAGCTCCAATGTCCACTTCCTCATGTATCGGTGAGTATATGGGGCCTGCACAGACTCAATAGGCCTGAGCAGGAGTTCGTTTGGATTTTCTTTGGTAGGTGAGGGTGATTTGTGGTCTTTTTGGTGGTTGGGAGGTAGAAGGTGTGGGTTCAACACTAGCTTGTGTTGCTAGGTTGTCACCTTGAGCAATGAGCTCTAACATTTTTGGGACAAGGGCTGTTTCTACCCCTAAGAAGCCTACAGTTGGCTTCTTCATAATTTTAAAGATGTCGGGCTTCATCTGTCCTAATTTAAGAATATTATTTGTTTCCCTCAACTGTGAGCCCAGTTCACAGTTGAGAATGTGTTGAACATATCTAGAAAACATATAATACTCTAAGGAGTCCAAGTTAGCAAGCAAATTTGTATAAACAAATTGAGAGTACGTGAACTTGACCCCTTGAACCATTCCATGTACTATGAAGGAGAGATCCTCAGGAATCTGGTCCCACCCTCCATGCTTGTTTGACAAGCTATGAATAACCACATGAAGCAGGTATTTCCACTGGGATGAGACCTTCCCTTTCCTGAAGGTCTTTACAGAGAAATCTCCATCATATCCCATCTGCTCAAAGGAATAATTTACAGCTTCCTTTGGGAAGGACAACTCACCTTCTTCATCATCCAGCTGCAAATGAGTGTTGATGATGGCCGGAGTGATGAATATTGTCCTCCCTTGCACTGTGTCAGACAGTGCCTTCTCCCCATCCATAATGACCTCTTGGTAGGTCTTCCAGAATTCATGCAGATGATCCTCATAGAGAGTAGGATCAATGGTTAGGGAGGTGAAGTAGTTGGATAGAGCTACGAAAGGGCAAAAATCTGAGAAACTTTCATCTTTCTCAGATCTTAACAGAGCAACCTAGTTGTGTTGCCTGTGAAGTTGCATGGAGAAATCGGGGTTGTTTCTGCGGTTTAGGTTGGCGATTTTGAGAAGCTTAAGGATGAAGAACAAAGGCGGTTTTGGAGAATTTAGGTTTTAAGGAATAGAGTCATTGAAGAAGATAGTGAAAGAGGGGGGAACCGTTGGGTATTTATGTGAAAGGATTTAAGACAAAGTTAATGAAAGAGGATAAACTTTAAAATCTGGATGTCGTTCCCACCTCTGATAAATAGTTTACTTTTGCCCAAAAAGTAGTTTTCTTGGAAGTCGAGAAATCTTCCGAAGGTTATTTGCTTCGGAAGTTCTATAGAAAAAGCTTTCGAAGGCAAATTTGCTTCGGAAGATATTTCAAAAGTTTTTGAGAAATTTGCTTCGGAAGAGAATTTACACAGATTTTTTATTCTAAGGAGAATAAAAACTTCCGAAGGTAAATTTGCTTTCGGAAGAAACTTGTTCTTTGAAGACATACAGGGTATTTAAGTTGATTTTAAGCTTCGGAAGATATTTCAAAAATTTCTTCCGAAGGTAAAATTACTGAAGCAGTTATTTGTTTACTAAGATATAAATTTCTTCCGAAGGTAATTTTAAATCTTTTGAAAAGAAAAGGGATCAAAATTTTCAAAAATCTAAGAAATGTCTTTTGAAAAGATTTTCTTCCAAAGAAAACAAGGGCTTATGAAGGTGATAAAATAGACAACTTAGGACACACAGGTTTTAGAAATAAATATGATTAAGTTTTAAGAAAATCTATTCAAAGTTAATCATCCCAACAGCTAATACAAGATATTTAAATCTCTGCTCATCAAAAGCTTTAGTGAATAGATCAGCTTATTGTTAATTTGTGTTAACTCTGACTAGTTTGATTAATCCCTTTTCAAAATTATCTCTAATAAAATGATACCTGATATTGATATGCTTTGTCCTTGAGTGCTGCATAGGATTTTCTATGATTGAGATAGCACTGTTGTTGTCTATGTGGATGGGAGTCTCCTTGAAGTTGAAACCATAGTCCAGCATCTGATTTTGAATCCAAAGCACTTGAGCACAGCAGCTTGCAGCAACAATGTATTCAGCCTCAGCAGTTGATGCAGACACACAAGATTGTTTCTTACATTGCCAAGAGACTACTCTTCCACCAAGAAATTGACATCCTCCTGATGTAGACTTTGCAGTCATGTTGCAACCACCATAGTCACTATCTGTATAAGCATACAGATTAAAGTCAGAATTCTTTGGATACCAAAGGCCAAGTGATGGAGCACCTTTGAGATATCTTAAAATTCTTTTGACAATGACCAGGTGTGACATCTTGGGGTTGGCTTGATATCTTGCACAAATGCATGTAGCAAACATGATATCTGGTCTGCTAGCTGTGAGGTACATAAGAGACCCAATCATTGCCATATAGAGATGCTCATCAACACACTCCCCCTCAAGATCAAGTCCAAGGGAGTGATTTCTGGCTATGGGTGTCTTAGAAACCTTAAAATCAGTCATGTTGAACCTCTTAAGGATGTCTTGTACATACTTGGACTGACTTATGAAGATGCCATTGTCAACTTGCTTCACTTGAATTCCTAGAAAGAAATTGAGTTCCCCCATGACACTCATTTCAAACCTGTCTTTCATCAGCTTCTCAAAGTATTTGCAGAGCTTTGGATTATTGACCCAAAGATATTGTCATCTACATATACTTGAACTAGCATTATGTCATTTCCTGTTCCTTTGATGAAGAGAGTTCCATCTATAGTACCCCTTTTGTAGCCATGTTGACAGAGATACTGAGATAGAGTCTCATACCACTTCCTTGGTGTTTGGTGCTGCCCATAAAGAGCTTTATTAAGCCTGTAGACATAATCAGGATGATCAGGATCTGCAAACCCAGGTGGTTGTCTGACATACACCTCTTCATTAATCACCCCATAAAGAAAAGCACACTTGACATCAAGTTAGTAGACCTTGAAGTTCTTGGATGCAGCAAAAGCTAGGAATATCTGTGTAGTCAATTCCTTCTTCTTGAGTATACCCTTGAACAACTAGTCTTGCCTTGTTCTTGATGACAAGTCCTCTATCATCCTTCTTATTCCTAAAAACCCATTTGGTTCCTATAGAAGTCTTCCCTTGAGGAAGAGGACATAGGTTCCACACCTTTTGCCTTTTGAATTGAAGCAGCTCCTCTTACATAGCTTCAACCCAACTTCCATCCTTTAGAGCCTCATCAATTTTCTTTGGCTCTATCTGGGACAAGAAACAAGAGTGAAGACAAACATTTGCTTCATGGGTTTGTCCTCTTGTTCTCACCCCTGAATCAACATCTCCAATGATGTTTGTGGTAGGATGAGACTTGTGGATCCTCATCTGAGGGATCACAGCAAGTTGCTTAGACAGATCTAAATTTGAAAAATTATGATCTGGCAAGGAAGATTCACCCTCCACATCAGCACACTTATCAAGATTGACTTGATCCAATGAGTGTGTGACATCATTGATGTTGTCTTCAATGGAGTGGTTATAAGCATCAAGAAATTCCTGATCACTTTCACCACCACCATTTTCTCCAACATTTAAAGCTCCTTCCTCTAAGTTTTATGCCTCTAAGCTGGAATTTCAAGGCACCTCAGAAGTATCAGCAGGATTTGTCATTGATGTGCTGGTAGAAGCTTCATTTGTAGGATTAGTTACCACTGGAGCTAAAGATGTGTAACTTGAAGGTCTTCTTAGCTCAAATCTTGGGTCAAGATCACTTGTAGGTAGTATATTTGTAGATCCTGAAACATTCTCACAAGATTTGTTAAAATAGTTGGTAACTAAATCAAGATCAAATAGCCAATCCGGACCAGAACATTTCACACTGGGAGTGTGCTCATTGAAAGTCACATTGGCTGACTCCTCAACTATTCTAGTTCTGAGATTGTATACTCTATAAGCTTTAGCTTGAGAAGAGTATCCAATAAAGTGTCCATCATCTGATTTCTCAACAAACTTGGCAATTTGATCTTTGGTATTCAAGATGTTGCAAGGACATCCAAATGACTTGAGAAAACCAATGAAAGGTTTTCTCTTGTGCCAAAGTTCATAAGGAGTCATACCATGTGTCTTAACCACTAGAACTCTGTTTTGCACATAGAAAGCAGTGTTCACTGCCTCTGCCCAGAAGGTGATGGACAGTTTAGAGTCAGACAACATAGTTCTTGCAGCTTCAATTAGTGTCCTGTTTCTCCTCTCAGCAACACCATTTTGTTGAGGAGTCCTGGGAGCACTATATTGTCTTCTAATACCTTTTTCTTCACGAAATGTATCAAGGATTTGATTCTTGAATTCAGTTCCTTGATCACATCTTATGGTTTTGACCTTGTGATCACATTAATTCTCAATCTTTAAGATGAAATTCTTCAAATTCTCAGGGGTCTCATTCTTAGTTATAAGAAAGAAGACCCAAGTGAATCTTGTAAAGTCATCTGTGATCACCAAACAGTAAGAGGTCCTTCCTAGACTCATTACACTAGTGGGGCCAAAGAGATCCATATGTAATAAGTGTAGGGGATTAATGATGGAATTTCTTTCCTTTGGCTTGTGAGATACCTTGTGTTGCTTCCCCTTCAGGCATGCAACACAGTGATCATCACTTGTAAACTCTTTCTTTGGTATTCCAGTTACCAAATCATTCTTAATTAATTTATTCATGTTCTTAAAGTTTACATGGCACATTCTTTTATGCCAGAGGAAAGACTCATCATTATTTGCTTTAGACAGAAAGCATGAAACTTCTCCTGAGAGAGATGTTTCTTGCAAGTTCATCTTGTACATGTTCCCTTTCCTGGGGGCTCTGAGCAGGATGTGCTCATGAGGAATGACCACCCCGGGCCTGAGAACAATGCACTCATGCTTAGTGAAGAGCATGTTATGACTCTGATCACAAAATTGGGATACACTCAGAAGATTGTACCCAAGCTCCTTGACAAAGTTTACCTTCTCAATGCTGAGCTTACCATTTGTGACCTTGCCCCTTCCTGTAATGTAACCTCCTGCATCTCCTCCAAAAGCAACTGGTCCTCCATCAATTCTTTCAAACTTTTGGAGCAGTGACCTATTGCCTGTCATGTGCCTGGAACAGCCACTATCAATGATCCATACATTTCTGTTTGTCTTGAGCAGTTCCTGCACAAAAGAGATGGTTAGTTACATTTGGAAACCCAAGCCTCATTGGTCTTGGGCTCATCAAAAGAAGTTGAAGACAATGCACTAGTAATTGATCCTATAGTCATGCTAGAAGGATCATTTGCTGATGTTGATGAAGAACTTTCAGTCACTTGGTCTTTCTTTGACTTCCACACCACCTTTGGAAGCTTAGACTTGACCTTCAATACTTCGGAAGTTCTGATGACTTTGGAACTTTTGATGACAGGACCTTCGGAAGATCTTGCTTTCACTGCAGCAGGCTTCAGTGCTTCGGAAGTATTCCTTTCTTCCGAGACCAAATTTTCTTCCGAAGGCAAGTTTCCACTTGTATTCTTCTTCATTTTGGAGCTTCCGAAGGAAACAGATTTTCTTTCCGAAGCTTGCTTCTTCTTTTCCAGACTCTTAGAAGTTTCTTTGTTGGTCATGTGGAGAGTACTCTTTGGATTGTAAACGCAATCCTTAGCAAGATGAGAAGTACTCCCACACATGACACAGTCTATTTTCTTCCTTCTAGGAGTTTTCCTTTGTGAACAAGGCTGAACTTGATCACTTTCCTTCTCCATCTTCATCTTTACAGATGCTGTGGCAGTTCTTGTGGGGATAGAACTACCTTTGGAGCTGAATGGTTCAGGTTGTATAGCAATGGTGCACAACTGATCAGCCTTCTTCTTGATGATGGGATGATTTGGACATGAACCAGAACTCTTGTTGATGGAATTCAAGTTGGTGTATTTAGCCTTCACCACTTCAAATCCTGCAGAGATGAAGACTTGTTTCTGTGCAAAATTGAAGGTGGCCTTGATCTCTTGAGCCTTTTTGGACTTTCTTTTGGCCTTCCTGATCAAGTTCTATCTTCTTGACTTGGTCATCCCAGCAATTTTGCTCTCATTAGAAGGATGGTGACCCTTCTTAGAATGCTCTTATTCACTCTTCTCAGAGCCATTCTCCACCATCTCCTCTTCATCCTCTTCATCATAGGATCTATGAGGGGAAACTCATCTTCACAAGTTCCACACCTAGGAGATCTTACAGACAAGATTGTGAGTAGAGGAGCTATCTCACAAGATCCTAGTCCCTGCTTATTTTGATAACAAACTTTTGCATGCAAGGATGAGAATATTATGTTCTTAAAGGTCTCTTCTTCAAGAACACATTTTCTGCCTTGGCTTTGCTGATCACAAGCTCAGCCTAGCATTCAGTTAACTTAGTAATGAGGTCTTTGATCTGAGTCCTGTAGTTTGTATGCTCATGTTTAAGAGTTGAAATGGTTTTCTCTAAGTCCTCTATCTTTAGTTTATAATCATTTTCAGCTCTTTTAAAATCAGCTTTTAAGATATTTAAGGACTCAAGATCAGATCTCATTTCTAAATTATAGGACCTGTATCTATTGACTTTAGCAATGCATTAAGGAGTACAAAGATGTTTCAATACCTTGGCTTCATCGTGGTCTGCCATGAGTGCTTGGTTTGGAGATGCATCTTCTACCTGAAAGCTCCAGTCAAAGCCTCCTTCTTCAACAGCAACTGCAGCTTGTTGCTTTGGCTTCTCATTCTGGGGGGCTTTCTCAGTGTAGTTTGGTCTGGTTTGTGCTTGGCCACCATTTGTACTTGGTGCCTTACACTCTCTTGCAAAGTGTCCCATCTGGTTACAGTTGTAACACTTTACTTTGCTTTTATCCAGCCTAAACTTTCCACTGGCTGCATTGCTTGGTAACTTTCTCCCTGTTCTCTTGTAGAACTTCTTGGCTCTGTGAGTGAGAAGAGCCATCTACTGGACTATCTCCATGTACTCCAGATCATCTGGATGGATACAGTCCAAATCTTCAAGGGTGAAAGAAAGTTGCCTGAGGTTTCATCAGCAGAGACAAAGGCATGAGAAGAACTTATCTCTTGGAAAGGACTTCCTTGAGTGTAGCTTTTCCTTGGAGTCTCTGGGAAGGTGATGAAAGGGCCCTTTTGTGAGTTGTCAGGGTAGCATATAAGATGATGTTGTGGCTTAATGCTTTCCCTTTCAACCACATGGAGGGCTGAACTCAGTTGATTGCTGGAGTTACTAGATGAGTTTTGCATGTTCATCTCCATCTGGTAGCCACTAAGAATACCATACAACACTGTAAGAGTAAGAGTCATAAGGTTCTCAGCCTTCTTGATAACAACACAGTAATGTGTCCATTGTCTAGGAAGAGAAGACATAAACTTCCTTACAATGTCCCTGTTCTCAAGAGTTACTCCAACATCCATTAGAGTATCCACAATCTCAACATACCTGAAGTATTGTTGAGTCATGGTTTCACCTACCTTAAAGGTGAAGTTTTCAAACTACTGCTTCAGGAGATCCTTCTTGTTCTCCTTTGCTTCAGTAGACCCCTCATACATCAGCTTCAGTGCTTCCCATAGTTGCTTGGCAGTTTTGCACTTCTTGAAGCCTCTGTAGATGGAGTTTGGAAGAGCAGTTTGAAGGGCTGTCATGGGTTTCTGATCAATCTCTATTCTTTTCTAGTCTTCTTCAGAGTAATCAGTCACAGCCTTAGAAATCATACCACCACCAGTAGCAGAAGTGGTGCTTGGTATGTAAGGTCCTTCAAAAATAGAGTCCCACATCCTCGAGTCTTGAGACTTGATGAAGCCTTCCATTCTTTGACACCAAGTATCAAAGTATTCAGGAGTGATCAGTGGAGACTTTGTCATAGTTCCAGTTTCCATATCAGCTTTGGTAATAGCTGCCATTTGAGTTGTTAAGTATTTTATGTGTGTGAGGGATCTTAAGATGGTGAGATCTTATATCAAGAGACTGAAATGCTCTGATACCAAATGCAGGACCAGTGAAGGGTATGCACTTACAACACAACAACACAATGAGGAGAGTTTCTTAGAACACTTAACAGATCAAATAGGGAACTGGTTAATTTGTTGTGAAAGATGCTAAGAACACAAGTAAATATGAGACATAACAAGATGGCAAACAACACAAGTAATTGGTTTTCAAGAATGCTGTATATTGCTTCTCAAGTTCTATTACAAATGTTACAAAGCATACAATAAAAGTTACAAGTACTTGAGATACTTTATACTACATCCTACAGCCGGCCATACTTTGAAAGCCAGCTGGATACAATTGACTAGACAACTACAAAATCAAATGTAGAGTCAAAAGGCAGATTTGCCTTTTGACTAGTGACTATGACATGCCATAGCTCACTGTTGGTCCATGTGATCAAAAAACAGAAGAATCGCTCAATATCCAACAAGCATGCTAAACAATGATAATAGAGAAGATTGAACACAATACTAACTCATACTTGATAACACAATGATCAATGACAATCAATAACAAAAAGCACAATGATATTTCTGTGTAATAAATGCTTGAAATAGGTAACTTGCAACAATGATCCATGATTAGGGTTTTGCAAGCTTACCCTACAATGAAAATTAACATGAGTATATATAGCAGTCTTAGTTTCGCAGACAGTTTCGCTGTCAGCGAAACTGTCATGCCGAAACTACAGTTTCACCCGGCAGAACATAAGTTCGCCAGGTAAACAAGAACAACAAACTGTGAGCGAATTTACAGATTCGCTCACAGTTTCGCTAGACTGCAAAACTGCACAAATCTAAGTACATACAAAAGGAAACTAACAAAAGTCCTATTACAAGTAAAGTAAACAATCTAAACTAAGGTGAGTCCAACCTATACATGATCTTCAATACTCCCCCTAGGTTGGATCTCACCGTCTTCACTCTTCTTGATTTGTCTTGTCAGCTCCGATTTCCTCTGTTGCGTTTGATTTGTCTTTGTCACCTCCTGCTGCTACTTCCTCAGAAGCTTCAGCACATGATCCTCCATGGTCTTTTCCTGCATCACTAGCTTCTTCGGAATGACCACTAGCCTTCGCAAATTGCTTGGTCAGATCTTGAACATCCATATTAAGATCATCCTGAGCCCTTACCCTTTCAGCTAACTTCTTTACCTCAGACCTCACGCCCCTAATCTTGTTGGCAACATTCATAAACAAACTAGCTTCTTTCCTAGTTTCCTCTCCAGCCCCAGCCTTTATGTGATTCTCACATAATACCAGTAGATCTTCATCACAGAAATTGAACAGCTCCATTGGATCAAATACTCTAAACTCTTTTCCATGTTTTACTCTGATCACAGCTTCTCCAGTGTTGTTATCATAAAACCATTTCTCAAAGTCATGTAATTGTTGGGGAAGAGGATCAGCCAATCTTACTCTGTTTACTGTCTTTGGAGGTTTAACCCTTAGAACAATCCTGCCTTTTCCCGTCTCCCAGTCCTTATCCTTCTTTGACCTCTTTCTTTCTGCCTTCATATACCCGAATGACTCAAAGTTGTCATTAAGCCCGTTCTTTATCTCTTTTTCAAGAAAAGTGGCTCTTTCACTCAGATGGGCATTAATCAGTGGTAGAGTTGCCAATCGCCTTAAATCCCATTTAGGCAAGGTTTTAAAAGCCTTCCTCTTAAGCATATAACTGATATTACCTCCCCTTCTTTTGATCATAAACATCTTTAGGCTTGAGTTATAACACCAGCTTATGATTTTCTTGTCAGCCTCCTTCCTACTCAGCCCCTCCATGTGTTGGAAAAGAGGAGTGATTTCTTCTACCTCCTTCTCTTTCACAAACCAGTCGTTTTTATCCATCTCAAACACATCTGCATCATCCTCTCCCTTCTTTGCAACATAAATCAATGGTCGTTCATCAACTTCATAGAACTCGGGTTCTGAATCATAATCTATGAGCTGTTCATCTTCCTCTTTCTCATCAACCAATCCCTTTCCTTTCTCAGAAACTCCTTCAGCAGTATCTGTTACTATTACTTCTTCACCAACCAAATCCTTTTCAAAATCAAATTGCATATTAACAAACCCAGCCTCTATAATATCCTCCTCATCATCTCTTCCAACATCCTCTCCTGGAGCTTCACGATCTCCAGCATCAGTGGTTGCTGCACCAGATGTGCCCTCTCCTACCTTGGATGAAGTGCCCACATTCAGAAATAGGTAATTTGATGTATCAGTCAGATCATCTAACTCAGATTGAGTTAGTTGATTAGGTAGGCTGGCTGCAGCCTTCAGCAGTGTAATCTCTTCAAACAACTTATTCAGCAGTCGGTTTTGGTCGATTAGCATCTTCTGCATACCTTCAATCACTTCATCCTTTTGTTTTTCTCTGATTTCCTGGTTTGTGAGTTTGGTCTTGATCATACTCAGTTCATTAGCCAATGAAGTATTCAAATTGCGAATCATATCCTCATCAAGGTTTCCACTAGCCTCTCTTCTTGTGGGGAATCCTTCATGTATATGCTTGGATCGTCTCTCAGGTTCAGCAGAATCAGCTTTCCTCTTTGACCTTCTTTCTTTTTCAACTCTAACTTCTTCAGCTTGTGCAGCAATATCTTCCTCAAAGTCATAGTCTTTTTCTTTGGCATATCTCTTTCTTTTCTTTGTAGCTTCAGCTTGCTGTACTCTAGTTTCTTCAGCCCATTTATTTTCTGACTCATCCACCCGTTTAATATAGCTCCAACGTTCTAGAGGATACATGTTTTCCCAAAGATGGGTGATCTTTCCATTGAAGTCGTGGGGAATGGCACAGCAGTCAGCAAAGATACGGGGATTCATTTGTACCAGCCTCTTTATCTCTCCATGTTTTGGTACATGAGGTATAAGATCATCAAATATCATCTGAAGGAATCTGGGATACAGCAGCCATTTGTCTTTCTTTAACGCCATCACATTCTCAGCCATGCATGCAAAAATTAGTTTGGCAATATTGGCTTTTTCTCCTTTACAACATAACACCATTGCCTTAGCCCAATCAATGTTAAGACCATCGAATCCACCTTTACGGTGATCAAGACACATGATAAAAACATGAGAAATGTATCTCCACTCCTTAGATAGAAATGACTTCTTGATGTCCTTCCGAGAACCAAAAGCTGGTCCCTCATATCCCATACTTCTGAAGGCCTGGAACACCTCAGAATCTATCATGGTGACTTCATCTCCTGAATCTTTGTCTAGTCTTAGTATCCTCGATACAGTCTCAGCAGTGATTGTCACTTCTTGATCAATGACTTTAGCAGTAATCCGCTGTGAATCTCCTCGAGTGTCATACTCTGCAGATCGCCAGAAGTCTCTGATATGAAGATCATAGATGGTAGTCAAATGAGATATGGCATGGGCTATAGGTGATCTTTGAAGCCATCTGATACAATCTCTAAATCCAGCAGCCTTTGGATGAGTATCATCTAAAATAGCGGTGATATTGTTCCGCTCATCAAACTTTAGATTAGCCATGATAACCTGAAGAAGAAATCAGATAAGTTGAATAAGAAATTAAGAAGATAAGAAAATAATAATAATTAAAAAATATAATCTGACAGTTTCGGCAAGCGAAACACTAGTTTCGCTAATTAACACATGTCAATTTCGCTGACCAAAAAGACAGTTTCGACTAGGCGAAAATTATTTAAAATAGATTCGCTGTCAGTTTCGGCAGGCGAAAACATAGTTTCGCTAGCTAAAACATAACAGTTTTGTTGTTCTAAAAGAAAAATATGACCAGGCGAAACTGTACAAACTTAAGTCCAAATTCTGCGAAACTGTAAATAGGTTGGCGAAACTGTTAGGTTCGCACGGACAGCATAACCCCACAGTTTCGCTGAGAAGTTATGAACTTTCGTTCAGTTTCGCAGAATAATCTGCAGTTTCGCTGGACGAACAGCGAAGACACTGAAGGGTCAAAATCCAAATGACTTAAAATGAGTTAATATTAACACAATCAGATGATCGTTCCAAGATCAAAACTCACAGGCGAACGTAAAATAACACTCAATCCGAAAGAAACACCACGAAAACTCCAAATCGCCAAATAAAGTCACGGATAAACCCTAGAGAACTACTCAGGTCGATCTTGCGAAAATGAGAGAATAATTTCACAAAACGACTTATATAGAAAATAGTTTCGCAGACGGCGAAACTATAAATTCGCCAGACGAATTTACAGTTTCGCCCAGAGAATCTGCAATTTCGCTAAGAGATAGCCAGTTAAAAAATAATAAGAAAGCTTAGCGAAATTGCAGTTTCGTCATGCGAAACAATGAGCGAAAGAGTAGTTTCGTCACCTTTTTTTTTATTGTATTATAGAATAATGAATAACATCATACACTAAGATCTAAATCAATCAGAGATCACATCCTCTAGGTATTTATGAACACAAAGATGATCGTAAATCATCGACCGGCAATGAGATCATACTGAATACGAGATCTTATCACAATCTGCACAGGAACAGTTGAAATTAGAACAAATCAATAACGATTGCTGATATATTTGTCCACTTAAACTCATGCCTTATCCTTTTTCAACAAACAGCTTATGATTTGGTAAGGTTCAATTAGATGCTTTAGAATGTTAGGACCCCACAATCAATTGGCAAAAACCCTCACCCAACCTCAGGATTTCTTGAATTTTGAATCAATCTATACGGAGCAAGGCTTGAATTTTGAATCAATCCAGAAGAGATTATAAACAGAATATTACATTCCGGAAAGAACTCATCGATTAGATGATTTGACATAATTATATCAAAATGGTGAGAGCTCCAGATCTATACTCACGTATAACAGAGGAGATGACCATTTAAACATGTGCTGATGAGAGCTCCAGGTCAGTACTATCGTACAGCAGAGGAGATCATCACTCCAGGTCAGTACTTCCGTACAGCAGAGGAGATTAGCACAAACGCAAGACACAAAAATACAAAAATACAGCAGACATGGTCAAGGGATATGACTTATATGAGCAGGATGGGTGAAAGATTCATTCTCAATCCAATTTTTGTCAGGACTCAGTTTTTGTGCAGGCCAAAACGATTGAGTAAATCCAGACATCCTTAAGCATGATGTTTTAATTTAAATCATATAGCTGCTGTATACTTTATTCTTCAGGCTGAGTCTATCAAGCATATCGTTAAAAAATCTGTTCGATTCTTCTTGAAAAAATTTTATGTGAAACAGAAACAAGTATCAGTTACTATCATTTCTCATTTTAGCACCAGTCATGTATAAAGAACATACTTAGAGGATATACAATCATTTCTCGTCATTTTAAATTCCGACCTCAGGTTATGAAATTACTCCACCAAAATTTTATTTCAAAGAATAGACAATTTATATAAATTATGAAAATTATTTATTATTTATTTATTAATTTTTTTTATTATTATTTTTTTAATGAAGGACTTTAAAGAAAAATTTAAAAGGATATTAACCCGAGCATAGATATCAATTCATAAAAACGGGGTTTATCAAAAGTTTTTGTGAAAAGATCAGCTTTTTGATGTTTCGTATCAATGGGTATAATATCGATGAAACCCTTTTCTTGAGCATCACGAATTGCATGAATTCGTGTCTCGATATGCTTGGTTCAGGAATGATGAATTGGATTTTTTGCAATCCCAATGGCTGCTTCATTGTCACAAAATAAAGGCGTATGGAGAAAATTAATTCCATAATCAATCATTTGGTGTTGTATCCAGAGAACTTGAGAACAACAGCTAGATGCAGCAATATATTCGGCTTCTCCTGTAGAAAGAGAAACAGTGGTCTGTTTCTTGCTCTGCCAAGACACCAAACAATTTCCCAAATATTGACACCCTCCAGACACAGATTTTCTGTTTAACCTGCAACCATTGGAATCACTATCAGAAGCATGTAAATCAAAATTCCCTCCATATGGATACCATAGCCCTAAACGAGATGATCCTTTGAGATAACGAAATATTCTCTTGACAGCTTTCTCATGAGATTCTTTTGGAGCCGACTGATATCGAGCACAGTAGCCAACAGCAAAAGTGATATCAGGACGGCTTATGGTAAGATACATGAGAGAACCAATCATGGATCTAAAAAGATGAGGGTCAACTTGTTTTCCGTTTTCATCTGGAGTGAGATAAGTCTGAGCAGTAAATGGAGTCATCTCAGGAGAAGCATCATCCATTTTAAATTTCTTTAAGATATCCTTAATATACTTCTCCTGATGAATAAGAATTCCTTCTTTCTGTTGTTCAACTTGTAATCCAAGAAAGAAACACATTTCTCCCATCATACTCATTTCAAACCTTTGACTCATTACCTCTTCGAACTCTCTACATAATAGAGAATTGGTAGATCCAAAAATAATATCATCAACGTAAACTTGGACAAATAGCATTTCACCATTCACTTCCTTTTTGAAGAGAGTCATATCAATGGTACCACGAGAGAAACCATTGCTTAGAAGATATTGTGTAAGGGTCTCATACCAGATCCTAGGTGCTTGATGAAGACCATACAGAGATTTGTCAAGCTTAAACACTTTATCAGGAAAGTCAGGATCCTCAAAACCTGGTGGTTGACACACATATATCTCCTCATCAATGTCTCCGTAGAGAAAAGCACACTTCACATCCATCTGATAGACTTTAAATTGTTTATGAGCAGCATGAGCGAGAAATATTCTGATTGCTTCAAGACGAGCGACTGGAGCAAAGACTTCAGTATAATCAATCCCTTCTTCTTGAGCAAAACCTTGCATAATGAGTCTAGACTTGTTACGCACCACTACACCTCGATCATCCGGTTTGTTCTTAAACACCCATTTTATACCGATTGGGCATTTGTTAGGAGGTAAGTCAACCAAGGTCCAAACTTTAAGCTTTCTGAACTGTTGAAGTTCCAATTGCATGGACTCTACCCAACAAGGATCCTGTAGAGCAGCATGAATGTTTTTCGGGACAGTTTGAGAAATGAAGCATGAGAAAAGGCAAACATTAATCAAACCAGATTGATTCCGCGTTCAAACACCATCAGAGATAGATCCAATCACGTTATCAAGAGGATGATCTTTCAAGGTTTTGTAGTCGCTGGCTGAAGGAAAGATGTTTGGAGAAATGTCACTCATAGATGGTGAAAGATTAGATGAAGGTGAATCAAGTGTTGTTGTTGGATCAGATAGTGGAGAAGATGTAGGAGATAAAGAATCAGATGTTGGTGCCGGATCAAGCGTTGGAGACGATGAACTAACATCAGTTGAAATAGCTTCATTTACTAACGAGTTTGAATGACAAATGATGGAGATGGTGAAATAATATTCGTTTGAGCATTTGGAATGGACGCATCATCATCGAAAACTGGCAAATTGAACGAATTAAACACGGTATCGGAGTCAAAGAACCATGCTGGTTCAGATCTAACTTCAGAAGAGTTAGATTCCTACCAATCAACATAGAACGACTCTTGAACAATACGTGTTCTTTTGTTATAAACCCAATATGCCTTTTGAGAAGAAGAATAACCAACAAAGTAACACTCATCAGATACAGCACCAAACTTTGTCTTTTGAGATTGAGTATTCAGAAGAGTGCAAGAGCAACCAAATGGCCGAAAGAAATCAATTAGAGGCTTCCTCTTATGAAAAAGTTCATAAGGAGTCTTCATTTTATCTTTCACAATCAACACTCGGTTTAGAACATATGAAGCACAGTTTACGGCTTCAGCCCAAAAGATAATGGGTAATGAAGATTCTATCAGCATTGTACGAGCAGCTTCAATGAGAGTGCGATTCTTTTGTTCTGCAATACCATTCTGTTGAGGAGTTCTCGCAGCACTAAATTGTCTCACAATCCCCTTTTGAGCACAAAAAGAATCAAGAATCTGATTTTTGAATTCAGTGCCGTTGTCACTTCTCAGACCCATAACTTTTCTCTTGCTAATTGTTTCGATAGAAAGAATTAATCTCTGCAATTCCTTTGCAACCTCGCCTTTGTGTGCAAGAAACCTCACCCATGAATATCTTGAGAAATCATCTGTAATAACAAGACAAAATGATTTTTTAGCAATAGATTTAACACTAATTGGGCCAAACAAATCAGTATGTAACAACTCGAGAGGACAAGATATGCTATTTAGAAGTTTGGGCTTATGAGGTTTCTTATGTTGTTTGCCCTTGGCACAAGCCATACATTTTTCATTAACAGAAAAATCTTTTGAAGGAAGTCCTCTAACGAGATTGTTCTTTACTAATTTGTTAATTATCTTAAAATTAACATGGCTTAATCGACGATGCCATAAGAGAGACTCAGAAGTTGATGCTTTTGAAAGAAGACAAGTTGCAGTAGCCTTTGACTCGCTTGAGTTCATATCAAGAAGATACGTATCATGCTTTCTTGGAGCACGCATAAGAATCAAATCATCTGGAATAACAATCTCTGATTTTAAAATAGACATTCATCAGATTTAAACAGAACGGGAATGTCTATATCGCAGATTTGAGAAACACTCAGAAGATTAAATGCCAATTCAGGAACATAGTTGACTTTTTCCAGAGTTAGAGAACCATTGGTAACTTCTCCTTGTCCAATCATCTTTCCACCCTTTTTGTCACCAGCAAAAGCAACATATCCTCCATCTATAATCCGATAATTGGTCAACAAATCTTTCAGTCCAGTCATATGTTTGGAACACCCACTATCAACATGCCATAAGCTGTTTACAATCTTAGAGGATGACTCCTCATATGGAAGTCCCATTACCATCCTTTCAGCAGCTAAGGCTTTGTCACACAGGCATACTGGAGTAGTTGACTTCTTTTCCTCAACAGTAGCAGCATCATCATCATTATCCTTTCTTTGCCCAGCTCTTGAACTTCTTTTCTCACTTAAACTTGCAGTTTTGTCTTCTCCAATTCCATCATCTTTTTCTTCTTTCTCTTTTACAAATGACACATTTTCTCTTTTGAATTCCTTGAAAAGATCAAATCCATCTTTACCATCTTCCTCTTCACTACTTTCAACAAACTCAGCAACTAAAGCATGATTTATCTCAATTCTTGTTTCCTCAACCTTGGCACTCCAGTCAAAGTTAGAAATCAAGGCAGACTCCTTTTTGTGATTCACATCTTCCTTTTCTTTCTCTGCTGTCAGTCTTGGGACTCCAGAATTACTAGGATCGGTGACAATTGGTAATGGACATTCACGTTTGAAATGTCCCAACTGTTTACAATTAAAGCATCTCAATTTTGACTTATCAAACCCCAGTTTTGAATTAGATGTTTGACCACCAAAGTTCTTTCGTCCAGTTCTTTCCATAAATCTTCGAGCTCTAAGGGTCAACATAGCCATCTGCCATTGAATATCAGTTTCTTCAAGATCATCAGGATCCACCTGATACATGTCTTCCATAGTCATTCCCTTCCCTTTCAGTTCTCCAGCGACAAGTGCTTCATAGCTCTGAACGAACATTCCAAAAAGAGCCATTGTTTCTGATGGAATTAAAGTTTCAACATTGGCCTTAGAATTACCCAAATCTCTTCCAACATTACTGTTCCCACTCGAGAAAGTACTTGTATTGCTCCCTCCTTGAATAGGATTCTGTATTTGAGAGTTTGCAGCGGATGACAATAAAGCAGCATTTTGAGAAAAACCAGATGTGGGCATCATAGTCTGGTTAAATTCCCGCCTTTTCATGTCCAACTCAAAGGACTTCAACTTATTGATAATATCCATCAGCTTGTAATCTGTGAACCTTCTTTCTTGTTTAAGCATTCTCACCTGAAGACTCCATTGAGGTGGAAGAGAATCAAGAAGCCTGTTAACTTGTTCACTATTGGAAAGCCTTTTATCATATTTCTTTAAGGTGCTTGAAACAGTTAAGAAACGATTTGTGAGATCTGTCAGACTCTCATTCTTGTATCCCACAAATGAATTGAATTCCTTTTCAGCCTGAATACTCTTATCCTTTACCAAATCTGCATTACTATCATAAAATTCACATAGAGCATCGTAAAGAGATTTAGCATTTTTATGCTCTGCAAAACGGTTGTAGATATATGGTGCTAGACAGAGAGTTAGAGCACCAAAAGCCTTTTGGTCACGATCAATCAATTTCAGATCTCTTTCAGTATAGGAAGATGGGTCCTTGTTTTGAGAGACAACATCACCAACAGTAACCGTTGGTATGTGAGGACCAGAAGTAATCGATTCCCATTGGTTATGATCAGTGTAGAAGAAGAAAGCTTTGAGACATCTCTTCCAATCTTCAAAATTTCTCCATTAAAGAGTCTTGGAGGTCTATTGGGTGCAACACTTTCAAGATCAGCAAGTTTGAGTGTGGTTAACTTCGACATTGTAGTTTCGGCAGAGAAGAAAATAATTTCGCTGACACTTTCGCAGAAAATGATGACTTTGCAGACAGTTTTGCTGAAAAATTACTTTCGCTAATAATTTCGCTGAGGAAGCTAATTTCGCTAGCAATTTCGGCAGCACTTTCGCTAATCCAAAGACACCATTGGCTTAGTTTCGCTGATAACTTCGCACGAAACAAGCTTGAACTTTCGTTCAAAAACAATTTTAGCAGCAATTTCGCTTGTAAACCGTTCACAAACACTGATGAACTTTCGTTCAAAATATTAGTTTCGCAGAACCACTAGAAAACAACTTCAGATGCAGAATAACCCATAGTTTCGCTGAAAGGAGATGGCAGTTTCGCAGGAAGAACAGTAAATTCGCTGATCGATCTCAAAACCCTTTTTCAACTCAAAATCAATCTGAAATCATCCAATACTCAATGAATTTGAGATCTAATGATTGTGAGATCTTCCTCAATCAAAAACTAGCATAATTCAATCAATTTCCATGTCAAAAACACCGTATAATTCAATGAAAATTGATTGAGACTAGATATTGAACAAAAACCACAAAAACTCAACAAATCAAGAGCACTAAGGCTCTGATACCATATTGTTGGTCCATGTGATCGAAAAACAGTGCAAATGATGTGAAGAATCGCTCAATATCCAACAAGCATGCTAAACAATGATAATAGAGAAGATTGAACACAATACTAACTCATACTTGATAACACAATGATCAATGACAATCAATAACAAAAAGCACAATGATATTTCTGTGTAATAACTGCTTGAAATAGGTAACTTGCAATAATGATCCACGATTAGGGTTTTACAAGCTTACCCTACAATGAAAATTAACATGAGTATATATAGCAGTCTTAGTTTCGCAGACAGTTTCGCTGTCAGCGAAACTGTCATGCCGAAACTACAGTTTTGCCCGGCAGAACATAAGTTCGCCAGGTAAACAAGAACAGCAAACTGTGAGCGAATTTACAGATTCGCTCACAATTTCGCTAGACTGCAAAACTGCACAAATCTAAGTACATACAAAAGGAAACTAACAAAAGTCCTATTACAAGTAAAGTAAACAATCTAAACTAAGGTGAGTCCAACCTATACATGATCATCACTCACATCCTAATATATTACAAAAAGAATAAAAGTAAATAAAGTAGAAAGCATGGACTCAAGACCTCAATATACAGTTACCAAAAGCATGGACCTTTCACCAACTCATGTAAGTTGGTGACTTTACAGAGTTGCAGCGGAAAAATGGTCCAGCTTTATGGTAAAGTATATCTGATAAAGGCATATCCTCAAAAGTCTTCGGAAGAAATCTGTCTTCACTCTTTGGCTTCGGAAGACTTTGTCTTTGAAGCTTTGGAAGACTTCACTTTGGGCTTCGGAAGATGTTGGTCTTGGCTTCGGAAGATTTTACACTTAGAATATTTCTAGTGCATGGTGTAAACTTCCGAAGCATTTCTACTTCTGTTCTTCAGTGCATGCATGCAGAGAGACTTTAGATATTTTGGTTGCATCACACTTATAGGAATCCTTACAATAGTTTTATAAAACTTTATGGTTACAATTATCTCTCTAGTTAATGTAATCAATCACAACATAATATAGAATAACCAAATCGCCACTAGGCAAAATTTGTTCGGTTTCGATTGAGTCACCAAACGGCACCGAACTAGTTTATAGGTCACAAAATGATCACACGTCTTGTAAGCTCCCACTTAATCCAAAATCTTTATCTCGTCTATTTGTCTTCGTCTTCGGTTTACAATTTTTAAATAATCAACTTTTACACTAAAATCAAATAAACCTATCTATTACACAAGGGTTCCAAAACACCTAAAAATACAAATATTATTAAAAAAATTAAATACAACCAAATCAACCACGGTCATCGGTGCTCGATTTTCACAAAATCAACCATAAACATATAAAGGTACAAACTTTAGTCAAAAAGTTCAATCTTTATTGTCATAATTTTGAGCTTTTTTTCAAAAGATCCAGTCTTTTTATTAAAGTTGTAATGTTTTTATCTAAAGACAATTTTTTGTCAAATAAAAACACAAGATCATATTAAAATAATGTTTAAACGCATGTAAAAGTGGTTCTAATACCACTATTGGGCATCTTGTATCGGTTTTAACAATTAAACTTGTTACCCTTTTATCAAAGTTGCAAAAATTGTCTTAATGCGGTAGTGTTTTTTTATGTTTAGTTAATTCAAAATTAACACCCAAAACATGTATCCAATTACACGTAGTTTAAACAAAAATTAAAAAAAGATTAAGAGTGTGTCAAAGGTAGAAACATTTGACGAGTAAAACAAAAATCTCACACAATAAGGGAACATCTAATTTACAACACTTTGATGAATCTCGAGCAAAACCCTAGAAGCGAGGACAAATTGAGATCTACATTATACACACAAGTAATGTTGTCAGGTTATCATTTTGTTTGATTTATAGCCATGTCTATGCATAGATCAATATGGATCTAAACCAAAGTGTAACACCCAAAATTTTGGGTAAAAACCCAGTTTAAAGAATTAAAAAAGGATGATTTTGGTTTTAAAAGAGGACAGGGACTAAAGATGTGCAAAAGAAAGTTGATACCTAAAGTCCCTTCTAAAAAAAGGTCTTCACCTCATGTCTCTTTCGTATCTTTTAAGATTTTCAAAAGTAGCTAGAGAGAGAAAGTAATGGTTATAGAGAGAGAAAGTCAAGATCCAAGTAATGGTTATATATGCTGGGTAATTGAACCCCAATTGGATAGATAAAGTTGATACCTTTACGTATGTATGTATGTATATATCTCGGTTGGTCCTTCTCGAGTTAGGTTTTATCAAGTTCCATGTGAAAAAGGTGAGCTATGGATCCCCAATTCTACTTTTTTATGTATTTCGGGCTAGTATGCATATTGTAGGGGTGAGCATGGGTCGGTTTGGTTCGGTTTTAGCCTAAAACCGAAACCAAAAACCGATATGTCGGTTTCTAGGTTTTTGAAACCGTTCGGTTTCGGTTTTTCGGTTTTTGGTTTTCGGTTTTCCCTTCGGTTTCGGTTCGGTTTCGGTTTTTTTTTCGGTTTTATCATTTGCGCTTCAAGTTTTTAAAGAAAAAATGGTTCAAAGTAATGAATTTAAACTAAAAACGTTAGGCCTACATTATTTTGTTAATATTTTAATATAATCTACATATTCTTAAAAATTAATTCACATTTAAATAATTGCAATTCATAAAATACAATAACAAAAAGTTCCAATAAAAAATTTTAATCTACTAATTCAAACAAAAAATTAAAGATTATTCTTCAAACCAAAATATTTAAAAAAAATAAATAACATAAGTTAAATGAGTAACTAATAGGGGCTAGTTATGTTTATAAGTGTATGAATACACCTCCAAATTTACAAGTTCGGTTTGTATGGTTTTGGTTTAGTTTTTTCGGTTTTTGTTACGGGCAAAACCAAAACCAAACCGAAAAAATCGGTTTTTAAAAAACCATCAAACCAAACCGTCGGTTTCTTATCGGTTTCGGTTTTTTCGGTTTGGTTTCATCGGTTATTTCGCTTATGGTTTGGTTATTATGGTTTCTTGCACACCCCTAGCATATTGTAATCGTTTTTATCAAACTTTAAAGGAGTTTAACATGATACAGTAAACATTTTTTATATGTTTTGTATAGTTGATATGTTTAACGGTGCTTTACGTATGAACCCTAGAATGGGGTATTTGATCGTAAAAGTAAAGTTGTTTAAGTATAAGCTGATGCGAGGGAAGTAGGGAACCACCCGCACTTGCATCCACATTGGTCCTCGAATATTCTAAGTGATTTGATCTGGATGAGTAATAGATTTGCCCACATTAAAGTAGTATCCGTATTGGCTACTTAGAAATATTTTTCAAGTATGCTCCAATGCGGATGAGTTAAGTAAAGCATCTGCATTTCCTTGACATTTGCCGCATTGCCTAAGCCATAAATTTAACCGTATTGCTCTGTTACTATTACCCACATTGCCTAAGTGTTGCTATCCTCATTGCCAACATATTGTTGCCCGCATTGATCAGTTCATCCGTATTTATCAATGCATTTATATTACCCATGTAATTGTTATCAGCATCACTTAACTATTGGCATTGTCTAAGTCATAGTTCATCCATATTACCTACGTCAAATTCATTTGCGTGGTCTTATTGTTACCCGCATTGCCTTGATTGTTACCTTCATGGATATAGTTATTCGCATTGACCCATACTTGGAATAATTAGAATGATAGATGCTAATGTGATATAATTCTTTAGTATTGTCAAGACTTACATATGTGAATTATTATGTGATAATAGAGAATCATAGGTAATTATGATACTAATTAGATGCCTATGATATAGTACTAAAGTATGATAAAGTGTTAAAGTGTGATAAAGAGCCAAAGTGTGATAGAATGATATAGTATAATTATTGTTATGACAAAGTGTTGAAGAAGATAAAGAAAGATAACAGGAATTAGAGAATGTAAAGAAGTCTAATATGATAAAGTCATCATGAAAGCTAAAGTTAAAAGTCTTGCAAGCTATACCATAATTTGCATTTGTTGCATTCTCACCCGTTAATGGAGTTGTATCATTCACACTCAAACGATAGGACCTTGCCTTGTGCAAGTTTTCCCTTACAGGATTTGTGCTATGTACACTTAATATGATAAATAAGATTTTCCTTGTGTAGTCTCACTAGATAAAGGAGTTATATCATTCCCACTCAAATGATAGGACCTTGCCTAGTGCTCGCTCACCCTGATAAGAGTTATGCTAAGTGCACTCAAATGATAGGGGTCTTGCCTTGGTGGGTAGTTAATTCGTTTTCGAGTATTAAAATTTCAAGGTGTTATTTAGGTTTGTTGTCCAGGTTTACCATTCGAGTTTACTATGATTTGTGGATTGGGTATTTGTCTATGTTTGCTATTATGGCTGAAGATGGAAAGACTATGGTTTAAAAGTTTAATGGTACTATTTGGTTTGTGGAAGATGCAAATTGAAGCATTGTTTTGTCAAAAGGAGTTATATATGGTATTGGAAAAGAAAATGAAGAAGATTGAAAAAGCTAAGGAAGTAGTTTGGGATTCCAAAGACAAGAAAGTTAGAACGACCATTATGTTGTCTTTGGATGAAGAGCATTCCTTTTAACATCATAAAAGAAATCACCGCAAGTTTTATGATGTTGGCACTATCAAATAAGCCGCCTGCAGCTAACGAGATGTTCTCGATGAGGGAGGTGTTCATGACAAGTATAAAAAAGGAAGCTCAATTACGACTCACATTACTAATCTGAATTATGTTATGTCTAGATTAACATCTATGGGAATAAAATTCAATGATGAGACTCGAGATGTGATGTTGCTCGCTTTACTACCTGATAGTTGGTATGAGATAGTGGCATCTATTACCAGTTTTACGCGGGCTAACGAGATGACATTTGATAAGATTCGGGATATTGTGTTGGGTAAAATACATTCGTTTGAAAAGTGCAAATGTCTGATCATTGTCAGTGGTGTTACAGGTTGGCAGGGGAAGGGAAAATAACAGAGGCAATATGAGTCGGGGGAAGAGTTATACTAGAACTCGGAAAAATGTGAAGTGTTAGAACTACAACAAAGATGTCAAATGTTAAGAGTCAATATCCAAAAGAAAAGCTTGAACACTACGGTTGAGAATGAGTGTCTTGTTGACGTGTTATTGCTTGAGGCTGATAATAGTATAGACTATTGGATCATGGATTTTAGCACTTTATTTCATGTCGTACATAGTGGAAATGATGGTGAATCTGAAACAAGGTGACTTTAGGAAGGTTAGACTTGCTAATAACAAGATGCTTGATGTAACATGCATTGGTGATATTCATATGATTACCGGGAACTACATGGAACCTGAAAAATGTCAGCTTGACACAGTATGAAGAAGAAGTTAATTTTTGTTAGTTTGGATGCACATGGACTTAAAGAAAGGTTTGGTGGTGGTAAATGTAGGGCAATGAGTGGGATCCTGGTGATAGCTCAGGGTAATAACAATGGGTCATTATACATGGTGCCTACCGAGGGAATGATCATATGAGTAAAGCAAGTCAAAGTCATGTTCGTTAAATCTGTTGCTAAAAGAGTTTATTTTGCAAACGTGAAGTCTGTAGTTGAGATGATTTTAGCAAAAATGGTCGAAAGTCTAAATCAGTCAGAGGATTCTATGTGACAATGGGAGCATGGGAGATTTTCCGAGTATAGTCAAGAAGAGTTGTTGGGTTCTAAAGACTACAACTAGAAAATTCTCTCTAGGTAATTGTTTGCTGAATTTGAAGAATGTTAATGGTTCTCGAAGTATCTCTAAAGCTAGTGGATTGTGTAAACCAATTGGGACAGAGGATGAGTTGTTGACTAGATTAGTCATGACTGAGCTGGAGCTCTAAGAAGTTTCAATTAGCCTTTCTTGTACTTGATGATAAAGGGCCACTACAACTAGAAGATTTGATGGAGCCTTAGCTTGTTTTTGTGAATTGGAGGTTCAAAAGACTTGTTTAAGGATTACTAGAGTTACAAGATGACTGGATTGCTTTGTGCTTGAATGGTGAGCTAGAGTATTCACAATACCTTCAAGTGAGAGATTGTTAAAGTGTAAACGCCTTTGGACTTTTAGGTTGACATTGGAAGATTTAAACTTGGCCCATTAGAGTTTTTTTGTGTGCCTAAGCTAGAAATCCTATTTATATCTTTCTAAATATCATGTCATATGTTTTAATCTTTGTAATGTATCGAGCTAATAAAAAGAAACCCTAGTTGCAGCACGTGAACGTAAAATGTGTGTTTTCACTGCGTAGATACCTAATAGTTGATGATTTCAAAACTTTCTTCGAAAATGTGTTACGTGACATTTTTTAAAACTAGTATAAAAAGATATACGAAGTATAGAAAAATGTGTCACGATAAGAATATCTTTTTGTATCAGATACAAACATGCTCGTGATAAGAATATCTTTTTGTATCAAATACAAACATGCTCATGGTACACTGTTCGCTAAGTTAGTAGTTTGAAGGTTTTAATCAACAATTAATTTTTTAATTTTTCATACTTTAAAAATTGTTTAATCTTATATTAATTTGATTTAATTTAATTATTAATGTATTAATTGTATTAAATTTAAGATAAAAATTGTTTTAATTTATAAATAAAATATGTATTTTATATTTTTTTGTAATGAGCTATAATTTTTTTTAAACCAACCTAGTTTGAACCCGGTTTGGGACCAGACCCCACCCAGGTTCAACCGGGTAGGGTTCTGCACTTCATGAAACCGGGTTGAACCGACCCGAAACTCAATCAAACCCTGGCTCACTTCTGTTGACCATGACCCGAACAAGGGTGAAATTTGTACCCGGTTTCTGCACCTCTATGGTCGAATGTACATAAACAAAGAAAGTAACAAACCAACCAATATAGTAAAATTCCACTCATGGTAAAAGCTATAGGTAGAGTCGGCGAAGGTTTAGGATGAAGGCAAACCTTTCCTCTATCCCGAAGGATAAAGTGGTTGCTCCGAATAAGACCCCCAGCAATGCCTTAAGGTTGAATGTAAAGAGTGGTAATCAATATAAGAATTGATTTAGGAATTGCTAATGAGTACTTTACCAGCATTAACATATCAATAGAAAAATAGCATCATCAGGTGGAACTGAAGGTTTCATAACAAGATTTTCACATATTTACCAACCAAAAATTTGAATCAAAATCTGAATATCAAGTAGAAACAAACCCCATAACATTGAATCATGACAATAGATCCTCCCAGCTTATAAAACTGTTCATCTGCACAATAGACTCTCTGCCTGTAAGAACCAACCTCAGCCCAAGTCAACAGCAGTACGAAAAATAAAACAAGAAGTCAGCAAAATTACAAAAAGATTCATACCCACTTGATTATATTTGTATGTGAGCAGAAAATCCTGTTGTGAGACGAAAATGCGTAAGATTTTACGATTATATATGGCCCATAATAAAATCGACCATGAGAAGTTGTATCTTCACTCTATTATATGTAAAAGATGTCTCCTCTTCATGCTATAACTACACATAAGTCGGTTTCATTTCAAGAACCAATGATGAAAGAATGAACCTCAGCCCAACTAGAAACTGTATATAAAACGCCTGATAACCCCTTCCAATTAAAACCGGTTCCTTCAACATACTCTTTTTGTTTATTGACTAAAGCAGGAAATAGTGGAACAAATGAAACACCAAAATGGCTCGCAATTCTTCTAAGACTTGAACTAGAGCCAATAACTATGCCTATATCAGCTTCAAGAAGGCAAAGCAAGTCACCAACCGAGTCCCCGATGTAAATTGTCAGATTATTGGTTCTTTCACTTTTTTTCAGAATGTCGGTAAAAGCTTGAAGCTTGTCAATGGGGGACTCAACCTTTTTGATGATTTCGCCAGTGGATAGAGAGTTTTCATACACAAACTCATTTGCATGTATGTGCATTGTTTGTATACCCCCTGTTCATTCAATAAAACAAACCACAAAAGAGCCATTAATTGTTGTTGAGTGTGTTACAAGATGACACATCATAAGAGTTAAATATAAAAACTTTCGATAAAAGTTATCTGAGCAGGCAGATTTGGTTAGGTAACGGGTCAAAACATAGGGTTTGAGTTGGCCCACCTACACTTTTGTGAGTTTTGTCACCCACATTTTTTAATTTAATAATTATGCGTCAGGGCTATGTTTAACAGCCGACTTGTTAGAAAATAAAAATAGATATTGGGCTATTTAACCATAAATGTTCATACTTATCAGTGCAGGATTCTTTTTTTTTTCTTTCACATTTTTGCAAGAATGATGGTTTGGTTGCAAGGTAAAAGCACATATAATGGTTAAAAAAGTCACTTAACTCGTATTAAATGTCAAATAACAAGGAAAATTGTCAATGATAAGATAATTTAGTCACAATGATCATACCTGAGGAGAAAGCTGATCTAATAAGATCAGCACACCAGCAATAGGACAGGACATGGACATTCACATTAAAATTTTGGTGGTTGGTGATGGTTTGAAAGAAATGCATGCAACCATCATGGAGAATAAGACGTTCACCAGCACGTTTAATATCTTCAAGATTCAAACCCTTGAGAACATTTGATTCAATCACTCTCATGTTTGCCCTCCTCTCAAATTCCGATAGTTGTTCAAGTGCTGTCTTCAGTCCCTCATAATTGAAACCCTCAACTGAAAAGCCACCAAATGAAAATACTTAACTCGGTGTCCACTTCTGCTTATGATTATCTGATTGTGTTTGGATTATACAGAACAATCAATTTGATTTAGCTTGTAACTACAGGTGGCATGAAAGGGGGATGTGGACAGGTTGGGTAAATGGTCAAGATGTGTTTGAGGTAAAAAATGGGTCAGGTTGAACCACAAACAATTTTGTCCAATTTTAAAAACAATTATTCTGTTACTTATAATTGCAAAAACAATGCTACTGTGATAATAATCTAAATCTTTGAATAAATATGTCAGAAGGTTGTGTGCATAGTAAACAGATTCCGAACGACTTTCAACCTATTTGAGCCATCTGACATGTTACCCTTTTAGTATATTTTTTTTTACTCGACCTGTTTGAGAAAAAAACACCCAAATTCACCCATTCATATGTAAAAGGGTCTAAATTGCTACATCTAGAGGTAGAATAAAACTACCAATATTATCTATTAATTCCACAATCTGATTACGAATGATTAATATCAAGTAACCACTTTAAGAAACATACATCCAAAGACCCCCAAAAGAATGTCAAACAAGTAATTACAATATAAGATCGTACCTTTCTCATTGGCCAGCATACTTTCTGTGCACTGTTCATATTCTTCTGTGTACTGTCCTGAGAGTACCTCCCATGTGTTTCTCAAGTCTGCCGAGGTCATCCTAGAAATCTGACTTTCGCTTTCAGGTTGACTTTGATCTGATTTTGGTGCAGTAACTATTGCAATCTCAGCCAAAATGGCAGAAGAATCCACCACCGTGCATGTCAAGTCGAAATCAGAAAACAGCATAAGACCGTTTTCAGTAGAACTTTGATGTTTTAATAATGGAAGAACTGTCTGCTGAACAATAGGCTGGGCTAAAAAGAACTCCGTCTCAAGTTTCAAAGCTTGATGATACAGTTTTTGCATAGTATCAAGCTCTTCACCCGTCAAAGAAACACTCAACTTGTCCAGCAAGTCTTCGGTCTGGAGCATTGCTGCCTATAATTTTTAGACAATAAAAAAGAAAAAGAAATAAGACGTGAGCTACTAGGCTCATCGATTAAAAGAAGAAAACAGGACATTAAAAGGTGGCAGAAGCACATGTGGTACAGGTCAATTGGTTCAAATCAGTCCCCCTCTAACAACATTTTACTATAAAAACTTCAAGTAAATCTCTAGCTACCCTAAATATTACCATCAACTTCAAATTGAACAAATAATTACCCATTCTGACCAATTACACAACCCACCAAGTCACCAACCACCTTTAGTTACATGAAATACTTTTTTTCACATACAAAAAATATAGTGTGTTTGCTGTTTGACCTTAAGAGTCAACTGAAAAGTGATATTTCAAACCTGATAAGCTTCAGAGGAGTACTTGTCGATCCATTTCTTGTATGGGTGTTCATCGCCATTAACATCCACAAGCGCTTTAAGCTCCTTACCAAGAAAAACATAAAGCCTCATAGAAGGAGCCATCGCACCAAGCGTATAAGCTGCAACCTTTGTTTTTTCAAAAGGTGTGGCCAGTTCTCCAGGACCTTTAACTCCTTCAACTTTCCCTGAGGCGGTTGCTAACAAGAAATTTGTGTATTTTGAGGTTGCAGGGTTTGGTGTTGTTTCTTTTGACAAGTCAAGATCCCACTCCTAAATGACATGAATATGTTGCTTTAACATGAGTTCTTAATTTTAATGTGAGTAAGAAACTTGAATATCTTCTATAAAATTTAATAGCAATGCAAAATTCATACTGTATAAGGGGATATTCCTCCATACATTCTAATAATGTAATGTTTAACAATGCAAGCTAAGTTTTGAATGTATAGACTGTAGACTACAGAAAAACATAGACTAGCTTACATTTCCAATTATAACCTTAGGTAATGGTCCAAATGTCTGATGACGCAAAATTAGAGCCCCTTCAAATGAAGGGTGAATTTTCCTATAGAATTCTCAACAGCGGACCTTTTCTAGAGATGGCGAGTTATTCATTTGTGTGTATTGTGTAACCAAAAAACAGATTGCTTATTCAACACTCCCCATGTCAATAACAACAAAAGGGAAAAAAAATGTTTTCTGTGTAACTTTTTTTCCTCCAATAAGAGGAGTCTCTAGAGGCCTAGATTATGATAAAAATAATGTTCCAAGACTACCATTGCTTTCATAAAATTTGTACAAACATTTGTTCTATTTTAAACAAGTTGTTCTCAATATCTTAACATGTACCTTTTTCACATATTGGCTAAAAGTTTCACTTAAGGGTTCAGCACTATCTACTAAACCTTATTGAGCGCTAGTCATAAGGTTTTTATTGAACTTTACGTCAGCCTACCATCTCTGAACTGTACTTTCATAAGCATATAACAGCCATCAACCACAGTATCCGTTATGCCAACGTATAAACCCAACGAAGTTTGTAAATTAATGTGTTTTTAACCAAAATTAACAAAGTACAACTGTTTTTTTTTTAAACGAAGTGGCAAGTTTGATGCTAACAGGTAATAAACTGTAAACTTCAGTGATCTTTTTACACATACAATCGTTGAAAGTCGCATTCGCTTGACTATAAGAATTTAGCCATAAACATGAATGTCCATACCAATATAGATGGCTAGTTCACAACTCCTTCAATCATATCATGTCTAATGCAATTGTTTACATAATATGAGGTTCCTATAAACAGCCACAATACAAATTCATCCCCTGGTTTCTATGGGAAAACAGATGGCAACAAAGAATGTTGTTCATATAAACCTAAAAGAATTGGAAAATTAAAAAAAGAAAAGAAAAGATATCAACTACAAGAGGCTTTCCACATAGAGTTTGATTGTTCAATCATGGTCAAAGAAACAATAATTGCATAAACAACACACAATCAACAGTAAGGTCTTACTTGCACAAAAGAGTCATGATGTTTGAGCTCTTCAAGAACCCTCTTCCTCAATTCAACAATCGACACTTTAGCATCATCATCATCTGCACAATCCTCCGCTAACTCATATCTGAAGCAAAAAAAAACACCCAAATCAAACCTCCACAATGGGCAACAGAAAAAGCCACTTCAAGAACCAAAAATCACTCACGCTTGAGCAAAGCACTTAAGAAAATGAACATCCTGAGCGATATAATGACCAAATGCATCAATCTTAAGATTCCCAGAAGCCAAAGACACAACAAAAGGTGTATAAAGTGTCAAAATCGACTCTTTACTGAACTTATCCCAGAATCGCTTCGCGGTGCCCTCTTCATCATTAGGCTTTGGAGTTGTCGCCATTGATGAAAATCTTCGAAAATTGAATTTGGGGTTTTGATTTTGATTGAGATTCTTTGGGTATGTTCGATTGCTGTTAAGGAAAGCAGATCGAATGGAATTGATTGGGGTACGAAGACAGGGTTTGTTGAATAAAAGGCGCATCAAGAAGCAAGAAATTGGGGGAATTGTTGGGGAGTTAAAAAGGGGAATTACAAGTGTTGTCGAGCATAAAGAGAGAGAATCAAATATGGGGCGTAAGAGTACAAATAGATGAATACATACATGTAGAAGTAGTAGGAGAAGAGAGTGTAGCAGTAGAGTCTAATGGGTAGGTGTCAAAGGGAAGAAGTGAAGTTTGGGTGGTGAAATGAAAACTCATCTTCTTCTATTTTGTTTTTGGACTTGGGCTTTGACTAAGGGTTGCCCTCATTGACATGGACATTATCACATTTACAAAGCTTTTAGTTAACGGTTCTAAGGTACCGTTTGGTATGCAGTAATGAGTGGCGGAATTGAATGAACCATTGAGGGTGAATGAGCAAGGGGGACGGAGTGGCGATGGGAAGAATCCGGGGAAATCCCCGGAAAAACCGGAGTCGGCTAGGAATATAGCACCTCCGGTTCCGAGATGCTAAAACAAGGTGAGTTTTCGTCGGGATTTACCGGTCCACACCCCATAAATTCGATCGTGGAACGTTCATTGACTATTGCGTTTAAATAATAATAATTTATAACTCTATAAATACAATTCAAACTTAACTTTTTTACACATCATCTCTACTTTTAATCACTTTTTAGAAAAACAAATCACTCTCTAAAAAATCCAATCTTTGAATTTTTAGTCTGTGATTCATCATCCCGCTCACGTAAAAACAACACAACAATTTCGAAAGTCTCGTAAAAAAACTAAACCTCACATCTACATTCTCAACAAACTCACCCGTTTGACACTCCGACATATTATCCGCAATTCCAACTGTCAACCTACTATAACCAACACACACACCCTTTCCTATGTCACAAGATGCACACTTTTCGATGTCACACTCGTATTCAAACAATTTTTAAGAATATCGGGGTAGAAACTTCTAATTCTAATGAAGAGACCTTTCCTTCATCAAGCAAGGGAGAAAAGGGGAAGTGGCGCTAGCAAAGGCAAAAAGGAAAACAAAATCAAAATGAAATGCAAGCAAAGATGGACCGGCAAAAATGTAGAGAAAAAGTAGGGCAAAAAGAAAAACAAAATCTAAAAGATGGACCGATTTAGATGAAGTTGCGCTAGTAAAGGCAGGGATATATTGTTCGGAAGATCCGGTTATTGATAAAGATCAAAATCGAGATGACTTTTAGAAGAAGGTTAGTTTCTAACCATTTAAATTTTTTGTTGAATTTATTTCTTCTTATTTGGTTTACTTTTATTTTTTATTAATGTTTAGATTATTGTGCATTTTCACAATTAAATGAAATGCGGAGAACGAAGTTTAGATCAACTTTATTGAAATGGAGACATCTGAACCATGCAATGAAAAATGAAGTTTTTTTTAAAAAATAACGCTTTGCGGTGTTGCGGTGATGGTAAAGAAGACATGATTTGGAAAGCCACTTTCGACTACAAAGATGTTTGGAAGAAAAAAAGACATTCCACATATGCAAGTGTGGAGGTTGTTTATTCTCATCCTGCATGGGCTAATATTCCGACAATAGATATTGAAGCGTAACTGAGTAAAAGAGTAAAAACAAATAAATCTGGACACTACACCACATTTTGAAAAGCTCAATTTCCAAACACTGATGTCAACGATGATGAGAATGTAGATCCGGGACGCCGCCGCCGAAAGACAAAAAATCATCCACAACGTCGACGTTGCAGGAAGAACTTCTGTTAAAAATCAAAAGCTTCGACATCGTAACTAAAAATGAAGCCTAGCATAGAGCATGTCTTCGAGAGTTCCAACTTATGCAAGAGAACAAGTTCGTGTTGGATTGATGCACCAACAACAAAAAGACATTTGAAGAACAACAACAGCAAGCGGATTTGGTATTTATTTTAAAAGACCGTTCAACTTGGAAGTTGTTCTTCAGCGAAAGTGGGAGAAGGCGCAATGTTGGGGATGAGAGTTCTCGTACTAGATGCTATTTTTAATTATGTATTTTTTATTTTATAGATGTTAAATATTTTTAATGATGTATATTTTTAATTAATATAGTTTGTTTTAATCTTTCATTGTATTTAATTTAGTTACATAAATTAAAAGGTAAATACAAATAAAAAAAGGATAATTTGAAAAAATGAGAAAAATGGAAAAATTGCGGCAACACAATGTTAAACGCGGAAAAACTGAAAAAAAATAAGAAAAGCTGATGGGACGCTGACGTTATATGTATTGTTTACATCATGTGAAAGCCTATTGTTTTTTATTTTATTTTTCAAACCTTTTTTTTTTAATTATGTGCGTTTACAACCAAAATGAATCTATGTTTCCATTAAATGTTGTTAAAACTATATCTATAACATTTATAAGATTCTGTTAGTGGTTCTTGTGTGCCATTGATTCACATTTCAATGTGCACATGAATACAGACATGATATTCCACGGATGCTTAAAGCATCGACTACAAGCATTGGATTTGGAGAAATTGCCTAACGAGTTTACAAGGCTAGTATCACCAACAATGCGTTGATGTCACATGATTTATCGTTGTGGTATAAGTACTTAGGTGTTGGCGGTTCAAACAACGACATCAATGTTTTCAAGCAATCTCCATTGTTTGCAAGTGAGATGCATGGAACAGCTCTGAGATGCCTTTTTCATGTTAACGGGCGACGATACAAGCATGGATATTACCTAGTCGATGAGATATACCCTAGTTGGTCTACTTTTGTTATATCTTTTCCTTGGAAAATCAACCCCGATGAAAAAATTCAAGAATGCAAAAGTCAACAAGATAATACGAGCCTATGGTGTTTTTAAAATCTTATTGGGTAATAATATAATGACCAACATATGCAATAAAAGTGGAAGAAGATAAGAGATGTCATGTACACATATATTATTTTACACAATACGATTCTAAAGAATGATGAGAATGCAACATCATTGGTGTTCATTCCAAATCCTTCAACTGATCCAGTTGTAGACGAAGATATTGTCTCGAGGTTACGGGATCCAAATACATATTTTCGATCATAATTTGATTGTATGGAAGACATTGCAACCAACTTGAACATCATAGTGTCTGACAACTAGTGAGGTAGTGAAACTTATATGTTTTAGGTTTAATCTTTATTGATTTCTTTATATTTTTTATTTATAATTTTTAATTGAATGTATTTAGTTTTAATTTATTAAATTGTGTTTTTAATTCTTTTAAAGAAAATAGTTAGGGTATTTGAGGTCTAAAATGAGTTGCACTCCTTCATCCAGGTTAGTTGATGGTAAAATAACATTACATTAGTCTAACAATTAGTTGTATGGGTACTTGTAGGTAACATACCCTCCACCCTAATTGTAACTTCACTTGTTTGTTAATTCGATGCAAAAGTTAACAAATTTATTGTAGGTACCATACCCTCCACCACGAAATATGATGATGAATTTCTAATCATTGGATTAAAAAAGCATTATATTATGATATCAAATTTTTTTAATTAAATAGTTCATGTCACAAAATTCAAAATCACCTAATTAGTCAATATCAGCATTAAATTTTTTTCAAAAGAAGAATTAACACGTCTCAAATTGATAAAATACTATTATTATAACATTTGATGAAATTTAAGTGACGTGATTGTAAAAAAGAAGATCTAGTAATTTAATTGGAATAGTAGAAAAACTTAATTATTATTTTATAAAAGTTTTTTATTCTCAAAACTAACCATTGCCTTGTAAGAGAAACACGATCACGTTTCCTTTTATCTTAAAACTACTGATTCAAAAAATAAACCTCATTTAACAAAAGGTTGCTGTTTGCATTACATTAGTTGGCTATCATAGTCAAGGAGTTGTAGAAGCTCCAAGACTAAAGAAGTTGAGAGTAAGGGCGGAGCCGGTTCCGCATCTTTTTCCCGCCAGTAGTGTTAATTTTAGTTCGCTAATGTTAACTTTTGGCTATGTAGTTAAAATTTCTTTTTTTAAAGTAAAATGGCATTTTCGTCTCTGACATTTTGTTGAATTTGTTATTATAATCCAAAAACTTTTTTTGTCATTCAGTCACTATAGTTTACCGATTGTTGTCATTTTCATCCACATCACTAACTCCGTTAAAATCTCCATTAAATATGAGTGTATTTTAGTGTTCTTCAACATTCTAATTATCCAATTAAAGTAAATTAATCAATTAGACATATGAAGCGATTAGTGAGACCGGACGCTTCGATTTAAAAGCTGTGATTCTAACGCATGTTGTTCGATTAAGGTCTGCAGTGAGATTTCAATTAATATTCACATTTTTTTCTAACGTGTACTTTTAGTCGATTGAGGTCTGTTGTGTGATTGATGTTTGTTGTTATCATGCTTTATTTGATTGAGGTCTGCTATTGTCATGACAACAACAGACCTTTATCAAACAAAATGTGACAATAGTAGATCTCAATCGAACAATGGTGCATGTTCGAACAAAACGTGAAGATCAATTGAAATTACACAACAGACCTCGATCGAACAACATGAGTTAGAGTTAATCGAAACTTTTAAATCGAACGCACGGTCTCACTAATCGCTTCATATGCTTTTTAGTTTTAATTGAATATTAACTGATTAATTTGTTATAATTGGATAATTAGGGTGTTAAAAATACTAAAATATTCTCATATTTAACAGAGATCTTAATCGAGTTAGTGAAGTAGATGAAAATGATAATATTTGGTAAACTACATGGACTAAAATGACAAAATAAAAGTATTTGGATTGAAATGATAAATTCTACAAAACGTCAGGTACGAAATAATATTTTACTATTTTTTTTATATGTATTGAGTTCGCCTTTTAGAAAAATATATTCTCATCCCCCACCCCACCTGTAAACTAGTTTACGCTCCGCCACCAGTTGAGAGTTTGACACTTAAATTTGTTTACAATTCCACTTAAAACTAGTGATTTAAAAACAAATAAGTGATTTAAGAATAAACTTGCATCTTGGAAATAATTTTAACTTGATTTTGGAAGGTTAGTATTCTAGGATAAAAGCAACTAATTAAGACTTGTTTATTATGGGTGGAAAAGCTTTAATTCTCTTCTCTACTCAAACTTCGATCGTCATTAATTTTATCTTTGAATTTCTAGTGTCCAATTTTTGTTAAATTTTAAATTCTCTTAGACTTGTTTAGTTATTGGTTGAAAATCATGTAGTTGTCTATTCTTGTTATGGGATAACTCGTTAACTTTATGGGTTAAATTAGCTCATCCGGTACATGCAATTTGTTAGGCATCGGTCATTGAAAAAACTAACTTATATTAGTATTTTCTATCTTAATTAGGCATTGGCCAGGGGCGGACTTACATTGTAAGGAGGGGTAGCCCGATACCCTTTAACTATCATTCTGAAGGACAAAATTATTTGCAACATTCTATGTATCGTAATACCATTGGGTGAAAATTAGGATATCACTTGACACTTGACGCTCGCTTGTTGTTCGCTCGGAAAATGTTTGGTTCGGTTGTGAACGAGCTTATTATCTCTGTTCGGTTTTAATTAATTTATACATAATTATATACACACATATACATTTATATTTATATATATCTTTTACATATCATTCTATTGGAGTTGGATAACTACATACAAATATACAAACATATTTACATACTAAACTAATCAAAGTAAAAAATAAAAAATAAAACCTAAAGTAGTAAAGCCTTAAAACTCTTAGTGACGGTCTTTGACTTGGACAAACGGCTCAACGCCTCTTCATCTGCAACCCTCACTCTAAGTTGATCGTCTCCTGTTTTCACTGACATCATTCTCTACACTTTGCTCATCGTCTTATCGATTGCATTTTCAGCCTCATCATCTGCCTAAATTTGCCACTATCTCTCTCTATAAATTTAAACCGAATGACACACTAAATAATAAAGCTGCCAAAACTCAAATCGCTCACCGCTCGTCGCTTGCTCGATGTTCACTCAAAAAATTAGTTTTCAGAAAATGCGTGTTCGATTTTTGCATCGATTGTAAATGAGCTTATCAGTTCGGTTTGCTTTATAAACGAGCAAAAGTCTTCTCGGTTTGGCTCGGGTTGTGAACAGCCTTACTGGAAGCTAGGCAACAAGCAGGCAACATCGACCACACCACTGCAGTTTGCACCTCCCTGTCCCTTCGCCTCCACCCCTCCGTCTGACTGGCGGCCAGTCGAGTGCCGCTGCCACCTACACCTCCTCGGCTCCTCTTCACGTCTACACCTTCTCACCGATTTATTATGCATTTGTTAGACTTTATTTATTATTGTCTTTTTATTGAATGAATGTACCAGAATTTTTATGGGATATCCCTGAATTTTTGGGCTAGATCCGCCATTAGCATTAGCTTATTATTATTATTATGCGGGAATGGGTGAAACCCTTTAAACTCAAAAATATCCTATCTATATCTCAATCAAAAGTTGTCACTTCATTATAACTACAAGTATACTAAAATTGCTCTAATTAGAAAAAACTTTGAAACCAAAACTACCCTCACTACTAGAAAACCAAATACAATGATTTTGAAGCTACGTACAAAAAAGATTGCATAAGCTTATATAAAAATTGCATTTGCTAACGAAAAAGTTGTTTTATCTAACAAAAAAGTTGTTTTATCTAACAAAAAAGTTGCTTCATCTAGGGAGAATTATATATTTTCTTTTGTAAACTTAATGAAATACACACAAACAAATAGACATATCTAACTCAAAATTTTAATTATATATGTTCTCCTCTAAAACTTAGTCAATTACATATACACTCAAACTAAAATTTTGATTACATATACCCCCTTAATTAAACATAAATATTACTTATTTACCCATTTGATTATTATATTAAAAGAACTTTTATAGTTATTAATTAACTCTTATTTTTACTAAACCTATAAAATTACATAGTTACTCATTGCTTAATTAGTTTATTCTCCTTTTACGATTCGAGCACAAAAATTTACTCAATTTTGCATCACAAGTAATGATCCTATCCCAAATCTTGTCTTTACACACGTTTGGTTCAAAAACTATGAAACCTGAACCCTCTCGTAATCTGATAGCTTGAAATGGCATACTTTGTGTGCGTTTCGAGTTAATTTCTAATAATTTCAAGCTACTTGAATATGTTCGCAAGAAGGTTCGGTTCTTTTAGTTTTTGAATCAAATAGGTGAAAAAGCAAGATTTGAGACCTGAGAATCACTCTTGACGCAAAAACAAGAATAAATAGATATTCGGATCATGTTGCATGACGGGATTAAAAATGTCTTGTATGCGAACCGCGGAATGTTATCAAAAGGTAAACATAGTAAAAAAGCAAAAAGAAGATAAGAAACATCATTGTCAAAATGTAAACAAATAATTATAACTTGAAAGTTAGTAAAAAACGAAAAAAGCTAGTTAAGAAATGAGTAAATACACAATTTTATAGTGTTATTAAAAATACGAGTAAAATAGTAACTATATAAGTTACTTTTAATAAAATATATTCAAATGGGTAGATATGTAATATTTATATTTAATGAAGATGATATATATAATTAAAATTTTAGTTTGGGTATATATATTGTAACACCCGGAAATTTATTATTTTGAAGCCGGCGAAGAAAAGAAAAGAAATAAAGTCCAAAGTCGAGGGACCAAACTCGCCAACGAAGAAAAGTTGGGATATGTGGTGGTTTATGTAGGGAGAGGGCAGCCCACTCTCCCCACAAACACCAATTTTCAGATTTCAAAGGAAGAGAAGAGAGAAAAGAGGAGAAAAAGGAGAAAAGGGGTGTTTCGGGTGATTCGGGTGTCCAAATCCGTCGAGTGGCAAGCCAAATCGAAGCCCTTGTCTTTGTGCTCGATTGTGTGAGTTCTAGGACCCCACTTTTACTTGTTTTCAACTGATTTTGGGGCTGGAAGATGTTCAAAACCCGTTTTTACAAGTGTGTGTGTTTGACCCATTTGGGTGTGATGTGTATGATGCGTTTTGTGTATGTTTCCGGGCTTGTGTGTGCTTGTATGGTGTTAAGGTATGCATTCCTAAGGTCCAGGAGGGTTGGTTTAGGCTTAGAATGGGTTTGGATGAGCTTGGAGGCCGAAAATGGCAGATTGGGTTCGGGATGAACTCCATTCTGCATCAGCTAGGGCTAGGCGACCGAATGAAGGCCATACGGCCGAATGAGGGCGATTGAGGGTCATTCGCACGATTGGGATTCATTCGCACGATTGAGGGTTCAATCGCACGACTAAGATTTCAGTCGCACGACTGGGAGTCCAGTCGCATGGGGATTGCACGACTGAGGGTTCAGTAGCATAGAGGCTTAGTCGCATGAGTCCATTCGCATGAGGTCAGTCGCATAGGTGCCCATTCGCAGTAATCCCATTCGCATAAGGTCCATACGCACGATGGGAGGTTCATTCGCATAGATGTTCATCCGCATGAGTCCAGTCGCATGATGTTCAGTCGCATGGAGGCCATGCGACTGAAGGGTGTCCATACGCCCGAATAGGGCTGTTGCACTCGAAGGAATGTGTAGTTTGACTTCTGGCCTTCGGGGAAAGGTGCAGATGTAAGCTTTGACGTAAAGTTTCCCGTAAGAGCATGTAAGAGAACGGTTATGGCCTTAGAGAGCGTGTAGGGCATGATGATGACGATGTTGCATGTTTATGCATGTTATGTATGTATGATGTTGCCCTGTATGATGATGATGAATGTGTATGATATGTTCCTTATTATGATGTATGATTATCTTTCCTATGGCTTTACTTAGTATGACGAATGAAATGAAGTATTATGTAACGTAAAGTGGAAAGAGATGACACGTCTTGCATGCATCGGATACCGGGTCCTTCTTTGTGATTGACCATTAATGTAGAACCTCTACCGCTTACCCTTAGTACTGTGGCATACGTTTAGCTGTTCATTTATTGACTTCGGCCCAGTGGCTATGACTGATCAGTTATCATTAGTACTGTGGCATACGTTTAGCTGTTCATTTATTGACTTCGGCCCAGTAGCTAAGACTGATCGGTTACCCCTAGTACCGTGGCATACGTTTAGCTGTTCATTTATTGACTTCGGCCCGGTAGCTGAGACTAATTGGGGTGTAGCATATGGTATTGGTATGGATGATGTCCGATGCGCAAGTAAGTTAAAAGGAACGAATGAACGAATGAATGAATGAAGAAGATAATAATGATATTATCTATGCGTACGTATGATGTGTGATCACGTTAAAGTAACGAATGGTTTTATATGAAAGTAAAGTATGTTTTATATTAAACTAGAACTCACTCAGCAACGCTGACTTTTATTACATTTTCCAGTTGGCAGGTAAATGATTGCTGAGGATGGCACGGCGAGGCTACTCGGCTCTTTTGGGATGGCATCCAATTATATAGCTTTTGTGATGTAATGCAAACATGAATTTTGTAACCGGATAATGATGTATTATTTGGCAAAAGTAATTATAATGAAACGTGATGTCATTTTTGAATGTTTCCGCTGCAATGATTTCCTAATGTAATGTAATTATATGTTTTATGTGCGATGAATGACCAACTGTAAGCGTCCCAGGAACGGGGCCTTACAAGTTGGTATCAGAGCCAAAGTTTAAGTGAATTGGGTAAATATTTTCAAAAACCTTAACTTAAACTGAAAATGGGACGAATGGGGAATGGGATGCCAACTGAGTAGCTGCGTGCCATCAGGTATTTTCTTAATGTTAATCGGTTTATGTGCGCATGGTATATGTTATGTGTTGTATGTAGATTTGAATACTGATGTAGTCAGGACAGGTAATACTTGGGGTATGAAGAGTAAAGTAAGTGGCTAATCACAACTGGCCACTGTAATTAGGGACTTACTGTACTTGACATAAACTGAGTTGTTTCCTTGAATGACCGTGTTGGTGTTTGAATCTTTCAGTGTGATAGAGAATGGCTGGTGGTAGATCTTCTAGAGCTTCTAGGGGTGGAGGCCGTGGTGGCCCTGATGCTGAACCACGCCCTAAAAGAGGGAGACCTAGAGCTGAGAAAGAGGTTCCTGCAGAACCTGAGACTCCTCATCCAGAAGCTGGGGATGAGAGTGCGAACTTGAGGGCCTCGGTAAAAGAGGCTGTTGTTGAGGAGGTACACCAGGTCATGCAGACAATCTTACCGTCTGTGGTGACCGAAGTCATCAAAGCTGTGAAGGAGGGGGAAAGGAAGGAGAGAAATAGGGCCTCGGGGGAGCAACCGGAGCCTGAAACGATTTTCTCCGATAATGAGGAGGAAGAGGAAGAGGAGCCTGTGCGAGAAGTGGCACGAGGCTGTAACTACGGGGTGTTTATGCGATGCAAGCCCCCTACCTTTGACGGAAATGGCAATGCTGCCGCTGCTCACCGATGGGTGAGAGAAATGGAGGTTGTTCTCGACATCAGCGAGTGCCGGGAAGATCAAAAGGTAAAGTTTGCCACCCATTCATTTGTGGACTCGGCACTATGCTGGTGGGACAACATTGTCCAAGCGGAGGGTAATCGGGCAATCGGGAGAATGAGGTGGCCCGAACTGAAGAAGATGGTGATTGAGGAGTTCTGTCGTCACAGGGAGATGGATAAGATTGAGAGGGAGTTCCTGCAGCTGGAGGCGGGATCCATGACCCACCAGCAATACACTACCAAGTTCAACGAGATGGCACGGTTGGTGCCGGATCAGGTGACGCCTCTTTCTCGGAAGATCAAGAGGTACATTCAGGGTTTACCGGTGGATGTTCGCCGGCATATGATCGCCGCCCGGCCAAGTACGTTTAGGTCGGCGGTCGATTTGGCCGGAAGACTTTATGATGAGAGGGAAGTGGTGGTGGTTGAAGCGAATAGGAAGGGTGGTGGTGATCGAAGCTGGAACGGGAAGAGGTTTGGTCAGGGTGAGGCCTCGACGGGTAACAAAAAGGCACGGGTGGATGACCGCCGCGTGGCCACACCGGGAGCAGGGTCGAGGAGATGTGGTAAGTGTGGAAGGGATCATGCGGGAGAATGCAGGCTGGGTTTGAATGTGTGCTTCAAGTGTGGGAAGACAGGGCATATGGCGAAGGATTGCCTTTCGGGCAAATGTTTTAACTGTGGGGAAATTGGTCATATGAGCAGGGATTGTAAGAAGCCGAGGGCTGAGAGTTCAGGGGCGAAGAGGACGGGAGGTGATGGAGCGAGGGTGAGCGTCAGGGCATTCACCATGACACAGGAGGAGGCTAGGACGGACCCTGACGTTGTGTCCGGTACGTTTCTGGTGAACCAAACTTTAGCTTCTGTGTTATTTGATTCTGGTGCTAGTAGGAGTTTTATTTCTGCTGCCTTCTGTGCTAAGCTGCCTGTTAGTAGTAGACGTGTTGATGCGCCCTTTGATGTAGAAACTGCCAAAGGTAAGTCTACCAGGATTTCTGAGATGATAGAGAATTGTGATGTGGAACTCGAGGGTCATAAGTTTCCTGTTAGACCGTTTATGATGACCTTAGGTGGTTTTTATTTGGTTCTTAGGATGGATTGGTTAGCGGATTTCGAGGCGAACATTATGTGTCGCAAGAAGATGATTCGGTTGTCGGCGCCTGATGGTAGTTCAGTGACGGTGTATGGTGATCGGGTTACTACGATTCCGAAAGTGATCTCGATGGCAGTGGCGGGAAAGTGTATGAGGCGTGGATGTAGTGCCTACTTGGCCTATGTAAAGGATGTGGATACGCCAACACCACAACTAGCCGATGTACCGGTTGTGCGTGACTTTCTAGACGTGTTCCCAGAAGACTTATCAGGAGTGCCACCTGACAGAGAGATTGAGTTTCAGATTGATCTGATACCGGGTGCCCAACCTGTTGCCAAGGCACCGTATCGGTTGGCTCCGACCGAGATGAAAGAGTTGATGGAGCAGTTGCAAGAGTTGCTTGATAAGGGGTTCATTAGACCGAGTATCTCTCCTTGGGGTGCTCCGGTCCTGTTTGTAAAGAAGAAGGACGGTAGTATGAGGATGTGCATCGACTACCGCGAGCTGAACAAGTTGACAGTGAAGAATCGATACCCCTTACCGAGGATAGATGATTTGTTCGATCAGCTTCGGGGTGTCAGTTGGTTTTCGAGAATAGATCTTCGATCTGGTTACCATCAGTTGAAGGTGAAGGAGCAGGATATTCCTAAAACAGCTTTCCGTACGCGCTATGGTCACTACGAGTTTCTTGTCATGTCCTTTGGCTTGACCAATGCGCCAGCTGCTTTTATGGATTTGATGAACCGTGTGTGTCGGCCTATGTTGGATAAATCAGTGATTGTGTTTATTGATGATATCCTGATTTACTCGAGGAGCGAAGCAGAGCATGCCGGACACATTCGGGAGGTTCTAGAGACGCTGAGGAGGGAGAAGTTGTATGCAAAATTCTCCAAGTGCGCGTTCTGGTTGCGCGAAGTTCAGTTCTTGGGTCACGTGGTGAATCCTGATGGGATAATGGTGGACCCGGCAAAAGTGGAGGCGGTTATGCAATGGAAGTCACCAAAGACGCCATCCGAGATTCGTAGTTTCTTGGGTTTGGTGGGTCACTATAGAAGATTCATCCAAGACTTCTCTAAGATTGTTTCTCCACTAACTAAGTTGACCCGAAAAGAGGTGAAGTTCATATGGGGTCAAGCTCAAGAGAAGGCGTTTGAATAATTGAAGACGAGATTGACTCAAGCTCATGTTCTGTCATTACCCGATGGAAGTGAAGATCTGGTGGTTTATTTCGATGCTTCTTACTCGGGGTTGGGGTGTGTGTTAATGCAGAGGGGAAAGGTTATAGCCTATGCATCCCGACAGTTGAAGGTTCATGAGGTCAATTATCCTACTCATGACTTGGAGCTGGCAGCCGTGGTCTTTGCATTAAAGATTTGGAGGCACTACCTCTACGGGACGAAGTGCACCATATTCACTGACCACAAGAGTCTGAAGTACTTCTTCGAGCAGAAGGATCTGAACATGAGGCAGAGACGGTGGTTGGAACTTATAAAAGACTATGACTGCGAGATCCACTACCATCCGGGCAAGGCCAACGTGGTGGCTGATGCCCTTAGCCGGAAAGAGAGGCCCGAGCCGATTCGGGTGAAAGCGTATCAGTTGATCATGACCTCTGATGTAATGAAGCAGGTTAAAGAGTTTCAAGATGAGGCACTGAAAGAAGATCATCTTAACTCTGAAAGAATGAGAGGTCTGGTTAAAGAATTGGGTGAAAACACGCTCGGTGTTAGAACCCGGTTTGATCGTGTGTGGATTCCTCGTTTTGGGGATCTACGGGTGAAAGTAATGGATGAAGCTCACAAGACTCGGTACTCCATTCATCCTAGTGCCACAAAGATGTACCATGATATGAAGAAAGATTATTGGTGGCCGGGTATGAAGCGCGATGTGGTGGAGTATGTGAGTAAGTGCCTTACTTGCTTACAGGTGAAGGCCGAGCATCAAAAGCCATATGGGAAGATACAACCTCTGGATATACCGGAATGGAAGTGGGAGCACATCAACATGGATTTCATTACAAAGCTACCGCGTACCCCGAAAGGTACGATGCCATATGGGTGATAGTTGATCGTTTGACGAAGAGTGCTCACTTCCTACCGATTCGCGAGACATATTCATCTGAGAGGTTGGCTGATTTGTTCATCAAGGAGATTGTGATTCGTCATGGTGTACCGGTGTCTATCGTGTCGGATCGCGACACCCGGTTTACATCTAAATTCTGGAATAAGTTCCACGATGCTATGGGGACGAGGTTACATATTAGCACGGCTTATCATCCCCAGACTAATGGTCAGTCAGAAAGGACCATTCAGACGCTGAAAGACATGCTTCGGGCATGTGTGATTGACTTTGGAGGAAGTTGGGATGACCACCTACCGTTAGCCGAATTCTCATACAACAACAGTTATCATGCCAGCATTGGCATGCCCCCATATGAGATGCTATACGGTAGGAGATGAAGAACGCCCGTTTGTTGGGGTGATATTGGTCAGAAGGAATTGGGGAGCGTCGAGGTAATCGAGGCTACGACTGAGAAGCTTGAGAGGATCAAAGCCTTCATGAAGGCAGCCAAAGATAGACAGAAGTCGTATGCTGACAAACGACGCAGGCCGATTGAGTTCCAGGTGGGCGACCGGGTTATGTTGAAGGTCTCACCTTGGAAGGGTATCATTCGCTTCCGAAAGCGGGGCAAGTTGAGCCCAAGGTATATAGGCCCTTTCCGAATCATTGCTCGAGTAGGAGAGGTGGCCTATAGACTGGAGTTGCCAGATGAGTTAAGTGGAATTCACCCGACATTCCATGTATCTCATCTAAGGAAGTGCTTAACAGATGAAGATATGATTGTCCCTGTAACATCTCGTATTTTTGTTAAGTAAAAGGGTAACTTCGTTAAGTTTATAAAAGGACCTTTTATGTCTTTTGTGAAACATTGAGGGTTTATTATGCTTCATAATTAATTTGGTGGTTAACAAATTAATTTAATAAATAACAATAACATTATAAGTGTTATAATGTTTACTTAATATTATAAAACTTAACTTAAAGTAATAAAAATCTTAAAAAAAATAATTGTGATTAAAATAATAATAACAATGTTATTGTTATTATTACTAATAATATTATTAATAACAATAATGTAAATGATAATAATATTAAAAATAATAAAGTTATATAACTTTAAACTTTTAATTAATAAGTTTATTACATAAAATAATAACCTTTTAGAACTTCAGGGACTAATTTGTAATTAATTTTAACTTAATCAAAACTTTAAAATTGTAATTGAAAACTTCTAAAACCACAGGGACCAAGAGTGTAAATTATCAAAAACCAACCCCCCACCCCTTTCTCTCTCCCCGTAATTCCGACGGGAGCTCCGGCCAGGTTCCGGCCGAGCTCCGGTCACCTCAAAATCAAATGTTCGAGCGGTTTTTAACACCCAAATCGTTTTGCAGTGCATCGTGACCCTTGTTCGAACTGGTACGCGTATTTTAATTGTGATAAAACACCGGTTACAAAGTCCATTCAACCAAGTAACCGACGGCTTTAAACTTCATTGCCGTTTGAGCATTGAATCGTAATAATAACCAAATTAACTACGCATAAACAATCGTCTAACAATCTACATTCTATTACAACCTTCAATTTCAACCGGCAAACATAATTTCAACACAATCGACACCCACCTTCATCGCGAACCTGCACATAGTCGAACTCCATTCTCATCATACTTTCATCTTCAATTGATTGGGGATTCTAAATCAAGACTCTCCTATGAAGCTACACTCGAGTTTAATTTGGTTGTCACTAACGTTTGCTCATCGAACGAATCAAGTCTGTGGTCGCGGCTGTCCTTCAAGCCTTGTCATCGAAATCAAACAACATCCGGGTAATTAAACATACATAATAACTCGAAATCGCATGGGAAACAAAAGCCCTAATGTTAATTGGATTAAATCGCACGATTTGATGTTCAATTGGAGGCAAATCGATTCTAGGGTTCTTGAGGAATTGGGGGTTTTCTTTGGTTATTGAATTTGTAATTATTTCTTCAAACTTTAACAGATTCGGGCCTTAGCCCAGTTGGTTGCTACTCCATACCATTAAACCGGAGGTCTGGGGTTCGAACCCAGCCTCCGGCATTTATTTTTTTTAGCCATTGATAATCTATTTTTTTTAAACTTTATAAATTATACTAAAGTGTAATAAATCAAAGTAAAAATTAATTTGTAATTAAAACATTTCAGAAATTATTAAACTAATTTTTAAGGTTTTAAAAAAAATTATTATTATGATTTCAAATTAATTACTTTATAAAAGATAACAAAAGTTATTGGAAACATTTGTAAATATATTTTTATGTAATTGAAATGTTATAAACTTATTATGGTTCAAATGTGGACTATTCTAAACCGTTATAAATCTATATGTACAATTATTCAAATAGTTATTTAATGATTAATTATTCATTTATTCACTTAATCATGTTATATATAATTAGTAATAACATTATTTCTTAAACTTTATTTAGGTTTGTGGGACTTATAAAATAACATAAATTCTCTATTATTTCTTTATTATTGTTTTAAAGCTTTGATATTGTAAGACTTTTACAAAGATTATTTAGAACGTTTAAAAACATTATAAAAAGATAGTTTAAGGTCATTTAAAGTAAATATTAAATAATTACTTTTATCAATTTTTAAATAATTAATTATTGAATTATTCATCTCTTTTCACATATCATATTTAATCATTATTAATTCAATAAGTTAAATCATTGAATTCTTATTTATAATTGCTTGATTTCAACATTATAAACCCAAACCATAAACGATTGTTTTATTTTATTTTGCTTGATTTATTTATTAAAAATCCCCAAATTCCCAATTGAAACCCTAGTTCACGTTTATTTGTTAATCTTACCTTTAAACTTAACATTGAAATATATATACATTAGGTATCTTGTAAAAAGGAATCGTTGGAGCATCATTAACTCCTTATTATCATTTTATTTGATCAAGTGAGTTTTCCTTGTCCCCTTTTTACTTTATTTCACACTATTTTGGGGTGAAACATGATAGCTTATACATGATACACTTATACACGTTTGAGACTTGTAATGCACATGCAATTCTACTTATTATTTGGTCATGGTTATTTGTGTATTGTAAGTGTTTATATGAGATACATAGTTTGTTTACAATCATTAACTATTGCTAGCCTGGCGACGTCTTAGATCTTTGGGCCTGACAAGCCTATTTGGTGCTAAAGTCGAGGTATTGCCGACTCCTAGGGGCCGTACGCTTGTGCACTAGGGAACCAAATACACTTAGCCAATCTTTTATACTTGTAATCAAGTCGAGGTTTGGTTGTAACGATATGTGTTCTATAACCTTACTAGCTTATAACCTATGACATGAATTGCTACTTGTAACCTTTTCATATTATGTATGAAAACCTTGGAAACTCACCAACTATTTATAGTTGACCTTTTATTTTTATCATGTTTCAGGAAAACCCCTAAGTTTTGAAGTGAACTTATGTTGCTGGCATATTCTAGGACTTGGACCTAGTTAATAAACAAAATGATTATGTTTGTTATTTCATGTTGAAACTTATGTCATTATTAAGACTTATGCTTGTAATGTAATTTTGAAACTTATGTATATTATATTTGGATTTAATAATAGCGTTATGTGGCTATGAACAATCTTAACCCTCACATCTCGACGTTTCCGCCGTCAAGGTTGGGGTGTGACAGTCCCATTGGAAGATATCGAAGTAGACGAACGGCTCAATTATGTGGAGCAACCAGTGACAATCATCGACCGAAAGGAGAAAAGACTAAGGAATAAAGTGGTTCCTCTTGTGCGTGTACAGTGGAAGCATAGGAAGGGATCCGAGTCAACGTGGGAGACTGAGGAAGAAATGAGACAGGATTATCCACGTTTGTTCGAGGAATAACAGGTTTCGGGGATGAAACCTATTTAACGGGGGTGGACTTGTAACACCCGGAATTTTATTATTTTGAAGCCGGCGAAGAAAGAAAAGAAATAAAGTCCAAAGTCGAGGGACCACACTCGCCAACGAAGAAAAGTTGGGATATGTGGTGGTTTATGTAGGGAGAGGGCAGCCCACTCTCCCCACAAACACCAATTTTCAGATTTCAAAGGAAGAGAAGAGAGAAAAGAGGAGAAAAAGGAGAAAAGGGGTGTTTCGGGTGATTCGGGTGTCCAAATCCGTTGAGTGGCAAGCCAAATCGAATCCCTTGTCTTTGTGCTCGATTGTGTGAGTTCTAGGACCCCACTTTTACTTGTTTTCAACTGCTTTTGGGGCTGGAAGATGTTCAAAACCCGTTTTTACAAGTGTGTGTGTTTGACCCATTTGGGTGTGATGTGTATGATGCGTTTTGTGTATGTTTCCGGGCTTGTGTGTGCTTGTATGGTGTTAAGGTATGCATTCCTAAGGTCCAGGAGGGTTGGTTTAGGCTTAGAATGGGTTTGGATGAGCTTGGAGGCCGAAAATGGCAGATTGGGTCTGGGATAAACTCCATTCTGCATCAGCTAGGGCTAGGCGACCGAATGAAGGCCATACGGCCGAATGAGGGCGATTGAGGGTCATTCGCACGATTGGGATTCATTCGCACGATTGAGGGTTCAATCGCACGACTAAGATTTCAGTCGCACGACTGGGAGTCCAGTCGCATGGGGATTGCACGACTGGGGGTTCAGTCGCATAGAGGCTTAGTCGCATGAGTCCATTCGCATGAGGTCAGTCGCATAGGTGCCCATTCGCAGTAATCCCATTCGCATAAGGTCCATACGCACGATGGGAGGTTCATTCGCATAGATGTTCATCCGCATGAGTCCAGTCGCATGATGTTCAGTAGCATGGAGGCCATGCGACTGAAGGGTGTCCATACGCCCGAATAGGGCTGTTGCACTCGAAGGAATGTGTAGTTTGACTTCTGGCCTTCGGGGAAAGGTGCAGATGTAAGCTTTGACGTAAAGTTTCCCGTAAGAGCATGTAAGAGAACGGTTATGGCCTTAGAGAGCGTGTAGGGCATGATGATGACGATGTTGCATGTTTATGCATGTTATGTATGTATGATGTTGCCCTGTATGATGATGATGAATGTGTATGATATGTTCCTTATTATGATGTATGATTATCTTTCCTATGGCTTTACTTAGTATGACGAATGAAATGAATTATTATGTAACGTAAAGTGGAAAGAGATGACACGTCTTGCATGCATCGGATACCGGGTCCTTCTTTGTGATTGACCATTAATGTAGAACCTCTACCGCTTACCCTTAGTACTGTGGCATACGTTTAGCTGTTCATTTATTGACTTCGGCCCAGTGGCTATGACTGATCAGTTATCATTAGTACTGTGGCATACGTTTAGCTGTTCATTTATTGACTTCGGCCCAGTAGCTAAGACTGATCGGTTACCCCTAGTACCGTGGCATACGTTTAGCTGTTCATTTATTGACTTCGGCCCGGTAGCTGAGACTAATTGGGGTGTAGCATATGGTATTGGTATGGATGATGTCTGATGCGCAAGTAAGTTAAAAGGAACGAATGAACGAATGAATGAATGAAGAAGATAATAATGATATTATCTATGCGTACGTATGATGTGTGATCACGTTAAAGTAACGAATGGTTTTATATGAAAGTAAAGTATGTTTTATAATAAAACTAGAACTCACTCAGCAACGCTGACTTTTATTACATTTTCCAGTTGGCAGGTAAATGATTGCTGAGGATGGCACGGCGAGGCTACTCGGCTCTTTTGGGATGGCATCCAATTATATAGCTTTTGTGATGTAATGCAAACATGAATTTTGTAACCGGATAATGATGTATTATTTGGCAAAAGTAATTATAATGAAACGTGATGTCATTTTTGAATGTTTTCGCTGTAATGATTTCCTAATGTAATGTAATTATATGTTTTATGTGCGATGAATGACCAACTGTAAGCGTCCCGGGAACGGGGCCTTACATATATAAATGACTAAGTTTTAAAAGAAGATATATATAATTACTATTTTAAGTTGGTATATATGTAATTCATTAAGTTTATAAGGGGAGTTATGTAATTCTTCCTTAGATATAATGCAACTTCACCTAATAAAGTCTTTGATAAAAATATTGTTTTAAGGTAATGCAACCTTTTAAGGCCTACTTCAATATTTTCAAGGCCTAATGCAACATATTGTAAGAGTTGTATTAGTTTTATTCTATTGTAGTGCCTAGTATATTTTTTAACAAAATTGAATTATATATTTAAATAAATAAAAACATTAAAATAAAAAAAATAATCAATTGAACATACATAAATAACGGAAAAGAATAAGAATGAATGGAAAAAATGATAAACTTTGTTGACTAAATGGATTTTTATAGTAGTAGAAGAGTGCAATGAAAATACCATAAAAATTATTGAATAATAGTTAACTTTTAGTGTAATAATAATTACTACCCGATGCCTGCCGTCCACAGGTAATCCATATTTTCATGGGGTGATTTGAAATTAGTGATATCATAATTTATGGGCTTGTAAATATTTCAATGAGGCAACCTTGTAGCTTAAGGCAAACCTATATGAACCTTTTTTTTTATTTCTTACAAATATTCAACGTGAATATGATATTTTAATTTATAAGAGCATAAGACTATTCAACTTTAACAATGAGTGGAAAGCCGCTTCTTAATCCTCAAATGGTTGTTTTAATAAGATGTTTTCTTCACTAATAATTATTACTCTCACTTCCTCTATTGTTACCATTAATCTTTAATCATGATGATAGAAGATGGTAATTAAGAAAAACACACTCCTCACATTCCATTTCCACTTAAAATAACGCATATTTTGAGAGAAATCTTGTAGCTTTTAATTTTCATAGGTGATTTCCCAAATATGCAATCATAGCTTCTAAAATATCATAATGTCTTGATTTTGAAGTTAATTGATTTCTGAATATCTGTGGGTCCATTGTATTATATATCTTTACAATTAACAAGTGGATGAACAGTAAGTTCATTTAATTGGTCTGTTTATTTTGATATATAATACTTAAGAAAATAATAGGTGCCACACTTAAAAGCTTACAAATAATAAAGCAATCGAGTGTGCATTTTGTGAGGGCAGATTTTTTGTTAAAATTAAGTTGTATATTGTATTTTATTGTTATAAATGAATTGTTTTTTCTATTATAACATTTAAGATAAGATGTTTTAGAAAACTTCGAGTATAGCGTTGTGACATGTCTATTTTTATATGTGTCGATGTTTACACTTTTCGTTATCATATTAATATAATGTAATGCTTTATAATTCTGATCATACTATATGGTACTATCTTTAGAATTTCGGTACCAATATTGGTATTCATTTTTACATTTTCGGTTATTATACCAAGTGTTGATATCATACAAATACTTAATGAATCAAATTAATGTCGATTGTAACCAAACTAGAACCAATCGAGTTCCTGCCACATAGATTTCGTATGAACAATGTTGAAAAGAGAGTTGTATTTATAATAGAGGTTATTTGTATCATATGCTATAGCAAGTTCTGGTAACGTACCGACATCATGATGAAACTAACCGGTTTTGATCTAACAACATCGGCATCGATATTGGTATTATCGAAATTGGTATTGATTGGATTTTTAAGTTTCGATTGATGTAAAACATATGTCGATATCCGTTTGGGCATATCACAATTTAGTTTTTTGGTTTTCTTTTTCTATAGTTATACTTAGCGTTGGTACCATACAAATACCATAATAAATAGAACCGGACTGATATTGACCGAATTCTCGCTGCAACGCGCGAGGGTTTCACTAGTTGTTGTACATATTTAAAAAGCAATGTCGCTGCTATGATTTTGCTATTCTTTGTTTCTAGCAAATATAGCACATGCTCAATGCACCAGTGCTCGATCCTCCCATTTGCTAATTTTCTTTATCTTGCCACCCCCATGTATTTTCCGATCATTAATTACATATTTTTACAAGTTAAAAAATCAGTTACATATTTTCTCTTTCTAAAACATATATGTTACATATTAATCTATTTCCCTAAAAATTAATTCATTAAATCACTATTTATCTTTATTTTTACTAAGATACGTTTACGTATTTTATTTTTTAAGACCATCAATTACATATTGCGAGTCTTTCGTGTAAACAAAAATAATAATCTCCAAATTTATTATTTTAAAACTTTATTTCAAAATAACAATCACCGATAATTAAAGTTACATATCTGAATACAAAAAGTTAGTATCAACATTTTTAACAATTACAATACTAAAAAATCAATATGTGCAATTTCCATAATTAAATGAGGGTGAAATAGTTATTTAATCAGTTAATTTTGATAAAATAAATATATATGTAATATACATGTTTTATAAAGAAGAAATATGTAATTGATTTTGTAGCTTGAAGTAATATATAATTAGTAGTGTTAAAAATGAGTAATATGTAAAACTTCCTTTTTAAAATTATTTTATGTATGCCACGTGCTCGATGGTAGGCTTCAATTGTATGGTTTTTTTCATTTATATTTTGATTATTTTTATGCTACAACTAATACTAAACAAATTTATATTTTCTATTATAACTTTTTAATGTAATGTTTATAAATTTTAAAAATATCAGAGTATTACTAATAAAAGGGAGGGATCAAATGATAACTTATTTTTTTGTGAGAATTCTATGAAAGAATTTCAGCCACTAGTTTTTAATGACAAAATGGTAATTAACAAACACATAATAAAAAAAATTTAAAACGAAAAATACATAAAAATAAAAAAAGTAAAAACACAAAAATATTTCTTTCGTTTCTCTCTTTCATAAAAAAATTAAAAAAATTATAAAAATAGAGAAAATCCCGTTTTTTATGAAATTCATTTTACATATGTGTAATACTGGATTTACACATATGTAAATCCAGTATTACACATGTGTATAACTAGATTTACACATATGTAAATAACGGCTGTATACTTTCTTTAAAAATATCAATATGGTAGGCGTTGGAAAGATAAAAAATACCTAATTTAATGGTGAATTTTTTTTGAAAACTAATGTCATAAAAACAAGTTATAAATGTTTTAAAAAATGATGGAAATGACATATGATTTGCATGTGATGTAAATTGTGTGGTTAATATTGGTTTTGTAGAGTTATCACAAAAAAATGTGGTTCTTGAGATAACTCTGCCCTACTAATAAAAATAACAAAGCTAATAGTAATAGTAATGCATAAATCCTTAAACTTTTTTAAGTACTAGTCAAAATTAAGATACTTTTTGTTGAAATTATAAAATAAATTTAACTTATCTATATGATACAAATTTAATTTTAAAAATGAGTTGGGTTAAATATAACACTTTTGTTTTTAAATTCGTTTTCACATCCATAGCACTCCTTATTAAAACAACGTAGCAGTTTCTTCATTTTCGAATATATCATTGGAGTTTGGACGTTGTGATCACACTAAACAATGAACTAGATTATCTATCTATTCTAATAAAAGAATATTTTTATAGGCCAATTGTCACAATTCTAGAGCCACTAAATTTTATTTTCCCGCTTATCTCTCCTAATAAATATCATAGTAACTACAAATGGTATTATTTAATTCTTTTCATATTAAAAATATTTTTTATTAAATTAAAAAAGATCTTTCTACAAATACAGTTTGTAAAAAGATAATTTTTTTACAAAATAACAAGTTTTTTAAAAAAAAGTATCAAACTTTCTAAAACACAATATAACCTGTGGCTTTTGAAAAATAAAATTCTTATGAACAAATTCAAGTAAATTTTAAAGTTATAATAATGAAATTATTAAAAATAACATTTTTTTAAAACGGTTTGTTTTGAAACAATTTGTTTAAAAACCCACTTTCTTTTTGAGAAAAAGAAAAAAAAATTAAACAAAAGTTTAAAAAATGATACCGTCCTTTTATCATTCGTGTGTAATATTAATCATATCTTATATCAAAAGATCGATTTATAATTCGTTAATTTTTATTAATAACTATTTAATATTTTATCTATTCAACCTGTGTAATAAACGAGATAATAATCTAATTTTTTTATAATATACGTTTTCTTCG